>CP106722.1:151333997-152533997 GCA_025506655.1 Gossypium rotundifolium
GAGGCGCGGGAGCTCAAAATTTGTACTGGCGACTCTGAGCCAATGGAGCCGAGGTATTTTGAGGTGTTTGGTGTAGCTCCCAAGACGTAGAATATTGGCTAAAACATATGGATGATTCTGAATCTTTGAGGAAAATTAGGTCACTTCTTGAGGATAGTCATATCGGTGGAGGATGGGACTATTTTCCAAATTTAAGGCATTTTGAGTTTGGTTCAATAGACCCATAGAATGTGTCCCGAGGATGGTTTGAGAGATGGTGAGGTTCTTGATTGCTCCACATCGATTTATTGGTTGAAAAGACTAAGATTCTTGAGGAATAAAAGAATTAAGCGAAACCATAAAGAAGTTTTGGATCAAGCGAGAATGGGCGAATCAATCTGGGAGGCTATTCTATCGCTAATCAAGGACCCGACGATTAGATGTGGAAAATATCATTGGGCGAATGTTGGATGGGAGGAAAGGATGTTTTGGATCATCACGTAAGCAAGCCGAGAATCGGTCGAGGTCAAGGTCGTGCTTAGTTCGAAAGGAGGACCGTCACCACAGAGAGGTCGTGGTAATGGTAGAGAAGTAATGGTTACGGTTCGCGAGGTGCAAGTAACTGCGAGGCAAGACAACTTTGGTTTAGTGTACAATCATCGATGCGTTCTTAATCTTTGGTGTTTCATATCTTGCTTTGATAGATGTGGGTTCGACACATTCGTATGTTGCTAGTAGTATAGTAGAGACCATGAACTTAAACTCGAGGCGCTTCTCAGGAGGATGGCGGTACTTAGTCCTCTAGGTCACTCTGTAGAAGTTAATTTGTATAGGGATGTACCCTAGAACTCCAGGGGTAATGTTTGTGGTTGATCGATGGAGCCGGTTTGGGGAGTTCGATCGATTCTTGGAATGGTGGTTGGTCAAGTACCGAGCAAGTTTGGATTCTTATTGCTATCGCATGGTTTTGAAAACAGTTGAGGGTGAAGAGGTGGTTATGATAGGTAATAGAAGAGATTATCTATCCAACGTGGTATCTGCGTTGAAAGGCGTGAAGATGGTCGGGAAGAGGTGTGAGGTATATGTAGTCCATGTGTGTGCGTTGGAAGCTAAGGAGTTTCTTGTGGGGAATGTTTTATCGGATCGTGAAGTCAAAAATCACTATTCGATTAAAGGTATGACGATGGGAGTCTTTTGGGTGAATTGCAAGTCAAGGCGACTTGGTTAGATCAAATCAAGGAGAAAGCAGTTAGAGGATGATAGTTTGAATGATCGGAGGTTTTGATTTAGAATGGTGGTTTAGAGGATTATAGTTTGTCGGTGATGGAGTATTATGTTTTCAAGGGAGAGCTTATATCTTTGAAAGATGTCGAGTTGAGGCAAAGGATTCTTTGGGGCGCTACTTATGACCCATATGCTATGCATCTGGAGGTAGCAAGATGTATTGGGATTTAAGAGAAGCGATTTTGGTGGCAGTGCAGGCGGGAGAATGGCGAGTTTGTGGGTAAATGTCGGCGTGTCGACAAGTTAAAAGCGAGCATCGATTACCATCTGGATTACTTGACCGGTGAAGATTCTATAGTGGAAGTGGGAAAGGATCACTATGGACTTTGTCGATTGGATTACCTCTTAAGCCTAGTAAGAAGGACTCGGTTTGGGTGATTGTGGATCGTCGACTAAGTCATTTCATTTCATTCGGTGAGGGTGGATTACTAAGCTTCATAAGTTAGCTAAGTTGTATGTGGCGGAGATAGTGAGGTTGCACGGTGTACCGGTGTCGATCATCTCGACGACGAGATCCTAGAATTCGTCGAGGTTTTAGAGAGTTACATCGGGCTTTGGAGTGCAGCGGTTAGATTCGATTACACATTTCATCCACGATCGAGGCGATCGAAAAGAGTTATTCGGATCTTAGAGGATATGTTGAAAGGTTGTGTTTTGGACTTGAGCGGTTGGGAAGAGTTTTGCCATTAGGCGAGTTCGCATACAACAATAGTTATCATGCAAGCATTAAGATGGCACCATATGAGGCGTTGTATGGTAGGAGGTGTCGTACACCTACATCTTTGAGGAGAGTTGGGTGGCGTCAAATGTTAGGACGAGTTAATTCTGAGAGGCGAGGATAAGGTTAAGATGATTGAGGCTCATTTGAAGGAAGCTTCGGATAAGCGGAAGTCTTATCTGCGATCTCAAGCGGAGGATATAGAGTTTGTCGTAGGTGACGAGTCTTTTGAAGGTCTCGCCATGGAAGAAAGTGTTAAGATTTGGGAGAAAAGGCAAGTTGAGCCCAAGGTTCATCGGTAGTATAAGGTGTTGAGACATGTGGGACGATAGCCTATCATTTCGAATTGCCAGAGAGTTGAGTCGATTCACGATGTGTTTCATGTCTCCATGCTTAGGCGCTATCGTTACGATCTATCGCATGTTGTGTCAATGGAGGAATTAGAGGTGAGTCAGTTGTGATGGAAGAGGAACTGTCGGATCCTAGATCGAGATGTAAAGTTTTGCGTAAAGTCGGTTCCTTTAGTGAAGGTCTTATGGGCGGAACCATGGCGTAGAAGAAGCTACGTGGGAGCAGAAGGATGTTATGAGGCGTGATACCCTCAACTCTTTTGATCGGGTAATTTCGAGGCGAAATTATTTTAAGAGGTAGAATCGTAACATCCTAAAATTTGTGTATCGGTGGTAGCTTATGTTAGCTCGGGTAGTATTGTTTATGTGCTTAGCATGGCCTAGTGAAGGCTTGATTTTGTTTATGAAGCTAGAATAATTCTTGGTTTTTAAAAAAAATTAATGAAGTGAACTAGGTGATCTTGACACTTAAGATAATTTAAGTATTAAATTCTAACACAAGAGGAGTAAGTGGCAAGGTGGCTATGGTGCATGAAAGGTTGCATGAGGAAGAGGTTCGAGTAGCATGGATTACATTGGAAGACTTTATTTTATGCATCTTAGCATTAAGTGTCGGCCAAGCCATTCTTATGGTAGGTTGGACTTTCAAAATTTTTGGTAAGTTGAATAATGGTTTTGGAAAGATTGTAATTAGGGATAAGATTCTTAAGACTTATGGTATGATGAGGGGACAAAAGGCATGGATGATGGAGAGTGTTTTGGAAACTCTTCTATGGCCATTAGTCCATGTATGTGGACGGCATAATGGTCTAGGGGGAAGGGTTGACCGATTTTGTTGAAGGCTTGGAAGGTTGGTAGGTTTTGGCCAAATTCATAGCTATTGTACACCATTTTCTTTCTCTCCAAAAACACTCTCTCTGGCAGAATGTATTAGTGAGTATCGTAGGCATTCAACCTTTGCTTTGTGTCAAAACCAAAACTCCTTTGAACCTTACCAATTCTTCTCTTTTGTGCACCTTTTGCAATTCCTCTTTCATTTTCTCTTGAAGCGAAACTACTTTTGAACTTTGTGCATTTTGTGCACTTTTCTTCTTTAATTGAAATAGTTGTTGGCGAATCTCTTAATACCATTTTCTCTTTTTTTTCCTTTGTTTTGAATCACAACATTTCTTTTACATTCTTCTTGGCGAATCTCTTTCTTCTCCATTCCTCTTGATTTTTCTTTCATTGGTTGCTAAAGTAGAATCATCTTTCTTCCTTTTCATTTTCTTAGCCATACTAATTCTTCATCTCTTTTGAGTAGAATATCAATTGCTTTCTTCATTCTAAAACCATAGCGAAACTTCTCATATCCTTTTGGTGTTATCTTGGTGAAAATCATCAAGGATAGATTTTCTTTGGGTTCATCTATATAGATTTTGAAGATAGGTAAGTGTCTTGGCCTAATCTCCTTTTCTTTCTCTCTTATCTATGTTGTTTTTCTTGAGGGCAAAGGCGAATTTTGGACAATTGTTGTAAGGATCTAACTATTCATAGAATTTATTCTTCTAGACTCTTGGGACTTTGGAAGCAACAGTTCTAAGCCTCAATTCTTTGACAATCGTTTTGGGGTAAGCCAATAAGTAAGACTTGGTATTTTAAGCGATAACCTTCGAGATTTATTGGTATGGCGAATGGTCTTGTTCATAATCTTGTGGTTTGGCCAAATATAGGACAAGGTGATCTAGTGCGGTAGATCGGGTCTCAAAATCTAATACTTGCGTTTGTGACGGTGTGTACCTTACACACTTTATAACTTCAGTTAAGTATATGTATTTATATTATTAATTTACTAATCATATTATCAAAGTGGGAAAGCGATGAGATCTTGATATGATACCATGATGGTATGAATGAGGATTGAGTAAGTCCGTTTCGATATGTTGTTAATACATGTGGATTGAAAACATGATCTCGATTTATGATATATCATTATGTGATTCATAATAAAGTATATTGACATGATTTGTCTATCTATTGCATTGGTATGGGCAATATGAGAGGAGGGAAGATTGATATCGTGTCTTGGACACGGAGGTTTAGTACCTCCGGTGATTTGGTATCACATTCGTGTCTTGGACACGGAGGTTTAGCACCTCATGGCGTCTCGTCCTGTGGTTTCACACCACAGTGGGTTAGCCCACTTTTGAGATATGGGATCATCGCCCGATGATTTGGTATCACCGTGGGTTGGCCCCCGGATGGACTATTCGTGACTTTGGTCACAAGTGATTTAGTATCACATATATTTACGTGACTTTGGTCACGGTGGTTTAGCACCACCGATTGGTTTGGTACCCACGGGGTAGAAAAGGAGTTATGGATGGTTAGGTTGGATGCATTATACATATATGTTGCTTTGTTATAATTTGTGTAAGTATGTGATATTTACGGGAGAGAGATTATGCACTTTGAGTCTTGGTGACTCACCTTCTCCTTACTTTTTGGTGATGCATAAAATTAGCGGATGAGGCGGGATGAACTCGAGGAGGCCATGCAATAAACATTGATTTTCATGAACTTGATTTGGGGTACTTTAAATTATTTTAATTTGGTTTTCTTTAAATTTTGGGTTTGTAATAAGGCACATTTAATTATGTTTTGGATTATTTGTATGTTTTAGATTTGATTTAAATTTGGCTTACAAATTACATGTTTGATATAATAATTTGAGCTCAAAGTTTTCTAAACTACAAGCATAATGGTTTTCAAAACATTACCATCGAATAATTTAAATAATTTGATAATCTTTAATAATTTAAGTGTTTTGATAACTCATACGTTTTTCCAAAACTTAAGTTTGCAAATTTCAATTAGCAATGGTTTTCAACTAATCGCTTGAGTTTCTTATAAAATTATAAAAGTTTTCTAATCTATGGATATGTAACTAAGATTTAAAATTAACTTATTAAACATCGATTTCTACAAATATAGAATTTCAAGAGTTTTTCACAAAGATTTAATTGTTATTCGATTCACTTTCAAAATATTTTCCTCGGTGACATACAGTTAGATTAGTGGTGTATTAGTAGGGTTTGGGGTGTTACAAACTGAGTCGATTAGTCCAACACTTTGTTTTTCCCCCGATCTAATTCCAAACTTTGTTTTTCTTGATCTATATGTAATCAAATTTAGCTTATTTAATTATCATCCTATTCAATTTCGCCCAAAATGCATATTATGGCATCTTTACACTTTTTCCCCTAATATCTCAACATTTTTACAATTTAGTCCTTATCTCATAAAAACATAAATTCATGCAATTAGGTCCCTACTCATGCTATCCAAATTTCATATAGACCCATAGAATCCCATATTTTTCATTTATTTCACAATTTAACCACAAAATTTCCACATTTCACAATTTAATCCCTAATTGGAAATTTTATCAAAAATCACTTTACAAATGTTGTTTATCTAACAACAAGCATATATTTTATATCATAAAACATCAAAATAAACATGTATTAATCAATTGAAAACCCTAAACCTTTAACATTTTTAAAAATTAGTCCCTGGGCTAGCTAGATTAAGCTGCAACGATCTCAAAAACATAGAAATCATTAAAAACGGGACAAAAGTCGTACCTAATTGCAAGAATGGAAGATGAGCAAATGAAGAACCCTAAAAATGGATTGTTATCATGATAATTTCGGTCGAGAAAGATGATAAGAAAATATGAAATTATTTTGTTTTATTTATTTAAACTTTATTTACTAAATACCAAAATTAACCTTTAAAAACATTAAAATTTTCACTTATACCAAGCCATGTACATCCAATATCAACATAAATGGTCTAATTACCACATAAGGACCTCCACTTTAAGGTTCTATAGCTATTAGACACCTTTAGCTAATAGAACTCAAGTTTTACACTTTACGCGATTTTGTCCTTTTTATCAAATTAAGCATTCAAACAATAAAATTTCTTAACGAAATTTTCACACAATCATACTACCATGTTGTAGACATTAAAATAATGATAAAATAACTATTTTGACCTCATATTTGTGGTCCCAAAACCATTGTTCTGATTTAACTAAAAACGGGCTGTTACACTATTCATATTATTGATTGTTGAATTTTGTGCTTTTGCTACTAAACTCATTTCATACATTTCATATCATACTTTGTATTTAGATTAAAATTGAATTAGGGACAATATTACATTTAGAAATTATTTCTACATCACACCACTTAGAAATATTATGTTTTATCACCAAATTGTTAACTCTAATTTTACAATTAATTGATTAATATACATAGTCCCTATGGAGATGATAACTCTTTTACTTATTACTTGAAACGACTGTGTACACTTGCACAAAACAAGTGTTATACTATACAAGCCTCGCACACATAAGGCTTCCACTGATAAAATTTCATAGATGTAATATCAAAATGCCAATTCATATACATCTACTTCCTTAATAGAGATTTCTTGCAATTCTCACATGTGTAATTATGAAAGAAAACCTATAGATATTTCCCCTTACATATCTTGTACCGATAAATCCAGATAACCAAATAAGATAGACTTTGGCGAATAGATCCTGTTGCGGACTTCTATTAGCAACTTGTCCTACAAACTCAAATTTGTAGTACAATCGTATTCATGTTTTAGATCCACATATGCAGATTCACACTTTGCAAAACATATCGATGGATTCATAAGGAAGAACCCCATTACGAATTAATGAAGATCCACTCATCTCAATCAGATGACAAATCTAGTAGATCATAGTCACCTGCCTCTGTTCGCAACAACATGTAGCCCATTCATAGTGATCCACTCTAAGTAACAAAAAACTTGTAAATGGATTCTTAAGAGTGAATTCCCCTATTTGTAGAATCATACATATGAGATAGTCTTGACGGACTGTCATATCTTTCATATATGGACTCGCATAAAAAGATAGCTTATAAGAGAACATACTCATTCTTCGCGGACTTATCATGTAGGTCCCATAATTGTGATGACATAGATATAAACAAATATATATAGATTCGTATACTCAATTTTATCTTGCGGACCATCATTGGATTATGCCATCTAAGTGTAACAGCCCATTTTTAGTGAAATCAGAATAGTAGTTTTAGGACCACAAATCTGATATAAGAATATTTATTTTATTATTAATTTAATGTCTATAGCATGTTAGTAATATCGTATAAAAATTTCATTAAGAAATTTTGTCGTTTGCATGCTTAATTTGATAAAAGAGACTAAATTGAAAAAGATAAAAAGTAGAGTTCTATTAGCTAAAGGTATAAAATGGTTATAGAAATTTAATATAAGAGTCCTTATGTGGTAATTAGACCATTAATGAAGTTATTGGATGTTTATGGCTTGGTATTAATGAAAATTTTAATGTATTATAGTAATTTAGCAAATAAATGTTAAAATCATAAAAACAAAAGAAAGAAAAAAAAGGTATCATCTTCTAAAATTTGTCTTCTTCAACCGAAATTATCAAAACACCATAGCTAGGGTTCGACCACTTGCATTTGATTGCATTGTATGTATTTCAATCCCCTTTTTAA
This sequence comes from Gossypium rotundifolium, assembly GCA_025506655.1. Lineage (NCBI taxonomy): Eukaryota > Viridiplantae > Streptophyta > Magnoliopsida > Malvales > Malvaceae > Gossypium > Gossypium rotundifolium. The sequence goes on from CP106722.1 coordinate 151,341,914, forward strand.
TGATTTCTATGTTTTTGAAGTCGTTGTAGCTTAATTTAGCTAGCCTAGGGACTAATTTACAGAACTGTTAAAAGGTTAAATTTTTTTCCATGAATGTATATATGTATTTTGTGAATTGTGGTGGTAGTAAATGAATCATTGTTGTTAAATAAACCACTTTTGTAAAGTGATTTTTGATGAATTTGTCAATTAGGGATTAAATTGAAAAATGAGAAATATTCATGGTGTAATTTATGAAATAATGAAATGTATTCATTTCTATGAGCTTATTTGAAATTTGGCTAGGCTTGTGTATGGATGAAATTGCATGAATTTCATTTTACTAACTTAAGGACTAATTTGTAAAAAAAATCAAAATATTAGGGGCAAAAGTGTAATTTTACAAAAATGTGAATTTGGATTGAATTGAATAGAATGGATATTAAATTGATTGAATTTATTCATTTAGATTAAGATAGACCTCATACGGCTTTAGATGGAGACAAAGAGAAAGCTTCGGATTAATCGACTCCATTTCTACATTTTATCGTCGAGGTAAGTTCATACGTTTAAATAGCGTGTTAAATTATGTTTTAAATGCTATCATTTTAAAATATCAAATTATGTCTCGATGGAAAAATCCAACGGCTTATTGACTATCATCGACCAATGAAAAGTGATAGCTTTGGCTATCGATTATGAAAAGGGAGGGTTGATGGTCTCAAAACTAACTAATATTTCGACAAAGGCAAGCGCACCTATCTCAGTAGTATAGCTATGGTAAGTTCAGAATATCGTATCCTCAAGGACTAAATTACTAGTAATAACTATCTTTTTATTATCTAGCCTAATAATTAAGGGGATTTATTTTTAATCTAAAATTAACTAACTAATTTAACTAACTAAATGACTATGAACGTGACAGAGAGCGAATTGGGAAAATACTTTGGACAACTTATATGAGATGGACGGCACCTAAGGAAGAATCCACCTAGACTTCACTTATTACTTTTGATTCATATGATTTATTCACTTGGCTTAATTCGTAGAAATACCTAAATTATATTAATACCTTTTTCGAGGCTACTAACAACTGACTGTAGGTTGATTAATTGAAATATCTTTCTAATTAAAATCCCTATTTTCACACTAATTTGATCTATGGATTACCATATTATGTTTGACCCTAATCCGATAGATTTTTGTCTCCCTATTTTTAGGGTTGCAATCAACTCCCTTAATTGTGTTGATCTTCTCTTAAACAGGGAATTTTGCTCCACTGAATAAGCACATTCGATTTGGATTAATAACCTGAATTATCAAAACAAGAATAAAACTCACAATTAAGAATAAGCATAAGTATTTATCTCATAAATCAAATAATAATAAGATCTGTCATAAGTTTCATCCTCTGAAGTATCTAAGGGATTTATTTCATACTAAAATAGGAAAACATCATAAAATAGGGAAAACCACAAAACATAATGAAAACCCAAAAACTTCCAAATAACTTGATGGGAGATCTTCAGTCTTGATGGAGATCCTTCTCCTAAGCTGTTCTCGACAGCTGTCTTAAAGTATTTTTTGCCTCCTATTCGGCGTCTATTCAACGTCTCCTTTTAGGTTGCCCCTAGGGTGTTTATATAGGCTTTGGAACACCTCTATTGGCCCACAAGTAGCTTATTCTGAATTGAATTCTTCTTTGCTACGGCAGGGACACGCCCGTGTGACACGCCCGTGGTGGACTCCTTCGGCCGTGGTTGATTCTGCTCGCTAGACACGGCTGTGTATCTTCCCGTTGTCGATAGTCCAGGCCGTGTGATTTCTAATGTAGGCCCGTTTAGTAAATTTTGGCCCATTTTCATTCTTTTCGACTTCCTAAGCTCTCTTGAGTATAAAACATGAAATTAAGGGATTAGGAGCATCGAATTCATCAAATCTAATGAAAATTCATCCAAAAAAAAGCCAAGCATGGGGTTAAAATATGTGTAATTTATGGTTTATCAAATATCCCCACACTTAAGCCTTTGCTTGTCCTCAAGAAAAATTCTCAACTCACAATTAAAACTAACTTCCCTCAATTCATAATTCTCATCAATAATGTCTCATCATAATTCATAGATAATTCATACATGGATAATTTAACTCAAAGAGTCCTAAAGATTCAAACAATCTAAGTCATCAATTTTTATAGAGCGAAAACATAGGTGTTTCCCCTTACCTAAATAATTACCTTTAATTCAAAACTGTCAAGGATTGACATTCTCACTAAAGATTCACTCAAATCACTCTAAGTGTTTAAGGTTCAATTTAAGCACTCAACAGTTAAACATGAAAAGTTAATCCCGTAGGCTTGCTTGAAAATCAAATCTCCATCACTATAGAATGAGATTATACACAAATCAAAATGTCTTTAAAAGGGTTGTACTGGGGCTTGGGTTAAAGGTGTGGATAAAGGCTAAATTAAAGGGTTAGAATTGAGATTGAATTGTCAAATTACCTAACTAGAATAATAGATTAATACTGAATAATTACATCAATTGAAAACTTATAATAATAACATGAGCTTCTTCCCAAAATATGAAATTACCTACTTAAGCTTAAATAACATAGATCTAATAATAAATGAATTTCAAATTTTTTTTAGAATAAGAACATACATGAATAGGATGAATTTAACCTGAAATAGAGAAAATAGTTAGGCAATTGATGAAATCAAATCTCAACATAAGGGGAGTCAAGAAAAAAAGGGAAGTAAAAATTTAGTTTTGGGTTAATATTAAAGGCTAAGTCAAGAATGGTTTATTAGGATCAAAGGGGTTCACTAAGGGTTAATTATGAATGTAAGCTTTTTGGTGGAATAAGTGGGTTAGATCCTAGGTGCCTTTATCATCTTAGTATATCAAATCAAAGGTGTGGTCTCGACCTGTATAATCGAAATAGGTTCTAGAATAACAAATCAATGTTGACACACTTATAATCAATAAAGTGAGCATGAAAAGATATATGCTCTAAAGGCTCAAAATCTCAGAAAAATTATGGTTTTTGATGTCAACCTTGCAAATTCCAAATTTCAAAGTAATATTCAAATTTAGGGAAACAACCTAGAAAATTTTTAATCCCGAAGATAGACTTATCATGCTTGATTCTCTAATGTCTTAAAGTATAAATCATCAATGCACAATTACCTATGACTTACTTCAAGACATATCAATGAAAAATAATATGTTAATGAAAATTTCATTCTAATAGTAATATGAGAAAATTACTTAAGAACAAGACAAAATTCAGGGATTTTCTGGTAATGAAATCAATAAACTCCCCACACTTAAGATGTACAAAGATAAATAATGACAATATAGTAAGAAGATCATAAGAGAGGGAGAGAGGTGAAACTTCGTGAATTTTGGATGGAGTCAAAGAAAAGAAATAGTGTAAAGTTGTGCAGAGGAGGTGGATACTCCGGGGGTGGTGTGGTCGTTCCTTGACAGTCCTTTGAACCTAAATTAAAGAAATCAAAATATACTAATATAAAGTAAGGACAGGAAATATAAAGGGAAAGAATTTAAAAAAAGGAAAAAGAAAAAGAAAAAATAAATGGACTCAAAGGTCTTTGTCTTGTCGAGAAAATGAAGCGCCTGGCATGAATTTATTTAGATTGGTCTCACACGAGGAGACTGTGCTAGGGTCCTTTTGCTTCTTCGACATGAGGATGGTGGTCTTGGTCTTGCCTCTAGTAGTATTTATTATGTACGGTGGCAAGGATGACGGTAGGTGTGGTGGTGGTGTAACGGAAGAATGAGGGAAAGGGGGAAAGGAAAATGAAGGAAGATAGTGGGTAAAAAAGAGGGGTGTGGTGGTTAGGGTTTGGAGAAAAAAGAATTTGGGGAGAAAGTGAGGAGAAGAAAAGAGGTTTAAATAGAAAGCGTGGCATCTGATCACTGTCCACGCTTGTGTGCAATGGGCGTGTTCGATTACACGGCCGTATCACACGGCCGTGTTGTGCTTCGTTCGTTTCTCCTACGCCCGTGTGGAGGTCGCCACGCCCATGTTGATAAATCAGTGTCGACCACAGCCGTATCACACGGCCTTGGCATTTTATCGCCGCCTGTGGTTTTGGGGATTTTTCGTCCTTAGTTCTTACGATCTCTGCCACGCCGATGTGCAAATCAGGTGGTTACTACGGCCATGGCCACGCCCATGTGCAAAGTCATGTGGTTGAGAAACCTATGTTTTATTAATTTGGTTAGTTTGTAGTTAGGTGCTAAAAGTAAAAGTAAAAATAAAAAATATGAAAATTAATGGGGTTAGTGTTCGGGTTGCCTCCCGAGAAGCGCTCGTTTAAAGTCTTAAGCTAGACTTACCTCTCATTCGTGTATTCATGGTTGTTTGAGGGGATTTATTTTTATTGTCTAGCCTAATAATTAAGGGGATTTATTTTTAATCTAAAATTAACTAACTAATTTAGCTAACTAAATGACTATGAACGTGACAGAGAGTGAATTTGGAAAATACTTTGGACAACTTATATGAGATGGACAACACCTAAGGAAGAATCCACCTAGACTTCACTTATTACTTTTGATTCATGTGATTTATTCACTTGACTTAATCCGTAGAAATCCCTAAATTATATTAATACCTCTTTCGAGGCTACTAACAACTGACTCTAAGTTGATTAATTGAAATCTCTTTCTAATTAAACCCCCTATTGTCGCATTAATTCGATCTATGGATTCCCATATTAGGTTTGACCCTAATCTGGCAAATTTTTGTTGCCCTATTTCTAGGGTTGCAATCAAATCTGCTTAATTTTGTTGATCTTCTCTTAAACAGGGACTTTTGCTCCACTGAATAAGCACATTCGACTTGGATTAATAACCTGAATTATCAAAACAAGAATAAAACTCACAATTAAGAATAAGCACAAGTATTTATCTCATAAATCAAATAATAATAAGATCATCATAGGTTTCATCCTTTAAGTATCTAAGGATTTAGTTCATACTAAAGAGGGAAACATCATAAAATATGGAAAACCACAAAACATAATGAAAACCCAAAAGCTTCTAAAAAACTCGATGGGAGATCTTCAGTCTTGATGGAGATCCTTCTTCAAGCATTTAAATGACTGTCTTGGAGTATTTTTTTCTCCTATTCGGCGTCTATTCAACATCCCCTTTTAGGTTGCCCCTTAGGGTGTTTATATAAGCTTTGGAACACCTCAATTGGCCCACAAGTAGCTTATTCTGAATAGAATTCTTCTTTGCTATGGCAAGGACACGCTCGTGTGACATGCCCGTGGTGGACTCCTTCGGCCGTGGTTGATTCTGCTCGCCACACACGGCCGTGTGATCTGCCCATGGTCGATAGTCCAGGCCGTGTAATTTCTAATGTAGGCCTGTTTTGTCCCTTTTTGGCCCGTTTCTCGTTCTTTTTGACTTCCTAAGCTCTCTTGAGTATAAAACATGAAATTAAGGGATTAGGAGCATCGAATTCCTCAAATCTACTGAAAATTCATCCAAAAAAAGCCAAGCATGGGGTTAAAATATGTGTAATTTATGGTTTATCAATGGTAAAGGCATTCAATTATGAAAAGGGATGGTGACGACCATCGAATTATAAAAAGGGATAGCTTTGAATATCGGTAATGAAAAGGGATGGTGATGGCTATCAACTATGAAAAAGGATGGTGACGACCATCTAATTATGAAAAGTGATAACCCGTGAAACACCCCAAACCGGCCCACAAGCCCCAATAGGATCCGCATGCTTCTGGGGAAAATCATTGAAACTTATTTGAAGTTTTGCCAAAATTTTGTGTGTTTTGAAAAACAGGTTGATTTGTGTTGATTAGGTGTCAAAACATTTAACATTTATTTTTAATATAAGTTACTTAAACTTTAAAGTGATAAAGATCATTACCATATTAAAATAAATAAAATGCATGCATAATCGGTTTAATACTTATAGCCTTATTACATCAAAACAAATCCGAAATAGTCCAAAATACTTAAGTATTGAAAGTCCAAAACAAAATAATTTACGAGTGAGCATGGCCACCATAAAGCTCCTGTAGGCAGGTCCATTCTTGAGTGTCACTGAAAAAGATCCCTAGCAGGGTGAGTCAAAGCAGACTCAATGTGTAACCACCAAACACAAACTCTCAATCAATTTAGGCATGTCAAATCACACATATGAAACACATATAATCAATGATGCAAACCCGAACCCAAACCTAGATAACCATCCGCTACACATCACCGTACCAACCATCACACCGTGGGGACTACTAAGTCGACCCTCCATCCGCTACACATCATCGAAGGCGATCATTGCGAGGCGACATGCTCATCGCCTTATATATATTGTGGCATAGCCACGAGATAATTATTTGTGACATAAGTCACCACATTGGATTTTGTGACATGAGTCACCACATTCGAGATATTGTGATATAAACCACCGATCACTTCCCTTTAAACAATTTCCCATATGCCCCATGTCATACAAATCATGCAACATCATGCCTTATGCCTTATTTCACATTCTTATCAATATTCACATATGTGCCATATTCCAAATATTCCTATCATTTATTAACATAATGTTAAGGTTACGTGCACAGTACTTTGTACCATTGCATGGTACCTTTGCCCACATTTCACATCATTATAAACACATATATTAAATTGATCAGTAAATCTATTAAAAGTTAGTGTGGGGTATACACGGTTCACTTAATGCTTTCATGAAATCCCAAAACCCGATCTAATGCTTTAGATCCTTAGTTCCTACATTGACCAACCTTAAGTACTTGATAAAAAGCCATTCGGCTAAATAATCAAATCCAGAAGGATTAATGTGTAGAAATCTTACCTTTGCCGATTTGATTACTAATCAAATCACGAAATTCCGTGATACTTCTTCCTTGAAATCGGCCAACACTAGTTCCTTTGGACTTGGTTAGTTTTGGCTTTTGAATAAATCTGAAATAGATCAGAAACACCAATTATGGCCTTGGCGAATGTACATAGTCACTTACCTTATGAATCTTAAATCCAGAAAATATATCCTTGGGTGTGGTATTTGTTGAAATCCTATAGACACATGTTAGATCAATTCCTAACCTTTAATCACAACAAATGGCCCTTGGCGAATACCACATATTACTTACCTTGATCACACCAATCCAGAAGATTGCCTCCTTGAAATCGGCTACAATAGAAATCCGAAACTTCCTTCATAGTTTGGCCATGAACGATAATGGGGTTAGATTTCATCTTTCGGGTAAAGAAAAGAAAGAAAAGAATCAATAGTTGATCCTTACCCTTATGATGAAGTCATTGCTCCTTGTTGAACCCACGGAGATTGGCTATGTAGACTTAGATAGAGATCAATAGGTTTTGACTTTTGGGGTTTAATAGACAATCGGCTAAGGGTTATTATTTTATTCTGCTTGAGTGAATTTGCAAAGAAGAAGGAGAAGATGGATGATGGAGATTAGGCTAGAACACAAGGTATTTGACTTGACAAAATAAAGAGAAGAAGAAAATTTGCTAAAGAATTGGCGGAGGCACAATTGAAAAGAAAAGAATGAATATGGCCTCACTTCTACCCTTTGGCGAAAATACCACCCAAGAGAGTCCTTGGTGGCCAACTCTCCTCTCTCCATTCAATCCCCTTTTCACTCTACCTTAGCAGAATCTTTAACTCTTTCCAACCCAATCTATACCTCCTTCCTCCAGAGTCCATATCTTAGTCCCTTCTTGCTCATCCTTGTAGCAAAATAAAACTCCCTTTTGCTTTCCTTGTGATTCGAACCTATGCCCTTCCCCTTTGCTTGTGGCGTCACTTACTAAGGCCCTAAGTGGCGCCTCCAAGCCACTTAAACAAGCCCATTTAGTGACATATTTCCCTACAAATTTCCTTAAGGCCTCTTGGCTTAGCTCCCTCTTTTAAACTTAAAATTAAATAATTTCTAAGGCATTCTCCTACATTCTATTGTTCCCAAAATTCATAAAGCACATTCATAATATACACAGGCATACAAGCACATGCAATTGAGCAAAAATGCACAAGCCCTAATTCCCGGATATTACAGTTTTACCCCTTAAAATAATTTTGACCTCAAAATTACCTGGCTAGAATAGGTGGGGGTATTGCTGTCGCATTGCTTCTTAGGCCCAAAAAGCTTCCTCCAGATCCATGGTTACGTCATAACACTTTGACTAGAGGACCGACTTCCTCAAAACACCTTCACATCTCGTTCCAAAATCTCAATCGGCTCTTCCTCATAAGACAAATCGGCCTTAATTCCACCTCCTCAAGCGGTACTACATGAGATGGATCCGATCGATACGACGTAGCATAGAGACATGGAATACGTCGTGCATCTGCTGCAACTCAGAAGGCAACTCAAGCGGTATGCCACCGGTCCAATTTGCTTCAACACCGATAAGGTCCTATAAACCTTGGGCTTAGCTTCCTTTTCGACCAAATCTCATCACCTTCTTCCAAGGCGACACTCTAAGAAACACTTGATCTCCCATCAAATTCTATTTCCTTCATTTGAGATCGCAAGCGACTTACACTGTCAGATGCCTCCTTCAACCGTGCCTGAATTACCTTAACCTTTTCCTTGGATTCTGCTACAATCTCTGGACCCAAAATCTAACGTTCTCCCAATTTCGTCCAACATGTAGAAGTGCGACACTTCCATCCATACTAGCATATAAATGCGATGCCATTTTAATACTTTCACGATAACTTTTTGTTGTATGCAAACTTAGCTAAAGGCAAATATTCTTCCCAACTTCCTCTGAAGTCTATCACACATCCCTTAGCATATCCTCTAACACTTGGATTACTCATTCAGATTGATGGTCCGATTGTGGATGGAAAGCCGTCTTGAAGTCTAATCTGGCGCCTAAAGCTTGATGTAGTGCTTTCCAAAATCAAAGATGTAAACCTCGGATCCTATCCGTGATAATCGACACGGCACTCGTGCAACCTTACAATCTCAATTACATACAACTTTGCTAACTTTTGTAGAGAATAGTCAACCCAAGACTTTGGAATAAAATGCTTGAGACTTTGTCGGTAGATCCACTATCACCCATTCCGAGTCCTTCTTAGTAGGCGCAGGGAAGCCCACTACTTGAAGTCCATAGTGATTCTCTCCTACTTCCACTGCGAAATCTATATCGGTTGAAGCAATCCTAACGGAACTTGGTGTTCAGCCTTGACTTGCTGACACGTTAAGAACTTGCCTACAAATTCGATAACTTCCGCTTAAGACCGAGGCCACCAAAATTGTTCACTTAAGTCTCAGACGACTTACTACCTCCGGGATGCATAGCATAGGGGCTACCATGTGATTCTGAAGAATCCTCTACCTTAACTCCTCATTCTTTAGCATCTGAGACCTTACCCTTAAAACACAATACTCCATCACCGTTAACACCATAATCCTTCAACTCCCTACTCATTCTTGCTTGGTAGTTTAGCACTTAGATCATCATCATGGTGACTCTCTTTCACCTCATTCAACCACGTCGACCTAATTTGCAACTCGCGGTAGACTTTCATCGTTATACAAGCTCGGATGCACAAACATTGCCCTTAGATCGACACTACTTTTCGACTTAGAGCATACGCCACTACATTCGCCTTGCGGGTGATACTCATGGAACAATCGTAGTCCTTCAACAATTCCACCCACCTTCATTGTCTCGGGTTCAACTCCTTACGAGTCGGTAGATATTTAAGGCTTTTGTGGTGCAGTGTAGATTACGGACTTCTCTCCATATAAGTAGTGCCTTCACACCTTAAGAGCAAAGACCACTGCCGCCAATTCCAAGTCATCGTCGGGTAGTTAACCTCTTGTGGCCTTAGTTGTTGAGACGCATAAGCAACTACCTTCCCGTCTTGCATAAGGACACCTCCCAATCACTGTATGGGAAGCATCACGATTACACTACAAAATCCTTCCCGCCTCGGTGAATCAACTTGGAGCTTGGTCAAGACTCTCTTAAGCTTCCCAAAGCTCTCTGTTGCTTATCAGTCCATATGAAAGGTACCTCCTTCCTTAGTAACTTTGTCAAAGGTGCGACTATCGATGAAAACCCTTCTACAAACCTTACAGAGTAGCACGCCAAACCCAAGAAACTACGAACCTCACCACCAACCTAGGTGGTTTCCAATCTAATCTTGCTTCAATCTTAATGATCCGCCCTTATTCCTTCAACAGACACCACATATCTTAAAAGCGTAACCTCTTTCACCAAAATTAGCACTTGCGGAACTTGGCATATAACTTTTTCTCCCTTAACACTTGCAACACGACTCGGAGGTGCTCATCATGTTCTTCCTCAGACTTCGAATACACCAATATATCGTCTATGAACACAACAACGAATCGGTCCAGATAGTGCTGAAAAACCCGGCTCATCATGTTCATGACACAATTTGGGCGTTTGTCAATCCGAGCGGCATTACTACAAACTCAAAATGCCCATATCTTGTCCAGAAAAGTCGTCTTATGGATATCGCCTCCTTCACCTTAAGGCGATGATATCCGGACCTTAGATCTATCTTTGAGAATCTGCCGCCCCTTAAGGTGATCGAACAAATCGTCTATCCTTGGCAAAGGTACTTGTTCTTGATGGTCGACTTATTCAATGACGATAATCTATGCACATACGCATAGTTTCGTCCTTCTTCTTCACAAACAAGATCGGTGCTCCCCATGGAGACCTTTGGGTCGAATAAACCCACGATCAAGCAACTCTTGGATCCGAGCCTTGAGCTCAACCAACTCCTTGGGTGCCATTACATGCGGGGCAATTGACACGGGAGTTGTACATGCGATAGCAAATCAATTCGAATTCCACTTCCCTATCTCGGGGTATTCCAGGTAACTCCTCCGGAAAGACATCCACAAACTCCCTTACGATTCTAACTCCACTAAGTCCCCTTCTTTCGCATCAAAGCACTAACAAAAGCAAAATGCCTTGCACCCTTTCCGAACCATCTTATCGACCTTTAATGCGAAACTTCGTTAGACAAGTAGTTTCTTCTTTCTCTATCATAATTACCGCCTTATCCTCCGGTAACTTTAACTCTATTCACTTAGTCGCACAATCTAATACTGACCGATGCTCCACTAGCTAGTCCATGCCAAGAATAAGATCAATTTCTCGAAGGTAGTTCCATTAAGTCGACGGAAATACCGCTCCTGAAGCTCAAAAGTACACTCCAAAACATCTTATTCACCACTACAGTTTGACCTAGTAGGCTTACTACGGTCATCTCCCTACTAGAAAGTTGGAGGCTATTCCTAGAGTTTCAACTACTCTACATGCAACATAAGAGTGGGTAGAGCCAACATCAATCAAAGCAAAGTAAGGCTTGCCAAATATAAGGAACGTCTGGGTTATGACGTCCGGTGCATCTCCGTCCTCCTCGGCGTACCACATAAACCAAACCCGACTGCCTTACCTCTGTATTATTAACACCTCTGCTGGGGTTCCTCGTCCCTTCTAGCATCGTTACCTCGCCATTGAACCACGGCCTGGTGAGGCTCATCCACCTCTTCGGCTGATTAGAACCTTGGCTTACTGGTCGACCCCCTTCTATTCTCATAGGACAATCCTTAATCATGTGGTCCTTAGACCCACACTTAAAGCATCCTCTCATCTTTTTCCAACACTCCCCCAAGTGCATCTTTCCACACTGGGCACAAATGCGATCTCGCCTCTAGTAGTAGACTTGCGACCTCATGACCCATCAACTCTAGGCTCTTTTGCTCATTCCTTGAAGGCCACGATGATCCAAAGCCTCTCTTTTGCCTACTCGGTCGTATTCTATCTCGAGTCCTTAATCCCTTCGGCTACCTTAGCCTTCTCCACCAACACGGCAAACTCTCGCTCCTACTGTGGAGCTATCAACAATCTTAGATCATCCCTCAGTCCATCCTCAAATCGGACACACCGCTCATTCTCCGTCGACACAATACCTCGAGCATAACAGCTCAGCCTTAGGAATTTTGCCTCGTATTCCGCTACAGATTTATTTTCTTGAACCAGCCTCAGAAACGCCTTCCTCTCGCATCAACATAGCTAGTTCCAATGTACTTCTTACGATATGCTGCCTTGAAATATTCCCAAGTAAGATCGTCTGCAAATACTTTCGAACTGTGAGCTACCATTGGTATAACTCATCACGAAGTAGCGACACTATCCCTTTCAATTTCTCCTCGACAGTTAGGTCCAAGTTGTCCATAATCCGCTCCGTCGCTTCCAACCAATACTCAGCCATATTGGGTGCCACACCGGATACTCCACAGAAAAACTCAGCTCTATTAGCTCGAAGTTGCTCAGGTACCAACTTTCGAGCTCCCATGCCTCCGCCTGCTCCAGCCACCCTTTCCAAAACTCACAGCATCGCCTGTGATACTACATCATCCCCCGTCTGATCCTAATATTCCACATCAGCAGCTGGTGGTGGTGGCATCTCATTTTCGGACCCTTGTCCTGACCTAATGGGTTTCGACACGGTCACTCGGCCTCTACCACGGCTATGCATGTTACGACCACGTCCCCTAGAGTTCATACTTTCGAATCACTTTTATCTGATTTAAGAATTTTATAGATTAGTTTTTGTTTCACTGATTTATCACGAACAGGTCTTATGGTCAATAGTTCTAGGAGTAGTTCTTTCGATTTCATATACATACTGTCTCAATTCATTCATTCAATCACATTCATGAACTGGCGTTCATTCTGAGAAAAATGTTGTAGTTGTCATTGTTTGTTGTTTTCACTACCTGGGGTATTTACGTAATTTTATCCTATAGGGGTATTTTGATAATTTTCCAAATTAGGGTATTTGAAAATGTTGCAAAATGGATACTTTTGGTATCTTTACAAAATTGAAATACTTGGTAAGAAAATTTTAAGGGTAAAATGGTAATTTTATAAGCTGGGGGTATTTTCGTAATTTTTCAAACTAGGGCATTTCGATAAATTTTTTTTGCAAAATATGGTTCTGGTGACTTTTCAAAACAAGGGTATTTTTAGAAATTTTAATTTGAGGGCACTTTGAAACTTTCCATCTTGAGGTATTTTGGTCATTTATGCAAGTTAGGGGTAATTTGGTCAATTGCAAACCGAGGTATTCGGTCTTCTTTAAATCAAGGGCACTTGGAGTTTTAAAATCATGGTTTAACTTGAAAATTTCACAAAGCAGGTGATGGTCCCTTCGAGTTTTAATTATTGGGTTTAGCTTTGTGGTGAGTCCTCTTGGTTAGGGTGAGCAGTCACTACGCACTGAGTAGGATTCGGCGGTGAGGAGGTGAGTCACTAGGACTGCTTAAATACCAAGCTCCCACCGAATCCAATCCTAGACATCGCTGTGGTTGCCACACCTTTAATTCAAATGACTTAGACACGAGGTTTGTTTGGTTAGACTTTAAGTTTTATGTAACTTGGTGTTGAAGTAGATTAATCCTAGGGTTTAATATCTCTAATCTACTAATCTCGTCCTATGATTTCCCCATATAAGTCACGAGAGGAGTTAGTGGTACTTACGGTGGACTTGGTAGGAGACTAAGGTGCCATGCGGAAAACGCTTATTTCTTAGAAAATCCAATTTCAAAAGAAAGAAAATGTTTTGGGCCCAAAAAGCCCTCAAGGTCGAGTTTTAAACCGGGCTCTGATACCAAACTGAAACACCCCAAACTCGGCCCACAAGCCCTGATCGGATCTGGCATGCTTCTAGGGAAAAATCATTCGAAACTTATTTGAAGTTTTGCCAAAATTTTGTGTGTTTTTGAAAAACAGTTGATTTGTGTTGATTAGGTGTCAAAACATTTAACATTTATTTTTAATATAAGTTACTTAAACTTTAAAGTGATAAAGATCATACCATACTAAAATAAATAAAATGCATGCATAATCAGTTTAATACTTATAGCCTTATTACATCAAAACAAATCCCGAAATAGTCCAAAATACTTAAGTATTGAAAGTCCAAAACAAAATAATTTACGAAATGAGCATGGCCACCATAAAGCTCTTGAGGCCAGTCCATTCTTGAATGTCACTGAAAAAGATCCCACAGCGGGTGAGTCAAGCAGACTCAATGTGTAACCACCAAACACAAACTCTCAATCAATTTAGGCATGTCAAAACACACATATGAAACACATATAATCAATGATGCAAACCAGAACCCAAACCTAGATAACCATCCGTTACACATCACCCATACCAACCATCACACCGTAGGGATTACTAAGTTGACCCTCCATCCGCTACACATCATCGAAGGCGTCATTGCAGGCGACATGCTCATCGCCCTTATATATATTGTGGCATAGCCACCAAATAATTATTTGTGACATAAGTCACCACATTCGATTTTGTGACATGAGTCACCACATTCGAATATTGTGGTATAAACCACCAGATCACTTCCCCTTTAAACAATTTCCCATATGCCCCATGTCATACAAATCATGCAACATCATGCCTTATGCCTTATTTCACATTCTTATCAATATTCACATATGTGCCATATTCCAAATATTCCTATCATTTATTAACATAATGTTAAGGTTACGTGCTGAGTACTTTGTACCATTTCATGGTACCTTTGGCCACATTCACATCATTATAAACACATATATTAAATTGATGCCAGTAAATCTATTAAAAGTTAGTGTGGAGTACACATGGTTCACTTAACGCTTTCACTAAAATCCCAAAACCCGATCTAATGCTTTAGATACTTAGTTCTACATTCGCCAACCTTAAGTACTTCGGTAAAAAGCCATTTGGCTAAATAATCAAATCCCGAAGGATTAACGTAGAAATCTTACCTTCTTGCCGATATGATTACTAATCAAATCCGAAATTTCGTGATACTTCTTCCTTGAAATTAGCCAACACTAGTTCCTTTGGACTTGGTTAGTTTGACTTTTGAATAAATCTGAAATAGATCTGAAACACCAATTATGGCATTGGTGAATGTACATAGTCACTTACCTTATGAATCTTAAATCCAGAAAATATATCCTTGGTTGTGGTATTTGTCGAAATTCCTATAGACACATGTTAGATCAATTCCTAACCTTTAATCACAACAAATGGCCCTTGGTGAATACCACATATTACTTACCTTGATCACACCAATCCAGAAGATTGCCTCCTTGAAATCGGCTACAATAGAAATCCTAAAACTTCCTTCATAGTTTGACCATGAACATTAATGGGGTTAGATTTCATCTTTCGCTAAAGAAAAGAAAAAAAGAATCAATAGTTGATCCTTACCCTTATAATGATCATTGCTCCTTGTTGAACCCACAAAGATTGACTATGTAGACTTAGATAGGGATCAACAGGTTTTCGACTTTGGGGTTTAATGGACAATTGGCTAGGGGTTATTGTTTTGTTCAACTTGAGTGAATTTGCAAAGAAGAAGGAGAAGATGGATGATGGAGATTGGCTAGAACACAAGGTATTTTGGCTTGACAAAATAAAAGAAGAAAGAAAATTTGCTAAAGAATTGGCAGAGGCACAATTGAAAAGAAAAGAATGAATATGGCCTCATTTCTACCCTTTGGTAGAAAATACCACCCAAGAGAGTCCTTGGCGGCCAACTCTCCTCTCTCCATTCAATCCCCCTTTTCACTCTACCTTAGCCGAATCTTTAACTCTTTCCAACCCAATCTATACCTCCTTCCTCCAGAGTCCATATGCCGTCCACTGCTGCTCATCCTTGTAGCAAAATAAAAACTCCCTTTTTGCTTCCCTTGTGATTCAAACCTAGGCCCTTCCCCCTTTGCTTGTGGCGTCACTTACTAAGGCCCTAAGTGGTGCCTCCAAGCCACTTAAACAAGCCCATTTTAGTGGCATATTTCCCCTACAAATTTCCTTAAGGCCTCTTAGGCTTAGCTCCCTCTTTTAAACTTAAAATTAAATAATTTCTAAGGCATTCTCCTACATTCTACTGTTCTCGAAATTCATAAAGCACATTCATAATATACACAGGCATACAAGCACATGCAATTGAGCAAAAATGCACAAGCCCTAATTCCGGATATTACATTCGGCTATCGATTATGAAAAGGGATGGTGACGACCATCATGATTCCACTTCGTGTGAGCTTCGGTAAGGGTTTTCGATGCAATTTACTTTGTTACTATGAAAAGTAGGAAGCATGTTTATTCAAGATTGTGGATAGTATGAATTCATATGATTTAACTTATGAAAGTGATTTTATCATGTGTTAATATTGAATTTAGTTGATTAAGCACTAATTTGGGTTGTTGGTGATGATTAGGCTTGTGCCAAGCTTGTGTTGAATTGATCCATATTATTTTAAGCTTATGCATTATATTGGTAAGCATTGTTTATGTATTACAAACTTACTAAGCATTATATGCTTCCTTTGTGTTCTCTTTCCATGTTTTGTAGTTAATCGGAAGGTCATTCAGGTTGGAAGATCGTCGGAGACCTATCATACTATCCATCGGCTATAGCGATAGATTTTGATATTTCAAGTCATGGTTATAATGTCATGTATAGGTGTTTTGTGCTTGTTGAAATAGCCATTGTGTTTGGCTTGTAAATGTGGTATTTTGGTTAATGAATTCATTGTCATGTTGCCTTGTATATATGTGTGTCGAAACCATTTTTAAATTGGGTTTTAGAAAAACGAGGACCGACTTAAAAAATATGGAGTCGCCACCAATCTTTTATTAGAGGTGTGATCGGATCACCTTGAGATGGATTATTTTAATAAAATATTTTGATTTATTAAAACAATAATTTTGGTCTACGAAATCATGAAAATGGGTTCGGAATTCGATTCACATACGAGGAAGGATTAGCACCTAAATAACGCCCAAAATTGGTGCAATTGATTAATTAATGTCTTGGCGTCGAAAATTTGAAAAGATTCTAGATTACGATCCATTTACTTAATATATATTTGGACAAAATCATATTAGATGCAAAACCTTCTTATTTCGAAGAAATAAAATGCCGTACTCAGTAAGTTAGGGCACCACATCTTATATTCTCGAAATTAGGTTTATCCTTCGACATTCAATACTCGTACATTTAAAAAAATAAGAAGGATATTCAATTATTTGGGTCAAACGAAAAATCACAACCCAGTAGGTTAGGGCACTATTTCTCAAAATTCCCGAATACAGAATATTGCCTTTGTTCTGAAATTCTTATCATGAGATGATAAAATATCACACTCAGTAAGTTAGGGAACAATATCTCAACTTCCTGAGAATAAGTTTTTTATTTAAAATCATGCATTTGATTTAAGAGAGAAAGGATACTCGGTTATAAGGTTTTAAACGAAGAGAACCGGAACTCAGTAAGTTAGAGCATGATTTTCTCGAAACCCCTAATCACAAGCATTGCCTTGTGATTTAAAGCTTTGTATAAAATGATTTTAAAGTCCGAATAGTGTTGAAACATGATGTTTTTAGGTGAATGCTATGACATAATAACATACTACATGGAGCAATTATTTACAAATGAAATGTAATGCTATTGAATCTCAAGCAACAAATAAATATAGAACGAGAATTACAACATACATAATAACAATAAATAATTATTTACAAGTGAAATACAAACTATTGAATCACAAATAGCAAGTATATATAAAATGGGAATTAAAACACATAATGGCGATAATTATCAAACATTGGATCAATGGTAAGCAAAATGAATTTTAAAAACATAATATATGAATTTAAATATATAAAACATATATAAGTAATAATATATAAAAATATCAAAATAAATTAAAATATACCATAAAATGTGATCTTTTAAAGTGATAAATTGTATATACTAAATTAAAAATAGAAAAATATATATACATAAGTAATTTTAAAAGAGACTAAATATACATATAAATAAATTTAAAAGGACACATATTTATAAATATACTATATATATATATATGAAATGAAATCAATTTGGTAAAATTTTATATGTAAATATTTATATTATATATATATATATATAACATAATGATGTAAAAATAATTATATAAGGGATAAAATACATTTAAATGAAAAATAAAACAAATTAAAACATTATAAAACCAATTTCCAAAACCAATTTTAAAAACTAGGATAATAACTAAATTTAATGCTATAAAAAGTTACAAAATTATAAACACAAATTAAAGCTTAATCAAAATAAAAATATAATTAGAGGATGACTTATAAATAAATAAAATTATTAAAAGCAGAACCAAGGACCAAAATAAAATACGCCTAAATAAGCGGGGTAAAAGTGAAATATTTCCATTTACAAAAGCATTTGCGTCGGATTGGACCAAGCGCAATGGTGTGCAATTCTGAGTTCAATTAAAAAAATAAAGAATACGCATAGCAGAGTGATTGGAAAAGTAGCAGAAAAGAAGGACCAAGCGCGCAAATTAACCATCAAAGACTGAAGCCGCGGATCCTATGGGTCTTTGGATCGGGTCGACAAGGTGGCTTATACAACGCCGTTTTGAGACTATTAAACCGAGTCCAAACGCGTCGTTTCTATAATACATTATAATAACCTAAACCAATCTTAAAATCGTTAGTCAACCATTCCTTAGAATAAAACCCTAGCCTCTTTGTTTTGAAACCGAAATCCCGTTTTCTTTTCCCAACCCGCGGCATATCAAAACCCTCTCGTTCTATCACTAAACGCCATTGAGATCGGCAAGCAATGACACACGAGGGTCGATCTGCTGTCCTATACTCCCACTCGCTCTGCTTTTCGATAAAGGTCTTCATCTAGCCCCGATTGCAACGGAGTAGACGAAGATCAAACGTTCGTCATGGTAAGCTCCTTCTCCTATTTTTTCTCATATGTATGTATATAATAAACGAAAATCTATATATGTGCGTATATTACTTCGAAGAGAAAGAAAAAGAAAGAAATGACGAAGGCAAATAACCTTTTTTCATTGCTTCGTATTCTCTGTATTCAAAAATCGTGTGTTCTTGATACAAAAGAATCGGCCCCCCTCTCTACAATGGTTTGTTTCGATTTATTATAGTCGAAATCGAAAAATAAAAATCAAAAATCGAAAAATACAATTGTTTTCTCTTTTGTTTTATCTACTTCTATTTGTTTTCTTTTTGCAGTACGATCGTAAATGCGGAGTGTGCGTGGCGTTATGCGGAGGTGTACAACTGTGATGATGTCTTGAGGCCCAAATCATGGCGTGGCGCAAGGTTTCATTTGGAACCCTTAAGGTTTCTGTGATCAAATTTCGTTTAGGCCATTTGGGCTAGTTTCGGGATTTGGGCCATTATAATTGGGTTTGTAAATATTGGACTGTAATTGGATTAGGATTTTTTTTTGTTTTTGGTTTTATTTTTTTATATCTTGGTTTCTAAATGGGCCGGCAAAAATAGGCTATTACAGTTGCCTCTCTTTGCTCGTTGTCGTGTAACGAGAATAGAGCAAAGACTTTAAAAGGACCATTTTTTTCGGTCTTCGAATCTTGGACTTCTTGGCACTTCTTTTCTTCAAGTAGCTTCATTCTATCCCATTGCATCTTCAAGGGCATAGGAACTAGCGCTTCAATCTGTTCCAATGTAATTTCAGGGAGAAGAGATTTGTAGCTTCGATCTACTCCATTGGAACTTCGAAGAGATGAGAATCCAGAGAGAAGAGATTTGTAGTTTCGATCTTCACACTGAAACTTCTCGAAAATAGGTTGATCATCAATACATTCAGGGAGGAGGGATTTGTAACTTCAACCTGCTCCACTGGGACTTCGAGGTGATAAGAATCCAAAGAGAAAAGAATTGTAATTTCGATCTTCTCACTGAAACTTCTCGAAAATGAAAGTTAATCCTCAATACACTCAGGGAGGAGGGATTTGTAACTTCAACTTGCTCCAATGGGACTTCGAGGTGATAAGAATCCAGAGAGAAGAGATTTGTAATTTCGATCTTCTCACTAAAACTTCTCGAAAATAGGTTGATCCTCAATACACTCTGGGAGGAGGGATTTGTAACTTCGACTTGCTCCAATGGGACTTCAAGGTGATAAGAATCCAGAGAGAAGAGATTTGTAATTTCGATCTTCTCACTAAAACTTCTCGAAAATGAAAGTTAATCCTCAATACACTCAGGGAGGAAGGATTTGTAACTTTGACCTGCTCCACTGGGACTTTGAGGTGATAAGAATCCAGAAAGAAGAGATTTTTAATTTTGATCTTCTCACTGAAACTTCTCGAAAATGAAAGTTGATCCTCAATACGCCCAGGGAGGAGGGATTTGTAACTTCGACCTGCTCCACTGGGACTTCGAGGTGATAAGAATCCAGAAAGAAGAGATTTGTAATTTTGATCTACTCCTGCAACTTCATGATTGCCAGATCTGCCATCTTCGATCCGCTTCACTCAGGAAGGCAAGATCTTCGAACCCACTGATGTTGCGACAACGTCCCCTAGGGGACCTATCCTGTAAAATCGGTTTTGTGTTTATGCTTATGCAAAATGGTTAGGATGCAATGATCAGAATGAATCTAATGCTCCTAACTAAATGTATTATGGATGACATTTGTATGGATGCAGAATGAGAATGGTCTTTTTACAAAGATTAGGATGCAATGATCGGAATGAATCAAATACCCCTAAATAGATGTGCCTTATGGATGACATTTGTATGAATGAGAATGTCATAAGAATGATCTTTTACAAAGATTAGGATGCAATGATCGGAATTAATCGAATGCTCCTAAATGTGTTTTGCATGAATGCAGAATTTCATGAGAATGATCCCTGCTTAAGGTGTCATCGTTCATTGTTCATCAGGGTAATATGCTACCCTCTTGTTCGGCTGGTATTCTTGACAGAAAACTTGAGGAAACAATTATAACTGTTCAACAAATTTGCCCTCGCTGTAAGTTTAGGGTCCATCTCATTATGGCTTAGGGGTATAGGATCTGAATATTTTCCCAACCATCCCACTGTGATTTCAGAATGTTTTTTGTTTCATCTTCAATCTATCGCATTGTTATTCAAAGGTATAAGATCTGTATTATCTTCCATCCATCCCACTATAACTCGGGAGTATAGGGTCTGTAGCTTATTCCATCAACTGATCACTCTTCGGGTGACCCAACCCGATATGTACGCATGATGCTTGCATGAATGCAGAATATCATTTTTTCTTCTTCCGAGAATGATTCCCATTTGACACTTGGATCGTCATTACTCGTGTTCCATTGAGATTGTATCACTAACTATTTTGACAGAAAATCCAAAGAGATAGCCTCAATTTAGACTTTTCCTTCTCAAACATTTCCAGCCCTTAAGCTTTGGTAAGTTTTAAGCCATAGCCCTATTTCAGGTTCTTGTATTATTCAGAAGCTTCCGGAGTAATATGTGAAACTCCTTTTATGAAAGTATTATTAGTCCACTAATTGTTATTTCAATGCAAAATGCCTGAAAAAGATCATAACCATGGACAAGAAGGAAATTGATTGGGAGCATAACTAGAAACAAATAAGTTAAGCAAAGATAGCAATCGCAATCAAGAAGGAAATTTATTGTGAACATATTTTGAAAAGAATAACATAATCACAACTAACAAATTTAAAATTGGTAAAATGGAAACTAGGTGCCCAAGATATCGCAGCCTGAACTTCTCTGTTCAAACTTCTTAAGGACCATTTTAAGTTTAATATGTGTTTAGGGGATCGGAGTATTTTGTCGATGCCCCAAGACGTCACATACTTCCTCATTGTTAATTTAGCGTAGCGAAACTACTGTATGCTCCACTTTCAATCAAAATTTGAGCCACCCTTTTCGGGTTTTCAACTCAAATCCCCTTTGGTCTCAAAGCGCCCTTTGTGAGTTTTCGCCTTGGCCCCTCCTTTTTCTTTCTTCTTCTTCTCTTTTTTTTTGCTAAAAATTTTTATTGAATTTGAATTCTCTGGATTTGATAGGTCCTTGTCA
The DNA here is from genome assembly GCA_025506655.1 of Gossypium rotundifolium. Lineage (NCBI taxonomy): Eukaryota > Viridiplantae > Streptophyta > Magnoliopsida > Malvales > Malvaceae > Gossypium > Gossypium rotundifolium. The sequence goes on from CP106722.1 coordinate 151,363,908, forward strand.
TCTATCTCAGACAATATCCATGCTTCCCTAGAACAGGCCTTCTTTGCTGCCTAAAGTCCTTCCCGGTTTGGCATCCTCTTTCTTCTGAAGTCCTTTTTGCATAGGAAAGAATCTTCTTTAAAGCCCTATCATGAAATTTTCTAGGACGAATCATTTTTGTTGTGAGCTCGCATCCTCTGACCGTGATAAATAGCTTTTAACATTTTCTCTTCAAATTCAACTGATCATATTGAGATTAAACGCGTTCTGCCTCATCAAACTTCAGTTCTGATAAGACTCAGAAAAAAGGAAATTTGACTTCAATGGGCGAAACCAATGAGAAATGTCTTTGCCTTGGATTGTATCATGGCCAATGTTTGATAAGCATAGAGGGTAAATAGTAACTTCTGTATGTAAATCTTTACAAGTCTCGGTCTTTTTGATCTTTTGTTTTTCTTTTTGGCCACATTTACTGTGATGTGGCATCTGATCTTTGAGCAGACCGCAAACTTTTGACATTTTGCGGTTAAATATGATCTTTTCGACTTTTTTTTTGTATTCTTTCTTTCTTTTTTTTTTTTCGATGACAATCGACTTTGTAATATTGGCACATAAAGTGACTTTTACCATCTTAGTGAAATAACCGATATCCACAAAAATGAATCGATGTTGGCTAGAAGCTATTGATGAGATTGGCTTGGTAACATCTATGCCCCACATATAGAAAATCTTATTTCTGCATTGAGATAAGCTTTGGTCTTCATCTCCTTCCTCTGCTCGTGATGTAAGATCTGTTTTTCATCAAGATTAACAAATCAGAAGATATGTTACAATTTCTATCATCTTCAAAGTCTTGAGATCCCTTAAACCCATATTTCATTCAAAAAGGGAGTCAGTAATAACATCGCTCATGTCATTGATATCTGGGGACCCATTGTGGGTACAAAGGTAAATTCTAGAAAAATGATTCTAAGAACGATTATTGGTATGGTATGATCATAAATAAAGAATAAAAGAATATTTGAATAGTAATCCAAAGTACAAAAGAATCTATAAATAGAAAGAATGGAAAAAAATATTTGCTCAAAAGGATGCATTTTATTGGAATAAAAATTCTGGACACAAGCCTATTTCACAAGAGGACTTTTATTGCCTCTAGGCTGAAAGCAATAAGTGTGTTTCGAATATTACTCAAGTTAGCCTTAAAAATACATGTCCCTTCCATAGTCCTATTGCTCAAAACACTCCCAAGTTCATATTTTAGCATGTCATCTAATTTCACAATACCTATGCCGATGAATTTTCCACCAATTTCTTGAAAGCAAGGTAATTTTCTATCGAATGCCCTGTGACCCCTGCGTGGTACTCACACTGGGCATTTGGGTCATACCATTTTGGATATGGGGTTGCATTGGTTTTGGGTAATGAGGAGCCACCTTATGTGCATCGAATAGGGTTTGATATAACTCCTTGTACATCATTGGAATAGGGTTTGAATTGAGCTCTTCTCTTGGGGAGACTAGATAACTGGTAACTGCCTTCCTTGGCTAGTTTACTATAAACGGCTTCGAATAGCCCTTGTTATACCCACTTGTATTATTCACATCCCTGTCCTTCCTCTTTGGGGCCCTTGAAGCCCACTTTCCCTTTTCCTTTGTTTCTGTCAGTATAACCGATTTGGTTTGATCATCCTCCGGGTTAAAACCTGAACCTATCGGGAATTTGAATAGGGCCGAGGCATTAGTCTGATATTGGGGTTTGATAATGACCGGTGCCCCTTGCGGGGGGATGTTTGGTCGGGCTGAGATACTTATTGGAGAATAAACAATGTCCTCATCATCATCCACACTGTCGACCACTGGGCCACTCCTTTTTGCAAGCCCTCCGATTAGTAATTGAGTTAAATGGCACATCATATTCATTTGATTTCGCATATCCTGCTGGATTTCGGCCAATTGCTCCTGCATTTGTATTTGCCTTTGCTCTAATCTCTCCAACCTTCGTTCCATGTCTTCTAGGTTAACTGAAAATATTTCACCTAATCAAGGTTATTTTGTAAAAACTAATGCAAACGATGCAATATAATGAAAATAGTGTAATGCAAATGATGTAATGCACATGTATGAAATGCAAATGCATGAAATGAATGCAAGAAAGAAAGAGAGACGTTTCTAAATTCAATTCCATTAGAGGAGCTTCTCTAGAAAATAGATTTCTTTACATAAAACGGATTACGTATGCGGCTTTTTCCTCATAGTCCAGGTGAAACATCGATCTTCTCCTTCATATCCGGACGCTGCATTTGAATCCTTCAAGTCCTCCTAAAAGATATCTCTTTTATTTCCACTTGGCTTGATTCGGGTCATGGTTCACTGCTCACTTATCCCTTGCGATTTTGATTAGCTTCTTTAAGAAAATTGAGGCATGACGGCTCTTGCACAATTCTTGTCAATTTAAATCTTTCGGGGAAGGTTTTGTATTCCTCTACGAACTATCAACTTTCTTCTATCATGTTTACTCAGACCATGTCCGGACAACCGTATTATAATCCACTTTATCAAGAAATTCGTTTCCTTATGACAAACTCCTCTATTTAGCAATCGAATTACTAATCAACATCTCCTTTCTATAATGATGCAATGCAATGCAATTCAGTGCAATGTAATGCAAGCATAAACACAAAACACGGTAGCATAAGAAAAATATACAACCAAAATGGATTACCTAAATTAGTGACTATGCGGCTCTACTTAAGGTGGGCTCCTAGGTCTCTTTATATGTGGCTTGGTTCTAAAGAATGGGTACCTGAACTAGCAGATTCCTCGATCCTCACCCATTATAGGCTCATATGGAACGAGTTCGATTCAGGGGAATACATTTCCCTATGGCTGCATGGAGATGAAAATCTCACGAAGACATAGGTACGGATGTATCCAGAGAGCGATTCACTATCCTGCACGGAGGTGAAAACCTCACGAAAGAGTAGCTTCTCACTCCCACTTAAAAGGTGTGACCCAGCGGTCATGCAATATGATGCAAAAATATTTTACAAAATTTACAGTAATCACAATAATATGAATGCAATAATAGGATTGTAATTTTTCAAATCAAAATTTCAATTTTCCATAAAAAGACAGAAATTAATCAATTTTATGGCTTGACTCTCTTTCAGGGTCCTTAGTGGAGTCGCCAAGCTGTCGAAACCATTTTTAAATCGGGTTTTAGAAAAACAGGGATCAACTTTAAAAATATGGAGTCGCCACCGATCTTTTATTAGATGTGTGATCGGATCACATTGAGATGGATTATTTTAATAAAACATTTTGATTTATTAAAACAATAATTTTGGTCTACGAAATTATGAAAACGGGTTCGGGAGTCGATTACGTACGAGGAAGGATTAGCACCCCCGTAACGCCCAAAATTGGTACCGAATTGATTAATTAATGTCTTGACGTCAAAAATTTGAAAAGATTCTATATTACGATCCATTTACTTAATATATATTTGGGCAAAATCATATTGGATGCCAAAGCTTCTTATTTCGAGGAAATAAAATGACGTACTCAGTAAGTTAGGGCACCACATCTTATATTCTCGAAATTAGGTTTATCCTTCGACATTCAATACTTGTACATTTAAAAAAATAAGAAGGATATTCAATTATTCGGTCAAACGAAAATCGCAACCCAGAAGTTAGGGCACTTTTCTCAAAATTCGAATACGGAATATTGCCTTTGTTCTTTTGAAATTCTTATCTCGAGATGATAAAATATCACACTCAGTAAGTTAGGGCGCAATATCTAAACTTCCCGAGAACAAGTTTTTTTATTTAAAATCATGCATTTGATTTAAGAGAGAAAGGATACTCGATTATAAGGTTTTAAACGAAGAGAATCGGAACTCAGTAAGTTAGAACACAAATTTCTCGAAACCCCTAAACACGAGCATTGCCTTGTGATTTAAAGCTTTGTATAAAATGATTTTAAAGTTCGAATAGTGTTGAAACATGATGTTTTTAAGTGAATGCTATGACATAATAACATACTACATGGAGCAATTATTTACAAATGAAATGTAATGCTATTGAATCTCAAGCAACAAATAAATATAGAACGAGAATTACAACATACATAATAACAATAAATAATTATTTACAAGTGAAATACAAACTATTGAATCACAAATAGCAAGTATATATAAAATGGGAATTAAAACACATAATGGCGATAATTATCAAACATTGGATCAATGGTAAGCAAAATGAATTTTAAAAAACATAATATATGAATTTAAATATATAAAACATATATAAGTAATAATATATAAAATATCGAAATAAATTAAAATATACCATAAAATGTGATCTTTTAAAGTGATAAATTGTATATACTAAATTAAAAATAGAAAAATATATATACGTAAGTAATTTTAAAAGAGAATAAATATACATATAAATAGATTTAAAAAGGACACATATTTATAAGATACTAATATATATATATATATGAAATGAAATCAATTTGGTAAAATTTTATATGTAAATATATATATATATATATATAACATAATGATGTAAAAATATTTATATAAGGAATAAAATACATTTAAATGAAAAATAAAACAAATTAAAACATTATAAAACCAATTTCCAAAACAAATTTAAAAAACTCGGATAATAACTAAATTTAATACTATAAAAAGTTACAAGAATTATAAACAAAAATTAAAGCTTAATCAAAATAAAAATATAATTAGAGGGATGATTTATAAATAAATAAAATTATTAAAACAGAACCAAGGACCAAAATAAAATACGCCTAAATAAACGGGGGGTAAAAGTGAAATATTTCCATTTACAAAAACGCTGCGTACGGATTGGACCAAACTGCAATGGCGTACAATTTACAGAGCTCAATTAAAAAAAATAAAGAATACGCATAACAGAGCTGATTGGAAAAGTAGCATCGAAAAGAAGGACCAAACGCGCAAATTAACCATCAAAGACTGAAGCGCACGGATCCTATGGGTGCTGGATCGTGTCCAGACGGGGCGGCTTATACGACGCCGTTTTGAGACTATTAAACTGAGTCCAAACGACGTCGTTTCTATAATACATTATAATAACCTAAACCAATCTTAAAATCGTCAGTCAACCATTCCCTTAGAACAAAACCCTAGCCTCTTTGTTTTGAAACTGAAATCCCCGTTTTCTTTTCCCAACCCCGCGGCATATCGAAACCCTCTCGTTCTATCACTAAAACGCCACTGAGATCGGTGAGCAATGATACACGAGGGTCGATCTGCTGTCATATACTCCCACTCGCTCTGCTTTTCGATGAAGGTCTCATCTAGCCTCGATTGCAACGTAGTAGACGAAGATCAAACGTTCGTCATGGTAAGCTTCTTCCCCCTTTTTTTTATTTTCGCATATGTATGTATATAATAAATGAAAATCTATATATGTACGTATATTACTTTGAAGAGAAAGAAAAAGAAAGAAATGACGAAGGCAAATAACCTTTTTTGATTGCTTCGTATTCTCTGTATTCAAAAATCGTGTGTTCTTGATAAAAAAGAATCGACCACCCTCTACAATGGTTTGTTTCGGTTTATTATAGCCGAAATCGAAAAATAAAAATAAAAAGTCAAAAAATACAATTGTTCTCTCTTTTGGTTTTTATCTACTGCTATTTGTTTTCTTTTGCAGGTACGATCGTCGTATGGAGGTGCACGTGGCGTTGTACAAAAGTGTACGACGGTGATGTGCTGGAGGCCTGAATCATGGTAGCGGCGCAAGGTTTCATCTGGAACCCTTAGGGTTTTTGAGATCGAATTTCGTTTGGGCCATTTGGGCTAGTTTCGGGATTTGGGCCATTGTAATTGGGTTTGTAAATATTGGGCTGTAATTGGATTGGGATTTTTATTGTTTTTGGTTTTGTTTTTTTATATCTTGGTTTCTAAATGGGCCCGGGCGAAAATGGGCTATTACAATGTGGTTTTATGATTGTTAACAAATTGGCATTTTGGTTCTTTTATGGTTGATGTTGGAATAGTCCAGTTGATGTATGTTTTAATGACCATTTTGGTATATTTGAATGTGATTTTGGTATGGCCATTATAATAGAATTTGGTTGCAATTGTTGAGTTGTTAAATGGCTAGGTTATGCTTGTGTTTGAGTATATTTAATGTCATGTGAATTGAGGTGCCTTTTGGCATATTGGTTGTATGAATGGGTACCATATTGTTCTAGCTTGATTATGCATATTTTAGGTACACTTTGGATGTTTGAAATGGGTGCAAATGGGTTGTGTGTGAATGCATAAGTGTACAATTAAGTCATTAAACTCGAGATTTTATTCATCCACATCCAAATACAAAGCCATACATAGTTTGCATTTTATTCAATTTAGTCATTAAACTCGAAATGAGCATATCTTTCGATATTTAGCTTCGGATCAAAATTTGATTTCACGTTCTTTCATTAGGGACCCTATATCCAAATTTGTAATTTTGTATGCATGATATGGTTTGCGTCTGCATTTGGGGTTGGGATTTGTTTTTGAAGAGAATGAAGTATGATTTGGCAGTTTTACAACATTCTTATATTTTAGCGGTAAACCCACAATACTTCAAGTGGCAAAAGACCACATTAAGGTGTGTTCCAATTGGATGGGTCCACTATAACCCAATATTGGTGTGTAGAGGTTGGAAAGAGACTAGCGTACCCTATTTGGTGTGTGTGAGATGATTGGAGATGGTGTGTAGTGGTTGGATATGCATAATATTGTTTGCATTCGTTTTGCATTTGAGTATGTACTACATATCTAACTGTTTGTAGTATTAGTGTAATGAATCTCTTATTCGTGTGCATGGTTATCATGAATTATTTGAGATTTTGTGTGTTTGGATGTTTGTTTAACCTTGCCTATTTACGGTTGTTTTAGACTCACATTGAGCTTTCGTAACCCATTCCCTTAATTTTTCCCTTTTTAGGTAATTCGCGAGGTTAGATTCTAGACTTAGCGAATCGGAGGTCTCAGAGTTTTACATTTTTCTTAGTTTCGTTTAACAAGCTTTCCTTAAGATTCAGTAATTTTTTTAATTGGTTTGTAAATAAGATTATATAAACTGTGGTATGGGTTTTGATTTTAGACTCGTAAAATTGTAGGTTTTTTTTTTTTGAACTAAAATTGTGATTCCACGCATGGATTTTAGTTAACCAATATGTTTTGTTATTAATAATCACATTTTTTTTTAAAAAAAAAAGTAATAACTCGTGGTTTTCCGATTAAAAGTAAAATGACAAATTTTCCACTAATATGTTGATTTTGATATTTCAATTTACAAGATTCTTGAATCCGATTTGTTTGCCAAGGAAATATACAAATCTTAAAATTTGACTTTAAGCTATTTTTTGCGACAATCAAATTTTTGTTTGTAAAACATAAGTTGAGCTCACTATCTGTTTCAGTAAAACACAAGTAAAAATGGTTTTCGAAATGCACTTAAGAAATTTGATTAGTATTTTTGTTGTGAGCCATTTCGGTGACCAATGTGACCTTCATGATCCGGTTGAAACTTCTTGGTTGGCTTTTGAGGTGTTCCATTTACAAACTCAGTTTATGAAAATGAGATTCCAAAACCGCATTTTTCGACACCACTGGAAATCAGGTCATTACATGAATGATCTAGATATTTTAGTACAAGAGCAAGGTTGCCATACTGAGGTGCGATAGGACTTAAATTAATTGTTGTATTGGGTTTAAATATAGTGGATTACCTCACTTAGTTAGGCTCCGTAAATGTAGGGAAATTGAACTACTAAACAACTTGTTTCTATTCTTCTCTTTTTGTTCTTATCGCAGTACAAACTGCAGATGCAGTTGGCATTGTAGCTAAATGGGGTTAGCAAAACTCGATTCAACTCGAAAAAATCGAAAAAAATTGAATTTTGAGTTAAATGATTCGAGTGATTCGAGTCAACTTGAATTTTTTTTTCAATTTTGAGTTCAAATTGAGTTTAATTTTTGAATTCGAATAAACCGAATATCAAACTATAATATTTTACATTTTTTTCCCAAACCCTCAAACCTTTTTACTTTCCCCCAATAATTTTACTCCCTCTCACTTTCACCTAAAACTTTTACTCTCCTCTCATCCCACCCCATCTACCCTAAACCCATCCCCCCCCCCCAATTTTTTTTTAATATTTTCTCCCATTTACTTTCCCCCCAAAATTTTACTCTCCCAACCCTCAAAATTTTTTATTTTCCCCCTAAACATTTACTTTTCACCCTTTACCCCCAAATAAAAAATCATCTTAAAAAATCCCTAAACCTAAATAGTAATAATTAGGGGGTGCAAAATTCGGGTAAAACCGAAAAAATTCGGTTAACCGACCGAATTCGGTTAATCGGTCGGTTAACCGAATTTTTTCGATCAGGGGTCGGTTAATTATTTTGTGATTTTTCGGTTAACGGTTAATTCGGTTCGAAACCGATCGGTTAACCTAATTTTTCGGTTTAACCGAAAAATTAATAAATAAAATTATAATATATAAATAGGCCACTAATCACCTGAACCCAATCCAAACCCAAATATCCAACCCAACTCAATTATCCAATCCAACCCAATCATAAAAATTACAAATAATTTAATAAATAAAAATAAAATTCTAAAATTCTAAAACTAAAATTATGTAATCTTTTTAATTATGTAGTGATTCATTTCGGGTAATTCGGTTGATTTGGGTAATTCGGTTGATTTTTAACCAAAAATAAAAAACATATAATTTTCGGTTAATTCGGTTAATCGATAAAATTTTGGTTCGGTTAATTTTTTTGAAAAAATTTCGGTTCGGTTAACGGTTGAAAATTTTGAAAAGTGGTTAATTCGGTTAATGTTATTTCGGGTCGGTTAACCGATTGAACAACCCTAGTAATAATTTTATTTATATCTATGATCAAAATTTTTATTTATTTATATCTACTATTATATTATTAAATTAAATTTCACATTTTGTACTATTTATATTATTGAATTGTTTAATCATATTAAACCTTTATAAATTTTTGTTAAAATTGAATTATTAATGATGCCATAAAATATTCGTGTTAAAATTTTAGGTTGGTATCAATTTCATATTTTATCTTTAAGATAAATTTTATTAAAAATCACATTTTTTATATTTAGTATATTTTATTTTAAAAATACATAGGGATAAAATCGGAAGATAATTGAAGCAACTAAGCAAGCAAAAAAGCTAACCCGTATATAAAATATTAATAAATAAATTATGAGGAGATGAAAATTAATAACAAATTTGATTACGGTGGACAAATTTAATTACGGTGGATGACCGTGTTTACAATGACCCAAAGTTATTTTTTTATAATTTAACTCGAACAAATATATTTGATTCGAATTCCATCTCACTCGACTCGATTCGAGAAAATTTCAAATCAGATTAGGATGTAAAATAGGATTCGTCAACTAAATTAACTTGAAATTTTTTCATTCGATTCTATCGAATGCTCATCCTAGTAGTTAATACTTAACCCAATATTGTCTATTTTCTTTACAATTTCGATTTTAGGTTCTTACATTATGGGTAAAACACTTAACTGATTAATTGAGTTGTAGAAACTTTGTAAATGTGGAATGATTACGAATGAGAGGATTTTGATAAAGTTGTTTTTGAATGAAACTACACAACTTATTGGAGGGGGAAGGGGACTGCCAAAGGTGTGTAATAAAAAAAATCCTAAATGTTACACCTATAGAAGTTGAATTTCTGTTCCATAAAGTCAACTCTCTATTTATGATTACAGAGGGAATCTTATAATGTGGTTGTCAATATCTCTAACATCTATCATCACTAAATAATTAGATAATAAAATGTGCACATTCTATTTAACATAAACAATTTAAAAAGAACATAAGGAGAAATAATTTAAAAATTGATTATATTAAGAAAAAAAGAAAGAAGCCAACATACATTCTTTTATGATTATATAAAGGATTTGTTAGATCTTAATTTTGAGTTTTGGAGTTTCAAATACCGATCCCTTCTCGAATTGATAAATTAGACCTCAAAATATCCTTTGAACTAATCAGGAACAAATCACCCAAATAGAGATGATTTGTGGGAACATAAACACAACACAGTTCTTCTTCACCAGAACAACTGTAGAAGTAATAAATCCAAACATATATTGACCCATACGTGGGTGTTTTATGATTGCCACTTCTTTGAAAGCATTAGATTTTTTTATCTGCAAAAGTGGTTTTCATGCTGGTAATTTAGCCATATTAATCGAATGTCTAGAAATTTAAAGACTTTACCTGGTGATATTGCAACACTTATTTGCTTTGAGGCAGAATAAATATAGCTCACTAATGGCATTTTCTTGATGAACCATTCACCAAGTGTAAGAACTGAAGCTCCCAACCAAGATGACATGAAAATGCCAATTAAAAAGATAAAAAGTGATGGAGGTAGCAAATCCTAGACCTGTATCATTGTTCAAATCGCCTGTTTTTATTTCCTTTGATCTTATATCCAAACCGAGTCTCTTCAGCATCAATTGGAATGTGCAGTTATATCTTCCAAATAAGTTAAAAGAGGATCCGAGAAAAAACGCTTTACCAAAAACATAGATGCCTAGCTGAATATTATAGATTGGGGAGAAGAAACCATCAATAAAATGAATGAAAATCGCCAGTGGAAAAAGTATGACACTGCAAAGTAGTAATTTAATACTGCCACATTTCATCACAAGACAACCCAAAGTATCTAAATTTTATTTCAAGATTGATGGTTGTAATCAAAACCATATATAAATATTTATGATAGACATTTGGACTTACCATCCTGTCATAAACTTTTTCCCAGCCCAGCTGCGGAGTTACTTTTAAAAATGCCTATGCCAAAAGAAAAACACCAGTTTCAAGCAAGAATAGATATGAATAGAAAGCATAAAAAGATAGATGACAAGAATGAAAGAAAGGAAAGAGGAACCTCATGGCCATGGGAGGAAGGCGTGGCAGGAGTAGCAGTAGGGGTTGAGGATTTGGCGACTCCATTTTCAGAGATTGTTGAACCTGGGATAAGTAGTTCTCGATCTCGTTCCCATTTTCTCTTCCTTCTTTGTATATCTCTCTTCTTTTCCTCTGCTGAGTTCCTTGATTAGTGACTATAACTAACTATCTCAAATAAAGTTTTGTCAGGATTTCTAGGAGATATATTAATTAAATTGAACCAAATTCTTCCAATATTTTTATTCTCATTTGAACGACCTAGTTCAAACTCAACATGCAACATTATTCAGTCAAAAGCCTCCCACGTATACGAACACTTTTCTCAAAATTTTAAAAGGATAAGAAAAACATCTTGTCGAAACCATTTTTTTATCGATGTTTGAAAAAACGGGGATCGACTTTAAAAGGTATAGAGTCGCCACTGATCCCTTTTTGTTTAGGTGTGATCAGGTCACGTATAAAAATGTTTTGGTCTCCGAAATTTGAGAAAACGGGTTCGGGAGTTGGTTACGTGCAAGTAAGGTTTTCACTCTTGCAACGCCCAAAGTTGGTACCAAATTGATTAATGTTGTCCTAATGTCGAAAAATTGAAAATATTTAGGGTAAAAATTTAAAAACAAATTCGTTAAATTGGGATTGAATCTCAAGATTAACTCGTTTCAAAGGAATAAAAAGTATCATACCCAGCACGTTAGGATGTAATACCTTTATAGTTTGACGTTGAGATCATCTTTGATCTTCAAAACATAGGGAAAGGGTATCTGGTTATTTAGTTGAACGAAAAAATCAACACCAAGCACGTTAGGATGTAATTTTCCGTACTTCTAAACACACAAATATTGCCTTATTTTTAAATATGTAAGTTTAAAATCGACTCAAAATGTATTTATTGAATTACTAGATAATGAGAGACAAAAATATAATACAGAATTATAATGCATGAATACGAATTTGCATAAATGAATAACAAAGATAACCGTAAGCACATACAATTTGAAATATACGACATCGATAATTTCATAACGCATCATGTTTAAAATGATAATATAAATAACATATGTACATAAAAATAATAATATAGGAGGTGTTGGGAATAAAACATAATTTAAAATGGGATCTTTAAAATAACAATTGTATATACTTATATAGATTTAAAATGGAACTATATATAGATTTTAAAGGAAATACATACATAAAATTATATGACTAATAATATATACATAAAATGAGGTAATTTTAATATAAATTATATATGTACATATATATAAAGTAATAGTACATAAGAGTAATTAAGTTAAATCAAATATTTATATAATGAAAAAAATGCAAATGAGCATAAACAAATTAAGATATCGTGAAATCGATTTTACAAATAATTTTATTAAAGTAGCTTCTCAAAAGTATATAATAAATTTAATACCATAAAAGCAATAAAGATTATAAACAAAAACTAAAAAAATGCTCAATTGGAATGAAAACAAAATTTAAAGGCTATTTTGTAAAATAAAAAACTTTTAAACATATGCGAGGATCAAATTGAAAGATCGTAAACTATCAAGGACTTAACTAGCAAATATTTTGAAGTTCAAACGCAGGTGTTTAAATTGATTTGAATTGGAAAGGCGCACAAATTATAGAGATAAATTTAAAAAAACTAAAGAAAATGCATAACAGTCTAATTAAATAACAACATAAAAGGAAGGACTACATGCTAAATTAACCCTTTTAAACCAAAACACGCGGATCCTCCGGGTTCTCGGGTCAGTCGAATCGGGCAATAGATCAAGGCCTATCGACGTCGTTTTAAGGCTATCGAATGAGCCAAAACGGCACCGCTTTTCCTTAACGCATAATAACCCCTAAAAGCAGACTTAAAACACTTAACCCATTTCCCTTTTTAACGAAACCAAAATGAACCCTAGTCCCTTTCTTTTCTCAGCGTCACGCAGAAGGAAGCAGAAACTTGCCACTCCAACGCCACAATGAAGCGATGATGAGTAACCGATTTAGGCCCCGATTATTTTTGTTTAAACCGGACCAAGTGCCTTCATATTCGAGACCTCAAAGGACCTCTTTGCTTCGATTACAACGAAGAAAGTCGTCCGATCGCCCGCTCATCTTACAAAGGTAAAGCTCTCCCTTTTTCTTTACCCTTGAGCACTCCGAAATAAAGACCCCAAAAACCAAAGAAATGGTATATTGAAAGTCAAAAAGAATCACATTTTCAAATTGGATTCAAAATCTCTTTTCTTCTTTATATTCAGTATGTGCGTAATAATGTCCAGAGAGCTTACATAGGTTGGTTTTGGGCTTTTTAAAGTCAAAATCTGGAAATAAAATAAAAAATTGAAATCAAAATACAATTGTTTTCCTTTGTTTTCTTTTCATTTCTTCGGGTCTTCTTTGTTATTTGTCTTTTTCGTAGGTGTGCGTCCATGCAGTACAAAGGTAGGGGGCCGTTCGGCGGTGTGGCACCGTAAGGAGGTCGTGGAGTTATCTTGTGCGTGGGGTGTGGGTTCTGAATCGATGCAAGGGTAGGTAGTGCGCGTGGGAGGCCCGAGGCGTCCAAACATCGAGGCTATACAGCACTAGAACATTCTTGAGACTCTAGGGTTTCTACTGGCTCAAAATGTTTGAGCCATTTGGGCTCGCTAATTTGGGTCTGCAGATGAAAGTGTAGGTTGGGCCTTAATTTAGTCCGGGCTATTGGCTAGTTGGTTGGGTTTGTTCAATTTGGGTTATTGTAACTGTTTATGGACTTTTAAGGACTTTTTTTTTATTTGGTTTTGGTTTTAATGGGCGGACAAATTGGGCCTATTACAGCTGCCCCTATTTGCTCATTGTCGTGTAACGAGAATAGAGCAAAGACTTTAAAAAGGGCCAATTTTGTCCGGTCATGCCTCTTTTAGTGCTTCTCTCCTTCGAGTAGTTTCGTTCCATCCCGCTGTATCTTCAAGGTCCTGAGAGCTAACGCTTTGATCCACTTAAGGAAATTAGTACTTTCAATCTGTTTCTGTAACTTCAGAATTGCTAGATCTACTATCTTCAATCTGCTCCTGCAAACTCAGGATTTCTAGATTTGCTATTTTCACTCTGCTCCTGCAAACTCAGGATTGCTAGACTTGTTATCTTCAATCTGCTCCACTGCAAACTCAGTGAGGTAGACTTGCTAACTTCAATCTACTCCTGCAAACTCAAGATTGCCAGACTTGCTAACTTCAATCGCTCCATCGCAAACTTAGAGACAAGATCTGACATCTTCGATCTGCTCCTACAACTTCGGATTGCGGATCGCTATCTTCAATCTGCTTACGCAAACTCGGATTTCCATTTGCTATCTTCAATCTGCTCCCGCAAACTCGTGGATTGCGGTTGCTATCTTCAATCTACTCCCGCAAACTCAAGATTGCAGTTCTTTGTCTTGATCACCGCTCCGCAAACTCGTGGATTGCCAGACGGTTGTCTTCACCGCTCTTACAAACTCAGGATTGCCGAGATTCTTGTCTTGACCGCGCTCCCGCAAACTCGGATTGCAGTTTTTGTCTTCAATCGCTCTCGCAAACTCAGGATTGCTAGATTTGTTGTCTTCAATCTGCTCCTGCAAACTCAAGATTGCCGGATTTGTTGTCTTCAATCTACTCCTGCAAACTCAGGATTGCCAAATTTGCCATCTTCGATCCACTTCGCTCAAAAAGGAAAGATCTTCAAATTCACTGATGTTGCTATAATGCCTCAGGGGCCTGTTCTGTAAAATCAGTTTTGTGTTTATGCTTATGCAAAATGGTTAGGATGCAATGATTAGAATGAATCTAATGCTCCTAACGAAATGTATTGTGGACGACGTTTGTATGAATGTAGAATGTCACGAGAATGGTCTTTTTACAAAGATTGGGATGCAATGATCGGAATGAATCAAATGCCCCTAAATGGATGTCTCTTATGGATGACATTTGTATGAATGCAGAATGTCATGAGAATGATTTCTTGTAGTGATTAGGATGCAATGATTGGAATGAATCTAATGCTCCTAACTAAATGTGTTTTTGCATGAATGCAGAATTACATGAGAATGATCCCTGCTTAAGGTTGTCATCGCTCATCATTTATCAGAGCTCTATCGTTGACGTATTATGCTGCCATCTGGTTTGGCTAGTATTCTCGACAAAAACTCGAGGAAATAATTATAACTACTCAACAGATTTGCCCCGCTGTAACTTCAAGTTTCATCTCATTGTGACTCAGGGGTATAAAATCTGAATCATTTCCCATCCATCCCATTGCTATTCAAAGGTATAGGATCTGTATCAGCTTCCATCTATTGAATAGTCCCTGGGTGACTCAACCAAATGCATAATGCATGATATTTGCATGGATGCAGAATATTATTTTCTCTCTAGAGAATGATTTCCATTTGACACTCGGGTTAATGATGCACATTTTCCTCGAGATTGTATCACCAACTATTTTTTAACAAAACATCCAATGAGATAGCCTCAACTTAGACTCTTCCTTAAACTTGGTGAGTCTTAAACAATAGTCCTATTTCGAGTTCTTGTATTATTCAGAAATTTCCAGAGTAATATGCGAAACTCGTTTTATGAAAATATTATTAGTCCACTAATCGTTATTTCAAAATGCCTATACAAGGCCATAACCATGGACAAGAAGAAAAATGATTAAGAGCATATCTCAAAACAAATAAGCTAAGCAAAGATAGCAATTGCAATCAAGAAGGAAATTTATTGTGAACATATTTTGAAAAGAATAATATAATCACAAATAACAAATTTAAAATGGGTAAAATGGAGACTAGGTGCCCCAGATATCCGTAGCTTGAGCTTCTCTATTCAAACTTCTTGAGGACCATTTTAAGCTCGATATGTGTTTAAGGGATCCGGAGTACTTTGTCGATGCTCCAAGACGTAGCATACTTCTTCATTGTTAATTCAGGCATAGCAAGACTGCTGTATGCCCCACTTTTGATCAAAATTTGAGCCGCCCTTTTCGGGTTTTCAACTCAAATTCCCTTTGGTCTCAAAGTGCCCTTTGTGGGTTTTCACCTTGGCCTCTCTTTTTTCTTCTTTTTCTTTTCCTCTCTCTTTTTTTTTTTTTGAATTCTTTTTATTGAATCTGAATTCTTCGGATTGGGTAGGTCTTGGTCATCTATTTCAGACAATATCTATGCTTTCCTAGAACAGGGTTTTTTGCTGCCTAAGGTTATTCCCGGTTTGGCATTCTCTTTCTTCTGAAGTCCCTTTTGCATGGGAAGGAATCTTCTTTAAAGTCCTATCATGAAATTTTCTAGGACGAATCATTTTTTTTGTGAGCTTGCATCATCTGACCGTGATAGATAGTTTTTAACATTTTCTGATCATTTTGAGATTAAACGTGTTCTGTCTCATCCAACTCTAGTTCTAATAAGACTTGGAAAAAGGAAACTTGACTTCAATGGGCGAAACTAATGAGAAACGGGCTACCCCGGTAACCGTCCTGGCCAATGTTTGATAAGCATGGAGGGTAAATAGTATACCAATCTTTACAAGTCTCAGTCTCTTTTTTTCTTATTTTTTTATCTTTTTTTTTTTTTTTTGCCTTTATTGTGAT
The DNA here is from genome assembly GCA_025506655.1 of Gossypium rotundifolium. Lineage (NCBI taxonomy): Eukaryota > Viridiplantae > Streptophyta > Magnoliopsida > Malvales > Malvaceae > Gossypium > Gossypium rotundifolium. The sequence continues at coordinate 151,380,535 of CP106722.1, forward strand.
GTGGCACCTGATCTTTGAACAGATCGTAGACTTTTGACATTATGTGGCTAAATGTGATCTTTTGACATTTTTTCAGTGTTCTTTCTTTCTTTTTTCTTTTTTTTTTGGTCTAAAGACTATCGACTTTGTAATATTGGCATATGAAGCGACCCTCACCCTCTTAGTGAAGAAATCAACATCCATGAAAATGAATCGATGTTGGCCAGAAGCTTTGGAGGAGATTGGCTTGATAACATCCATGCCCCACATATAGACAAAATGGAGGAGGCACAAGAGTCATGTCTTTCTCAATTTGGCATTTGATACAATTTTCCTTTCTGGGTAGACCAGTAGCCCAAACCTCATGATTAGCCCGACTATTGTAGAACCATTGACATGAGTTCTTCGAACACCAATATTAATAGCATACCCAAGTTTCAATAGCCTAGCATGGGAAAACATCTTGAATTCTTGAAGATAGCTCAATGATGTCTCGCCTTGTAGTGAATTAGGCTTCGATATTTGCCCCTTCTTAGTCTCGCAACGTCCACTGACCTTTTGTAAGGTAGAGTCTATTTTTATCTTGTTTTACCATTCTTAACAAATCAAAAGATAGGCTACGATATTTGTCATCTTCAAAGTCCTTAGATCCTCTAGACTCATATCTCATTCAAAAAGGGAGTCTGTAACAACGTCGCTCTTATCGTTGATATCTGGGTACCTAGGTACAAAAGCAACCCAAAGGATATATGGTTCTAAGGATGATTATTTATGTGGTATGGTCATGAATAAAGAATGAAAGAGTATTCTAAAACACAAGAATGTACAGTACAGGATGAAAACTATTTATTTAAAAGATGCATTTTATTGAAATAAAAATTCTGGACACAAACCCATTTCATAAAAAGATTCTTATTGCTTCTGGGCTTAAAGCAACAAGCATGTTTTGAGTATTACTCTAGGTTAACTCTAAAAAAATAGGACCTCTTTCACAGTCCCATTGTTCAAAACATCTCAAATACGTAAAGGCAGAAGCTTAGAAAAGTCTGCTCCGGGCTCACTCTTCAGATACGTTATTAATATTCATATCCGCCAGTGTCAGGTTTTGCACTAGAGGCCTGACCTTGATGTACTCCTGATCTCATGCCCCCATTCATCATGGTACTCATAATAGTTATCCCTTTAGCAGTATGGTTGAGTAACGGATCTTTGGCACCAAAGGGATCATCGAATCTTATAACTCCTATTTTGATGAATCTTTCAACCAGCTTCTTGAAAGCAAGGCAATCTTCTATTGGATGTCCTATAATCCCGGCATGGTACTCACATTGAGCATTCGAATCATACCATTTGGGGTATAGGGATTGTATTGGTTTCAGGTAATGAGGGGCCACAGCATGCATATCAAACAAGCACTAGTATAACTCCCTATACGTCGTTGGAATAGGTGTGAACTGGGGTTTCTCTGAGTTCAGCTTTGAATTGGGTTTTTCTCTTGGGGAGACCAGATAACTAGCAACTGCCTTCCTTGGCTGGTTTACTATAAACAACTTCGAATGGCCCTTGTTATACCCACTCGTATTATTCACATCCCTGTCCTTCCTCTTCGGGGCCTTTGAAGTCCACTCTCCCCTTTCCTTTGTTTCTGCCAAAATAACAGGTTTGGCTCGATCATCCTTCGGGTTAAAACTTGAGCCCATCGGGAGATTTAACAGTGTCGAGGCATCAGTCTGACATTGGGGTCCAATAATGACGGGTGCTCCCTGCAGGGACACACTGGTCGGGCTGAGACACTCATTGGAGAATAAACAATATCCTCATCATCATCCACACTTTCGACCACTGGCCACTCTTTTTTTCAAGCCCTCCGATTAGTAATTGAGTTAACTGGGGCATCATACTCATCTGATCTCGCATATCCCATTGAATTTGTGCCAATTGCTCCTGCATTTGTATTTGCCTTTGCTCTAATCTCTCCAACCTTCATTCCATGTTTTTCGGGTTAACTGAAATAATTTCACCTAATTAGGGACCTTACATGAAAATGCAATGCAAATGATGTAATGCAAATGCATGAAATGAATGCAATAAGAAAGAGAGACGTTGATTCTGAATTCAATTCCATTAGAAGAACTTCTCTAGAAAACAAATATCTTTACATAAAACGGATTATGTATGCGGCTTTGTCTTCAACATTGATCTTATTCTTCATATCCAGCGGCTGCAGTTGAATCCTTCAAATCCTCCCAAAAGATATCTCCTTTATTTCCACTTGGCTTGATTCGGGTCGTGGTGTGCTGCTCATTTATCCCTTGCGATATTGATTAGCTTCTTTGAGAAAATTGAGGCATGACGACTCTTGTCAATTTAAATCTTTTGGGCAAGGTTTTGTATTCCTCCAAGGACTATCAACTTTTTTCTATCGTGTTTACCCAGACCATGTCTGGACAACCGTATTATAATCCACTTTATCAAGAAATTCGTTTCCTTATGACAAACTCCCCTATTTAGCCATCGAATTACTAATCAACATCTCCTTTCTATAATGATGCAGTGCAATGCAATGTAGTGCAATGTAATGCAAGCATAAATACAAAACATGGTAGCACAAGAAAAACAACCAAAATAGATTACCTAAATGAGTGACCATTAAGGTTTGGCACGACTCTACTTAAGGTGGGCTCCTAGGTCTCTCTATATGTGGTTTGATTCTAAAGAGGGGGTACCTGAACCAGCAGATTCCTCAATCCTCACCCGTTATAGGCTCATATGGATTGAGTTTAGTTCAGGGAATACATTTCCCTATGCCCATGCGGAGGTGAAAACCTCACGAAGACATAGGTACGGATGTATTCCGGAAGCAGTCCACTAGCCCGTGCGGAGGTGAAAACCTCACGAAAGGTTAGTTTCTCACTCCCACTCAAAGGTGCGACCACAACGGTCATGTAATGCAAATGCAAGTATTATAAGACTCGACATTATTGTAGTTACAACACGAACCAATGCTTTAAAGGAAACATGATTTTTTTATCGGTGTTTGACTCTCAACCTGTCCCCAATGGAGTCGCCAAGCCGTTGAAACCATTTTTTTATCGGTGTTTGAAAACACGGGGATCGACTTTAAAAGGTATGGAGTCGCCACTGATCCCTTTTTGTTTAGGTGTGATCAGGTCACCTATAAAAATGTTTTGGTCTGCGAAATTGAGAAAACAGGTTCGGGAGTCGATTACCTGCAAGGAAGGGTTAGCACTCTTGCAACGCCCAAAGTTGGTACCAAATTGATTAATGTTGTCCTAATGTCGAAAAATTGAAAATATTTAGGGTAAAAAATTTAAAAACAAATTCGTTAAATTGGGATTGAATCTCAAGATTAACTCGTTTCAAAAGAATAAAAAGTATCATACCCAGCACGTTAGGATATAATACCTTTATACTTTGACGTTGAGATCATCTTTGATCTTCAAAATATAGGGAAAGGGTATCTTGTTATTTAGTTGAACGAAAAAATCAACACCCAGCACGTTATCGTACTTCTAAACACATAAATATTGCCTTATTTTTAAATATGCAAGTTTAAAATCGACTCAAAATACATTTATTGAATTACTAAATAATGAGAGATAAAAATATAATCTGTAATTATAATGCATGAATACAATTTGCATAAATGAATAACAAAGATAATCGTAAGCACATACAATTTGAAATATACGACATCGATAATTTCACAACGCATCATGTTTAAAATGATAATATAAATAACATATGTACATAAAAATAATAATATAGGGAGGTGTTGGGAATAAAACATAATTTAAAATGGGATCTTTAAAATAACAATTGTATATACTTATATAGATTTAAAATGGAACATATATATAGATTTTAAAGGAAATACATACATAAAATTATATGACTAATAATATATACATAAAATGAGGTAATTTTAATATAAATTATATATGTACATATATATAAAGTAATAGTACATAAGAGTAATTAAGTTAAATCAAATATTTATATAATGAAAAAAATGCAAATGAGCATAAACAAATTAAGATATCGTAAAATCGATTTTACAAACAATTTTATTAAAGTAGCTTCTCAAAAGTATATAATAAATTTAATACCATAAAAGCAGTAAAGATTATGAACAAAAGCTAAAAAAGATGCTCAATTGGAATGAAAACAAAATTTAAAGGCTATTTTGTAAAATAAAAAAACGTTTAAACACATGCGAGGATCAAACTGAAAGACGCGTAAACTATCAAGGACTTAACTAGCAAATATTTTCGAAGTTCGAAACGCAGTGTTTAAATTGGACTGAATTGGAAAGGCGCACAAATTATAGAGATAAATTTAAAAAAAAACTAAAGAAAATGCATAACAGATCTAATTAAATAACAACATAAAAAGGGAAGGACTACATGCGCAAATTAACCCTTTTAAACCAAAACACGCGGATCCTCCGGGTTCTCGGGTCGGGTCGAATCGGGCAATAGATCAAGGCCTATACGACGTCGTTTTAAGGCTATCAGAATGAGCCAAAACGGCGCCGTTTTCCTTAACGCATAATAACCCCTAAAACAGACTTAAAACACTTAACCCATTTCCCCCTTTTTTAACGAAACCAAAATGAACCCTAGTCCCTTTCTTTTCTCAGGCGTGCCGCAGAAGGAAGCAGAAACTTCGGCCACTCCAACGCCACGATGAACGACGAGGAGTAACCGATTTAGGCCCCCCGATGATTTTTGTTCAAACCAGACCCGAGTGCCTTCATATTCGAGACCTCAAAGGACCTCTTTGCTTCGATTGCAACGAAGAAAGCTGTCTGACTGCCCGTTCGTCTTACAAAGGTAAAGGTCTCCCCTTTTTTCTTTACCCTTGAGCACTCCCGAAATAAAGACCCCAAAAAACCAAAGAAATGGTATATTGAAAGCCGAAAAAGAATCACATTTTCAAATTGGATTCAAAATCTCTTTTCTTCTTTGTATTCAGTATGTGCGTAATAATGTCCAAAAAGCTTACATAGGTTGGTTTTGGGCTTTTTAAAGCTGAAATCCGAAAATAAAATAAAAAATCAAAATCAAAATACAATTGTTTTCCTTTGTTTTCTTTCTGTTTGCTGGTGCTGCTGTTATTTGTCTTTTTCGCAGGTGTGCGTCGCGCAGGTACGAAGGTACGGGGGCCGTTCGAGCGGTGTGGCGCCGTACGGAGGCTGTGGAGTTGTGCGCGCATGAGGTGTGGGTTGCTGAACCGACGCAAGGGTAGGTAGTGCGCGTGGGAGGCCCGAGGCAGTCCAAACGTCAGGGCTGCGGCGCTAGAACATTCTGGAGACTCTAGGGTTTCTGCTGGCTCAAAATGTTTCGGGCCATTTGGGCCTGCTAATTTGGGTCTGCAGATGGGGCTGTAGGTTGGGCCTTAATTTAGTCTGGGCTATTGGGCTAGTTGGTTGGGTTTGTTCAATTTGGGTTATTGTAACTGTTTATGGACTTTTAAGGACTTTTGTTTTATTTGGTTTTGGTTTTAATGGGCCGGGCAAATTGGGCCTGGTACACATCTTATATATTAGGATGTATGCACCACGCCGCCAGTGGTATCGTTAATTCCATACCTACTTTACTATAGTGATATACTTTCTATTTCCCCTCCCACATTTCATTCATAATCACCTTGCCTCATCTTCTCTCACCTCATTTTATATTTATTAATCATTTTTATCAATTTCATTATGCGTTTAACATACAAAATGAAAGGATTCTAATGCATATCTTCTTCTTTTTTTTTAATATGTTGTATAATGTATAATTGCATTTTATCGGTTTAAAGTTAAAAGATTTAATCTATAAATTAGCACTTAAATTATATTAATTTTTTATTTTTATTTAATTTTTCTGTTAGAAGCTATACTTAAATTACTTTTTTTAAAAAAAATTGATGCTTTTGTTAACCAATTACCAATAAAATCAATAAATCTATTAAAAAACAAAACAACCTATTAAGAGTTGCCACATGACAAACAAAATCAACATTATTTTATCTTTTACATATATCTACTTTATATTTCCTTTTTCTTCTTCCTCTTATTTTTCTCTCACCTTTCTCTAAAAAACTTAGCAGCCACCATACAACCCGTTATCATCGCCAACCACCATCATCGATCACTGCCCCCGTGTACAAATAGGAAAAGGTTAGAAATTGATCTTTCTCAAAAGGCAAGTTCATGGATAAATCCAAGAATTTTAAGTTGGGATCAAGATAAAATTAATTAATTTTGGGGAGAAATTTTGGTTTAAAATGGTTTAAATTAAATTATCAAAATTTTGAAAGAGCGAAAAGAAAAGAGCAAATTTTCTAGTAAATTAAGCTATTAAAAGAAATTAATTGAATTAGTCAATTTACCATTAAGGTTAAAAGTTTCCAAAAAAGTTTTCCAAGAGTCTGAATTAGACAGCTTGTAGGCATCAATAATTTCACGCAACAAGTCACAATTTATCTCTCATGCATACCAAGCATCATATTGTTTCAAACATACTTAAACAATTTGGGGACTTACCTCAATGTCCGACGAGCTCTTCCAACTGCATTTACATATTAGTCAAGCAATCAAACGTACAAGTTATTACGCCTTCACAATTTAAGCATTCAAACATTCATCCAATAGTTTATAAAATTCCAAAAAACCCAAAATTTAAACAGCCCGTAATGTCCATTTACAACCCATCAAATTTATTTAAAATTTAAATCTAAATCTAATCTAATATCTTGGAATAATCCCACATTGCCTTCACTATTTGGGGTTGAAAAACATGTCAACATACTCAGAAAATTGCCTTGCGATGGGTCACCTGGAAGGTTCACTTCACCACTTTTCTCGCAAGCTATTTTTCTACAAAGTATATATAAGGAGTGTGAGCTCATTGAAACTCAATGAGTTCTCACAATATACTACAGTTGAACACACTAACCTAACACACGTTATTAAATAGTTCACATACATTCTCAATATGGTCATAGAATGTAAATAAGCAGTTCACATAACCTTTAGGAAACCTAATAGCATACTGTGACTTAGAAGCATGTATATAGTATAGTACATATTGTAATAGCTCGATTTTGGGGCTAGTCGGAACAGTGGTTTTGAGATCGCTGATCCAAGATTGAGGAAATTTATTTTGATGTTATTTTATGTATTATGATATAAATATATGTCTATATGTAAATTTTGGTGCTTTAATTTGAACAATAGCATGCTTAATTGTGAAAAAGGACTAAATCGCATAAAGTGCAAAAGTTCTATTTTACAAGGTAGAGGTACCTAATAGATATAGAATATAAAAATGGAGGATTTAAAGTAAAATTAGGCCAATAAAGGAGTTGGCCGGCCATATGATATAGGAAGACAAGAGCATTTAATTTTTGGTCAAAATTGGGTGAATTAGGTGAGAAAAGATGAATAAAATATGATAAAAAGAAAAACTATCATCTTTCACTATTCACTCTTCATATCCACCAAAAATTTCATTCCTAGAGGGGTTTTGAAAGCTTGAAAATTTCAGCAACTCATCTTTTCTACAAGTAAGTATTTTGGTGGTGTTATTTGATAATTTTTGTACTTTTGGAGTCCTCAAAGCTTAATCTAGCTAATTAGAGGACTAATTTGTGTATGGTTGAAAGTCTAGGGACTTGAAATGAGAATGATTATGTTGTTAGCTGAGTTTTTATGGAAGAAAATGAATGTTAGGGAGATGAGAAACAACTTTTGTGAAAGGTGCTAGCATGAAAACACCTAATTAGGACTTAAATGCAAAGAATGAATTTATGTCATAAATGCATGAAATGGATGGAATTGTGAGTAGTTGTAAGAGAAATAAATGTTCAGCTAGGCTTTTCTAATGAGACAATGTGTTGAAAAATGATTTACGAGCCTAGGGGCAAAATCATAATTTTACTATAGTACAAGGGCAAAATGGTCATTTTTGCCTAAGTGTAGATTTTGATGCATTATGATCATAGAATGATCTAAATGAGTGAATTATATTGTTCTACATCAAGAAGAGCGCGGGATCAATCTTGACCGTGGAAAAGGCAATGTTACGGATTAAACCGCAAATCGAAACATTTTGCACCGAGATTAGTTTATGTGTAAACCATACATTTTATGTATACACATTTTTTGTTGATTGGTGTATGGCATGATGATAACATGTATGATTCAAGTGGATTGATATTGATAGTTATTGTATAGTTTCGTATGATTGACTAAATGGTCGTGTAAATGTGTAATAATAACACTTGACGGTGGGCTAAGTGTGATACCACCTTATTACTTAACTACGATGGGCTGTGTGCGATACCATCATTATTTATATTAATTAGTTGGCTATGTGTGGTACCACTATAATTACTCTTTTTGGTGGGCTTTATGCGATACCACCCCATTAACAATTAATGGTGGGCTAAGTGCGAAACTACCGAGTGATTTGGCATTGTGGTTGGATTAGTGAGGAATTATGATGTGTTGTATCATGAGAATTTGTGGTGCTAAGTGCAGGGTTACAAGTGAATGAATGTAAGCATTAAGCTTGTGACATAGTTGGGATGTGGTAAGGAATGAAATGAGGAAGCATGATTGTGAATGTGGATTGTTTTGTTTAGTATAATGCTATTTGTTATTTATCACATACTATGATGTTATTTGTTTACATGTAAACTTACTAAGCTTAAAGCTTATTTCCCTTTTTTTTTTCCTTGTTTTATAGAGTTAAAGAGCCGGGTCGAAATACGCAGATAACCAGAAGATCGCCCACACTATCAGCTCACCTTGGTATATCTAGACTTGGTGCATTTTGTGTATGGCATGTATAGGGGCTAGACTAATTAGATTGTTTTGTTATTTTGGCCAAAAGTGTGTTGGCCCCTTTGAAAGATAAACTATTTTGTATATTGCCATGGTTGATGGCTCACCTTGTTATATATGAAAAGATGTAGTTATTCATGGAAGTTTATATTGCAAAATATGATTTGTTTAGTGATATGTTGAATGGATTCATGTTATTTGAGTTAGGGTGGTGAAAAGAGCTTGGCAAATAGCTTTGTTCTTATCCACACAGGTAGGCATATAGGCGTGTGTCTAGGCCGTGTGTGACACACGGTCATTCCCATGGGGTGTGACCAGGCCGTGTGTCCTCTGCATGTTAGTTTTACAAGTCAGTATGCTTTGTAGTAAGCACACAGGCAGAGACACGGTCGTGTGTCTCAACCGTGTGGAAAGCATGGCCACGGACATGGGAGTGTGCCCAGGCCATGTGGATTAAGTTAGGGGTGACCACGGGCCAGCCATATGGGCATGTGCTAGGCCGTGTAGTACAAGCCAGTGTAGACCACGGGTGTCGAACACGGGCGTGTCATTCCCTTCACAAGGGCATGTGGCCCCTGTTTAGGTAAAATTTTCCTAAGTGAAAAAGTTTCCAAATCATCTCCAAACCTTTCAGATGCATGTTTAGGACCTTGTAGGTCCATTATAAGGATATTAGAGGTATGTATGGAAAAGTCTTTAATTTGGAATGGAAATTGGATAGCCCAAAGCTGTATAACCATGTGAGTTAAGTACGGTAACGCCTCGTATCCGGTTTCGACGTAAAACACGGATAAGGTGTGTTACACATATCATACTCATAACACATTATACTAATATATTGGCAATTTGTGATGGCGAAACATAATCATAAATCATATGCATTGGATAAATGAATCTCCCAAAACACAAAATGACTCAAAGAGTACTACGCTATCTCCAATAAGTGTAGCATGAGTGCTAACACTCTCCAAACACACCACGCTATCTTCGGTGAATGGAGCTTAGCTCTACATTCCCTTGTCTCTCCAACACTATCTTCGGGCCACAATGCCCTATCACAACAATAAAGGTGAGTACTCACAATCCTATGGCATGCCAATGATATCGAACAGTTTCAAGGGTTCATAATGCCAACATAACACCTTTAACACATTCACAGTTTGTAATTAATATAGCTTTCAACTTAGCAAAGCTCACAAAATAGCACAGTTTATAGTGTATAGCTTGCATTACACATAGTTCACAATAAGGCATAATTCGTAATACACATAGCTCACATATAGCATAAATTGCACAATAACATAGCTCGCATAAATAAAACACAGTTCGCATAATCGTAGCAGAGCTCACATATTATAGTTCGCATGTTATCATAGCTCAGAGAAAAAACGCTTACTCTAGGACCTTAGGATAGGTGTTTAGACTACCTAAGCTCCCTTTATCATGCGAATTGGTGCTTAATTGTAGCACTCATGACCACTCACCTCTGTTATTTCTCTGCTTGTTGTCAAACTTAAGTAAGCTTTTGCTTGCCTCTGTCTTTGCTTGATGAGGCTTATCTTTGACTTTTCACTTTGCACACATCAAACACAATACACATGTATTATTAACAGTAGTAACACAATCAAAACACTCGATTTTGCCATCACTATTAAGACTCGCGAGCTCTATAACACAAAAACTAATTTTGCCGATTTTATAATTTCACCACTTAGATCTTATTTCTAAACCTTAATTCTACCTCTAATCATTCGAATTAACATCTAATTAAATATCTTCACCTCTAATTTCACTCAATTTCCCGAATATTTATTTTCCAAAAATCAAGCTCAACAAGAACACTTTGAGTAAAAAAAACTCGTCAATCCATCAAGATTTATTGGAGATTTGTTAAATTAAGATTAAAAACCTCTTAATTACATCAAAATGAGTTAAAAATCATTTTTAAACAGTCACTTAGCTCAAAAGTACGATACCATTTTCAAGTAAAAACAAGCTTTAAATCATGAGATCTATTAAAATTTCAATTAGATCTATTAAAACTCGAATTAAAACATCTTATTTATTTTAACCATGAGAAAATAGATTATCACCTTAATTTGAAGAATTCCATGAGATTTGGATCGATTTGAGCAAAAATGTGTTAAGAAATTATAGAAAATTGAAAGAGAAAAGATGAGTTTCTTTTGAAATTGGAGAAGAAAAGTGTTTGGATGTTTAAAAATTAGGATGGTTGAGAGGAATTTTGAGAGAAAACTTCTAATTTGGATCTAATGAAAATTTTCAAATGAGTAGAAATGTAGAGGGAAGGGATGGTGGGTGTTCTTATATTGCCAACAAATTTTCAAAAATTGGTTTATTTCTCTTAAGACACCGTCCTATTCTCTCCCTTTTTCTATTAAATCTCATTTCAATTAAAACTCATTATTTTCACATTTGACCTCTAATTTAAACTTCATTTCAATTTAATCCCTACTAATATATATATTTAACCCGATTATTATTTTAATTAATTACTATGACCCTAATTTCAATATTTAACTCGAGACCAATACTTAATTACTTGATTTTACTAACTCGATTTTTGAGGTGTGACAATCCACGTTATAAAATTTGACATGTAACAAGAAAAGAAAATAAGCATTTTTGGAGGAAAAGTTGCAACATAAATTCTTCCGTCTTTTTATAAAATTTTTAATGATGTCTTGCACATTATATTTTTATAATAAATCCTATCAATTTTCTTATATATAATAATTCAACTTAAAATTTACATAACAAGCCATTATAAAATTTAAGACCGTTTAAAGGAATCTTTTAAGTTTATCATATTTTTACAAATTAAATACACTGTTAAATTAAAATATATATTTAAAAATATAAACAACGTTACAATAAATTATTTAGTGCTGACAATATTCAAATTTAATTAACAATCAACATGGACTAATTAATAATTAAAATTAAGTTAGAAACAATATAAGAATAGACTTTCACACAATCTGCTATTATAATATTTATATTTTAAAGTAATTTCAAAATATTATTTATTTAAATTCAATTTAATATAAATTATCATGTTTTTAAATTAAATTTATATACTATTATGTTTTAATTTTGTAACCATATTACTAACGAAATGTTATAAAATTTATGAATTTTTAAAAATAATTAAATTTAATTTAATTAATGCATACAATCAATCCATGCAAAACTAATTAATTATCTATATATATATATATATATATAAAGCACGAGTTTAGAAAATTTTTTGAACTGATGAGGTACCCTTTATGTTTTATCATATTACTAAATGCATATTTTGAAGAAATAATAATTGTCGAAACTATTTTTTATGTTTGGAAAAACGGGATCGACTTTATAAAGAAAATGGTGTCGCCACCAATCCTTTTTGTTTAGGTGTGATCGGATCACCTATAAAATATTTTGTTTTATTTTAAAAGAAATTAATTTTGGTTTACGAATTCTAAGAAAACGAGTTTGGGAGTCGGTTACGCACGAGGAAGGATTAGCACCCTCGCAACGCCAAAATTGACACCTAATTGATTAGTTAATGTCCTAATGTCAAAATTTTGAAACGATTTTAAAATACAATTCCATTTTTAAAAAAAATTTAAATAACTCGAATTGGATATTGAGATTCTCTTGTTCCAAAGGAATAAAATATCACATCCAGCACGTTAGGATACAACATTTCAAACCCTCGATACCAAGATCATCTCATGATTTCCAAAGTTTATGAATTGAAATTTTTATAAGGATATTCAATTATTTGGACAAACGAAAAACCGAAACCCAGCACGTTAGGGTAAGATTTCTCGGATTCCAAACACGAAATATTGCCTTTTTTTTTTTTTTAGAAAACATGGACAAAATTTTAAAAGAATATTTGGTTATTTGGTCAAAAGAAAACCGAAACCCAGCACGTTAGGACACAATTTCTCGAATTTTCAAACACAAAATATTACATTATTTTAAAAAAATTTAAATGGGTGATTTTAAAATCGACTCAAAATGCATTTATTCAATTTGCTTGGGATAAAAATGAAGCATCTAGTAAAAGTTTAAATATATTGAAATTTGAATCACAAAACAATACCAAGAAATACAAGCATAGCATCAAACAGGAAATAATATATGAACTCAACATTATACAAATGAATGGTAATGATACAAACGATTTAAATGTACAAATACTCAATAGCAATTATTTCATGATATACTCCATTTCAAAAGACCCATTTTAACAATCAAAGACCAATAAACTAAAAGATATAATCTTTCAAAATTTATATGGCAAATTAGTATAAAACAAATTTTGAATGATAACAAATGGATTTAAAATAAATAAAGAAAGAGGAGTTTGAAACCAACAATTTATGAAACAATTTAGAAAATAAACTATAATCAATATAATAATTTATAAATGAGTTTATGAAATAACTATTATGTAAGAAGAAATCTAAAATGTATAATATATAAAATAATCTAAAACCAAATATACTTATCTAAAATATAAAAAAACTTAATAAATAATGTATATATAAAAATAAAATAGAAAAGTGTTTGAAATAAATAAAACATAATTTAAAAATATCTTTAAAAGAACAATTATATTTATATATAGAAATAAAATATATACATAGATAGATTTAAAAGAAAATACATACATAAAATAATATGAAATCAATAATATATACATAAAATAAGATAATTTTAATACAAATTATATATGTATGTATAAATTAATAATATATAAGAGTATTTAAATTAAATATTATACAAATCTTTAAAACAGAGAAACATATAAAAGAAGATTTTGAATTAAATATTTATATAATAAATTAAAATGTATATACAAATGGAAGTATAAAACAAAATAAAACATTGTAAAATCAATAAAATAATTCAAAATAATTTATTAAAACAACTTCTAAAAATAAATAATAAGTAAATTTAATACTATAAAAAGGTTGCAAAGATTATAAACAGAAACTAAAAAATACTTAATCGAAATAAAATAAAATTAAAAGGCTACTTTATAAATAAATAAAATTATTTAAATAAAGTCAAGGATCAAACTAAAATACACACAAATGATCATGGATTAAACTAACAAATATTTCAATAGCCAAAACGCAGCGTACAGATTGGACCAAGTTGAAATGGCGCACGAATCCTTGAGAAAGAATTAAAAAGCGAAAGAAATAAAAAAAAAAAAGCCCAATCGAATATCAACACAAAATGGAGGGACTAAGTGCTCAATTATTCCTTCAACATGTAAACACGCGAATCCTGAGGGCATTGGATCGGGTCAAATTAAATAAGGCCTATACGGCGTCGTTTTAAGGCGACTTCATCAGGCTTCAAATGGCGTCGTTTTACACGATTTAAAAAGGGAAATGAAACCTTAAAAAAAAAAAATTAGAAACTCGGTCCCTTTTCTTTTGAAGCCAAAACCCTATCCCTTGTTTTATCCCTTTCTTAGTCGCATCAAAAGAAACCACCGTCCGACCACTATAGCGCCATGGCAATCGGCGACTAGTGATAGATTCAAGCCTATTCGAATGTTCCTCTTAAAATCAGACCCAAATGCTTTAATATTCTCAACCTTGAAGACCCTCTTTACTTCGATTTCGATGAAGAAAGTAGGATTCCGACGGTTCATTTTGTAAAGTTAAATCCTTTCTTTTTTCTCCAGATTTTCACACAAACAAGGAAAAACAAAGATTCAAAAAAGAGAAAAAAAAATCGAAAGAAAAAGATTATCGAAAACTAAAAATCACCTTTCAAAATTGGTTTCAATTGCTTTTCTCTTTGTATTCAGTATATATGTGTTCGTATATACAAAAAAAATGGGGACCCTTTTTTCATTTGATTTCTGCCCTATTTATAGCCGAATAGAAATCGAAAATAAAAAAAAATTGCTTTGCTGTAATTCTGTTTGCCATCGTCCTTTGTTGCAAGCTGTCGATCTGTTTTGCAGGTATCGATTGGAAGAGGCGCGCGTGGAGGGGCAACTGCTTGTGGGAGTTGTGGTTCGGGGGGTTCCAGTAGCTTCCCTTTGCCCGGGCCATTTGGGCCGAATCTGAAGTTGAGCTATTAGGCTTAGGTCAATTTGGGTTATGAGTGGATTTCGGTTTAGGGTTTAAGCTTAGTGTAATTTAGAAACGGGTATTGGGCTAGTTTATTATTAGGATTAAATTTAAATTAGAGCTGGAATTGGTATTTGGGTAGAATTTGGGCTATTTATTTGGGCATGTGGAGTTGTAATATTTTGGGTTTGTAATTTGGACTATGGACATTTGGATTTTTTTTTTATATATATATATATATTTTTGTTTTTGGTTATAATATGGGCTGGGCAAAATGAGCCTATTACAATAATAATATTTAATTTAGAGTTATTATTTTAAAATTTTGAAATAAAATAGAAATTGTGATAATTATACATTTAAAATAATTAAAATTTAAATTACAATGACTAGTTAAAATGAGTTGTGCTAATTTTAAATTAGAATTGTTACTTAAATAGAGCTCTAAGCATAAAATATAAAAAAAAATTGGTGATATTTATAATTATAATTTACAATTATTAGTTTAAAAGATTTTGAGGTAAACTAAAGTTTGGACTAAAATATAACCATTACTTGAATAGAGTTCTAAACATCTTTATCACATAATTAATATTAAAGCTAATTATTTTAATTAGTTATTATTTTGAATAATATTACTTTGCATTAATTACATATAGTTATGTTGAATATGTTGAAAATACTTTAATTATTATTTGAAAAAAGGTTATAATATTTGAATTGATAAATTAATATATTTTAAGAATTAAAATAAAAATATTATTTTATAGTAATTGCTGAAATTAAAAATAAAATATGGAATACTTGCAAATCATATTAAAAAGTAGTATAAAGAAAGAAGGAAGAGGTAAGGGAAATGCATGGTGAAAAATGTTGAAGGGGTAGAATTCTAGAATGGTGGCTGGTTATTTTGTCAAACTCTTTTGACTTGTTACGTAATTAAATATGAAAGAGTCAACTCCATTATTCCTAAAATATAATGATTCTTTAAATACATTTTTAAATTGTTAAAAAAGTCATCAACCACATTACATAAGGATCATAGACAAGTATAAGATTCTCAATCAAACCAATTGTATTTCTTATTTGTAAGACCCGAATTCAAATTGATTTAATTTTTTCTTTATTGTTTCCAAATTTTGATTGAGTATTAATTTAAACAAGTTGATTCAATTGTAATATCTATTTTTTTATAAAAATAATTAAATCAAAAATTGATGATCTAGTACTTCCAACCACCTTATTTTTCCTTGCTATATTTTCTTGTTATTTATTTATTTGAAATGGTATAATATAGAGGCAATTCAACTATATATTAATGTAGTCAACTAAAGCAAACACGGGTTGGGCAATCTGTAAATTGTTAACAATGGCTTAAATTTACTTTAATAAAATATGATGTAGAAATGCTTGGAAAATATTAAAACTTTTTCAACCATTCATCATTTGTAAATTGCTTAATTAAAGGAATTATGCTATAAATACTAACATCACAACCATTGAGGTTGACATATTTTATCCTGTTGTCATAGCTCTTATTCCGTATTCTTTTGAAGAATGATAAAAGTAAAATGTAGTAAACTCGTCTATATAAAGAAACTCATTAGTACATATTATGGATCTCATAATTAAGGTATTGCGCGTTAAATTGTCAATATTTCTTATAACATGTTAAGATGAGTCAATTTTATGAACCTATATAAGACCTTATATATGAACATGAAAGGATATATTCTGATATCTTGAATTTATCATATCAATTTGAAACAAATTAATTATTCACATTAAATTCATATTCAAATCTGGAATTGTCCTTCAATAACAAAAACAAAACTATTGAATTCATCGATTTTATGGATTTTGAAGAATTTTAATAATTAATTATAACCAAAAAAAAAAACATCCCGATTCAATTACATCATGTTTGGTTGGGCCGGGGAATGGAATAGCATTCATTCTTTTGCTTGATTGAATGTAATAATAATTATTCAATGGAATGACTATTATTTTTCTCTTACTTGTCTTCCTGTAATAATTATTTTTTAGTGGGACCAAAGAATGACTATTCCATGCAATATTGAATAACAAAAAGAAATTAATTTCAAATTAGTCTTTTAAAATTTGGATTTAGAAAAACAAAAATAAAATATTTAAAATATTATTAAATTATATTATTTTTATTAAATTATATTTAATAATAATTATATTAAAATATGATTAAATTATTTATTTTTATTAAATTATTTTAATAATAATTCTACAAAAATTTAATAAAATAACACTAATTATCTACCTACAAAAATATTTACTAAGGGTACTCTAGACATTTCAAATTTTTCTTTATATTATTACAACACCATTCCATTCAAACATATAAAAAAATACTATTACAATTTTATTTTAATTCCATTCAATCAAATAATTAAAATTACACTTTTATTTCCATTAGTGCCATCGATTTGTAGTGTTAGAATCTACCGAAAATGACATCGGAAAACAGGAGTTGGAATTTTTGTTAAAAGTTCTCTTTATGAAATTCGAACTTTGTGGTTGTCTTGTGCGAAAAATTCGAAGCTAGATGGCGTAGTTCTTTGGTTAATGCAGGTGCCCCACAGTAGAAAACCCCTGCATTTTCATTATACATAATGCAAGTAAATTAATGATTAAAAAATGGGGTTGATAAAAGTGGAAAAGAACTGACCAATTCTGGCGTTTAGATGACGAAGAGCAATGTTTTTGTAAACTTGACGCCAATTAGGCTTCGCAAAGTGGGATTTCACTCGAGTTCCGGAGACGACATCGACGCCATTTTTGGCATGGTGAAGCGATTGAAGCATGGTGATGAGTGCTGATCGAGCGTCTCCTTCTTCGTACACGCTGGTGCAGTAGTTGTGAAGCTCTATCACCTTCTTTTCATCCATCTCTGCAACTTCGTTCATTATTCCTTTGAACCACTCGAAGGAGCCTTGCTCCCTCGTCACCCAGTAAAAGTAGGCTTTTCTTGTTTTGAACCCTTTGTTGTTCTTGTTACTGTAATTCCCATTCTCCATTGCTGATCCTTCCGGAGTCGAATCCTCTTCCATTTTCATGTTGTTGATAATGTCCTTGACGATGCTTATCATTGGGGTGGCACCGATTCCTAGCCCCACCAATAGAACCACATCGTATTTCTTGTAGTCCTGTGCTGGTGCTCCATATGGACCATCGATCAAAATCTTGGGAAAACTGTTAACCAATTAATGCCAAAAAAAAAAAAAAAAAATCAACAAACCCAATCCCATGTGGGTGTGGGTTGACCAAAAACGGAAAATACCTAGTGTTAGTTCCTTCGGCCCTGAGCAGTCCGCTCTTGCCGGCAGCTGGTGGTTGACAGACCTGTTTAGTATCCGTAAAAGCAAAACCTGATCCTAAGCTATCTGGTTTTGATTTCAAGCTTTAAACTTCAATAAAAAGAAAAGAGAACATAAATCAACCTGAGAGAAAACAGTTTTGAGCTGCCTTGTCCAATCACCCAGAGTTCTAATATGAACGCTGAGGTAGTCGTCTCCTGGTGATGAAGTGATGGAGAATGGATGCCTGCAGCAATTGCCAATGGTTGGTTTGAGTTAGACTTATCAAAGCCAAAGCTCGAGGACGGAAAATTTGCATACCACTCAAATGGAGAGACAGCAGAGCAGTTGACAAACATGTATTGCCCACTTTTATATTTGAATCCTTGGGGCTTTACCATATGCAGTGACAATACATTTCCAGGATACACAGCAACCTTGAGAATTTTAACAGCCTTGATGCTCGATCTGAAAGCTCGAATCAACCTTTCGCATGCATAAAGGGTAATCGGCACTGCTAGATACATCCATGTCTGCAATGCATTTAATATTGAACTGATGATAGATATACAATGAACAAAGGGGAACTGAAAGAAGAAGAAGAAAAGGAAGAAGAAGAAGCTTACTGTTTTCTGATACCATTTCTTGGTGAGGTAAAGGTAAATGCCATGAACAATGAGCAGAACGTAGACGATAACGAAAAGGTGATGGGAATACCAAAATGCGTTGAATCCGGTGAGCTTCTTAAGGAATTTGGGAAGGTTGAGCTTGTTGCGCCTGAACCAAGGAGTGGCTAACGTGAAGGCTATGGCCATTAACACCACCATTATAATTCCTGTTACACCTTCAACACCCCTCACAAACCACCAGTAGTTTTCAGGTTGCTCTTCCCCAAAGAAGGGTTCCATAGGCTCATATTCTTCTTCGGTTGCATGAAGAAGCCGGGGGAAATCGCAGGTTAAATGTGCACCACCGTGTAGGATCACCCCAAAAGTGATTCCGACCGCAATAACCTGAAGATTTTTGACTTTCATTATAACATGTTAAGCATTATCTTGGAGTTGATTGTTGATGGTATCACTTACCTTGTGGAAATTCAAGTTATCGTCAAAAGGAACCACAACGCCCAATTTAGTCTTGTTCCGAAGCCAAGTGATGGTGTTCCGGCACACAGGTAGCAATATCAAAGCCATGTTGAACTTAAGAGTCTCTGCACCGCCTTTGGCAATGCAAACACAGTAGCCCATCACACCGTACACGGCCTTGTTACGGTACTGCACGAACTTATAAGCAAATAAACCGCTCACAATTCCGAGCCACAACATCATGACCCAGACCCTTTGCCAGTTATCGATTATAAAGTACATCTTCTGATACAACAGTCTAAATGGGTTTCTCTCTTGAGAACGTTTGAGTTTCTGGCTTAACATTTGACTCAAAACTCGACTATCTCCTACCCTGACAGATTGAGTTGGAGCTTGCAATAGGAGAGTTTCCAGGTAGTAAACCTGTAAAAAAAACAGTAAAATTAGTAAATAAAAGACAACATAGGACAAAACAAAACATAAGACAAAGATTTGTATTTGGGGTGATTTAATTTACCATGATGTATCCAACATTATCAGGATCCAATTCTTCCATGATCAAAGCTGCATATTCTTCAGCCTGTTTCTGAATAGTAGCAAGTTTGTTTGCAGAAGCACTGAGACTGATGATCTACAATATGTATAGAAGGTCATATTAGTTGGAAATTTTGTTCATTTCTAGTTGATTAAACTTGAATGAGATTGGATAATCAATGTGTGTGGGGCCTTAATTCTTACCTCCTTGACTTCTTCCTCAGTGATCCTTCCATCAGCGTCTTTGTCAACCCTTCATTATTACAAATTATACTCAGTAAACAAACATTAAGATTAAAAAATATATGCTCTTTCGATTGATCAAAATTGATACGAAAAACTTTTACATGTCAAAGAAAGTTTGGAGTCTAGAGTCAAAGCTTTCGTCAGAAATCTGATCCCAGAAGCGTTTGAGTTGTATTTTATGGATTGAGTCTCCGTTTACATTATGCCGTCGAGCCAGTGCTTGAAACAGCTCGACGGCAAACTCTTTAGACTGGTTCATCCCTACACATCATAAACGAAGAAAATTCGTAAAGTAAAACCACAAAACAGTACTTCGCCATTTTGGTTTGATTTTTGGATGAGGAAAGAAATACCAATGCATTCAGCGAATTGGGAACGATGAAGAAGGCCATTTGTGGAAGAAGTTAAATCATTGAACCGTTCCTCGACAAAGGACCATCCATTTCCACAGGCTCCAGTTTTGGAAGTGATAAACTTGAGCCCTTTCAATGCATGAGCTGCTGCAGATTTAGTCCTATCGATTTTCCTGTTAGAAGATCGTCTCGAAACCACACGTTTCAGTTCTTGAGAAACCTGTTTGATTCGAGTCGACGTGTTGGAAAACAAAGACGAACGAAGGGACGTTGATTTGTTTTCCATAGTTCTCAAAGCCAGCAACGCTAACTCAGGGTCTTCATTTCCTCCCCGAACGCTGTAAACCGCCACGGAATCGTCTCGGATATCCAGGGTGATTTCCACATACCCCTCATCTTCATCGTCCTCAGCAGCAGAGTTGGGCATGGTGGTGATTTCAGGTGGGAGATTGAATGTTGCACTCTTTTTAGAGCCTCTTTTGTTGGAAAATGGAGCAGCATTAGGGGGTAATGGTTCACTAAACGTTGTGCTTTCACTTGCTATACTTTCTGTATCGGAATTGTTCTCTGAATATGCTCCTCTCCATTCATGGTTCCTCATATTTGTGTCAGCTTAAGTTTTGTAATTGTTTCCTTTACCTGTAAATTGACTAATTAAAAGTGCAGGAAAAAGAGTTGGGTGCTGGAAAGAAACGAGTTTCCCTTTATATACTAGTCAGAGGGGCAAATGCAGAAACTTACAGGGAGCAACGTTCATGCTGCAGGTCAAATACCCCCTTATTATTATTTTTATTTAAATATAATTTTTCATTTTTGTTTCAAAGCATGGAAAATCTAATTCAATGGAGAAGCTTCGGTTGGAATTTGTATTACTGATTAATTAATTATTCTCTATATAAAAAATTTATAGTAAAGTTATGCAATTTTAGTATATATAATATCACCTCATACGTGGGTGAAATTTTCATTTTATTAAATTTTAAATTTTATATAAAAATAAAAAGAAAACTCTCAAAATATAATTTTTATTTTATAAAATAATTAAATATTAAATAATTTTCTAATTGAATACATATAAATTAGGTCTCTTTGCTTACTGTTTCACTAACCTTCATGTTTTACATGAATCCTTGAAATTAAACAAAGCATAAATGAAGAGAGTAAATGTCAATATTTAAGGATCCAAATTGATTTGGAGTTAAAAATTTGTATGTTAAGGTCAAGCTATAATTGTATATAAAAAGAAAATTTCAAGGTTTGAATGAGGTGGACAAGATATAAAATTTTAAGGTTTTAAGGATCCAACAAAATATTTTTCTTTTATTTTCACTAGCCAGCTGACCAGATCAACATGGTATTGTTCTTATTATTACATTTAAAATATAAACCTGTATATACTATCTCTCCACTTCAGGTCTGAAAACTTATTATGTTGAAAAAGTCTTGTTGGGCATTAAGGAATCGAAAAGGAAGAAAGTGAAGAATAGATACATAGGAGATGGGGATACCCTAATCTGTAGAGCCAGGTTGCAAAACTACAGTCAACTAAGAGTCGGAATTGATAGAGTACCTAACAAGATGGTTAGCTGTTAGTCAGTTGTATGTTAGTTACTAGTCAGTTTTACTATTAACTGACTATTAACTCAGCTTATTAATACTGCTTGTAATCCATCGTTCAACATATGTGAAAAATATCAATGATGTTCTCTTTCTATTGTTGTATTTTCCTATTCATTCTGTATAGTTAACATGGTATCAGATGTTCACTAGTTCCTAGGAATGATCGTTGGTTCATGTCTCTTTCCTTCGCCTCGAAGTGCTCGGTCTCATTGTATCAAAGAATGAACTCTCCTCTTTTCGATGCGGTTGTGGATGGTAGATTTTCTCAACCAAGAAAATTAGTGTCATTCTTGATGAGTCTAACTATTTGTTATGGCGGCTGACAAGTTCTTTTGGCCATTAAAACATACAAGCTTCAACGGTTCTTGGATTCTCATACAACACCTCCTCCTTCAATGCTTCCGGATGGTGATGGAGTGCTTCAAGAAAACCCCGAGTTCGCTAAGTTTGAGCAACAAGACAAGGCGCTTGCGGCCGTGGCTTCGCCTTACGTTAGTCATCCGTTCTCCTCATTTAATAGGTATGGATACTAGTGCTCAAATTTGGAATGCCATTGTTTCTTTGTATGGCGGCAAAACAACCTCCGATTGATGTTTTATAGACGTGCTTTGCACTCTCAACGCAAGGGTGATTTGTCCATGAAAGACTTCTTGATGAAAATTAAAGGATCGTGATTCCCTTGCTAGTTGTGGAGAGGTCATTAGCGATCATGAACATGTTATCGCTATACTCAATGGTTTGTCACCGAATATGAATCGGTCATCACCATTATCACAAACTAGTTCGGTTCCTTCATATCCTCAAGGTGTGACTACCATGTTGATAGATGCTGAGGCTCGTCAGCATGTTCTTGTTCATGAGGTTACCAGTTCAGCAAATGTTGTGACCAGTCAAACCGCACCTTCTTGTGCATCTTCACCTGCCTATCGTTCCTTCTCCAACAATAGAGGTCGTGGACGTGGACGGTCATCTTATTCACGCTTTCAGTGCCAGCTTTGTGGAAAACAAGGGCACTGTAATATCCCGGGTTGAGGGCTATTTTATTTTTGGCATTGTTGCATGGTTAATTGATTGCTATGAGGTTGTTTGTGTGTTTACGGGGCTTAGTTGTATTCACGTCAAGGTTCTGGAAGGCTTTGCATCAGGCTCTGGGTACACGGTTAGATTTCAGCACGGCATTTCATCCGCAGACTGACGGGCAATCAGAAAGGGTTATACAGATATTGGAGGACATGCTTCGAGGGTGTGTTTTGGACTTCAGGGGTAGCTGGGAGGAGTATCTACCATTAGCTGAATTCGCTTACAACAACAGCTACCAAACGAGCATTAAGATGGCACCTTATGAGGCGTTGTACGGTAGGAAGTGTCGTTCACCAACTTGTTGGACAGAGTTAAGTGAACGTCAGTTATTGGGACCAGAGTTGGTTGCTGAGACCGAAGACAAAGTTAAGTTGATTCAGGCTCGATTGAAGGAAGCTTCGGACCGGCAGAAGTCTTATGCCGATCTTAAACGGAGAGATATTGAGTTTGCTGTGGGAGATCGGGTTTTCCTGAAGGTCTCACCGTGGAAGAAAGTATTAAGGTTTGGGAGGAAAGGCAAGCTTAGTCCGAGGTTTATTGGGCCGTATAAGATAATCGAGACGTGTGGGACCAGCATGCATCAGCCTTGAGTTGCCAGCAGAGCTTAGTCGATTCACGACGCCTTTCACGATCGATGCTTGGCGCTATCGCTCAGATCCGCTACATGTGGTGGTAGTAGAAGAGATCGAGGTAAACCCAGATATGACCATGGAGGAGGAGCCCGATGATTTTAGATCGGGATGTAAAGGTTCGCGCAGAAGTCTGTGGCCTCCGTTAAGGTTCTTTGGCGGAATCATGGCGTGGAAGAAGCTACGTGGGAACCCGAGGATATGATGAGACAAAGAATACCCGCAACTCTTTTCGACTGTAATTTCGAGGTCGAAATTATTTTAAGGGGGGTAGAACTGTAATATCCCGGGTTGAGGGCTATTTTATTTTTGGCATTGTTGCATGGTTAATTGATTGCTATGAGGTTGTTTGTGTGTTTACGGGGCTTAGTTGTAGGCTAGGAGTGTGCCCGAGTAGGAGGAAAATTCTTGTTTTTGGGCTTTAGGGATAGGAGTCAAGGAGATGGGGTTTTAATTAATTTAAGAGAATTTGTAACACAAGAGATGAGTTGGTGGAGTGGCAAAGCAAGGCGCCACTAGGAGCTTGTGGTTGGCGCCAAAGCGGGGGAGGTCTTGTGTTCAAGTCGCAAGAATCCCACCCCTTTTGGCTCTCATTTTGGCGGCATGGAGGGAGGAGTTGTGGCAAATTTAAACTCCACCTTGGACTTGGTCAAGTGGTGACTTGGATGGTGGAGAGCAAAGTGTGGAGGAGGACTTGGTCCACTCATTTCAAATGAGTGAATGGGAGCTTTTGGGGGGATTGTGGCCGAATTTAGGGGAGTTGGAGGGGGAAGGTGACGGCTTGGTGTGGGAGAGGGGAAGGCCGAATATGCCTTTGTGCATGTTTTTTTGGTCATAGAAGGGAGATAGCAACTAAGTCTTTTCTTTTCTTTTAGTCAAAAACAAGCAATTCACTCTTTGGTAGAAGCAAACCGAAACCCCTAGTGTGTTTTCATTTTTTTTCCTTTTCCTTTCTCAATTTGTGCTCCTAAACCGAAAGTTCAAATATCTTGTTGCCAAATTGCTTTCATCTTTTACTTGGTGTGTGACCGAATATTGTTTGCATTTTCCTTTCACTTGCATCTTGTGCAAAGTCAACCTAGCACCCCTTTTCAACTCTCTTTTCCTTTCAAATTTTTGTTAAATAAAGTCTCCCAAAATCCTCATCTTCATTTTCTTTTCTTTTCCAAGAAAGAACCAAGGTGTTCTCTTACTATTGTTCTTCCCATTTCAATTCTTGGTCAAACTTCATCTCCACAATACTTTTTCTTTTCTTTCACACAAAACCGAAAGCACCTCTCCATATCTTCAAACTATTTCTTTCTCTTCCAAAACTTATTAGCCGATTTTTCTCCATTGTTTTCTCATCATCTTGGAGCCGAACCTAGCATTTTCTTTCTCCTTTTCTTGAAGGATTGTAAATAAACTAGTTCTTCTTCTAAACACACCTTATTCATTACTTTCCTTTTAAAACCGAAAGTGACCCTCTCATTCATCTATTTTTATTTGCTTGTCTTTTCCAAAACCCGTTGTCAATCATTCTCCTCCGGTGTTGTGTGGTCGAATATTTGGTGGTGTTGGGTGTGTGATTCCCAACCGATTGATAGTGGGTAAGTGTACGAATGGCCTTGTTCCTTTCATTGGTACTTTGCCGATTCTTGGTATGTTAGGGCTGATTTCGATATTGATTTAAGAGATGTTAACTTCTTGTTTAATCTTTTCGTATAGGATCTTTGGACTTTGGAAATAATCAAGAGAAGCCTCCAACTCTTTTAGCCGATTGTTAAGTGGTGGTAAGAGGAGTACTTTGTTAGCCCGTTCTTTTAGCCTCGTTAAAGCAAGTTTCAATGAATTAATGGATTTTCTTTTTAGGTGGAGGTTGTAAAGGAGAAACCTTTGTGGTTCAAGTTTGGTAGGAAGCCAAACGGTTGCAAGGTAGGGACTATGTGATAAACTCTCTTTGGTTTAATGCTTGTGGCCGATGGTTTGATGGGTAATCCATTTGTTGGCCGATTGTAGGATTCGAGTTGTAGAAGTGAGCGAGGGACGTAAATCGATTCTAGGGATTAATACCTTCGTCAATTCAGGTGTGTAAACTAACACACTTCTGTTTAGTAATATAATTGATAACCTGTGTGATGATTAATGAAACAGTGATGATTGATGTGATACCCTAATGGGTATGATTCTGGACTCGGGTAAGTCAGTATTATTATTATGTGTATTTACTGATGATTTATATGATACCATGGTTGTGGATATATGTGACATGGGGTATGAGACTAGACATATTAGCATGATATGCATGATTATATGATATGCATGATTACATGAGTGTGGTATGTTGATGGGTGATACGAGTGGAGGAGCAAAGTGATATTTTGTGTCGACGAGCACCAAGTGCTTTGGTAGCACACTTTGTGACTTTGGGTCACCAGAGGTTTGGCACCTCATTGCGACTTGTCCCTCGTGGTTTAACCACCGTGGGTTGGCCCCACTTGAGATATGGGATCGTCTGCTAGTGATTTGGTATCACACGATGGGTTGGCCCCATCAAGCATTTGTGACTTTGGTCACCGGTGCTTTGGTAGCACAATTGTGTCTTTGGGACACCAAGTGGTTTGGCACCACATTGACGGATATTGTGTCTTTGGGACACCAGTGTTTTGTAACACATTGTGACTATATGTCACCGGTGGTTTGGCACCACCGGTGGTTTGGTACCACACGGGTAGAAAAGGCGATATGGATGGTTAGGATCGGGTTGCATTAATTATGTTGCTTTGTATGATGTGTGTTAGCATGTTGTTCTTGGAGCGGGATTTACACATCGAGTCATTCGACTCACCTCTCCTTTGACATTTCAGTGACTCAGACGCGGACATGGAGCCGGATGGACTCGGGTGCACATGCCATGCTTTAATAAAGGATTATTGAATTTGGGTACTTTGGCTTATTTACTTTATTTGGGTTTTATTTTGGATTTGTAAAAGGCCTTTAATTTATGTTTTGGTGATGTTTATGTTTTAATTAGATTTTTAATATGCCTTAACAAAACAAGTTGGTATGAATTTTACTAAAACTTGGAAAGATAATGATTTCAAAATTTTAACGCAATGTGTTTTTAAAACCATACCATCTGTATTACACTATGTCTTTACAAGAAGAAAATTCAAATGATTTTCAAATCAAACTTGTATTACTCCTAAGTCTAAAAAGAAAGGGTTTTAAGTAACACAAAAAAAAAACTACTAAGGTTTAAATGGTTTTAAACTCGCTTAACCACACGCATCGGTTAGGATTTCAAAATCTTGGGTTTCAAATACTTCATCCGATTTCAACAAGTCTACTCAAATTGTCTCCTAAAATACACTGTGTGTTTCCACTCGGCTTCTAACGAAAAATTTAACCTCTCACAAACATGTTTTCCGTAACATACCGGACTTGACGTGGTGTCTTGTCCGGGTTTGGGGTGTTACATTTGTGGTATCAGAGCCAAGTTCAAAAGCTCGGCTGTGGGCCTGAGGCCCAAAATGTTTTCAAAAGTCTGTTTTAAGTTCTGGTTTTTACGTACCTTGTTTTGAAAAGTATGGTTTGAAAGGCATGGCACCGAGTCACTGGCACCAGTTCGCCCAGGTAAGTATCCCGTACTATTTGTTGTGATTGACATGATTGGATGGCTAGTAAAGACTACTCTAGAGACTGAGACTAATCGGACTCTGTGGACTCGCGAAAACAAAGCTTCTTTAAAATTTCATAAGACTTTGCTTTAAACACAGTGAAATAATGACTGATACATAAAATTCTTTAATTCAGACGAGATTTAGTCATGAGTACCCGAGGTGGACGTGGTCGTGGACGTGGTCGCAGATAGGATGATCTGCTTCGAGCCCGTAGGTTCGGGCGTGGTTCGAGAATGAGATCTGATTCGCCACCACCGGAGGTGGTGAGTTCCGCGAGCGACCCGCGATGATGCGATGTCACGAGCGATCTGCGGGTCTTAGAAAGGGTAGTGGAGCGGTGGGGGCGAGGGAGCTAGGAAATCGTGCTCGAGCGACTTGGGCAAATAAATTTGAATTCTTCCGGTATCTCTGGTGTTGCTCCTAGATCGCCGAAAATCGCTAGAAGCGATCGAACGGATCATGGACGATCCGGACCTAACTACCGAGGAGAAATTAAAGGGATCGATCATCTCGAGATGAGTCATACCATGGTGGCTCACGGTCCGTGATAATACCGCTGGTGAAGACCGACATGGGACTATTTTCGCCGCTTATCGGAAGAAGTACGTCGGAGCTAATTACATAAATGAGCAATGGAAAGCATTTCGAGGTTAGTCCAGGGAGCAAATCAGACGGAGTATGAGGCCGAAGTTTTCGAGGTCGAGTCGGTATGCCGTGGGTATGGTGGCTACGAAGAGGAAAGGTGCGTTCGCTTCGAGGATGGCTCGCGAGACGACGAGTTAAGATTGTTGATTGCGCCAGCAGGAGCGTGAATTTGCGGCTCGCTGAAAAGCGAAGGTTGCCGAGGGCATTAAAGAGTCGTGAGGCGTAGTATGGATAGAAACCGTCACAAACGGAGTTTTGGATCTTTCGGGTCGCCGGGTAATCGCAGAAGAGGGCTAGACCGAGTGGGCCGAATCGATCGGTAGGTTTGTTGCCGCCAGCAGGACCGCCGCATTGTAACCGCTGTGGGAAGGCTCATTGGGAGGATGTTGGACCAAGGCGAGGTCGTTTTGAGTGTGGTTCACGGACCACCGAGTGAGGGACCGTCCGTAAGTTAGCTAGAATTCAATCGAGAATCGGGCCGTAATCAAGACTGAAATAATGGACCACCGCAGAGGGCCGAGGTAATGGCAGAGAGGTAATGATTCGGTCGGGCCGTGGAGCACCGCAGAGGTGCGAGTAGTTCCGAGGCCGCAGACCTGTGGTTGGTATATCATGAGGCGCCGAGAGGAGGGTGACGCACCGGACGTCATAACCGGTACGTTTTTGATTTTTGGTTCTCCTTATACTGCTTTAATTGATGTGGGGTCTACACACTCTTATGTTGCCGAGTATAGTAGAGACAATGGATTTAGACTCGAGATATCTTCTAGGCGGATGACCGTAATAAGCCCTCTAGGTCACTCGGTAGTGGTAGATAAATCAGTAGAGACGCACTCTAGAACTCCAAGGGTATCTTTCGAGGTCGATCGATGGAACCGCCATTCGGGAGTTCGATCTAATTTCGAATGGACCTGGCTGGGTAAGCATCAGCGAAGTTGGATCATGGCTAAGCGCATGGTTCTGAAAGCACGGTGAGGGTGATGAAGTAGTTTTGATCGGTAATAGGAGAAACTATCTCGTCCAACTTGGTATCTCGCTCCAAAGCCGAGAAAATGGTCGTGAAAGGTCGCAAGCATATATGGTGCATGTGTATGCCTTGGAGGCTAAGGAGTCTTCGTGGAGACCTGTTTGGACGATTAGGAAATTTGTGGATGTGTTTCTGAGGAGCTTCCGGTTTGCCACCGATCGGGAGGTAGAGTTCGGATTGATCATTTCAAATCGCGCCAAGATCCATTGCTCCGCAGGATGGCACCTAAAGAATTAGTGGAGCTTAAGGCTCAAATCCGGGAGTTATTGGACCGAGGTTTTATCGGGCCAAGTATTTCGCTTTGGGGCGCCAGTACATTTTGTAAAGAAGAAAGACGGTACTATGCGGATGTGCATAGACTACCGCCAACTGAATAAGCTGACGATTAAAAACAAGTATCCACTACCTCGGATAGATGACTTGTTTGATCAGCTGAAGGGGGCGTCTGTTTTCTCAAAAATCGACCTAAGGTCTGGGTATCACCAGTTGAAAGTAAAAGAGGCAGATATCTGTAAGACGGCATTCCGTACTCGGTATGGGCACTTTGAGTTCTTGGTTATGCCGTTCGGGTTGACTAATGCACCGGCAGCTTTCATGGATCTGATGAATAGGTGTTCCAACAAGATTTGGATCGATTAGTGGTAGTTTTATCGACGACATCTTGGTATACTCAAGGATCGAGGAAGAGCATGATACTCATTTACGGTGGTATTGCGATTCTAAGGAGAAGCATTCTATGCAAAGTTCAAGAATGCGAGTTCGCTCGTGGAGGTGACATTTTGGGCCATGTAGTGTCGGCCGAGGGATTAGAGTGGACCCCGTAAGATAGAGGCCGCTCGATTGGAAGCCGCCTAAGTCAAGAGCGGAGATTCGGAGTTTTCGGGTTGGCGTGATACTACCAAGATTTGTAGAGGGTTTCGTTAATTGCAAAGACCGATGACCAAATTATTGAGGAAGGAGTTCCGTTTGTTTGACCGAGAAAGCAGGAGAGCTTCGATAAGTTAAAGAAGATTTTGATCAAGCTCGGCTCGATCCGGTGAGGTCGGTAAGGAATTCACAGTATCGCGATGCATCACATATGTGCTTGGGTGTGTGTCGATGCAGGGATGGAAGGTTGTGGCTTACGATCCCGACAAACCGAGGCCACATGAGGTAAATTATCCCACGCACGATCTGGAGTTAGCAGCCGTAGTATTTGCCTTAAAGATATGGAGGCATTACTTGTACGGAGAAAGATCGATAGTCTTTACGGACCATAAGAGTTCAAGTACCTCGACTCGTAAAGACTTGAATCGAGATGTAGCCGATGGATTGAGTCTTCGAAAGACTACGATTGCTCAATTGAGTATCATCCGGCAAGGCTAACGCCGTGGCGACGCGTTGAGCCGTAAGGTTGTTTCGGATTTAAGAGCGTTGTTTGCCCACTTGAGTTTGTATGATGATGGGAGTATTCTGGCCGAACTGCAGTTGCCTACTTGGGTTGAGCGATCGAGAAAAGCGGTTGTTAGATGAGGTTTTGAGTGCGCAGAGGACACAAGTGCGAATGATGGTTTGAAGGGTTACTGACTTGTCCAAAGGATGGGGTTCGTGTTTCCGTGGGAAGGCTTGTATGCCGAGAGATGTGAATTGAGGCAAAAGATTCTTCAGATGCTCATAGCAGCTTCTACGCTATGCATCCCGGAGGTAGTAAAATGTATAAGGATCTCGGGGGCGATTGCCGTGGCGGGTCCGAAAAAGGAGGTGATGAGTTTGTAGGAAAGTGTCTGACATGTCAGCAGGTCAAGGCTGAGCATCAGTTGCCGTCTGGGTTGCTTCAGCCAGTGAAGATTCCACAGTGGAAATGGGAAAGGATCACTATGGATTTCTTCAAGGATTACCGCTACACCGAGCAAGAAGGATCGATTTGGGTAGTTGTGGATCTACCGACTAAATCACTCACTTTATTCCGGTGAGGGTGGATTACTCACTTCAGAGGTTGGCAAAGCTATATGTGTCAGAGATTGTGAGACTGCACGGGGTGCCCGTATCGATCATCTCGGATAGGGACCCCAGATTCACGTCAAGGTTCTGGAAGGCTTTGCATCAGGCTCTGGGTACACGGTTAGATTTCAAAGACAGATTTCATCCGCAGATCGACGGCAATCGAAAGGGTTATACTGAGATATTGGAGGACATGCTTCGAGGGTGTGTTTTGGACTTGAGGGTAGTGGGAGGAGTGTCACCGTTAGCTGAATTAAACACAACAATGACTACCAAACGAGCATTAAGATGGCACCTTATGAGGCGCCACGGTAGAGGAAGTGTCGTTCACCAACTTGTTGGATGAGTTAAGTGAACGCCGTTATTGGGACCAGAGTTGGTTCTTTGAGACCAAGACAAAGTTAAGTTGATTCAGCTCGATTGAAGGAAGCTTCTGACCGCGTAAGTCTTATGCCGATCTTAAACGAGAGATATTGAGTTTGTGTGGAGATCGGGTTTTCTCAAGGTCTCACCGTGGAAGAAAGTATTAAGGTTTGGGAGGAAAGGCAAGCTTAGTCCGAGGTTTATTGGGTAGATAAGATCGAGACGCGTGTGGGACCAAGCATGCATCAAACTTGAGTTGCCAGCAGAGCTTAGTCAGATTCACGACGTCTTTCACGTATCGATGCTTCGGTGTTATCGTTCAGATCCGTCACATGTGGTGGTAGT
Source organism: Gossypium rotundifolium (assembly GCA_025506655.1). Classification (NCBI taxonomy): domain Eukaryota; kingdom Viridiplantae; phylum Streptophyta; class Magnoliopsida; order Malvales; family Malvaceae; genus Gossypium; species Gossypium rotundifolium. The sequence continues at coordinate 151,412,388 of CP106722.1, forward strand.
AGAAGAGATCGAGGTAAACCCAGATATGACCATGGAGGAGGAGCCTGTACAGATTTTAGATCGGGATGTAAAGGTTCTGCGCAAGAAGTCTGTGCCTCTGGTTAAGGTTCTTTGGCGGAATCATGGCGTGGAAGAAGCTACGTGGGAACCCGAGGATATGATGAGACAAAGAATACCCGCAACTCTTTCTCACTGTAATTTGAGGTCGAAATTATTTTAAGGGGTAGAACTGTAATATCCGGGTTGAGGGCTATTTTATTTTTGGCATTGTTGCATGGTTAATTGATTGCTATGAGGTTGTTTGTGTGTTTACTGGCTTAGTTGTAGGCTAGGAGTGTGCCCGAGTAGGAGGAAAATTCTTGTTTTTGGGCTTTAGGGATAGGAGTCAAGGAGATGGGGTTTTAATTAATTTAAGAGAATTTGTAACACAAGAGATGAGTTGGTGGAGTGGCAAAGCAAGGCGCCACTAGGAGCTTGTGGTTGGCGCCAAAGGCGGGGGAGGTCTTGTGTTCAAGTCGCAAGAATCCCACCCTTTGGCTCTCATTTTGGCGGCATGGAGGGAGGAGTTGTGGCAAATTTAAACTCCACCTTGGACTTGGTCAAGTGGTGACTTGGATGGTGGAGAGCAAAGTGTGGAGGAGGACTTGGTCCACTCATTTCAAATGAGTGAATGGGAGCTTTGGGGATTGTGCCGAATTTAGGGAGTTGGAGGGAAGGTGACGGCTTGGTGGGAGAGGGAAGGCCGAATATGCCTTTGTGCATGTTTTTTTGGTCATAGAAGGGAGATAGCAACTAAGTCTTTTCTTTTCTTTTAGTCACTCTTTGGCAGAAGCAAACCGAAACCCCTAGTGTGTTTTCATTTTTTTCCTTTTCCTTTCTCAATTTGTGCTCCTAAAACCGAAAGTTCAAATATCTTGTTGCCAAATTGCTTTCATCTTTTTACTTGGTGTGTGACCGAATATTGTTTGCATTTTCCCTTTCACTTGCATCTTGTGCAAAGCCGAACCTAGCACCCCTTTTCAACTCTCTTTTCCCTTTCAAATTTTTGTTAGCCGAAAGTCTCCCCAAAATCCTCATCTTCATTTTCTTTTCTTTTCCAAGAAAGAACCGAAGGTGTTCTCTTACTATTGTTCTTCCCATTTCAATTCTTGGCCGAAACTTCATCTCCACAATACTTTTTCTCTTTTCTTTCACACAAAACCGAAAGCACCTCTCCATATCTTCAAACTATTTCTTTCTCTTCCAAAACTTATTAGCCGATTTTTCTCCATTGTTTTCTCATCATCTTGGAGCCGAACCTAGCATTTTCTTTCTCCTTTTCTTGAAGGATTGTAGCCTAAACTAGTTCTTCTTCTAAACACACCTTATTCATTACTTTCCCTTTTAAAACCGAAAGTGACCCCCTCATTCATCTATTTTTATTTGCTTGTCTTTTCCAAAACCCGTTGTCAATCATTCTCCTCGGTGTTGTGTGGCGAATATTTGGTGGTGTTGGGTGTGATTCCCAACCGATTGATAGTGGGTAAGTGTGGCGAATGGCCTTGTTCCTTTCATTGGTACTTTGCCGATTCTTGGTATGTTAGGGCTGATTTCGATATTGATTTAAGAGATGTTAACTTCTTGTTTAATCTTTTCAGATAGGATCTTTGGACTTTGGAAATAATCAAGAGAAGCCTCCAACTCTTTTAGCCGATTGTTAAGTGGTGGTAAGAGGAGTACTTTGTTAGCCTTGTGGACTTTGGTCACCATGCTTTGGTAGCACAATTGTGTCTTTGGGATGGCACCACATTACGGATATTGTGTCTTTGGGACACCAGTGTTTTGGTAACACATTGTGACTATATGTCACCAAGTGGTTTGGCACCACCAAGTGGTTTGATACAACATACTTTGACATTTCGTGACTCGAGACGCGACATGGAAGAATGAACAAACTAAGCCTCCTCCTCCTCCTTTGATACAACATACAAGAATGCTAATGTTTGCTACTCAGATCACCCATGGTTCCTTGGGCACCGCCTCTGTATCTCCCGCTCCATCTTCCACTTCTATTCCTCCACAAGGATGGTTCTATGCTCCTGCACAAGCGTCTACCTGGTCTAATTCTTTTGTTCCAAATGCTCAACAACCTGTGAGTGTATCTGCGTCACCACTACTACTCCTCAGGCCCTTATTGCAACTCCTGAGATCATTGGCGACAATGCTTGGTATCCGGATTCTGGGGCAACTCATCACCTCACTCATTCGGCATCTATGCTGGGTACAAACACCTCCCATACAAATCCAGGTAAAGTATATGTTGGTAATGGTGCTGCTCTCCCTGTTCTTGCAACTGGTCAGTCTTCTCTTATCACTCATCCAAGATCACTGTTCATGCGATCTTTATTATTTGTTCCGGGTATAACAAAGAATCTGTTATCTGTTTCCCAATTCACCAAAGATAATCAAGTGATGTTTGAGTTCCTCCCCACACAGTGTCGAGTTCGTGATCTTAACACCAAAGAGGTGCTGCTTCGGGGGTCATTACACAATGGACTCTACAAGCTACACTTACCTGGAACCTCTTTCACTGGGTTGTCTGACAAGTTGGCTCGTTGCTGTTTCGCCAGCTCTAATGTTCCACTAACTGTATGGCACGCTAGATTAGGCCATCCATGCAAGGCTATACTTACTAAGGCCTTATCAAATTGTAATCTGTCTATTGGCTCAAATAAAGATGATTTTCATTGCGTTGCATGTCACTTGGGCAAAGCGCACAAATTGCCATTTGAGCGATCTTCTCTGAGTATCTTGCTCCACTTCGCTTAGTAGTTCTTGATGTTTGGGGACCAAAGACCATCCCTTCTAATGGTTTCTCCTATTATGTAGCATTCACTTATGCATACTCTCGATACACATGGGTATATTTTCTACACAAGAAATCAGAAGTATTCCCTATGTTTCAACAGTTTCATAGACAAGCTGAACGAACTTTGGGATGCCAACTTAAAGCTATACAAACAGATGGGGTGGGGAGTTTCAGGCTTTGAAGTCGTATTTGACTCAGTATGGAATTGTCCATCGATTTACTTGCCCCTATACGTCTGCTCAAAATGGGATAGTAGAGCACAAGCACAGGCAAATCGTGGAAACTGGACTCTCCATGCTTGCTCATGCAGCCATGCCCTTAACCTACTGGAATGATGCCTTCAGCAGTGCTACTTACTTAATAAACAGGTTACCCTCTACTTTTCTTGGTTACATTTCCCTATATGAAAAACTGTTTCGAGTCCCACCAGACTACACTTTCATGCGTGTGTTTGGGTGCATGTGTTTTCCCAACCTACATCCCTATAACTCTCATAAACTACAGTTTAGGTCAACACCATGTACCTTTCTAGGGTACTCCCCCTTACACAAAGGCTATCGATGTCAAGATGCTAGTGGCCGTGTATACATTACTCGTCATGTTACATTCAATGAAGCTATTTTTCCATTTCAAACTGTCACATCCAAACCTATTCCACAACACCATAAACCACAAACTAGCTCCAAGTTACTTGTCATGTCACCTTCCAAACCTACTACATCATTTACTCCACAAATTCTTAACCTTCCTACTGCTCATCGGTCACCTTCACCTGCATTAATACATACTTCTCCCGCAACCTCTTATCCTAGTGTTTCCAATGCCATTTTACCACCCCATTCGGGTTTGCCTGTCCTTGCTCCTTCTAATACCCACACCATGGTAACAAAAAGTAAGGTCGGGATATTTAAACCGAAAGTTTTTATCAGTATTGTTTCCAATGACTCTGACAACCTTCCTACTGACATTCATGCTGCAATGTCTAATGCGTCTTGGAGAACTGCTGTGACTAATGAGCTACATGCTCTCATCAGTAATAACACTTGGTGTTTGTGTCCCTTACCTGCCACACGAAGAGCAATTGGTTGCAAATGGCTCTTTAAAGTAAAGAAGAAGGCTGATGGGTCTGTGGAAAGGTATAAAGCTCGGTTAGTTGCCAAAGGATATTCTCAGCATGCTGGTGTTGATTTTCACGCTACTTTCAGCCCCGTGGTGCGAGCCACAACTATTCGCACTGTTCTAGCTATTGCGGTTATGAAGGGCTGGCCATTGCGAAAAGTGGATGTTAATAATGCTTTTCTTAATGGGGAGCTCATTGAGGAGATCTATATGAGTCAACCATCGGGTTTTGAAGAAGTCGGATCAAATGGTCAGCAACTTGTTTGTAAGCTCAACAAGGCTATCTATGGTTTAAAACAGGCTCCTAGAGCATGGTTTCAAACGCTCAAATATTTTTTGGTTGATAAACTTGGCTTTCATGCATCAAAGGCAGATCCATCATTATTTATTCGTACAAACCCAACGAGTTATTTACTTCTCATGGTATATGTAGATGACATCGTCCTCACAGGCAGTTCCCCCACGGAGATCGATAGTGTTGTCAGTCAGCTTCACCACAAATTTGCACTTAAAGACATGGGTCAGCTTGTCTTCTTCTTAGGAATCACTGTTGAACATACGTCGCATGGACTTTTCTTGCATCAGAAGAAGTATATCACAGAGATACTCCACAAGACAAGTATGTCAGAAGCCTCCACTACTCCGACACCCATGGTGAGTGCTCTCAAGCTAGTTGCGTCTGATGATAGCTTGCCTTTTGCTGATGGCTATATGTACCGCAGTATTGTTGGAATGTTGCAATATGCATGCATTACTAGACCAGATCTAGCATTTTGTGTTAATAAACTGAGTCAGTTTATGAATTCTCCAACCGTTGCTCATTGGAAGGCAGTCAAACGAGTATTGCGATATCTTCTTGGCACTCTTGATCATGGACTATACTTTACCACTGGGCAGTTTCAGCTAACATGCTATTCAGATGCGGACTGTGCATCGTCTGTTGAAGATCGTCGTTCTACCACTGGTTATGTTGTCTACCTAGGACATAATCCTATTGCATGGAGCTCCAAAAAGCAGTCTGTTGTATCACGGTCATCTTCTGAAGCAGAATATAGAAGTCTTGCCAATTGTGTATCTAAGTTGCTATGGGTACAACAACTGTTGCATGAACTTGGAATGTCTCTCAGTCGATCTCCTGTGGTCTGGTGTGACAATACTTCTACTGTTTCTATGGCTGCAAACCCCACTCATCATGCCCGCATAAAACATGTACAGATTGATCATCATTTTGTTCGAGAAAAGGTCATTGATGGCACATTACAAGTCAACTATGTTCCCTCTGATAAACAAATCGCAGACATTCTTACCAAGCCGATTACTCTCAAGTAATTTGCCAACCTGCGTTCTGCTCTACGTGTCTAGTTAAGAGCTGAAGTTTTTCAACAAAACAAAACGAGAGGTTCAAGGAACGGGGAGAATGATAGAGTAACTAACAAGATGGTTAGCTGTTAGTCAGTTGTATGTTAGTTACTAGTCAGTTTTACTATTAACTAACTATTAACTCAGCTTATTAATACTGCTTGTAATCCATCGTTCAACATATGTGAAAAATATCAATGATGTTCTCTTTCTATTGTTGTATTTTCCTATTCATTCTGTATAGTTAACAGGAATCACGTGCTTGAAAAGCAGCGAAAGAGCCATTCATGGAACCCAATTATGAAGTAGGGGATTGCAGCGTATTAAATATTTTGAATGAGAAAGACTCGTTAAGTGAGATGACTTACAGCCACATGAAATTTTAATGGGAAATGATGAAGGAAGGATACTAACAAAGATAAGTTGGACTTAACGGAAATGGGCCAATCTAGTGGCCACAGAAAGGGATCTTGTAAGGCTTTGTCAGTTCTAAGGCTCTAATTCAACTAGAGGGCGATATTGGGAGATGGAGCCCGATTGTGTGAAACTTTCTTTAGAGACTAGGCTCGAGAGATGAGGAACATGTTTTTTTGGTTTGTTCAAAATCCTATAATGGAGGAAAAGGTAGAAAACCAATAGAAAGGAAGAAGGAAGGGGATTAAAAGTTTGTTGCATATCAAAAGCGGCTAGGTTTAAAGCCATGAGAGAAAAATATGTGATGGGAAAGTCAAAGAAAGATCGAGTTATTCAAACAAAAATTAAGCTTTTTAAGAAACGATGGTGGATTATGATTGATAGAACTACCAACAAAGAAGGAAGAACTTGATCAGGTTAGAGAAGCAGAGGGGAGCACATTTTCTACCACCACATTAAACTAGCATGATTGGTAGCTTCAATCAAAGTGAGGAATAGGGCCTTTGCTGAAGCTATGGATTGGTGGCTTGTTTTAAGTTGTAGGGGTTCCAAAGTAGTCTAACAAGGGAGATGATGTTAGATCTCTTGTTTTAAGTGTAGTATTTTTGTCTATATACATTTTTATTTTTTAAAAAAATTGATTTAATAATAATATTAATTAATTACATTAATACCATTTATATATTGTCATCAATATTTTGCACGCAAAGCAAAATAAAAGTAAATATTGACTCACTGGTTATCTAACGTTTAACTAATACTAAGCGGTACTACGTGGTTGAATCATAACACGAAAAGACAACTTGTATTAGTAGTTGAACCTAAACATGTCCTTAGCCTAATCGAAAATGAGCAAACCAATTGAAAGACTAATATGATATCAAGTCCAACTAGGGAGGTGATTTGTCTTGAACACCGGAGTGGATGACTCACAGAAGATAAAGAAATAGATGTGACTAACTAGGCTTACAGTACATCGGACAGAACCCAAGTAGAACAAATCCTAGATTTGTTTATGAATTTATTCACTTGTGACGGTTATAGTGTGGATACCTAAATCCTAAGTGGATGATGGACTATGTATGCATAACCCATATACTTTGATGTAAATAAAAGCCTGAGTTCAAATAAATTAGAAACTGAAAGTTGGTGTGTTATGTATATGATTTCTGCACTAGGTAGCATCACTCACAATAGTGGAATTATAACACCCCTTACCCGTATTCTACGCCGGAACCGGATACGAGGCATTACCAAACTTAATTCACATGGTCATACAACTTTGGGCTATCAAATTTCATTCCAAATTAAAAACTTTTCCATACACACCCCTAATATCCTTATAATGGACCTACAAGGCCCTAAACATACTTCCGAAAGGTTTCGAAGATGATTCAAAAAATTTTACACACTTAGGAAAATTTTACCTAAATAGGGGCCATACGCCCGTATGGAAGGAATGACATGCCCGTGTGTCACCACACGCCCGTGTTCGACACCCGCGGTCGACACTGACTTGTATCACACGTCCTAACACATGCCCATATGGCTGACCCGTGGTCGCCTCTGACTTAATCCACACGGCCTATCGCACGCCCTTGTGCTTCAACCGTGTGGCGATTTAAATTCCAAATTCAAGGTGCAGACTTCACACGGCCTGAGCACACGCCCATGTCAGTGGCCATGCCTTTCACACGGCTGAGACACACGGTCGTGTCTCTACCCGTGTGCTTACTACAAAGCTTACTGACTTGTAAAACTAACATGCAGGGGACACACGGCCGATCACACACCCATGGGACTGATCGTGTGTCACACACGGCCTAAACACACGCCCGTGTGCCTACTCGTGTGGACAGGAACAAGGCTGTTTGCCAAGCTCTTTACGTCCCTCTAGCTCACACAACATGAATCCATTCATCATATCACTAAACAACTCATATTTTGCAATATAAACTTCCATGAATAACTACATCTTTTCATATATAATGAGGTGAGTCATCAACCATGGCAATATACAAAATAGTTTATCTTTCATAGGGGCCAACACTCTTTTGACCAAAATAACAAAACAATCTAATTAGTCTAGCCCCTACACATGCCATACACAAAATGTACCAAGTCTAGATATACCAAGGTGCGCTGATAGTGTGGGCGATCTTCTGGTTATTTGCGTATTCGACCCGGCTCTTTAACTCTATAAAACAAGGAAAAAGAAAAGGGGAGTAAGCTTTAAGCTTAGTAAGTTTACATGTAAACAAATAACATCATAGTATGTGCTAAACAACAAATAGCATTATACTAAACAAAAACAATCCGCATTCACAATCATGCTTACTCATTTTATCCCTTACCACATTCCAACTATATCACAAGCTTAATGCTTACATTCTTTCACTTACAACCCTGCACTTAACACCACAAATTCTCATGAAACAACATATAATAATTTCTCACTAATCCAACCACAATGCCAAATCACTCAGTGGTTTCGCACTTAGCCCACCATCAATCGTTAATAGCGTGGTATCGCACAAAACCCACCATCAATCGTTAATAGGGTGGTATCGCACAAAGCCCACCAAAAAGGGTAATTATAGTGGTATCGCACACAGCTCATTAAATAATGTAATAAATGATGGTATCGCACACAGCCCATCATAGTTAAGTAATAAGGTGGTATCGCACTTAGCCCACTGTCAAGTGTTATTATTACACATTTATATAGCTATTTCGTCATCCATACGAAACTATACAATAACTATCAAATCCAATCCACTTGATCATACATGTTCTCAATCATGTCATGCACCTATCAACAACAACAATGTGTATATAAAATTCATCATTTACACATAAACTTACATCGGTGCAAAACGTTTCAATTTGCGGTTTAATCCGCAACTTTACCTTTTTCGCAGTCAAGATTGATCCCGCGCTCTTCTTGATCTATAACAATAGAATTCACTCATTTAGATCATTCTATGATCAGAATGCATCAAAATCTACACTTAGGAAAAAATGACCATTTTGCCCTTGTACTATGGCAAAATTACGATTTTGCCTTTAGGCTCGTAAATTATTTTTCAACACATTTTCTCAATAAACAAGCTTAGCTGAACATTTAATTCTCTTTCAACTACTCACAAATCTAACTATTTCATGCATTTATTACAAAATCACAAACTTTACAACTTGGTCTCATTTAGGTGTTTTCATGACTACACCTTTCACCAAAGTTGTTTCTCATCCCTCTAACATTCATTTTATTCCATAAAAACTCACCAAACAACATAAACATTCTCATGGAAAGTACCTAGAATTTCAACCATATTGCAAATTAGTCCCCTCATTAGCTAACTTAAGTTTTGGGGACTCCAAAAGTACAAAAATTATCAAATAAAAACACCAAAATCACTTACTTGTAGAGAAGATGAGTTGCTGAAATTTTCAAGCTTTCAAAACCCCTCTAAGCATGAAATTTTTGGTGGAGATGAAGAGTGAATAGTGAAAGATGATGGTTTTTCTTTTTACCATATTTCATTCATCTTTTTTCACCTAATTCACCTAATTTTGACCAAAAATTAAATGCTCTTGTCTCCTTATACCATATGGCCGGCCAACACTCCTCTATTGGCCTAATTTCACTTTAAAGACCTCGATTTTACATTCTATAGCTATTAGGTACCTCTACCTTGTAAAATAAAACTTTTGCACTTTATGCGATTTAGTCCTTTTTCACAATTACACATACAATTGTTAAAATTAAAGCACCAAAATTTTCACATAGCCATATATTTATACCATAACACATAAAATAACATCAAAATAATTTTCCTCAATCTCAGATTAGCAATCTCGAAATCACTGTTCCGACTAACCCTAAAATCGGGCTGTTACAAGAATTCATAGTTCGACTAAAGGGCAAATGATATACTCACATTGGTATTACATGATAAATGAAAGTAAATGTGGCCACTGGTCATTTGTCTTTGTGATGAATGACTTAATTACTATTTGATAATAATTGACTTTTCATGAAGTAATATGTAATAGTTACCATAAGGTAAAATAGGATAATATTGGGAGAACAGATTTATCCCAAAGAAACTAAGGATATCCTATGCGTATAACACACTTATGACAAGATCATTAGACAAACACTAATTAAGTAGCTTTCGTAATGGTATGCAATTAGGGAAAACTCCGTCACGATACTACAATGGATGGATTGCATGTGAAACCAAATGAACAGAAATAAATGGAAATGATGAAATTAGAAAAATGAGTCGCATTCACAAATGAATGTGTTTTCTCGCTGAGTATAGAAATGACTTGAAAATTAGTTTAAGGTTTTCAAATTATTATTTAATTAATTATAATTAAATAATTGAAATTTGAAAATGGAATTAAATTAATTAGTCATTATAGATTCGTTGAATATGGAAATTAAATATATATTTTCATAGATTCTTTTATGGTAAAGTTATCATGACTTTAATGGAATTAAAATTGAGTTGAGAAAATTATTTAATTAAGAAATTAATTTAATTAATTTAATTAATTAAATAAATTATCTTTATTTTGACAATAGAATACAAATATTGAGTTGAACTAAATTATTAAGTGCTGAGCCAAAAGTCCAAGAAGCACATATAATTTGATACAATACATAATAGGCTCAATACTCCCCCTCATGAATATAGAAGGGCAGAGGAAGCACATATTAGATACAATACATAAGAGGCTCAATACTAGTACTCATGAATATGAAGGGGTGGCAACCCTAGTATTATTTATTAGGGTGTGCCATCCACCCCTCTCAATTAGACTAGGAGAGTGTTTTCTAGTAAATAAATATTATTTGTGTTATATTTATTCAATCAAGATTCTTATGTCTCCCCAATAAATAGATGACACTAGTAGAGTTACATAAGTTTTTACACATACATTTCATATATTATCATTCTGTTAGAGAGTAGTAGAAATTTATTTTCTAAGAATAAATTCTATTTTTTGAGAATTGTAATTTCTATCGGTTTCTATTAAGAGAGTTACTTTCTTATTGAAAGTAATTAAATCGTTTCTTATTTTGTGTTTGGTTCATGTTGCTTGAGCTCATACTTGACGCAATTCAAGGTACGAGAATAGAGGAGAAGGTCGTTCGGTTGAAAGCCGGAAACAATACATATCCATCTCACTCAAAGCACAAGTACTTTTTGGAAAAAAAAATTATTATTATAAATATCACAAATTAATTCAGATTTTAAATTTTTAAATTTTTGTTATGACTAAACATTGTTTTCTAAACTGAATATTTCCAATAAATGATTCTAAAGTCCAAAGCAGGAGATTATATCTACTCATATTGCTTTGTGTTTGCTTTTACAATATCTTTGTCCAAAGAACAGGGATGGTACTTCTTCTTTAGCAGTGTTTGCGCAATTATTGTTTATTGTCCCTAAGGAATTGTCTAGATGTTTTTTTTTTTTTTTTTTTATGTTGTTTCATTTACATGTTCAACTTGGTGTTTCATCTTATTGTTACATAAATCTAGGCACTATCAATGTATCTACAAGCTACAAATGAGTAAAGCCTAGTTTAGTATTGCTGTTGAGGAGTGTTTTTAAAAAATGTTGTGAAAAAGTACTTATCAAAAGTGATTTTAAAAATTTTAGTTTAAGATTTAAGCATTTAGCATTCTGTAAAAAATATTTTTAAAAAGATAAAATGTTTATTTTAGTCATGATGTTAAGGAAGAAAAGATGTATTTAAATGATATTAAAATTTGTTAGTCTTATTATATATGAAATGTAATGACCCAAAATTTACGGGCATCGGAAAATATATTATCGAGCCTCCGTCTTAGTAAATCAAACTCATAAATAATTATTAAAATATTTATGAGGTTAGTGGTGTGTCTAATTATGTTTTAATTAAGTGAATTTAGCTTAATTTAGAATAATTAGTAAAAAAAGAGACTAAAGTGAATAAAGGTTAAAAGTTTAATTGTAGATTAAAAGGAAGAAATAGGGGCCAAATAGGAATTGAGCATATTCCATTAAATGAGGTTGCAAATGCGTATAAAATCTTAGATTTTTATGTTAATTAATTATAAACTATATTATTATTATTATTTAAATTTTAATTTATATTAATTATATTATTATATTATGAAATAAATAAAATAATGAAAATTGTATAGTAATAAAATATACATATGTAATAATTATATTTATACAATTGTAAATTAAATATTTATTTACTTAAAATTTAAGTTAAAAGATATTTATTATTATTATTATTATTATTATTATTATTATTATTATTATTATTATTATTATTATTATTAACTAATATATAAAAGAAATAAAGAAAAATAATAAAAGAAACAAAGGAGAAAAGAAACAGAAGCATTCGAAAGTAGCAGGAAAGAAAGAAGGAAAGAAAAGAAAAAGGAAAAACTAGGGTTTAAGGATTTAAGCTTTGATTTGGTAAGTTAATAATGTTTTAGAAGTCTTAGGACAAAGTTTTGTTGAATTTAAGTTGAAATTTTGGAAGTTCTTAGATTTTTGAACATGAATCATGTTGGACAAATTGTTGAATTAGGGGTTTGATTGATAGAATTTCTAGTTAGAATTGACTAAAAGATTAAATTGTAAAGTAAGCTATAAGGTTTGTGTTAGAGGGATTAAATTTAAAGAAATTTGAACTTAGGGTTTATTCATGAATATTAGGTAGTTAAGTTGAATTTGGTAGGAAATTGAGTAGAAATGAAGTATGAATTGAGTTAGAAAAGTAAGTGAATTTAGTTAGGACCAAATTGAAATTAAAGTTGAAGTTAAATAGGAAATTCAATTATTAAATATAAATTAGTATTGTATTAATAATGTAAATTACTTTAATTTTCGTAGCTAGCAAAGAACCAGAAGCATCGGTACAGAAGGGAAAAGAGAAGATTATTGAGGAGTAGACACGAGAAAATCACGGTTTGTATTACTATAATATAAACTACTATTTATTAAATGTTATATTTAAATTTATGTGTATGGTAACTAAAATTTTAAGGTAAGTATCAATATTGAAATGAATGAAATTGAGAGGAAGTATGATTATGCATAGATATTTGATAGTATATTGATTGGAAAGTGGAAAATTATATTGAATTGAATTGTGATTAAATTGAGAATGATTTGAATCGAAAATATGAGAAAGTGATTGAATTGAAATATGAAAATTGAATACCCTATTAACTAGTCGGGCTGAGTCGGGTATAGTTGGCATGCCATAGGATTGGAAGAATTTGGCGATTTTTCAGCATGGTCGAGGAGACACTGAAGTCACTATATTTCTTCGGGCTATCCGAAAAGGCACTAAGTGTTGTTCTAGTGTGTTTGGGTGGATTATTCTGGTGTGTTTGGGTGGATTATTCTGGTGTGTTTGGTTGGATTATTTCAGTGTGTTTGGTTAGATCCTTGTATCCGCCAAGGTCCAAGTCTTGTTAATAGGGGTAAATAAATGAAATAATAAATCGAATGAGATTGATCAATTGAGTTATTGAAAGAAATGAGAAATTTGAATCTGTGAAATGAAGCGTGAATTGAAATTGAGATTGAATATGAAGACATGAACCAAAGGTTCATGAGATGATTGATTTTAATTTGATGGTATAAGATATTAATTGACAAATTGTTACTATTGAAAATTTGAAATTTAAGTATGAATTAATGCATATTAAGTAAATTATTATATGTATAATATTTTTGTGTTTATAATTATTTATTTGTTATTATAATTTGAATTATGGTAATACCACTGAGTATAGACATACTCAGCATACAATTGTTTTCGTGCGCAGGTCAGTAGAAGTCAAGGTCTCGGTTTAACATCTAGATCAATCCCGACTTCAGCACAAACTTGGTGATGTAATTTCCTCTTTTGGTAAAAGTGGCATGTACTTAGGAGTTGTTAAGGTCATTTGAATATGTCTTGTGATTTTGGTTGTAGAGAGTTATTTACAATGTTTAAATGGTTGAATGAAATGGTAAGAAACTTTATAAAATGTTCTGGTACTTTGGCACCAAGTTAAGTGGAAAGATGAATGAAGTTTATTAATTAATTTTGTTTGATATTATGAAGGTTCATAGGTTAAATTGTTAAATCGATGTTGTAGGCATAACTAAGTATGTTGAATGTGGAAATGGTATGGTTTGTGATATTGGTTTTGAATTGGTTGTAGTTTGAAATTGCATGGAAGGTTAGATATTTATAAAGGGGTTATATCGAGTTCAAAAAAAAATTCAAAAATTTTCAGAGTACTCGAACAAGTCCTGTTCCACTTCTAATATGCGTTTGGGGCCTCGAAGGTCCATTATAGGGATTTAATGATTAAATTATACTATGTTTGTTATTTTATTTGTGAATTATTCGTAAATTGTTTGATATGTCCGGTAATGCTCTGTAACCCTATTCTGGCGACAGTTTAGGGTTAGGGGGTGTTACATGAAATACATCAAATTAGATTATAATAAAATATAAAAAATTGTTATAACTTATTATTAATATTTTAATAAATGAATTAGAAATTTTAGATATATTTAAAATAACTTGTATTTTTTTTTTGTAAAATGTAATTTGAATATATAAATCATATTAGATGTTAACATAACATAGAAAACATAAACCTAACAAATTCAAATATTCTATGTATTTGAATTAAGTTTAAAAAGGGTAATAATTGTATACCCAATATAAAAATTAAAAATTTTAGATTAGCATTGACAATTTAAAGTGAATTCATTAAACTATAAGTTATGGCGTCTCTCGTTAATTCCATTTCATAACCACTTGAATTGTTTGATTCACCATCATCATCAATTTCTCCATCATGCACATCTTCTGGATCAATAATATTATCATATTCCCTATCAATATTTTCGTATTCCATACAATCGGCATCATTTTGACTGACATGTTTTCGGATAAAATTGTGTATCGTCATTGTAACAACAACGATCATTGTTTGCTTTTCAAAACTATAACTTGGCATATCCCTTAAAATGGTCCATTTTTTTTTCTAAACATCAAAAGTTTGTTCAATCACACTACGTGACGAATGCGAATGATTGAATATCTCTTCTTTACCAGATATAGGTCTACCTCTACGAAAGTTAGGTAAATGATATCGTTGTCCTCTATATGATTCAAGATAACCTTTCGTTTGAGGATATCCAGAATCAACAAGATAATATTTTCCTACATGTCATAATATGATAAACAATTAATTCAAGAGTTGTTTATTTTTTAAAATTATCAATTTAAAGAACTTGTACTTTATTATTTTAAAAAAAATAAATGAAATATCTTACCATTTGGTGGTTGCAGAAATTTGTATTTTGGATCTCGAATTGCATCAAGAAATATTCTAGTGTCATACGTCGATCCTTTCCATCCAGCCATAACAAATGTGAAACACATATTAAAATCACATATTGCCATAACATTCTGAATCGAGACACCTTTTCTTCCAATGTAGGGAATTTGTTCATTTGGTGGAAGACTAGCGGCAATATGTGTACCATCATTACACATATGCAATCCTAAATAAATAATCATATTAGTCACATACATGTTTTTAGTGTAACACCTCAAACCTGGCCTAGAAGTTAGGCCCGAATCTAGCGTGTCACATTGAGGTGTTTCTCAAAAACCGTGTTTTCATTTGCGTTCGTTTATTTTCAAAATGTGGTTAAAAAAAACTATTCCTTTTTCAAAATGTTACTAATCACTTAGTAAAATCTTTTTCAATTGCGGAAGCTTAATTAAAATAAATGATTTATGGAAACATGATATTTAAAAATTGGGTTGCGGAAACGTAGTGTTTGAAAGCAGTTATCGTTTTGGAAATCGTATTCCACTTTTAGCAATTAGAAAACATCATAAATAAATATCACAAATAATAAGTTAAAAATAGAGAGGCCTTATTACAACCCAAATCAAAATATTTAAAAGTAAATAATTAAAACAACAAGCATAAGCAGTGTGTAGTCTTCTCCAAGTCCCTCACAGCTCTGATCCATCTAAGGCTGAGGATTACCTGCACAGTTAAAAATGAGGTGAGTTTACGAAAACTCAGTGTGTAATCCCCTTACTAGAGTAACAGTCAGTATATAGAAACTGAAACTAAAACAGTCTGGGTCAAAGCCCTTTAACAGTAACAGTACAGTCTAGTTCAAAGCATACGTAGGCCAAAGCCTACTACAATATCACTTGGGTCACAGCCCATAACAGAACCAATTGAGCCCAGCCCAAACCAATAGTAGAACAAGTGGCCTAAGCCCAGTACAGTGACAGATCTCATAAACAGACATGTAACAGTATGAGGATGCATCCCAACCCGATCCAGCCAACACACCACCCGTACCAACCAACACACCATGTGGGGACCAAGTCGACCCACCCAGCCAGCATACCAATCTTAGCACCGGTTGCGGCACTAAGTCAATAAAACGGCTTGACGCCGTGGACAGAATGGCTAAAAGCCATAAATATCACAGCAACGCTACCAGTTAACAGAACGGCTAAGATCCATAAACAGAATGGTTATAAACCATAATCAGGATGGCACAGAGCCATCATCTAAATTTGGCACATAGCCATCAGCGACAGTAATATAATCGGCACACAGCCACGGTTAATTATGATCAGCTCATAACCACGGGTAAATACGATTGGCACAAAGTCATAATCAAGATGGCACAGAGCCATAATCAGATTACGCGGCTTTAAGTCGTCCGTTGGTCCATAGTCGTCATGCGACCCGCTAAACCTCAACAGATCAATACTAGATCCACAATCGTCATGCGACCCGTGCGATCTATCAGATCAATACTGGATCCACAGTCGTCATGCGACCCGTGCGACCTTATTAGAACTTCCTCCGTATCAATGTCCCAACCCCATGCAATATGTCGTGTATGTCATGCTCAATCATTACACGTGTATGCAAAATGGCCATGCTTAGTAACAGTCATTTCAACACATATTAACAGCATATTAGTCACACGCCCACAGTCAAGTCAGTTAAAACACAGTCATACAATCACAGTCAAATCAGTCAAATCATAGCACAAGTCAGTCATTTACCCACAAGGGCAAAATAGTCATTTACCCTATAAGGGTATTTCGATAATCCTACCCTTTAGGGGTATTTTAGTAAGTCTACCCTACAGGGGTATTTCAATAATTTTGCAAGCCGGGGGTACTTCGGTAATTTCACAAATCAGGGGTATTTCGGTAATTTTACAATCTGAAGGTATTTTAGTAATTTTAAAAATCAGGGGTATTTCGGTAATTTTACAATCTGATGATATTTCAGCAATTTTGTAAACCAATTATATTTCAGTAATTTTGTAAACCAAGTGTATTTCAGTAATTTTGTAAACCAAGGTATTCTAAACAGAGATAATGATGCGAATGGACCTTAGGCCCATTCTCAGCCCAAGTGGGCCTACACGCTCGTATGGCCCATTTAGCCCAAATCTAGCCACAGATATGAGATTCACATAGACCAGTCCAATATCTACTACACAATCATACAACTTATCCTATTGGACCCATGGGCCGATTGGCCCCACATGACCCCTTTCGGCCCATCGTGGCCCAAACAGCCTAAACCCACAAGAACACTTATGATGGCCTCAACTATCGCGTCGAAGCTCCCATACGTGCGCTCGTACGCTCGTGTGGCTACCATCGTCGTGTGACCGGCATTTCGACATTTACCGCTCTACAGCTAGAGTAGTGCGAAATACACACCTGATAGGAATCTAGAGTTAATCTGTGCTCCGAACACTCCTATGCCCAAACGCCAACCAAGGTATGCTTACTCTCTTCATAGATCGCTTTATTTAAAGCCGGCTTCTTGCCTACTCTCATGCTCCAGACGCTACATGCCACCACAACATAAGCTCCTTTTGTGACTTAAAACATGCGCAAATATTTATAAAACCTATGTGCCAGTGTCCAGATTCTTATAAGAGCCAAAAATTAAAGAAATTCTGCAAGAGCCAAGATTTGAACCCAAGCTCCTTTACACCATTAATGACGCCACAACCATTAGGCTACATGCTTCCTCGTGTCATTTTTTCCACATTTTATTCTTAAAGCCTACTTACTTACTCTCAGGGTTTTATTCACCTAAAGCCAAAATTTTTCCTAAAGCCTAGATTTAAATCGGGACTTCATGGAAGCCCTCTAACCTTCCAAAATCACTCACCTAATAGGTCCAACTTGCATTAGTGCCATTCTTTTATTCTCAAAAATTTTAAACGCTCTCATGCCCAAGGCCCAATAGGCCCAATTCTACTAGGCCCAAATCCAGGGTGTTACATTTAGTTAAAAATATTATATAATAATATAATTTTAAATTTTTACCTTAAAATGTGGCATACATTTAGAATCATTACATATTTATTCGGGTATTGAGTTAAAAGAATGACCATTGGGTGCAATTATATCAATGGACATCCTTGAAACTTTCTCACACACAGTTGCAAAGTATCGACTTATTGTTGCTCCAGACCTTTGAAATCTTTCTCGACATTGGAAAACTTTTGCACCAGTATCCAAGATTGACAAAAAAATTTCCAACATTTCATGAGAAGATATGTCTTGAAGTTTGTAAATTGTATATTGTCTCCAAAACTCTCAACGGGCTTCTGAATATAATTTTTGATATCTTAAAATTAATCAGGCAACGTGATTCATGATTGTCAAGGATCTCTTGGTTCCATGCTCACCTAACTATTTTAAATCCATGGATGGTTGCTTCAATATACTTCTCATAACATAATTGCAAAGAAGAATATGTAACATGAAATAATCGATTAAAACTTTCCATGTGTTGTAAAATCTCATCTTTTCCCTTTCATCATCACTTCCATCACCACTAGAATTGTCAACCATACTCATCACTTGTTAACAAAGTCTATATTCAAAAACCAAATGTAAACAACTATTGATAAAACTAGATTATACATAAATTAATAGAACATAAATAAATAGCCAAACAAAAATTACACATGGATGACATTTATAAGTCACATAGTAGATATCTCAAGACCTTAGAAGACTAGAAAATTTTGAACTCTCATCAATTTCTGTCTTAAGCCACCAAGCTCTAATCTTGGGATTAATTGATAAAAACACAATTCGCTTGTCCTTATTTTTTAATAGTTTTAGTGAGAAAAAGTATAGTAGACTAGCTATCGGAACTTCCTCCGACAAGCTATCAAGCACTTTAATTGCTTGTGGAATACCATATGGATCCATAATAAGAGTCAAACTAGATGTGGCTTGACTTATATTATTAGTTGCACTACATAATTTTTCAATTTGACTAGACAATCTTACAGCCCCTTCAATTTGCTTTGAGAATTTCTTCCTTCCAATTTTAAAATGTGAAGTTCCTACCTTAAGTGTTTTTCTTTTTTATTGTTTCTATCAAAGTCACATCTCACTTGACTTGAAATGTGGACATCATTTATTGCATTTTCTTCCTCATTCTCTTCAAGAATGTCTTGGTCAACATCATCAAAAAATTCACTATGGAGTGTACCTAAAGAAGGTGCTCATGCTTTATCACCGGTGGTAGCTATCCCTATGAACATCTGGTCCAACTTCCCTTCAAATTCAGGATCAATGCTCGAAGTTCTAAAATTTTGAGCTTCAAGCACAACCTACATATAAATTGATAGTTTAATACTAAATTATCAATAACCGCATAAATAAGAAAAAAACAAAAATGATAAGAATTATTAATTTGCCTTTAGCCTACTCTCCCACCAGCCATCTGATGCATCAACGATTTCCTTTGTAGGATTCCACCCTATATCAGTATCTTCGCCTCTAAGCTTTTTTCAAGCCTTCTGTTCTCTTTTCAAGGCATCCCACCTATTTTTAAATTGTCTTTTTGAATAAGTCTTATCCGTTTCATTCTCGAAGTTGGTCATTATTTTCAACCATCTCTCTTTTGTGAAATGAGTACCAGGTCTATTACCTTTCAATATCTCTTTAATACAAAGATCACAGAATATTTCTATTAATCTCGTCCCACATTTCTTTGACCTTTTCACCACTAACTTCAACGATCGAAGTACTTTTCATCTATTATATAAAATATATGATCACATATAGAAAATTGAAAATCAATATTACAAAAATTCTTTAAATGTAAATAAATAATATTTAAATGTAGTTTGTATATATCAATTACCCCTTGCATACAACAATACTATTTACGTCCGTTCATGAATTTCACAAAATTTTTTAGATAAGTATTTTACAAGTTAAATATTATCTATACAAACATATATCTAAAAGCATACAAGTGAGAGTTTAGCTGGGCTCGTGCTTTTGGTGGACGTGTTTTTTCAACCAGTGAAGGAAACTAGCAAATCATAGAAATTTGGCAAGGAATTCTCAAATAGCTCAGGTAAATTCATTACTAATATTCATTTATAGATCGTAATCAATAGTAAAGTCAAGCATTCAACAAGGAATTTGACAGGAATCATCAACAAATTACTGTACATTACACTATCAATGAACACAAAAGCAAATCCTATACAACTTAAAAGTTAAAAATAACAAAGTGGATAGAAGGAGACCAAACAAAACCCATTTTTAGATGGAGACCAAAGCCATTTACCTCTCTTGGAGAAAGTAAAATAGGAAAAAGATACTAATGATAATAAACATACCTTGAAGGAACAAAGATAAAAAAAATGTATCTTTGAAGAAGAAGGGCAAGTCCTCTTCCACTGCTACTTCACAAATCAGACTTATATTCAAAGAAAATGAAAGAAGGAAAAGTAGTTCAAAGAACTGCTACAAAGGTTGAAGAACCAAAGAAAGGGAAAGTTAGGAAAGTAGTTCAAAGAACTGCTGCAAAAGTTGAAAGAACTAGAGAAAAAGTGATTTTAGTTGGTGTGTAGTAATAAAAAAAATATTGTTAGTGTGCTTAAATAGGAGTGAAAAAGTAATTTGGCACTCAAAAGTGATTTTGGTTGCAGCAAAAGCTCAAATTTTCTACTTTTACATTTGGTCAATTTTTGGCGTTTAAAAAATATTTTTCTCTCAAAAGTGTATTGTTTAGAAATGTTTTTATTTCAAAAGCATTTTTGGAACAAAAATGCTTTTTAGAAATATTGTTCAACTAGCACTAAGACTTTTCTTGACATGACCTTAAGCCTGGACTACTACTTAAGAATCTTGAAATATTGTATAATTAAGTATTGCATCGGGAGGTGATGATACCACATACATGCCATACCATTTTTGTATTTTGTACTTTACTCTTTTTACTTAAAATTTGAGTAAATTAGTCTTTTCAGTTAAAAGTTTTATCTATTGCTACTATTAAAAAATGACGTGATTAACTAAATAACTAAATAATTACACATGGTATGCCGCATGTACCTTATGTCAAGGTACATGAACTAGCTTTTAATAGTTAAAATGGATGAATTTTTTTAACAAAATAACTAATTTATTATTTTTATCTAACATGCAAAGACTAATTTACTCATTTTTTTTTAGTAGAAAAGATAAAATATAATCTCAATCTAAATACAATAACCTACTTTTACCATGCAGTTGCTTCAAAAGCCTCGTGTCAATTGATGAACTTGGAATCTCTCTCGAAGAGACTAGCTTGTAGGGACTATGGGAATGTAGCAATGGCATAAACTTCTCCAATCCACTCCACTATAAGATTATTCTTGGAGTTGCCAACAACAATACCAAATTTGTTTTAGCTGTAATCAACTAATTCTACATTGGATGCATGCATTTTAGAGTTTGCTTTAAACTTGCATGTCATGATGAATGTCTTGAAAACTGCACAACTTTTGATGTTAGCTGATAATATTGACAGTTGCGGAATCATTTTAGCTCGAGAAAAAGTTCCCTTTTTATGATCATCAATTTTCCTTTACAATGGTTATATGTTAGAGGTGCATAAATTAGAGAAATCAATAGAGCCACTTGCATGAACCTTACATGGGCAACGTTTGAAATCAAAATTGTTTTTAAGATAATATGAATACAACAAAGATAAAGGCAGTACACTATCATTTAACTATTTTATCCCCCCAACTCCTCGTCCCACCAAAAAAAAAAACCCCACTATCATTTAAATTAGATATTATAGCCAACTAAACCAAAACTGTTTAAATGATTAACCATCTTTCCCAAGTAAAATGGATATATTTGCTCATACCAATACAAACTGCTCAGCGATTTGACTTGTGATGTCGCTCCTTCTTGTACCGAGACTGATCAGGATCAAATCCACCTTCCTCAGCTCCATAGACGGCCCATGACGGAGTGAGAGCCATATAATCCTCACTGTCAAAAGGTCTTCCCGAAGCCACCTGCACCATTGGCAATAAACAAAATATTTCAAACATAAGTTTATAGTCTAGAGACTCTTCCCATAATGAAATTGATGCTTATCACTAACCAGGTCATGAAACTTTTCATAGTCAATCCATGTATGCCATTGACCATTGACCTTGAACTTTTCAGTTTTTGCCAAGAGGACACAACATGAGTGTGCATGTTCACATGCAACCTCATACTCCCCTTCACTTTTCAAAGCCAATGCCTCCGAGAAAGCCCTCACATCAGAATGCCATGGCACATTCTCCATTGTCAATTTTGATGTGGCAGAACTGTAAGAAATATCAACGTGGCTGAGAAAGGGCAGGCAATTTTGCTGATAAAAGTAAAACAACAAATAACAGTATGACCAATAGACTTACGATCCACAGTATGTTACGCCTTTGATTTCAACAAAATCAGGCTTCCCGAGGACAAAGAGTTTAGAATAAGCATCTACATCTTCTGTATTCCATCCTTTCACAAGTGTCAAGCGATATACAGTTCGTTGATGTTTCTCTTTGAGAGCTTTCAACGAATCCTGAATTAAAGATATTGCCAATAAGAAAAGTACAAAGATGAAGCAGCAGTTCGCTTTTACAGAAGTTAAAAAACCAGAACATATTCGGGACTTTTAACATTGCTGTTGAGTAAATAGCATTTCAGATTAATGCAAACAGAAAGCTTTTCTAATTGGGATATAAGGAATCTGCCAATATGTTTATCCATGGCAAGGTAAGGGCAGCTATAAAGCTTTCAGATCAACATTAATTCAAAACTCCAGATGTACACTGCTAGTCTCTAGCTTCAAGAATTTGATACCTGCCCTATTTCTGCTTTGCTTTATCTCTCTTCTCCAACGATCATTCTTTTCATCTAAAGAAATTGGACTTCTTTTTTCTTTCTTAATGTTTTAGCTCAGTTATTTAGATTTCGAGAATAAAACACTTACAATGAATCTTTCCCAGAAATCCCCAAAGAGTGGCCTATCAATTGCCTTCAAGCTATCCTTTGTCGCAGCATCTACACTCACGTATAACTGCATGAGCAAAAGAAATTAACTAGGTTAATAAGGAATAGAAGACTCTGTTGGACATATACATTGTTAAGATGGATTCACAGCCACAGACCTGCGTTATAGGCTTCAGCATTTTAATTTTTTCAGGGAACTGTGCATTAGTTACTAGAAATGTAGAGATTCGCCTTCCGTGCAGCTCATTCACAAGCGCATTAATTTTGGGATACATAATTGGTTCACCAACAAGTGATAGGGCACAGTGCCGAGGGGATAGACCCTCCATCAATCGCTCTTGTGTAACACCTGCAACAATAGGACGAGTAAACTCTCCTGTTAAATTCAAAGGGAAGATCTTTGTTGCAATCCTATGTCTAAGAGTTTAATTTGTAACAGAAAATCTTAGGAAGTTCTAATCCTTCCATATATTACTCAATTATGAAATGATTATGACATAATTGAGGTGCATTGACTAAATTGTCTGAGGCAGATCTTAGTAGAAGAGAAGTTAACTACAGGAAACCCCATGATAAAGGGAAAAAATAATTAGAAGAACAAATTTATGAAAATTACCAGGAACTCCTTTCGTTTGCTTAATCATCTTTGTATGAAGATCTATGGCAGTATTGACAATCTCTAAGGGATCATCCATCTTCCACTGCCAACTCTTCCCTACTGGATTCGTATGATGCCTCCAGCAGAAAACACATTTATTGGCACATGCCAAACTAGGTGTAGCCTCCATGCATCTGTCAAATTCAGAAGTTAAAGGAATTTAAATAGCAGGACAATAGCTGCAACCAAGAAGCGAAGACAGGACAAAAAAGATTGTACAATGTATTAAGTAAATTACAAAATGAGGTTTCATTGCTATGAAATACATAAAATGATCAAATTCAATGTAGACAGATGCACATGAGATCAACTACTGCCACTTATAGACCAACATAATGCATACTTCCTTGTTTCCAGACTCGTTTTATGTTAGTTGAGGGTGCAAAAGGCAAGATAATCTTTCTGGAAGTATAAACGTGATACCGAATTCTCCTCATATTGTAAATCAAGGAACACCATAAAAATGGCAAGACACTAATGACTAACGAGATGAAAAGCGTAACTAAACCTAAAAGCAGGAAGAAATATGAAAAAAGAAATAGTAAAACCGTATCAGTCGCACAACATTGAAATGAGACAGAACTAAATAATCATCGAAAGCATAATAGGTGCATAAGAAAGTCGCAATCACCTATGACTCTCTATTCCATAAAATGAGTGCTTGTAACAACCTCCTCGTCCTCTAAGTTGAGACTTGGTCCATCTACAGATCTTAACACCACTATGTGAACCAATAATTTTATATCCCTGAAAATTCCCAGCAGTTAAAGGATGTCAATTAGACCAAAAAGTGCAATGGCATACCAAGATTAAGCAATCACCAACATGAAATGCTTTCATCAGCAAAAGATGCATATCCACTTAAACAAAGATACCTGTTTCTCCAAGTTGGCTCTTATAACTGGAGTTACCATCTCTCTTTTCCCATCCAATTTCCCATTAGTTTCAGCCACATTAACAGACTTTTTCCTCGATGGCCCTTTACCTGCAATATCTTCAAGATCAACAATGTCTTCCCCTCCTCCTTCTCCATCATCGTCATCACCACTTTCAAGGCTTTCAACATCACTCTCATAAACAATGCCATTCTCATTCTCCATCACCAATCCCCCTTTCAAAACAGTGACCACCTTTTCACTCCACCCTTGAAAGACACTCTCCAATTCACCTCCATCCACATCACATTCCCCAACCGGCACCATCTCCGTCGCTCCCAACCCTCTCAACCTCTTTCCCAAATCCCTCGCCACCGCATTAAAGGTGTCCCCGTAAAGCCGGCTACCGACTCCAAAGACGGCGAATTTACAATCAGAAAGCAGCAAATTCCCGGCGCGAAAATCAGTGCTGATTTCGGCGAGCCAATTGACGAAGAATTTAGAATTTTGGGGAGGATTTCCATCTTCCCAGGTGGAAGCGATGATAATGATTAGGGATTCCTTAGGGAGATCCTCCGGTTCGTAGGTCTGGGGATCAACGAGGTCGAAAGGAATGTTATTCTTGGAGGAGAGGAGGTCAAGGAGGCGTTGAGCTAGGGCTTTGGATGTTCCGGTTTGGGTGAGGAAGAAGAGCTTACCTGGTCTAGGGTTAGGGTTTAGAGGGAGATGTTTGAGGGGTTTTAGGCGGCGGCGGCGGGATTTGTAAAGAAAGTAAAAGGTAGTAGCGGAGAGGAGAGCGAAGAGAGTGAGGCGGGTGGAAAGTGAGGAAGGGGTCATGTTTGGGATCTATTATTTCCTTTTTCTCTGTTCAGGGTTTTGGCGGAAATGAGGGAGTAGAGGCGCTCATCGTGGTGGTGAAGTGGAGGGAGTAGGCGGCATAAAGATGAAGAGATGGTGACCTGAAATCAGAATCAGAGTTCATTTATTTATTGGGCTTAGAAATTTAGAAATCGAGCCCGTATCGTATACTACTTCAACAATAATCCAATTATCCACATGTAGTCTATATTTCAAATTTTGCAAAAGCTTTAAACAAATAAAATTTCACAGAAATAATATTTGTTTTTTTTATCTAACCCATAAATAGAAAAATAATATCCTCTTGTATTGACCATAATATTTATACCAATCGAGTTAAAATTTAATTATTATTAAATTGACATTAAAAACAATTTATTAGTATATTAATAATTATTATATTATAATAAAAATAATGTTAATTAATTAGTTTACATCCATGCACGAGTTGATTGATAGCCTACATTATTTTAAATTTTAATTAATTATAATGTGAAATATTTAGCATGTAAATTATAATAAGGTTCAATATAAAATTGTCTTCTAAATTATTTCTTTTTATCATATAAATACTTAAAACTATTTTTGATGAATTTAGACACTTAAATTATATTTTTTTCCCACAACTGTTAATGCACTATAATCAATGAAGATGTGATAAAAAGCTACATCATCATTCACACATCATTATTTATATAAAATAAATTAAAATATATATAATTATAGAATTAAAATATAAAATTAAAAATTATAAATTTATGTAATATATTAAATATAATTTATATATATATATATAAAGAAAAGGCAACCAACCATTTTATGACACCTTTATTTATTTTTAATTTATTAATTTTCTTTTAATTCTATTTTCTTCTTTCATCTTCATTGTTTTTCATAAATTTTTGCTCCTTCAATAATTAATCACCAAATTGTTGAGTGTTTTTACTGTGTATCTTTTTAGTATGGAGGATCGATATTTATATGATATAGTTAATATTTATGGAATTGATATTCTAAGTAAACTCCATGCATGTTGACGTATATGCTACCCTAAATTCAACACGTGTTCGTTGGTCTAGGTGCTCGTCGGTTCATTCATTTGGCCTCATACCCTATGCTCATGGACACTCAAGGATGTGCTAACTAGGCTTGCGAGCCCCCTAATGACTCCACCTGGTGAGGTCTAAACTTGGGTTATAAGTCAGTAGTCCGAGTTATATTCAAGTTTCAAGTTGACAATTGAATATCTGATGACACAAACTAACTCTCATATCTACTTCCTCCGTTATTCCAATCCAAATATATGAAGATGGTGGCGCATCATTTCGGCTCAATTTCCTTCTGTTTTTTTTTTTTTTTTGCTCTCATCTTGAAACAAAATGACTAAACATAAGATTTGGCTTTGGGGTTTTTTGTGGTGAAAAAAGCAACTGGGGTTTTCGAAATTTGAAGAACTTTCATCTTCATCTAGTATGGTGCTTGAGACTCTTAATTTTCATGTTTTCTTTCTTTTCCTCATTGTTGATCTCGCTTTATTTGCAACGGTTGTCCTATTAGGATATTATTATTAAATATTATCTTTTAAAAATATCTAAATATATATTTAGAAATATATTATATATCTCTTTCATATTCTTGTATGATTATTGCAGTATAAATATTTATAATAAGATTAAAAATGATTACTTTATTCTTGTCATGGATTAAGAGTTTAGGCTCCCCTTTTATTTAATTTTTTTCTTCTCCAAATCGCTTGCTTTTTTTTTTTATAGGTGAATAATCCAAATATACCAAAAAAAATTTATGAAATTGGGCCAATTTTTGAAAATTTACGAAAATGGATCATTTCTCATCAAAACGCATCCACATCAGTCAGGCGTTGCGCTTTAGCCCGTATTTTTTTTAAAAAAAATTATTCTTAAATTTTTTAAAAATTTACGAAAATAAACTTTTATAAAGACTTAAAATGACAACACCATTTTTTTAAGGTGTCATCAATTAATAAGAAATATAACTTACAGGAAATCTTTATATGACCCAAAGTCTTATTTCTCTTGCTTTTCTTGAAAGAAAGTGGAATATGATATATGTGTATATATAGACTCATGAATAATTTTGCAGCTTGTTCCTAAACAATGTGGGATTCCTTCCTCTTTTAACTAACAACATGAGATAACATGCTACACTATATTTAATTTTTTTTTTTTTTACAAAACAATTTCTTTTTTTTAATATTTTGTTAACATTTTCTTATATTATAAAAAACAAGAAACAAAACAACTCAAATATATTTTTACAAATCTAATTATAATTATAATTATATTATTATTATTTATATTATATTTATATTATTTATATTATATTTAATAGCAATATAAATTATTATTTATATTATATTATATTTATATTATATTATATCTAATTTGAAAATAGTTTTTTTTAAAAAACACGCTAAAAGACTCCATTGGGGACATGCTTTTTATGCACCTCAAAGAAAACGCGGCCCACGTAGGCAAGACTTTCTTTGAGGTGGCACAAGTAAGCTGCTCCCAAGAAGAGGCTATTTTGTTGGCATTTTTCCTCAAAACGCACTGATGTGGATGGGTTTTGATAAAAAATAGTTATTTTTCGTAAATTTTCAAGAAATTAACCCAATCCCGTAAATTTTTTTTTTTTTTATATTTGGGTTATTCACCTTTTTTTTTTTATTTTGCTTTTAAGTGACAGAGTGGTTTTAACCTTTGGGCTGGTTATTACTCGCATTTTAACACAATTTTTTTTCCATCCTTCTCAATCACTATTGGCAATTCTACGCCATTGGTTCAAACCTAAGCAATGGTTTAAGTGGCTTAATCTTACCGTCGTCAAAGAGCTCGTTAGTCGACAAAGAATTTCTCTCCAATTGGCCATAGAAATTAAACTTGAATCTTAACACCCATTGCCATCATCATTGTTGTTGCTTTGATATTCTTTGTCGAGCGACCCTGCCATTAAAGCTTTTTCTCTGCTTTATCTTCGAGTCGAAAGAGACTGTCGGTGAAGAACCAGTAATGTGAGAGATGTCATTAAACTCATTGTGCAAAGAAGAATCACATGAAGTTGGAGTGTTGAGGGCTTGAAGGAGTGGTGATGTAGGACGATGAACATGAGCTATTGTAGTTGAAGTCCGTCGTAGGGAGCGACGCCACCACTTCGACCTCCATTGAATCCTTGTGATCTGAAGATTTCAAGTATGAGAGTCAAAGATAAAGATAGAAATGGGAAGGGTTGGTGACAACAATAGCGGTGGCGATGAAGTTTGGGAGAAGAGCAAAGAAAGGAGAGAAGAAAAAGATAAAAACAGAAGAATAAGGATGGGAGACAGAGGGAGAAAGAGAGGAATGAAAGGAGAGAAGGAAAAGAAAAAATGAAAGAAGAAAAAATAAAAAATAAATGATGTGGTTCTCAGTTCTCACTGCATGGTTGGGCCACTTCCTTATTGGCCACGGTTGATTAACGGTTGACTTTCTTTTGCTTAATGTAAAAACAGAATCAACAATCTAAAATCATTTAACAGCATTTTGAGAGTATTATCTTATATATATAAAAAATTTCTTTTGTTTTTTTTATCAATAGAAACATTATTTAATATAAATTTATTTATAATAACTTTTTATATTTACTAAAATAATTAAATATTACCCAATAATTGGAAAAATAAATTTGAGAAATGCGTGCATACATGTTTTTAAGATAAAATATTCATTTTATAATAGTTTAATGCATTGAATTTTTCCAAAAAAATATAATGTATTTAAGGTCTAAATTGGAATTAATTAAATGTATAATGATATTTTTATTTTAAATAATTCTATTTTAAAAGATTAAGATTTAATAAAACTTTTTTTCATATTAAGATGAAATAAATTTCTTTAAAAATAGTAATAATTAATAAGATTAAATTGTGATATGTATATAAAATAAAGAAGACTAAGAGTGTAAATTAAAAGAGTAATAAACCTATTATATAAATAGATTTGGGTGGAGGGACATATTATGAAACATACCATCAAATGGTATAAATGTTATATTTCTCTCTCTCTTTTTTTTCTTTTTTGTGTCCATTTCTGGACAAATATTTATTTGATAAAATAGTTACACATCATCAACCCAAAACTTTTAATAAAACCATAAAAATATTAACTAAATTCAATAACTACACATTATCAACGCAAAACTACTTTGGCTTCAGCCCTTAGCCTATCACAATGTATTTGATAAAATTCGATTGTGGCATAAAGATCAACAATAGCTCTAGCCCTTTTGCCTCTAGGAATGGAATTGACGCCTGCGAGAATGGGCACTTCTTCTCCACTAGTCTCATATTCAGGAGTACCAAACTTAGATGCATGTATTTCTTCTAGCTCATTAATGGCATGTTTTCCCCCTAACCATTATGGAAAACTTCAACTCTAGAACTGGTTTCTCATAGGTCTCATTAGAACGAACAATCTCAGAATCTTGGGAGAAAAGAACTCTAAAGATAAGTTATAGATAAGGCAACAGGTAATTCTCATTAACTTCTCAGCAAATTTAGTGATCTCATAATTAATAAGCTGCCCTAGATCAAATACTACCATATCCACAACTTTTCTAAGCACTACAACCACTCTCTTGGTTATTAAATCTCTTTGGCTATTAGGAAGCCAATTACGCATGGCAACTGCATATAAGGCAACATGCAAATGGTTCAAAAAGGAAGCTCGAAGAGTACCTTTTACCGGCCAGAGGGATGTAGGCGGTTGGTTAAAGCAACAATAGTCTCATCAATAGATTCATCCAGCTCAAGATTGTTGGTGGTGGGGCAATTCAGAAACTTCCTGATTTGATCAGGACCAAATTTGAACCATCTACCATGGATGAATACTTTTTGGTAGTATTTACTTGATGAATAAAAAACGCCACGGTTGAGATTGGCATAGAATTCATAAACTATCCTCTTTACGAAGGATGAACATAGCATACAGACCCGAAAATTCCATCATTTTGAAAAATGTGATCAATCCCATAATCAACAAAGGAATTATCATCAATATTCTAGTCATAGATGAGTCCCTTAAGAATAAGCCTATAAAACCTCTTAGAACAATCAGGAACCCAGAACACTTTCTTTCTCTGGGCAAGTATCCTTTCTTGCTATTTCTTAGCAACTTAAGTAGCATCTGTTAAAATTTTTGGTACCCTTACATTCTTCACTCTCTTTTTTCTTCTGGAAGTCGAATTATTCTTTTTTTTTCCCTAGTAGAATAATTTTTGGTACCGTAGCATTATGGCTAGCTTTAACTAACTGCTAAAACTAGTCCATCTCCTTTTGAGATTTAAAAATGTAGGTTCAATTATGAACATCATTAAAATTCTTTTGCTAACTAGTGTGACATTTTGAAATAGAAAAATAAAATACTTGATTGGTTCTACAATCCTTTTCCTATCTCAGTGTTAAGAATTCCATCTTTTGGTGCACTGGTAATAAGATTAAGGTCAAAGTCTAGACGGATAAATGAGGCAAGACAGGTCTTGATGGCAAGGATCTTTTGGCTAATGATGCTCTTATCCATAATGTTAAGGTTTTGTACCTCCTTGTGAAAAGTGGTAATAGATGGAATGAATCTTGAACATGTCTTCTCTTAATGTTGACTTTGTGAATAGAATACTTGATATCCTCACTTGCACTAATGAAAAAGAACAGTGGCGAATCTAAAGGGGGCTGGCATGGGCCCCGGCCCCCTAAAATGTAAAATTATTATTTAAGTCCTTAAATTTTTTTAAAAAATTTTAAATTAGTAAAGGTAAAATTATTTTTTGGCCCCCCTAAAATTATAAAAATTCAATTTAATCCTTTAAATATTCGGCCCCCCTAAAAGATTGTTCTGGCTTTGCCCCTGAAAAGGAAGACATTTTGGTTTAAAGATATACATCAAATGGGGTTTATGCTACTAGATTCGGTTACAAATTACTTTTCCTTGTTCAAGTATGGTCCACATAGAGGTTATTGGAAGGAAATTTGGAAGTTAAAGACTCTTCCTAAGATTAAGTTATTCGAGTGGAGGCTCGACCATGAGATTCTTCTTATTGCAATGAAGTATGCCCATTTTTCCTCAACCAATGACCCTCGATGTAGGTGATGCGATAGTTCAAGAGAGGATGTTATGCATGCCACCTAAGATTGTCTCTTGTCCAAAGAGGTATTGATTTTGTGTAGCGTTGATAATATCATATTAGGTTCCTCTTTTTGCAGGGTTGTTGATTGGTTGGAGTTTGCTATGAGGAAGCTTGATAATGAGGCTTTTACTAGCCTCTTAGTGATTCTTTCGTAACTTTCGGATGTAAGCAATTTGGAGGCAAGGAAAGATGATGGTCCCTCAAGATGCTCTTATTCAGGCTTGTACTATTCAAAGGACTTCCAAGTCCATAACTTACTATATGCAACCATGTTGCCTAGGAGATTGAAAGTTGAGCAATAGGAAGCCCCAAATGTAGAGATGCTTAAAATCAATATTGATGCGACTTAGATTGCGAAGGAGCATAAGGCGGCCTTTGGAGTTGTGGTTTGTAATTTTGAAGGAATGGTTCATGTACGCTACAAAAGACAACTTGAAGGTCCCTTTGATGCTCTTTCAACTGATGCCCTCACTATTATTAGTATCTTGATAAGGCAACTGACCAAGATCGTATTCAAATTGTTGGGCATAAGAAGAATTAAACCAAAATATGGAAAAAAAGAAGTAAACATATTAGAAACAATAAAAATAAAGAGAAAAACAAAACATAAACACTACAGGAAAACAGACTTTTTGCGGCTTTTTTTTCCTTTAGCGGCGCTTTACAAGCGTCGCTATAAAAACGCCATAAAATTTATACGTTATTTTAAAAACGCCACTAAGATCATGACTTTTAGCTTATTTTATAAAAATGCCGCTAAAAGTCTTGATCTTTAGCGGCACTTTTCTAAAAAATGCCGCTAAATGTCTTGGTCTTTAGCGACGCTTTTATAAAAAACGCCGCTAAAGTTTTGATCTTTAGCGGCACTTTTTAAAAAGCGCTGCTAAAGATCACAACTTTTAGCGGCGCTTTTATAGAAAATGCCGCTAAAAGTCATGGTATTTAGCGGCGCTTTTTTAAAAAACGCCACTAAAAATATGACTTTTAGCGACGCTGACTTAAAAACGCCGCTAAAAGTCATATCTTTAGCGGCGCTTTTACAAAAACGCCGCTAAAGGTCATAAAAATAAAACAAATTAAAATATTATAAAAACGCCACAAATCCATTCCCAAAAATTAAAATGGCTATTAGATGTCAATTTCTAATATACATGTCAATGCATAATACATACATAAACAAATATGAGCAAAGCATATATATGTTATGTATATATTTCCTATGACTGATTGCTTGATATCTCCAAATTTTCAGATCAAGTCCTAATATCTCCAAATTGAATCGCCTTATGCTTGAGCACTACGATGAAGATGCATGGCACAAAACTTAGCCTCGCTTTACCTACAGATAAATGGACCCATATATAATATGCTTAAATGACTAGGTACAAAGAATTTAATCGGATCAACAACTAATTTTGTGTATAAAAGTCATGAAAATCATGAAAGCATCAATAAGAAAAGAGGAACAAGAGCAAAAGTAACAATTATAATCCGGTGAGAGAATATAAAAGCAAAACATGGAAAAGGAAATGTCACCTTAAAGTGAACAATTATATGCCCATAGTGAAAACCAACCAAGCAGGTCACCATCGCCATCACTGAACTACAACCAGAACATACAAGGTCTGTCCATATTGTTGACTTAAAGTTTGCTTATGTACACATAATAAATTGTTACTCTATCGATGACTACCTATCTGTACAAAAGGATAGAGTATTATCTTCATTTTCTAGAACAATAATCCAAGAATTATGCAACAAATTCCGAAAGGATTGACTATTTCAGTTTATACATATATGCTTGCTGGTCTTGCTCTTCATAAGGTCAGGTATTAAAATAACGAGGACCACCTTTGTTTTAATGATAAAATTAGACATAAAATAAATTCCATGTTTGGTATGTATATAAATAAAAATCTTAGTAACTGAAGTCAGTTGTGAATATGGTTAATGGCAGTTGTGCAAAGCAATTAATCCTCTCTATTCATCAATGAAAAGTCAGAAATATTTTCTTAATTTGTTGACTGTTGTGGTCTATCAATCTTGCATTCAATATGATTAAATTTATCATACCCATATATGAAAAGAATAAGCCCTAAATCGGGATATAATCAATTGTTCTGAAGAATTTAAACAAAGCACTAAATTATAATTCTATATTCTTTCATATACCAGACAATACACATTATGACCAAAATTAGACAAAACAAACCGATGTGACTGCAATTTTTACCGGTGCAAAAAAGAAAATTGAATGTTTCAATTTACAACCAATACCAGCAACACCTTTAACGTAGATTTTGATTTGATCATATATTTATAGTGCTAGTATCATTTTTTCATGTCGATCTACACAACATCATCACTTCATATAACAAAGATCAACTCGAATCAATAATTTTTTATGCTATTTCAATTGAATTGCAACGATTAAGCACTAATTTAATTAATGAAAATTTTGATTTTCACTCATGAATGAAACAAATGGAGATACATTATCGATAATTTAATTTTTATATGAATATATTTTATTTTAATTTCAGATATGAAATATTGGATTCTTCTAATTAAATTGTTGATCCATTATCACAATAAGATGACATAAAAAACAATAATGAATGAGAAAAGTTTGATAAGAGAAAGTGTTGAAGTCACCGATTCTTTTCTTTTGCAATCTTTTTCATTGTTTTTAGAGAACTTTTGAACTTATCATCGTATAATCTTATCCATAAATTAAAACAATATTACATATATGTATATCTAGTCTAAACCGGCTTAAGGAGCTTATAAATGGGCTATGAATTTCTTCATTTATATGCATGAGTTAAAAGGAAAATAAAAGTGGAAGTAAATGGTTTCTTAAGTTCTAGTGTTATTTTCTATGTATCCAAGTTTGTTTTATTTTCTTTTTCTTCAGTCCCTCCCTTTTATTATTTAAGTTATTTTATGTTTGCTCCCTCAATTACTTAAACACATGATGAAGACCAAATAGAAATAACAGAATGGAGATGGAAATTGATGAAGTAGCTGTGCAAAAAGTTATGCAATCGCATTTCATACTCGCCAAACACTCCTATTCGGCGTAAATATCCAATATTTAGAAGGCATTCTGGTAACTGCAATACACGGACCATGTACTTCACTAAATTCCAAGTAAAACAAAATTTCACTCATAGCTTGCAAATAAATACCTGAATATTAGAGAAGCTTCGGAGAAGTCGAGAGAGAGCAGAGATGGGGTTGTCGCCTAACTTCTACAAACTAGTGCTTGAATAACGTGTAATCTTCTTAAGAAGGGAAAAGCAAAGCTTGATCAATTGTCTTCCAAAGTTGACAAGGAAATAATAGGAGTTAACTCACTTAGGGTGCAAAGTTGAGAGCTTGTAAACAAATGCTTCGAAGTCCAGAGCTTCATCATAATTGCCATTTCGTACACATCTGCAGAAAATTTGAATTTAATTATGCATCCTAGAATGTGCATTTGAAGCAATTAGTGTCTCAATAGCATTTACAATTTATTCAAGCACATAAGTGTCCATAAGTGAGGAATCTCAAGTAACTCGAGCAAAGTACTATCATTTGCTAGCGAGTCCGATTCATCCGCCTCTTCTCCAAGATATGTTCGCAAATTCAACAAACTCATGCAATCGGATGTTAGGTTTGGGATCACAGCTTATCTCAGAAGCCATGAGATATTGTGATTGATTCCTCCTCTTAAGTAAAGTAACTTTACCCGATGTACAAGTTCGCCTTCTTTCACCATTATAAATATAGGATGCATAAAGAGAAGCAAACACATCAGAAACCAAAAAAAACACAGTGTATGCCCTTATGCTTTATCCAAAGATACTTTCTAACACATGATAATTGAAGCTATTTTTCAAGTTTTTTGCTCTTACTCATATTAATAAGCAAAGGTAACCAAGATAATTGAGATTCACTAGGTGGCTGTACTCACTATTATTCAGTTACATAACACCATAGATCAAATGAATGAAAAAGAAAGGTAATTACCATCAATTCAAGATGCTTATTGATAGAAGATACTTCCTCTTTGATCCCAACCAACGATCCGCAGCAGAGATGAAAGCACGATAATTACGAACCGCCATTTCTAGCATTTGCCTCTGAATCCTCTCCGTGTCAACTCGAAGAAGCTCGGTTCCTTTTCATTCAGAACAATAAACTTAATTCAAGATCAAACAACTTATACAAAGAAAAATTTACGTGTCTGCTTTTTATATTAAAATTCTACAAAAACTATCCACTTTTAGATTTAAAAAAACCTAAATAACTCTATTCTAGATTTTTTTTAAAGAAAACAACCAAATTCTAGTATTCAAAATGAAATAGCAAATTAGAAGGTCAATCCCAATTTATAGTAATAAAGCCCCAAAAATCTAAGAAACTAGAGACATAAAAACCATATAATTAGATTAAATATATGCTTGTTAAACTTACCAATAAGCAGATAGTAGGTTTCCCTAATACACCTAAAACAACCTGATAGTCCACAAAACTAGAACATAAGCTTTGTTCCATAGCCTAAATCCTAATCAAATCTCTGTATCAACAATCTATCCTTTGATTGGCACAAAATTTGGATGAAATCCAAAACACCACAAAAAGATTGTTCAAAGAATCAAATTCATATTAGCTGATTCAAAGAGAAAATCAATAAGTCATTTACCAATGGCTATGCAAAACAATTTGCAAGTTCATTCACCGCCATCCTCTTAAGTTTGGTTTGGTTCTACAAATGTAGACGGCCTATGAATTTGAATAGATTTGTTCATCATGCAATTGTGATTGCTAAGTTGGATAAATAAAATTCAATGTTAAATCACTTATCTGCGAAAAGGAAGCAAGATCTTTTAAAAGTCGCTTAATCTCTCCACAAAGTTGGATTTCATTGTCGGTCTTGGAAGCTCCCTAACCATGTAAAATGAAAATCTAATCAACAATTTGAAAATCTGCAACATGATCTACAAATCTTGAGGGACTTAGGTGCCTTCTTTAAAAGTAGCCATTTGGTGGCAAATTGGAAGATGATGACAAGGAATAAAATGAGACCAAATAGAAATAACGGAATGGAGATGGAAATTGATGAAGTAGCTGTGCAAAAGTTATGCAATCGCATTTCATACTGCCAAACACTCCTATTCGGCGTAAATATCCAATATTTAGAAGGCATTCAGTAGCGCAATACACGGACCATGTACTTCACTAAATTCCAAGTAAAACAAAATTTCACTCATAGCTTGCAAATAAATACCGAATATTAGAGCGAAGCTTCGGAGAAGTGAGAGAAGCGAGATGGGGTTGTGCGCCTAACTTCTACAAACTAGTGCTTGAATAACGTGTAATCTTCTTAAGAAGGAAAAGCAAAGCTTGATCAATTGTCTTCAAAGTTGACAAGGAAATAATAGGAGTTAACTCACTTAGGGTGCAAAGTTGAGAGCTTGTAAACAAATGCTTGAAGTCGAGCTTCATCATAATTGCCATTTCGTACACATCTGCAGAAAATTTGAATTTAATTATGCATCCTAGAATGTGCATTTGAAGCAATTAGTGTCTCAATAGCATTTACAATTTATTCAAGCACATAAGTGTCCATAAGTGAGGAATCTCAAGTAACTCGAGCAAAGTACTATCATTTGCTAGCGAGTCGATTCATCCGCCTCTTCTCCAAGATATGTTTCGCAAATTCAACAAAATCATGCAATCGGATGTTAGGTTTGGGATCACGATTATCTGTAAAGCCATGAGATATTGTGATTGATTCCTCCTCTTAAGTAAAGTAACTTTACCCGATGTACAAGTTTCGCCTTCTTTCACCATTATAAATATAGGATGAGACAAAGAGAAGCAAACACATCGAAACCAAAAAAAAAAACAGTGTATGCCCTTATGCTTTATCCAAAGATACTTTCTAACACATGATAATTGAAGCTATTTTTCAAGTTTTTTTGCTCTTACTCATATTAATAAGCAAAGGTAACCAGTATAATTGAGATTCACTAGGTGGCCTGTACCACTATTATTCAGTTACATAACACCATAGATCAAATGAACTGAAAAAGAAAGGTAATTACCATCAATTCAAGATGCTTATTGATAGAAGATACTTCCTCTTTGATCCCAACCAACGCATCCGCAGCAGAGATGAAAGCACGATAATTACGAACCGCCATTTCTAGCATTTGCCTCTGAATCCTCTCCGTGTCAACTCGAAGAAGCTCCGGTTCCTTTTTCATTCAGGAACAATAAACTTAATTCAGTATCAAACAACTTATACAAAGAAAAATTTACGTGTCTTGCTTTTATATTAAAATTCTACAAAACTATCCACTTTTAGATTTAAAAAAAACCTAAATAACTCTATTCTAGATTTTTTTTTTAAAGAAAAACAACCAAATTCTAGTATTCAAAAATGAAATAGCAAATTAGAAGGTCAATCCCAATTTATAGTAATAAAGCCCCAAAAATCTAAGAAACTAGAGACATAAAAACCATATAATTAGATTAAATATATGCTTGTTAAACTTACCAATAAACAGATAGTAGGTTTCCCTAATACACCTAAAACAACCTGATAGTCCACAAAACTAGAACATAAGCTTTGTTCCATAGCCTAAATCTAATCAAATCTCTGTATCAACAATCTATCCTTTGATTGGCACAAAATTTGGATGAAATCCAAAACACCACAAAAAGATTGTTCAAAGAATCAAATTCATATTAGCTGATTCAAAGAGAAAATCAATAAGTCATTTACCAATGGCTATGCAAAACAATTTGCAAGTTCATTCAGCTGCCATCCTCTTAAGTTTGGCTGGTTCTACAAATGTAGACGGCCTATGAATTTGAATAGATTTGTTCATCATGCAATTGTGACTGCTAAGCTGGATAAATAAAATTCAATGTTAAATCACTTACTGCGAAAAGAAAGCAGCATCTTTTAAAAGCTGCTTAATCTCTCCACAAAGTTGGATTTCATTGTCAGTCTTGGAAGCTCCCTAACCATGTAAAATGAAAATCTAATCAACAATTTGAAAATCTGCAACATGATCTACAAATCTTCGAGGGGACTTAGGTGCCTTCTTTAAAAGTAGCCATTTGGTGGCAAATTGGAAGATGATGACAAGGAATAAAATGAGAGGAGCTGCCTGGAATCATCTTTCTTCTAGGATTTCTCCTTCTCCCATTATCCAAGTCTAACTACAAATATTTTGTTCAATTGCAGAACTAAGCATTTATTCTTCCTCTTAACAAAAGCATGTGATTTACTAACAATAAACTTTGTCAGCTTTGTTTCAAAAGGCAACTCAAGGTAGATGACATCTTACTTTAACTCCCTACATAAACTTAATTTTAAATTTTTTTTTTCTTTTTTTACTTTCTGGCTTTCATGGATCGTTCATGTTCATGAGTTGTTACAAACCAACATCAAATCCCCAAATTTTTAGTTCCAAGGAGATTTTGAACACGTAAGTAATAAAACCATACATCAGTTCCATCTAAGAACAACCATGGGTATAGCATTAGGAAACAGTCAAGAAAATGGAAATAAGAAATGGAAGACCATTTATACAGGAAAAGGGAATCAATGGACAATGGAAATTAGTGAAACTAAAAACAACTCACGTGAAAATCTAGGTTTTTTTTCTTTTCAAGCTAAAATTGTGAAATCATTTTCATTCAAAAAATCAATATCAATGGGTCTTCAATCTCATGCCCCATCAAAATCACCGGTAAGTCAACAAAAAAAGATGTCTAACTGTGAAAAAAGAAAATAAAAGAGAGAGCCGGAGAGGACGACACACACCTTAGAGATGGCGGGATTCAAAGTTGATGGGATCCCTCAACTAAAGAAACAACAAAAACAAATTTTTAACCTTTTCAGTTTTCGTTTTCTTCTTTTTCCTTTTAACAATTTTCTTACTTTTCAAATCCAAATCTGCCTCTTCTCGGCCACCACTAGTACCAGCTACATCAGATCCCCACGTGACGATGAACCTAAAACCACCACAGAAAAGACGTTTGGGTCATCGAAAATGCCGTGGTATCCTCCACTAAACCTCGTCGCTTTCACCAATCGTGCTTTCTTCACGATGAAGCTAGGGTTTTTATTTTATTTGACCTTTGTTGTCATTGGATTTAGCAGTTGAAATGCAAAATTTTCAATATAAATGCAACCAGTTAGCGGCATAAAATTGGGGATTTAGGGGAGGGGGTGAAACGACGTTGTTTCAATAGAAAATTTTTGTGGCTTTTGTTTTGTCAAAAACGCCATTAAAGCTTAAATTTTTGTGGCGTTTTCCCAAAAAACGCCACTATTGCTCAATTTTAATTTTTTTCATTTTTAATATATTTTTTCCTTTTTTTTTCTTTCAAAACTTTTGTATTGAGATTATATTTTTAGAATTTTTATTTTTAGAAATTTTGAATATTTAACTTTTAATTGAAATATGGACTAAAATATTAAAATTTAAATTTTTAAGTTTTATTTTTTAATTTTAAATTTTTTGAAAATTTTTATAATTTTAAATTAACATATAAAAAATAGTATCATGTCATACAAATTACCTTAAATTAAATTATTATTTTAAAAAATAGTTCACCTCAAGTTTTTAAATAACTTAAATTAAATTATTACTTTAAAAAATAAAGTTGAACTGATATTTTTAAACGGAAATAATCACTAAAACTTTTAAGTTTTTAAACATAACAACTTATATGAAAATTTACATGTATTTCATTTTTTTAATTTTATAAACTTTTTATTTTTGATTTTTACTTTTCTTTATTTTTGAATTTTTAAAAATTTCTTCATTTAACAAATCTCAAGTAAACCTTAAATCCTAAACCATTTAATATATGTAAAGTTTATCTATTTATCTCTTAAATAATTTAAACTAGAATCATAATTTTAATATATTAAAATTAATATTATCTATTTTACGATTATATAAGAAATTATTTAATATATAAATTAAAAAAATCAGTCATATATTTTAATAGCTAACACATTAACCATAAATCCCTCATGAGGTTTAAGGGATTTATGGTTAATGTGTTAGCTAATGCCCTGACCACTAACACTTAAACCTTAATACCGGTAAACACTAAGATATTAAACACTATACAATAAACCCATACACCAAAATAACAAACCCTAAACCATGAAATTAACATAGTAAATATTAAACCCTAAATCAATTTTAATAGCTTAATTTGTAACTTAAATGAAAACTTCTAAATTGTTTAGTTAGCAATTTGTAACTTTTCATAATTAAGTAACTAAAATGAAACTTTCTCATTGCTTATAAGTGAATTTATCAAAATAAAATATAATTCAAAGCAAGAATAAGAAAAAAATATGAAAAACTCTTAGCGGCGTTTTTTGGAAAGCCCCGCTAATGCTCAGACCTTTAGTGGCGTTTTTTGGAAAGCGCCGCTAATTCTCTGACCTTTAGTGGCGTTTTTTCAAAAGCACCGCTAATGTACTAACCTTTAGCGGCGCTTTTTAAAAGCGCCGCTAATGCTCAGACCTTTAGCGGCATTTTTTGGAAAGTGCCGCTAATTCTCTGACCTTTAGTGGCGTTTTTTCAAAGCGCCGCTAATGCTCTGATTTATAGCGGCGTTTGAGGAATAAACGCCGCTATTGCTCATTTTTTTGCGGCGTTTTCTTTCTAACACCGCTAATGTGTAATGTTTGCGGCGTTTTTCTTTAAAACGCCACTAAAAACGCTACTAAAAGTGTTTTGGTGAGAAAAACAAAACATAAAATCAAGAAAGATAAATATTAGGGTGAGATGGAAAAAGATTGGATGGAAGAAGACGAAAATAAGATGGATAAGAACAAAATTTCAATAAAACAACCAATGGTGATGAAAAGTTAATGTCATATGAAACCCTTTGAAGAAGAAACTTTAACAAGCTTCACAAAATGGCTCTAACCAACCCCTTAAAGCCGAACCTTAGTAAATTGGAGGGTGAAGAGTGCTTCCCATGGCTTTAAGAAGAAAACCAAGAAGAAAACTATTTCTAAAATACATAAGAAATATATCTTTTAAAGAAAAAAACTCAAAAGAGTTGTATAAATCAAATAATTAATGTGTCCTTAATCAATAATGAAGAAGCCTTTATATAGACTATCTAATTACATCAAAATAAAACTCTTAAGTAGAATGAAACTTTTATTAATCTAAACAAGACGTATTTATGGTGAAACTAATTAACTTTATTATTGATTAAGAAACATAAAACTTCTAAACAACTTAAAATATTTAAAAATATCCTAAAATTCATAATAAATAAATAATAAAAAATAAAACCTAATAGATACAACATCAAACTCATATATAATTAAAATTAAGCTTTAAAATTGAACCCAATGTGCTTTAAACTCGAATTAAAGTCCGAAACTCATAATTTTCCGTAATAATCCTGTCCAAAAATTTTACTTCTACATTCTTCACTAAAATAGTCATAGTTTGAGCTCTTGGACTCGAAATCAAATGATTCAAAGTGTATTTCGACGATAAGAAATAACTGTTTAAATAGTATGATACATATCAACTTAGAAATGCTTTGATCCCATCCAAAAACTTGTCACAAGTAGACTAATCTTTTGAGCTTGAAAAACAACAACTTCGATGAAATTAAGTTAATAAAATTTATCCCATCCACACATGTATCACATCCGAAGTTAAGCTTCAATTTTCGTAATCTTTTGAGCTTGCGAAATGAGTTTTGTAAAATGTTAAGCGGAACATGTTTTTGGACTAAATGTTGGGCCCATTCTCGGATCCTGTCCTCAAGATGGCTAGGGAGCTTGATCTTCACTACAATGTAGTTGAGTTTGATTGCCTAAGTATTGTTAACAAACTCAATTACAGTTTGATTTTTCTTTTTACAACCGATTTGTTGCGGAAGCCCATAGACTTTGTACTTGGTTTGATTGTGTTGCTTTTCGTTTTGCTCATTGATCGACCAATGGCATTGCGCATAAACTTGCCCATTGGTTCATTGATAAGAATGTTGATCGTTCATTTGGTTCGGATTATCCAAATATCATCCACCTACTTGGTTTAGATGATATTTTAGTCTAATTTATGATATTTTACCTTTATGGGCCTTTGTTTTCAGAAAAAAAAA
This sequence comes from Gossypium rotundifolium, assembly GCA_025506655.1. Classification (NCBI taxonomy): domain Eukaryota; kingdom Viridiplantae; phylum Streptophyta; class Magnoliopsida; order Malvales; family Malvaceae; genus Gossypium; species Gossypium rotundifolium. The sequence continues at coordinate 151,455,295 of CP106722.1, forward strand.
GGAAGTCCATTTTCTATTCCCAACCGATAAAATATCCAAACACTTAACCAATAAATCAGCATGTGTCTTTGGCTATCATTTGCAACATTTTCATTTCATCTAAAAATGATTTTGACAATAATATTGTACAGGCCCAAATTTGCCCGGGGCCCAAACCAACAACAAAAAATAAAAAAATAACAACTCAAATCATTAGCCCAACTAAAACGAGCCCAAAATGGCCCAAAGTCCAAACCAAATCTCAGCAGAAGGAGGGTCAGAAACCCTAGCGCCGCTCCCCACGTGATGTCGGCGTGCACATCGACAGCACAAACGAAGAAAAAGAAGCAGTGACAGGACAAATCGACAGCAACAGTAGCAGCAAAAACAAATACATTATATTTTTTTCTCAGTAAAAACAAATACATTGTATTTTTTTTCTTTCTTCAAGCTCGGTTATAAAACCGAAGAGAAAAAATGTTGTAGAGGAGGGGATTTTTCCAAATTCAAAAGAGAAAAAAGAACATTCAGAAATTGAAAACCAAACACAAATTTTAGAAGGTTGATTTCATTACTGTTATTAACTACTGCTCTTATTTATTTTTCGTTTCTATTTTTATTTTTAAGATTTTTTTTAACTAAATCGAAAAAGGAGAAAAGGAAGACTTACCTGAACCCCGGGGCACGTCGTCAGAGTCTCCTCTCCGTCGTCGGAGCCGAAATCGAAAGCAAAAAGGGGGGTTTCTTCTCTTGGGTTTTTGAAACAAAAGGGCTAGCTTTCGAACGGGGATAAAAACCCATCTCCACGCGTCGTTGGCCACCGGACATGGTGGTGGTGCGACGATCGGTCGGAGAACCCCTTTTCATCGGGGGAGACAAAAGGGAGAGGGGAGAAGCTTTAACGTTTTTTTCCTTTCTCAACTTAGATTGAAATAAAACAGAGTAAGAGGGTTTAAAGTATGAAGAAAACGGCGTCGTCTAGTCCAAAGGGTGACCTGCGCATTCTAAAAGGATATTTGCTCAAATGGTCCCTCTCTTTTGTAGCACCGTTCCACTAAGCCCTATTTTCTGTCTTTTTGTTCTTTTAAATTTGGCCCTCAGGTTTCATTTTGTTTTCGATTTGGTCCCCTTGAAGCACAGCGCATCAAGGTCTGGGATATTTTCCCATGCGGTCCTTGTTGGTTTCCGCACGTTACACTCTGGCCCTCGTCAGCATTCTTTTATTATTTAAATTATACCTTTTAATTTCATTTTAACGACTATTAAGTCCTTTTATTTTAACTCTTTATTTATTCATTTATTTATTTAATGGTTTAGTTATTTATTATTTTATTCGTTTATATATTCGCTTATCTTGCTATTGGTATTGTTCATTTATTTATTTATTTCTTATTCTCATATATTGTTGCTTATTATTCGCTTTTTATTATTATATTTTCTTATTTTACTACCCTATTTTTCATTATTATTTTATTATTACATATCTATTTGTTTATTTCTTACTCCTTTTTTAGCAAATCCAAAATAATATATATATATATATATATATATATATCTTTCTTTACTTATTTTCGTTATTCGTTATTCTTATTCTTATTATTCTTACTATTGTTTTTTAATATTATTAGTATTATTATTGTTTTATTATTATTACTTTTGTTATTTTTATTTTACTACTATTAGGATTATTATTATTATTTATTATCATTATTATTCGTTTATTAACGTATTTTCATTATATTTTATTATTCCATATTTTTGTTATTATTATTATTATTCTATTATTTTTAAACTATTGTACATAGTATTTCTTTATCGATTTGCTATAGGTTTATATTTTTGTTATTATTTATTTGCTATAGGCTTATGTTTTTGCAATCATTTTTTTTGCTCTATTTATTTGTCTAGTGATTTATCATTTTCACTTATTATTGTTTGATTAGTTTTACTTTATTTATGCCTTTATACTATTATTGTTGCCATCATTTTTATTCTATCATGCATATTGGCATTGAAGTTCATTTTTCATTTTACTACGATCATATCATATTTTATTCGATTTTTGAAATGAGCAAATACTTCGCGTTCTAAGGCTCGAAAGAAAATCGTACCCTAACTTACTGGGTTTTGATTTTTCTCAACGAGTCCAAAGAACTTACTATTTTCTTTTTAAAATCAAGGCATTAAAGTTAAATAAAAATTTATTCTCGAGAATTCAAAATTGTCATGTCCTAACTCACTAGATGTAACGTTTTATTATCTCGGGATAAGAATTTCTTAAAAATAAAGGTAATATTTCGCGTTTTGGAAATCCAATGAATCGTGCCCAATCGTGCTGGGTTTCAATTTTTGGTTTGTCCGAATAGTGGAATACCCTTTTTTTTTTTAAATTACAATGTGGGAATTTTGGAAATCATGAAATGATCTTTGGTATCGAGGGTTGAAACATTGTGTACTATCGTGCTGGATGTGATATTTCATCTCATCTTTTTGGAACAATAGAATTTCGATATCCAATTAGAATTATCAAAATATTTCCTAAAGGATTCGTATTTTGAAATCTTTTCAATTTTTCGACATTAAGACATTAATTAATCAATTTAGTAACAATTTTGGGCGTGACGAGGGTGCTAACCCTTCCTCGCACGTAACCGACTCCCGAACCCGCTTTCACAAAATTCGTAGACCAAAAACACTGTTTTAGTAAACCAAAACGTTTTATTAAAACAAAGGTGATCTGATCACACCAAATAAAGATTGGTGGCTACTCCCGTTTTATTTTCGTTTTCAAAACCCAAAGTCGATTCCCGTTTTGCAAAAAAATGGTTTCGACAAATATATATATATATATATATACACACACACACACTTCTTCTGCATTCTACTTGCTAATTCTCTTAAAAAAGAATAGTAAACATTTTCTAGTTGTAAGGCCAATGTAAATGACAAGAACTCGGTGGATTTGCTCATATAATATATTCCAGCAAAGACTGGTCAATAAATTCTGTAACAATGAAACCAACAAACACATTAGAAATGGGAAAATAAAACAAAATTTACAACAAAGATCAAGTCAAGCAACATGCTTCTGTACTTTTACAATCTTCCAGTCTCCACCAAGTCCCAACTACAAAAGCATCTGCCATCTCTCACAATAAATTTATAGTTGCTAAAGGAAGCCAAGCCGCCATTGTCATACTTCCAGGCAGTCCTTAACCGCCTGCTCAAATTTGTCAAGCGAAGTTATGGTATCCTTCAGTGCATCTGCAACCCTTTGTCTGTGCAAAACAAGAATTAAATAACTCATTACTTTGCAAATACAAAAACTCAACAACTGTTATTTGGTAAGGTAAAAAAATACAACATGACATAAAGCACAACTCTACATGAAAAAAGTAATATGAATGGTACATGAAATACATCGTAATTTATCAATATATGATTACAATGCGAATCCATGAATTGTTAGGTTCATTTAAAAGTTGCCAATATTGCTGCATATTACTAGAAATGAACTCCATCTGCATTGGGTACAGTGAGTTTAAACTGAAAAACCATACCTACTGGAAGCAACTTGGATATCACTTTCATTTGCCAAAGTATTAAGCGAGGTAAATGAGCTGCCAAGAAAGAAAAATAACACTAAACATTATTAACAAACTAAGCTGTTAAACAAGTTATGATGGCAATAAAACGAATTAGCACTCAACAGAAAACGAAGGAAGGATTATTCCGAATCCGACAGGCATTGGATCTTAGGGAGACTAAAGGAAAATGACCCAAAATGCTTGAAAATGATCTGGATATCCAGTTCTACCTACAAACACCTGAGGAATGCTTGATTGCATGCAAAGAACAAAACTTCATTGCCATTTCCTTATACGTTATAACAAAACAACACCCAGAATTTAAAATGTTTAGGTCTCAAGCAATGAAGATAAGTATAACACGATCACAAAAAAGGATTAATAGCAACTATAACACGGATACCTTATAAGATCATCTAGCATAGCTTCAGCTTCCAGCTTAACAGGATTCTTATTCTCAAGCAAAGAAGAAGCATTTTTCACAACCAAACGAAATGTGCAAACCTGTGAATTAAAGAAAATCAAACTACAAAATTATAACCCAAAATTAGGAATTCCTCTCAGATTTTGTTTTGAGTTTAAATTTAGTGAATAAAACAACGGCAGTATCTATATATTACCTTTGAAGTAATCAAAAGCCTAAACAGTTTTCACTTAGAATTAAAGAAACCATGCGCAACAAATTTCGATTTCATTCAAGGACAAGAACAAACCTCGACTCCGGTGTTGGCTTGAAATGCAACAAAGGAATTCCTCTCATGTACAACACAATCCCTGGCGGCAGATTTCAAGAGCTTTTGCACTTCCTCTAAATCATTATTCGAAATAGTTGATTCCTTGTCCACTATTCCAAAAAGAAAAGTATCAAATAACCAAATTTAAGCAAAGAAACACAACAAACAGATCAGCGTAATTACAGAAGAAAAAGGGAAGAGAAATAGAAATGTAATTTACTGAGCAAAAGATAAACAGAGCGAAGGCTTTGTCGAGAAGCATCGATTGGGGCCAATAGGAATTTCGAAGACTTCCTCTTTTGCTCTTTAAGCCAATCCTTTGGTCCTGCTGCGAACAGCAGCAGACACTCAAACAGCAGTCAATAAAAGAAAAAGGAAATCAATAAAAAGAAAAATGATAGAGAGCGAGAATTGCGCACAAATTCCAATGGAGAAGGCAGAAGCATGAGGGGTATGGAGTAGGGAAGGAAAGAGGGAGATTAAGGAGAGAAAAGCAGCGTCTCTGCGAGAGATAAGGCGGAGCACTTTCTGTCGATTCTCTTCACTGGGGTTGATGGAAAGGTTTTGATTTGAAATGGGAGGTTTCGTAAGGATTGGCGGGAGGCCAGCCACGGTGGACACGGAGGTGCTAGAGATAAGGCGGAGCATTGGTGGCGGCATGGCTGATAAACTTGCAAGTAAACGAACCGTTTTAACGGCCGTGTTGTAGTGTATAAAATAATAAACCATTTTTTAATTATTCACAAATATTTTTAAAATTAAAAGCCTATTATTTTTTCTTTGTACTTATTTTTTTAATCATTTTGCGCATCAACTTTTAAATTAATTTAATCAAATTATATACTTTTAATGAAAAGATTTTGTCCATCAGTTTTTCAAATTTATTCAAATTACAATTCATAAAAATTTTAAAAATAAAATATATTTTAAAATCAACAAATTTTAACTTTTAAAAAATTTATCTATATTAACAATGAAATTTAGTAAAATGCACATGAGTTGACTCGTCAATGCCATCAAAATTTTAACAATTAAGTTAATTTTTCTGTCTAAAAATAAACAATTTGATTAAAATTTAAAGGTTCAAACTTGAGAGCCAAAATGGCCTCCTAAAAAAAAGATTTAAAAATGACAAAATGAATCAACATTAAAACCTAAATTTATCACAATTCGAAGAGGTATCCGTACTTGGGAATCGCGAACACCCCCAGCATCATTGTTCTACCGAGGTGGGTTATTCTCACAACCGCCGACTTAAACAAGGGGGATGTATGATGGACGACTAGGACACGATCGCAATCAACGACAGAGGAATGAGATGATTGTGGCGATCAACCCCGACATGCACGTGAAGATGAAGATGAAGTCGATGAGAAGCCACCAACCCAAATAGTGCGACAGAACCTTAGGCATGCCTAACACCCACCCAACTGTGGCACATATTCAGGATGCCGATAATTATGTTATTTGTAATTTTCTGCAATTGTATACTTTGTTTTACATCCCAAATATACACTTATTTGCAATATACGAAACAAATTTATTAAATTGGTTTGCTTTGTACAATATCGTATTGTGAGTTTAACATTTACAATTATTTATTTTAGTTTCCCATTTAAGTTTTTCTCCATTCATTTGTTAAGCACAATATTTTGAAAAAGTAAAAATTTGCTCGGAAGGTTCAGAAAAAGATTAAAACTTTGGCTTGCATATTGTAATATATCTTACTTTAATAACTAACATTAACTTACACTTTACAGAAAAAAAAAATGAATAAACGAATAAGTTAGTGTTTTCACTGCATGAGTTAGTGTTTTAATTAGCTCTTCTCCTCTATACGCACGGATTGTGTGGACACACTGAAGTCATTGAGTTCGCGATTTCTACATTTTCCCCAATCAAGTTTATCCTGGGAATCCTGGGTTGCAGAGGCTCAAAAGGAATCAAGTTTGGTTGTTGAAACGCTTAGAGAAAAAACACCCTCTGCAGGGAGGATTTTTTCTCTGGCCATTTCAACACCCTAGCCAACTTAATTGCCTTTGAGCCCTTTCAACTTGAGATTCTCAAGATAAATTTTTTTCCCTTTTTTACCTCGCCCCATCCCCTATATAAATGCACGCTCTCATCCCCTACTCATCCATATCTCAGTTTCCTTTAAATTGTTTTTTTTTCTTTTTCTTTCTTGTTGAAATTTTCGGGTTTAAAGATTTATTTCTCTCTCGCTTTGAGGGAGGCATGGTAATAGTTTTAAGTTGTGTTTGGGTTCACGATGATATCATGGAGCTCAGTAACCTACAAATTTCACCTACCATGTGAGTATGGTGCCAGCTTTGCAACTCAAGGTCCAAGTTGACAGTGATTATACCGTCATGGGTTGAAGTGTAACTAAGGCTTCAACTTTACAAAAGTTATGTTGTCAAAGGATGGAGTATAATTGGGGCCATAGTTGATGGTGATTATGCGGGCACAACAACCAGTTTCTTCTCGTCAGAGGAGCATGCTTTATAAAACCCACAAGGAAGTGCGATGAAGAAAAATGCAAGGGCCTTCCAGTATAATCAAGTAATTTGTGTTGTCCATGTCACCAAAGGCAGTGACTTTATTAGTAAAACTTGTTACATCCAAATTATGTCACAAGTTATAGTAACGGGGTCACCACCTTTGGTGGACATGGATAAAATGAAATACTTGATTATACTAAAATGTCACTGCGTTTTTCTTCCTCGTACGTCTATTTGGGTTGTATAAAGCATCCTCCTCTAATGAGGAAAAACTGGTTGTCATGTCCGCATAACTACTGTCAATTGGGGCTCCATTTATGCTCCATCCTTTGACAACATAACCTTTGTAAACTTAAAGCTTTAGTTACACTTCAACCTGGGGCTGTCTAATCACCATCAACTTGAACCTTGAGTTGCAACACGATCTGGCTTCCTGAGTGATGGCTCTATACTCACATGATAGATGAATTTTTGTAGGTCACCTAGCTTCATGACACGATCATAAATTCAAACATTCCTTAAAACTATAACCATATCTATCTCAAACACGAACAAAAATAAATCTACAAACTTTTAATTTCCAACCGTAAGAAAAAAAGAAGAAAAAAATAATTTTTAGCAAAGTAAAAATGCGTCCTACAGGGCGTGTTTTCACTACCACATCAATGGAAATATATCTTTTAGGACACATTTCTCTTTCTTTCTCTAAAAATAGTATAGATGATAAATTTAAAAAAAAAAATAGCTTAATTTCTTGAATAACTTCTTCTTCCAAAGATATTTATAAATTTTAAGCTATACTTTTACTACCTTTACATATGCATTCTTTTATTAAAATTTTAGCTTTCAAAATAGTTTAAAAATAGGTCAAATTGACCTTCGATTAGGTTATACCTAACATGTTTTTTCCTTTAGCTCAAGGTAAAACAATCCTTAATAAAAATGAAAAAAATCAATTGAAACCTTAGTAAAAATATACTCTATTAAGTCTTTAATAATAAAAATAATAATTAATTAAGTCTTTCTGTTAAGGTTAATTAATCAATTTAATTGGATGCTTACATGACAAACAATATAGAGGTGAGGCTTTTTTACCTGAATATTATGAAAAAAAAAACCTAAATAGAATGTCAAAGGGATTACGTACCGAAATAGTACATTCATGCAAGTGGAGGGTGGTGCATAGGCGACACCACCCTAAAAATCAGACATCCTTGGCCAAAAAAATATATTATTTTAATAGTGGTGCCTAGTTGATAGGCGGCACCACATTTGTACCGGACTTGTATGAAACTGGTATTTATATACGGATATAGTGCAGGGGTGTGCCTATCTAATAGGCGGCACCAATGACCCCTATATGATAGGTGCACTGGTGACCCCTATATGATGGCAGCACTGGTGACCCCTATCTGATAGGCGGCACCAGTATTAAATTTTCCTTACTTAACCGCCCAACTCAATAATAAAGTTCAATTAAAAAAAATAGCAGAACATAAGGAAGAAGATAGGGAGAAGAAAGAAAGAAAGGAAAGGTATTTTATTTTTACTTTTAAATAGAATATATTATTATGAGAATAAATTATTTTGTTAGTATTATATAGTTTGTTTTAAAGTTATTTTGTTTATTGTGATTTGTTAGATTATAAATGTAAATTTATATTAATTTTAAGTTATTTTGTTAGTAAGTTTTGTGTTTAGGTTAATAATTTGTTTAAGGTTTATTGTGATTTGTTAGGTAATGAATGTTATGTTTTAATATTTTTTAATATATTTGAAAGTTATTTTGTTAGTAACTATTATAAAGTAATTGTTAGTTAGTGATAACAATGTAAAAAAATAGATAAATACTGAAAATCAAAATAAAAATATTTTCTGTCATAGATATTAGTAGAAATGGCAATAAATCTGATATTGCCTGATGAAATAATAACTTCAGCACAAAGGGAGAAAGTTGATAAGATGATGAGAGAATTGCAAGATTACAAAATGAAACCAGAAAAAGACTGCAACACCTCTAACTCGTATATGTCGCCGAAATAGGGTTATAGAGCATTACCAAAATTTACAAAACATGTAACAGGTATTTCATATCATTTGGCATTCATATCAGAAATCAATCATAATGTCCTTTATATGAGCTCTTGAGACCCAAAACATACATTAGAAATAAGTCGAGACTAAACCGAAAACTCAGAGAATTTTTTGCGAAACTTCAAAAATTTTCCTAGGTGCAGGGGACACACGCCCGTGTGGTCAGGCCGTGTGGCTCACACGGCCAAGAGACATGCTATTGTCACTAGCCGTGTGGGCATTCGAAATAGGGCACATGGTCGTGTCCTAGCCCGTGTGAACATAAAAATTTACATTTAATAGGTGTAGGGGTCACACGACCAAGCCACACGCCCGTGTGCCAGGCCGTGTGATCAATTTTAAGCATTCTATTTTGAAATTTTTAAGATGCAGGGGACACACGGCCAAGTCACATGCCCATGTGCTAGGTCGTATGTCACACACCGCTGGGACATATGCCTGTGTGGATGAAATAAGGCTATTTCCAAGCCATATTTCTCACTCAAATTTTGCCTTCCACCTACATAAACACTTAAACATTTTCTCAAACCAATATAATACATCTAAATCAAGCCAATACCAAGTATCATATATGACATATTAATACATATGACCAAGTCTTCATTTTTATCAAGTTAATCTAATACATATAAAAACATCTTTGTACTAAATATGCCATTTCAACCATTCATCAATTTATCCATATGATTTCCATCACTCATACACATATCAACCATCTATAGACTCTTCTATACTGTTCAAATCATATCTATCACAAGCCATTCCAATGGCTAGTTACAACCAAAATCACATACATGTCATTAATGGCCTAAATTAACCTATACATGCCATTATACCATATTTGTTTTAATAAATATACCGAAAAAGGTCGATTGATAGTGTGATGTGGCTCCGACCAGCTTCCAACCTTAATGAGCTTCCGAGTTACTATAAAACAGAGGAAATAAAATAGAGTAAGCATTTAATGCTTAGTAAGTTCATATAACAGAAAATTAACTTACCATTCTTTTACATTTAAAGTAAGCAAATAAACATGCTCAAGCCAATTTGGCCATTTGCCTAAACACATATCCTCATCAAGCATGTTAGTCATGTAACAACCTGATAGTCACGGGTGTCGAAAATATATTTTTGAGGCTCCGTTTTCATAAATTAGACTATATTTACGAAGTTAGTTGTGTGGTTAATTAGATTTTGATTAGGTGAATTTGCATGAATTAAGAGTAATTAAGTAAAAGGACTAAATTGCATAAAGGGTGAAAGTTAAATTATAGATAAAAAAATTAAAGGGACTAAAGAAGTAATTATGCCATTGCTCATAAATCAAAGCGACATAAGTATATTATTATAAAATTTAAAGTAAAAATATATATTATAATATTATGTAATATTAAAACTTAATGTTTAAGTATATATATTATATATTATATTATAATATAAAACAAAGAAATAAAAGAAATAGAAAAGAAAGAAAAAAAAAGAAACAGAAGGGAAAAAGAAAGAAAAAAAGAAGGAGAAAGACAAGCTAGGGTTTTCAATTGTTTAAAGCTCAATTGGTTAGTTAATTTAGTCCATTTTTCTTGTAATTTTATGTTTTTGGAATTCCGGTATTAAATACTACCCGACCTATGTCAAAATTTTAGAAATTATTGAGTTTTTAAGTGTTGTCTATGTTGAATAATTTTAGTATTAGGGATTAAATTGATAGATTTTTAAGTTAGAAATGAAAAAGGATAGAATTTTAGAATAAATTGTAAATTTTGAGTAATAGGGACTTAATTGTGAAAATTTAAAATTTAGGGATTTAAGTGAAATTAGGGAGTTAAATTTAGTTTAAAGTGAAATTTGTATGAAAATATAGAATTAATTGTAAAGAAATAAAGTTAGTCTCGATTTAGGGACTAAATTGGAATTTAAGTAAATATTAAGTAAAAATTTAAAATATTAAATATGAGATTGAATTGTGTTGTATTGATGAATTTTAATTGTTTTAATTCCGTAGCTAACGTCGTACCAGAACTCCCGACTAAAAAGGAAAAAGATAAAGTCGACGAGGAATTGCTCAAAATTTTCGGTTTATATTTCTATAATCCGAATCTTGTTATTAATTGTTGAAATTTTTATTTAATGTATATGGTAAGTGTTGAGGTGAGTAGTTGATAATTTGGTAATTGATTGAATGAATTGAATTAGTAGATATATATATATATATATATATATATATATTGAATGAATTGATTTTTGAATTGAAATGAATTTATGTGTAATTATGTAATTATATGAAAAATCAGTATTGGATATTGATTATATCTGAAATGTGAAATTAAACACTATTAACTGTATCGGACTAAGTCGGATATAGATGGCATGCCATAGGATGGGAAGAGTTCAGGGATTTCTTCGACTCCGAGTCAATGAGACACTGGGTGTCAATTTATTACTTCAGATATATTCAATGAGGCAATGGGTGCCAATTTACTTCGGTTTAGCCGATGAGACACTGGGTGTCAATTTATTACTTCGAATTATTCAATGAGGCGCTGTGTGCCAAACTAGTGTGTTTGGTTGCATATCTGTCTGAGTCCGAGTTGTGTTAATAGAGGTAATTAATTGAAATTGCATTATGATTGATGTTAGATGATATTGTATGTGAAATGAAAATGGGACAGTGAATTGAAATATGGATTGAGACACATGAATTGTGTATTCATGAATTGGGTATGGAATGAACAAAATTATTGTTTAAATGATATATCTATTATATTGTGAAAAGTTATTTATATAACAAATATGAGAATTGAGATATTGTGAAACAAATGAAATGTGATATGGTTATTGAAATATTTAGATTGTATATTTGTGATTTCATATTTTTTTTTAATATTTGGATTATAGAAATACCACTGAGTTTATACTCAACGTACGGTTTGTTTTTCGTGCGCAGGTTAGGTACTTAATTTGATCGTCGATTCAGCATCCAACAACGGTCCCGAACTCAAACCTGATGATGTTTTATCCTTTTGTGTAGGCATGTACCTAGGGTGTCTAAATATTAATCATTTTGTGGATTGATTGTAAATAATATTATAAGCTAATATTGGTTGGTTATATACATATAAATACATGTTTATGTTTAAGGTTATATTATGGCATGTTTAAGTTAATGTTTAAATGAACATGAAATAGGAAAAATAGATTGAATTTGGTATGTTTATAATTTGGACTTGAATGATACTTTGATGATATGATTTGGTGATATAATTGTGGTACTAATGAGGGTACATTGGTTAGGCACCTAGGATGATTGTTTTGACATGTTTTGAATGCGTTTGATTGGTTTTTGTAGCAGCCCAATTTTGGGGCTAGTCGGAACAATGGTCTCAGGACCACTAATTCGAGGTAGAGGAAAATTATTTTAGTATTATTTTATGTGTTGTGGTATTAATATATTGCTATATAGAAATTTTGGTGCTTTAATTTTAGCAATAGCATGTTTAATTGAGAAAAAAACTAAATCGCATGAGATGCAAAAGTTCTATTTTATAAGGTAGGGGTACCTAATAGCTATAGATTATAAATTGGAGGTTTTTAAAATGAAATTAGGCCATTAGTAGGGTACGGCCGGCCATGTAGACAAAGGGGGGATAAGAGTCTGAAGTAAAGATTGAAATCGTGCTGGTTGTATGTAAGTATCCGGATGTATTCCCAGAAGAGTTACCTGGACTACTTCCAATCAGAGAGGTTGAGTTTGGAATTGAGTTAGTTCTGGGAATGGCACCTATTTCCATTGCTCCATATAGAATGGCGCCGTTGGAGTTGAAAGAACTGAAGGTCCAGTTGCAAGAGTTGACGGATAAGTGTTTTGCAAGACCAAGTTATTCACCGTGGGGTGCTTCAGTATTATTTGTGAAAAAGAAAGATGGATCAATGAGATTGTGTATAGACTATAGACAGCTCAACAAGGTGACGGTGAAAAATAAGTATCCTTTACCGAAGATAGATGATCTATTTGATCAATTGAAGGGAGCTATGGTGTTCTCCAAGATTGATCTGAGATTCGGTTATTACCAGTTGAGGGTTAAGGAATAAGACGTGTCAAAAATAGCATTCAAGACGAGGTATGGCCATTATGAGTTTCTGGTCATGCCGTTCGGTTTAACGAATGCTCCTGCAATTTTTATGGACTTAATGAATCGTGTCTTCCGACCGTATTTGGATAAGTTCGTGGTTGTTTTTATTGATGACATATTGGTTTAGTCCCAAGATGAGAGTGACCATGCAAAGCATTTGAGAATTGTCATGCAGACTTTGAGAGACAAGCAATTATATCCCAAATTTAGCAAGAGCGAGTTTTGGCTCCGAGAGGTCGGATTTCTAGGACACATTGTGTCGGGTGAGGGTATTAGAGTTGATTCGGGAAAGATCTCGGCCATTGTGGAGTGGAAACTGCTGAGGAACGCGTTGGAAGTTAGAAGCTTTTTGGGTTTGGCGGGGTACTATAGACGATTCGTTAAGGGATTTTCTATGATTGCTACTCGATGGCAAAATTATTGCACAAGGATGTTAAGTTTGAATAGACTTAAAAATGCCAACAGAGTTTCGAGGGATTGAAAACGTTGTTGACAGAAGCACCGGTTTTGGTATAGCCTGAGTCAAGAAAGGAGTTTGTGGTCTACAGTGATGCGTCGTTAAATGGTCTCGGTTGTGTGTTGATGCAAGAGGGTAAGGTAGTCACTTACGCCTCGAGACAGCTAAAACCACATGAGAAGAATTATCCGACTCATGGCCTAGAGTTGGCCACAATTGTTTTCACGTTAAAGATTTGGTGACATTACTTGTATGGTGAGAAGTGCCGAATCTTTACGGATCATAAGAGTTTGAAGTACTTGATGAATCAAAAGCAGTTAAATTTACGGCAATGACGATGGCTTCAATTATTGAAGGACTACGAGCTAGTGATCGATTACCACCTGGGGAAAGCGAATGTAGTTGCAGATACTTTAAGTAGAAAATCCTTGTATGCTTTGAGAGATATGAGCACGAGTTTGTCATTGTCTAATGATGGTGCTATACTGGCTGAGTTGAGAGCTAGGCCACTATTTGTTCAACAAATATGTGAAGCTCAAAGGAATGATAATGAGATACTAGCTAAAAGTGCTAAGTGTGAATCAGGAGCTGATTCTAAATTTTAGGTAAGTTCAAATGGTTACTTAATGTTCCATATAGAATTTGTGTACCTAAAGATGACAAGTTGATCCGAGAAATTTTACAAGAAGCACATAGTAGTTATTTGTCGGTACACCCAGGCAGTACGAAAATGTACAATGATCTGAAGAAATTTTATTGAAGGCCAGGAATGAAAAGAGCATCTCGGAGTATATAACAAAATGTCTAATCTATCAACAAGTGAAAGTTGAGCATCAAGTGCCTTCGAGATTACTTCAACCAATGATGGTTCCCGAGTGGAAGTGGGATCGAATTACCATGGACTTCGTGACGAGGTTGCCTTTGACTCCTAAAAAGAAAGATGTTGTGTGGGTGGTTGTTGATAGGTTAACGACGTCGGCTCACTTTATACCTGTGCGTATTGATTATTCACTAGAGAAGTTAGCCGAGTTGTATATTGCAGAGGTAGTAAGATTACATGGAGTGCCTATATCCATTATCTCGGATAGAGACCCGAGATTTACTTGAGGTTTTGGAAGAAGTTACAAGAGGCCTTAGGTACAAGGTTGAATTTTAGTACTACTTTTCATCCTCATACTGATGGTCAGTCTGAGAGAGTAATTCAAGTTCTTGAAGATATGCTTCGATGCTGAGTGCTAGAGTTCGAAGGTAGTTGGGAAAGATACCTACCCTTGGTCGAATTCGCTTACAACAATAGTTATCAGTCAAGTATATGGATGGCACCGTATGAAGCCTTATATGGTCGTAAGTGTCGGACTCCTTTGTATTGGACCAAGATGAGTAAGAAGCAAATCCATGGGATTGATTTAGTTAAAGAGATTGAGGAAAAGGTGAAAGTGATCCAGGATAGTCTGAAGGCTGCTTCGGACCGGTAAAAATCATACACGGATTTGAAAAGAAAAGAAATTGAGTTCCAAGTGGGCGACAAGGTATTTCTGAAAGTGTCACCATGGAAGAAAATCGTGAGATTTGGTCAAAAGTGTAAATTGAGTCCGAAATTCATAGGGCCGTATGAGATTATCGAAAGGATTGGGCCAGTGGCATATCGGTTGGCTTTACCGGTAGGGTTAGAGAAAATTCACAATGTGTTCCATGTATTAATGCTATGGCGTTATCGTTCGATCCTTCGCATGTGATTCCTCCGACGAAAATTAAGATACGACCGGATATGACATATGAGGAAGAGCCGATTAAAATTTTAGCTCGAGAAGTAAAACAGTTGAGGAATAAAGACATAGCCTTGGTAAAAGTGTTGTGGCAAAAACATGGTGTAGAGGAGGCTACGTGAGAACTGGAAGAAACCATGAGAGAGCAATATCCAAACATCTTTACTTGTAAGATTTTCGAGGGCGAAAATCCCTAAAGGGGGGAGAGTTGTAACAGCCCGATTTTAGGGCTAGTCAGAATAGTGGTCTCAGGACCACTAATTTGAGGTTAAGGAAAATTATTTTAGTATTATTTTATGTGTTGTGGTATTAATATATGACTATATGGAAATTTTGGTGCTTTAATTTTAGCAATAGCATGTTTAATTGAGAAAAAGGACTAAATCGCATGAGATGCAAATGTTCTATTTTATAAGGTAGGGGTACCTAATAGCTATAGATTATAAATTGGAGGATTTTAAAATGCAATTAGGCTATTAGTAGGGTATGGCCTGCCATGTAGACAAAGGGGGGACAAGAGCATTAAATTTTAGTCAAATTTGGTGAAAATTAGGTGATGAAATGAATAAAATAAGAGAAGAAAAAGATGTTATCATATTTAACTATTCACTCATCTCTTTCCACCGAAAATTGTAGAGGAAATAGAGCTCTTGGAGGCTCAAAATCTTGGCCACTCAATTCTCATTCAAGTAAGTGATTTAGGTGGTTTTAATAGACGATTTTTGTGTTTTTGGAGTCCCCAAAGCTTAAGCTAGCTAATGAAGGGACTAATTTGTGATATGGTTGAAAGTCGAGGGACTTGCCATGGGAGTGTTTAAGTAGTTAGCTGGGTTTTTATGGAAGAAATTGAATGTTGGGGAGTGGTGAACCAACTTTTGTGAAAGGTGTTTTCATAACAACACATAGGTAGGACTTAAATGCAAAGATTTAGTTTGTCATAAATGCATGAAATAGTTGAAATGGTGAGTAGTTGTAAGAGAAATAAATGTTCATCTATGCTTGTTTATCGAGTAAATGTGATGAAAAATAAATTACGAGCCTAGGGGCAAAATCGTAATTTTGCCAATGTACAAGGGCAAAATGGTCATTTTTTCCCAAGTGTAGAATTTAACGTATTATGATCATAGAATGGTCTAAACGAATGAATTTCATTATTATAGATTAAGAAGAGCGCGGAATCGACCTTGACCGAGGGAAAGGCAAGGTGATTGAGTAAATCGCTAGTTAGCACGTTTTGCATCGAGGTAAGTTTATGTGTAAGAAATATATATTTTCATAAGCAGTATGTTACTAATTAGAGTATGGCATGATTGAGAACATATGTGGTTCTAGTGGATTGAATGTGATAGTCATTGAATAATTATTGTATGAATGGCGAAATAATTATATGAATGTGTATTGATGATATTTGATGGTGGACTATGTGCGATACCGCCTTGTTGCTTAATTATGATGGGCTATGTGCGATACCATCATCTATATATCTTTTTGGTGGGCTATGTACGATACCACCGTAACTAACCTTTTGGTGGGCTATGTGCGATACCACCGTAACTAATCTTTTGGTGGGTTATGTGCGACACCAACCTAATAAAGGCTGATGGTGGGCTAAGTGCGAAATCACCGAGTAATTTGACTAGGAGTAATGAAATTAAAGATAGTGATGTGTTGTACTATGTGACTTTATGATGCTAAGTGCAGGGGAACTTGTTAATGAATGCATGCATTAAGCTTGCGATATGGTTGCAATGTGGGAATGGAGAAAATGAGTAAGCATGATCATGAATGTAGATTGTTTCTCGCTTAGTATGTAATGCTATGTAATTGTTTAATACATGTTATAATGTTATATTGTTTACATGTTAACTTACTAAGCTTAAAGCTTACTTCCCCTTATCTTTTTCCCTTGTTTTATAGAGTTTAAGAGCCGAGCCGGGATTATTGATAACAAGGAGGCCGCCCACACTATCTGCTCACCCCGGTATATTCAGACTTAGTGATTTTGTGTATGGCATGTATAGGGGCTAGACTAGATAGATTACTTTGTTATTTTGGCCAAAGGTGTATTGGCTCTTACTAAGACATTTATTTTGTAAATTTCTAAGAATGATGGCACATTTTATCATTTATGAAATTTCAAAGTTATCAATGTGGGTGCATGTTGAATTATGAGATGTTTATTAGTTTGCTGAATGAACTCATGTAATGTAAGATATAGGGGTGCTAGAAGCTTGGCAAACAACCTTGTTCTGTATACATAAGTAGGCACACGGGCGTGTGTCTAGACCATGTATGACACACGGTCAGCCCATGGGCATGTGACTTGGCCGTGTGTCCCCTGTATGTTAACATTTTAAGTTAGAATAGACCACGGACTGCCCACACGGGCGTGTCCAGGCCGTGTTAAATTAGTCAGTAACTCCCCACGGTTTAAAGGCACGGGCATGTTATAAGGGTACACGGGTGTGTTCCATTTCACATGGGTGTGTGCCCTAGCCGTGGGAGTTTTGGCAGGATGCTGGGGTTTTTGGGTACGGTATGAGCACATGGGCGTGTGTGACTACACACAGGCGTGTGTGTCACCTAACATAGACGTGTACTCCCTGTTTAGATGGAAAGAAATTTTATGGATCGTAAGGTTTTCAATATAGTCTCGAGAGCCCTCGTATGTACGAGTGAGGTCTCGTAAGTCAAAAATAAAGTTGTTGTAATGACTCATGTAGAGTAGTCATGTAGCCTAAGTGGCGATCAAGTATTTTTGTACAGTAACGCTTCATGCCCGATTCCGGTGGGGATTGTGGGTAAGAGGTGTTACATTTAGTGGTATCAGAGCTATGGTTTAGTTGGTTCTAAGGCAATCGTAGCATGTGTAGGAGTCCAGCTATACATGCTATATGTGTATAATGATAGAGTGGTGGCTTTTGATGATTTTAAATTTCTTTTATATAGTACATGGATCTCGATCAACCAGCTTCTGATGACGCAGCTAGTAATGCGTCGGCTCATGCGTAAGGGACCGCGCCTGTGCAGAGTGAACCCAAGACTAGGGGTCAAGGAGAAGAGGCTCGGGAAGCCTTTCTCCAAATGATGAGCAATTGGTACATTTAGTATGTACGAGCTAACCCCAATGCTCAACCTCCTCCACCTCTTTCTATACCTCAGCCAGTTCATGTGGCTTCCCAAGGTATAGAAATGGTGAGGACAACTAAGCCCCCGGTGGACAAAATTCGGAAGTAAAGGGCTGAAGATTTTCGAGCTAATAAAGATGATGACCTGAGCGGGCGGAGTTCTGGCTTGAGAACTCAATGAGGGTATTTGAGGAACTCTCCTGTACACCCGATGAGAGCTTGAAATGCGTTGTATCTTTGCTGAGGGACTCGGCATACCATTGGTTGAAAATGTAGACATCAGTGGTTCCTAAAGAGAGGGTAACGTGGGACTTTTTCTTGGAAGAGTTTCGAAAGAAGTATATAAGTCAACAGTTTGTAGACCAGAAGCGGAAGGAATTCCTTGAGCTGAAGCAAGGAAAAATGACTGTGGCGGAATATGAGCATGAATTTGTTTGGCTCAGTAAGTACGCACAAGAATGTGTATCCACGGAAGCTACCATATACAAGAGAATTGAAGACGGGTTGAATGAAGACATCAGACTTCTAATTGGGATTTTAGAGCTAAAAGAATTTGTGGTATTGGTGGACCGGGCTAGTAAGCCCAAAAAATTGAGTAAGGAAAAGAGGAAAGCCATGAGTGAGGCTTGGGATGCGAAAAAGAGGCCGATGAGCAAATCATACCAAGCTCAATTAAAGAGGTCTAGGGAAGTGAACCTTGGATGACTATGTCAGACGACCATTCGCAGAGAGAGTGAGGTAATACGTATTCGGGTTCAAGAGTTCAGGCCACCTCAATGGCGAGTGTGGGCAATCCAAAGTCCAAACCGGAGTGCCCAAGTTGTGGTAGACATCACACTGGGAAGTGTTGGGGAAACAATCGAAATTGTTATAAGTGTGAATCCCTCGACCATTTCATCCGAAACTGTCTCGAAAGGGATGACAAGGAGAAGAAGCAAGAGGTAAGATCAAGCAGTGCATCCTTAAGAGGTAAGCCACAAAAGAACTCAAGAGGTGGGACTAGTGGTAGAGGTGTACCACGAGACACTACTGTGAGGTCAGAGGGTTGGGCGCCAGCAAGAACCTATATTATTCGCACTCAAGAAGAGGCATCATCGCCAAACGTAATAACGGGCACATTTTCTCTCTATGACACCTCTATTATTACTTTGATTGACCCGGGGTCGACCCATTCTTATATTTGTATGAGATTGACATTTAGTTTGAATATAACTATTGAGTCTACTGAATTTGTGATAAAAGTATCAAACCCACTAGGTAAACAGGTGTTAGTTGACAAGGAGTGTAGGAATTGTCCCTTAACAATTAGTGGTCATTATTTTCTGGCAAACCTGATGTTGCTGCCGTTTGATGAGTTTGATTTGATTCTTGGTATGGATTGGTTGACTGCCCATATCTTTTTAATGAATTGTGGTAGTAAATTTATTGAATTAAAGTGTGAAAATGGAGATGTTATTCGGGTTGAATCAAGTGAGTCAGATAGTCTACCGGTGATGTTTTCATCCATGGTAGCTGAGAAATATTTGAGAAAAGGATGTGAGTCAAATCTTGCCTCTGTACTGAACACTTAAGAGTCTGAAGCAAAGATTGAAACTGTGTTGGTTGTATATGAGTATCCTGATGTATTCTCAGAAGAGTTACCTGGACTACCTCCAATCAGAGATGTTGAGTTTGGAATTGAGTTAGTTCCGAGAACGGCACCTATTTCCATTGCTCCGTATAGAATGACGCCGTTGGAGTTGAAAGAACTGAAGGTCCAGTTGCAAGAGTTGACGGATAAGGGTTTTGCAAAACCAAGATATTCACCATGGGGTGCTCCGGTATTATTTGTGAAAAAGAAAGATGGATCAATGAGATTGTGTATAGACTATAGACAGCTCAACAAGGTGACGGTGAAAAATAAGTATCCTTTACCGAAAATAGATGATCTATTTGATCAATTGAAGGGAGCTATGGTGTTCTCCAAGATTGATCCGAGATTCGATTATTACCAGTTGAGGGTTAAGGAGCAAAACGTGCCAAAAATAGCATTCAGGACGAGGTATGGTCATTATGAGTTTCTGGTCATGCCGTTCAGTTTAACGAATGCTCCTACAGTTTTTATGGACTTAATGAATCGTGTCTTTTGATCGTATTTGGATAAGTTCGTGGTTTTTTTTATTGATGGCATATTGGTTTACTCCGAGATGAGAGTGACCATGCAAAGCATTTGAGAATTGTCTTGCAAACTTTGAGAGACAAGCAATTATATGCCAAATTTAGCAAGAGCGAGTTTTGGCTCCGAGAGGTCGAATTTCTAGGACATGTTGTGTCGGGTGAGGGTATTAGAGTTGATTCGGGAAAGATCTCTGCTATTATGGAGTGGAAACCGCCGAGGAACGCATCGGAAGTTAGAAGCTTTTTGGGTTTGGCGGGGTACTATAGACAGTTTGTGAAGAGATTTTCTATGATTGCTACTCCGATGACAAAATTATTGCACAAGGATGTTAAGTTTGAATGGACTGAAAAATGCCATCAGAGTTTTGAGAGATTTAAAACGTTGTTGACAGAAGCACCGATTTTGGTACAGCCTGAGTCAGGAAAGGAGTTTGTGGTCTACAACGACGCGTCAATAAATGGTCTTGGTTGTGTGTTGATGCAAGAGGGTAAGGTAGTCGCTTATGCCTCGAGATAGCTAAAACAACATGAGAAGAATTATCCGACTCATGACCTAGAGTTGGCCGCAATTGTTTTCACGTTAAATATTTGGCGACATTACTTGTATAGTGAGAAGTGCCGAATCTTTACAGATCATAAGAGTTTGAGGTACTTGATGAATCAAAAGAAGTTAAATTTACAGCAATGACGATGGCTTCAATTATTGAAGGACTACGAGCTAGTGATCGATTATCACCCAGGGAAAGCAATGTAGTTACGAATGCTTTAAGTAGAAAATCCTTGTATGCTTTGAGAGCTATGAGCACGAGTTTGTTATTGTCTAATGATGGTGCTATACTGGCTGAGTTGAGAGCTAGGCCACTATTTGTTCAACAAATATGTGAAGCTCAAAGGAATGATAATGAGATACTAGCTAAAAGTGCTAAGTGTGAATCAGGAGCTGATTCTAAATTTTGGGTAAGTTTTAATGGTTACTTAATGTTCCATGATAGAATTTATGTGCCTAAAGATAACGAGTTGATCCGAGAAATTTTACAAGAAGTACATAGTAGTTATTTGTCGGTACACCCGGGCAGTACGAAAATGTACAATGATCTGAAGAAATTTTATTGGTGGCCAGGAATGAAAAGAGACATCTCGGAGTATGTAACAAAATGTCTAATATGTCAACAAGTGAAAGTTGAGCATCAAGTGCCTTTGGGATTACTTCAACCAATGATGGTTCCCGAGTGGAAGTGGGATCGGATTACCATGGACTTTGTGACGGGGTTGCCTTTGACTCCTAAAAAGAAAGATGCTGTGTGGGTTGTTGTTGATAGGTTAACGACGTCGGCTCACTTTATACCTGTGCGTATTGATTATTCACTAGAGAAGTTAGCCGAGTTGTATATTGCAGAGGTAGTAAGATTACATGGAGTGCCTATATCTATTATCTCGGATAGAGACCCGAGATTTACTTCGAGATTTTGGAAGAAGTTACAAGAGGCCTTAGGTATAAGGTTGAATTTTAGTACTGCTTTTCATCCTCAAACTGATGGTCAGTCTGAGAGAGTAATTCAAGTTCTTGAAGATATGCTCCGATGCTGTGTGCTAGAGTTCGAGGGTAGTTGGGAAAGATACCTACCCTTGGTCGAATTCGCTTACAACAATAGTTATTAGTTGAGCATACGGATGGCACCGTATGAAGCCTTATATGGTCGTAAGTGTCGGACTCCTTTGTATTGGACTGAGTTGAGTGACAAGCAAATCCATGGGATTGATTTAGTTAAAGAGATTGAGGAAAAGGTGAAAGTGATCTAGGATAGTCTGAAGGCTGCTTCAGACCGGCAAAAATCGTACGTGGATTTGAAAAGAAAAGAAATTGAGTTCCAAGTGGGCGACAAGGTATTTCTAAAAGTGTCGCCGTGGAAGAAAATCGTGAGATTTGGTCAAAAGGGTAAATTGATTTTGAGATTCATATTGCCGTATGAGATTATCGAAAGGATTGGGCCAGTGGCATATCGGTTGGCTTTACCGGTAGAGTTAGAGAAAATTCACAATGTGTTCCATGTATCAATGCTAAGACGTTATCGTTCCAATCCTTCGCATGTGATTCCTCCGACGGAAATTAAGATACGATCGGAAATGACATATGAGGAAGAGTCGATTAAAATTTTAGCTCGAGAAGTAAAACAGTTGAGGAATAAAGACATAGCCTTAGTAAAAGTGTTGTGGAAAAAACATGGTGTAGAGGAGGCTACGTGGGAACTAGAAGAAACCATGAGAGAGCAATATCAAACCTCATTACTGGTAAGATTTTCGAGGGCGAAAATCCCTAAAGGGGGAAAGTTGTAACAGCTCGATTTTGGGGCTAGTCGGAATAGTGGTCTCGGGACCACTAATCTGAGGTTGAGAAAAATTATTTTAGTATTATTTTATGTGTTGTAGTATTAATATATGGCTATATGGAAATTTTGGTGCTTTAATTTTAGCAATAGCATGTTTAATTGAGAAAAAGGACTAAATCGCAAGAGATACAAATACTTTATTTTATAAGGTAGGGGTACCTAATAGCTATAGACTATAAATTGGAGGATTTTAAAATGCAATTAGGCCATTAGTAGGGTATGGCCGGCCATGTAGACAAAGGGGGGACAAGAGCATTAAATTTTAGTCAAATTTGGTAGAAATTAGGTGATGAAATGAATAAAATAAGAGAAGAAAAAGATGTTATCATATTTAGCTATTCACTCATCTTTTTCCATTGAAAATTGAAGAGGAAATAGAGCTCTTGGAGGCTCAAACTTTCAGCCACTCAATTCTCATTCAAGTAAGTGATTTAGGTGGTTTTAATCGATGATTTTTGTTTTTTTAGAGTCCCCAAAGCTTAAGCTAGCTAATGAGGAGACTAATTTGTGATATGGTTGAAAGTATAGGGATTTTCCATGGGAGTGTTTAAGTGGTTAGCTGAGTTTTTATGGAAGAAATTGAATGTTGGGGAGTGGTGAAGCAACTTTGTGAAAGGTGTTTTCATAACAACACCTAGGTAGGACTTAAATGCAAAGATTTAGTTTGTGTCATAAATGCATGAAATAGTTGAAATGATGAGTAGTTGTAAGAGAAATAAATGTTCATCTATGCTTGTTTATCGAGTAAATGTGATGAAAAATAAATTACGAGCCTAGGGGCAAAATCATAATTTTGCTAATGTACAAGGGCAAAATGGTCATTTTTGCCCAAGTGTAGAATTTAACGTATTATGATCATAGAATGATCTAAACAAATGAATTTCATTGTTATAGATTAAGAAGAGCGCGGAATCGACCTTGACCGAGGGAAAGGCAAGGTGATTGAGTAAATCGCTAGTTAGCAAGTTTTGCATCGAGGTAAGTTTATGTGTAAGCAATATATATTTTCGTAAGCAGTATGTTGCTAATTAGAGTATGGCATTGAATGTGGATTGAATGTGATAGTCATTGAATAATTATTGTATGAATGGTGAAATAATTATATGAATGTGTATTGACGATATTTGATGGTGGGCTATGTGCGATATCGCCTTGTTGCTTAATTACGATGGGCTATGTGCGATACCATCATCTATATATCTTTTTGGTGGGCTATGTGCGATACCACCATAACTAACCTTTTGGTGGGCTATGTGCGATACCACCGTAACTAATCTTTTGATGGGCTATGTGCGATACCACCCTAATAAAGGCTGATGGTGGGCTAAGTTCGAAATCACCGAGTAATTTGACTAGGAGTAATGAAATTAGAGATAGTGATGTGGTTGTGATTAAGCTTGTGATATGGTTGCAATGTGGGAATGGAGAAAATGAATAAGCATGATCATAAATGTAGATTGTTTCTCGCTTAGTATGCAATGCTACGTAATTGTTTAATACGTGTTATAATGTTATATTGTTTACATGTAAACTTAATAAGCTTAAAGCTTACTCCCCCTTCTCTTTTTCCCTTGTTTTATAGAGTTTAAGAGCCGAGTTGGGATACGTCGATAATAAGGAGGCCGCCTACACTATCTACTCACCTCGGTATATTCAGACTTAGTGATTTTGTGTATGGCATGTATAGGGGCTAGACTAGACATATTATTTTGTTATTTTGGCCAAAGGTGTATTGGCTCTTGCTAAGACATTTATTTTGTAAATTGCCAAGAATGATGGCACATTTTATCATTTATTAAATTTCAAAGTTATCAATATGGGTGCATGTTGAATTATGATATGTTTATTAGTTTGTTAAATGAACTCATGTAGTGTAAGATATAGGGGTGCTAGAAGCTTGGCAAATAGCCTTGTTCTGTCCACAAGGGTAGGCACACGGGCGTGTATCTAGACCATTGTGACACACGGTCAGCCCACGGGCGTGTGACTTGGCCATGTGTCCCCTGCATGTTAACATTTTAAGTTAGAATAGACCATGGACTGTCCACACGAGCGTGTCCAGGCCGTGTTAAATTATTCAGTAACTCCCCAAGGTTTAAAGGCATGGGCATGTTATGAGGGTACACGGGCGTGTTCCATTTCACATAGGCGTGTGCCCTAGCCATGGGAGTTTTGGTAGAATGCTGGGGTTTTTGGGCACGGTATGAGCACATGGGCGTGTGTGACTACACACAGGCATGTGTGTCATCTAACACGGGCATGTACTCCCTGTTTAGATGGAAAGAAATTTTATGGATTGTAAGGTTTTCGATATAGTCTCGAGAGCCCTCGTATGTAGAGTGAGGTCTCGTAAGTTGAAAAGAAAGTTGTTGTAGTGACTCAAGTACAGTAGTCACGTGATCTTAAGTGGCGATCAAGTAGTTTTGTACAATAACGCTTCGTGCCCGATTCGGTGGTGATTGTGGGTAAGGGGTGTTATAGTTTTGACTTGAATATTATATAATATGAAATATTTTGAAATTATGTCTTTTGATCGGTAATGCTTCGAAACCCTATTCTGGCGATTGATGTGGGTTAGGGGTGTTACAAGTCATATAGTTCACATAAATATCAAGAAACATGAATGAGCTGATCAATATTCAATTTCCACATACATGTATTTATCACTTCAAGTGTCCATGAACATGTACATATCATATCTTTATTTTTCAAGTATTTCTCATAGTAATACATCTTGAATTTATATCATCTCATATTGGAACTTTTCCCGTTGAATCACTTAAAATATCGATGGATACAAGGGTAGTACACATGAAGTGTACAAGACTGTAAACCATCAATTCATATTCGGGAATGCTCATATGAGCACATAAATGGGAAGCTCTCTCTTGATCCATATAACGGGAAGCACATGTAAGCCATGTAACGGGAAGCTCGTAAGAGCCATAATTAGGAAGCTCATGCGAGCCAACAACGGGTAGCTCCGAAAAGCCATTAATCAGGAAGCTCCAGATAGCTATATATCGGGAAGTTCAAGTGAAACAATATCGTGAAGCTCTAGAGAGCCATTAATCAGGAAGCTCACAAAGAGCCTTTAATCGGGAAGTTCATGAAGAGCCATATATCGGGACGCTTATAAAAGCTATGGTGTATCTACAACACATACAAAATCACAACCAATCGGGATGCTCCAAAGAGCTATTAACGAGAATCTCGCAAGAACCATATAACGAGAAGCTCGAAAGAGCCAAATATCAGGATGCTCATGAGAGCTAATAATGGAACGCTCATTCGAGCTGTGGTGTGTTTGCAACATATGCAAGACCACAACCAATTCAGAAACCTTGTATCCATCGAATTTCACTTATTTAAACGGAACTTAGTACTTGTCGGGCATTATCGGATATGTGGCCAATTTTCATACATGTCAATTATACAATACACATACATAATATTCAATTCAAACATATACTTTTACAATTTAGTTATACGAACTTACCTAGACAATTGTTCGTGTACTCAAAATCTACTAATCCGACACTTTTTCTTTTCCACGATCTAACTCCGTATTTAGTCTATCCGGATCTATACGAGTAAATTTAGCTCAATTTAATACAATTCAGATTCAATTCAATCCAATTCATATCTTAGTCAAAATTACCATTTTGCCCCTATACTTTTAATAAATTTTGATTTCGTCCCTAGGCTTGAAAAATAAAATTCATGCAATTTAATCCTTATTTCAAGCCTAGTCGATTTTTACATATAACATTAGCAGCCCATGTATTTCATAAAATTTAGAATTTTTCCATGAGTTTTACATCTTTTCAATTTAGTTACTAAATCATAATTTCATCAAAATTCTCTTTACAAAAGTTGTTTATCTATCAACAACCTTTCATTTTATACCATAAAACATCATAATTCAACTATATTCATCCATGGAAAAATCCTAACACTTTGATAACTTTACAAATTAATCCCCAAGATAGCTAGATTAAGCTATTATGATTTCGAAAATATGAAAATTATTAAAAACGAGACAAGAATTCATACCTAATTAAGCCAAAATAGTTTGCTTGAAATCTCCATCCATAACTAGGGTTTCCATGTCTTTAATTTTAGGAAAGATGATAAAATTATGATATTTTATGTTATTTTATTATTTATCATCTTTTCATCTTTTACTTTCCAATTTAGTCTTTTTCTTTATTTAATTTTCCATGGATGATTAAGCATACTTATCTACTAACTCCTCTTAATGGACTATTTTCCATATAAGGACCTCCAATTTTGAATTCGATAGCTATTTGATACTTATAGCTACTAGAAATCAACTTTTGCTTTTTATGCAATTTGGTCATTTTATCAATTAAACATGTAACCGGTAAAATTTTCTTAATGAAATTTTTATACGATATTTCTATCATACGGTAGACCATAAAACAATTTTCAAATAATTTTTCTTACGGACTCGAATTGGTGGTCCCGGAACCATTTTCTGATTTAACTGAAAATGGGCTATTACAAAGACATCATTCAACACCTTATTACCGTAAATCAAAAGATGCAAGAAGTGTTATGGAAGGGTCATGAACTAATTAGAAATAATAAAGTGCAATACTTAACCCTTAGAGGGACATTAATAGAACGAGAGCATCAAATCATTTTAGACCAACTTTGGAAGACATTGGTACCACGAACTTATTGGAATCTCGTTATATACTTCGTGAAGTTTATAATCTCTTATGGAGCAAGGAAAATAGTGAGACAAAATGTAGGTTCGCGAAAGTTGACTAGGAAGCAAAATGTGTAAATTTGAGTTTTCAAGATCCACACAGCCTGGGCATTTTCTACACGGGCTGGGAACACGCCCATGTGATACACACGGGCAAGCCACAGGTCCATGTGCCAGCCCGTTTCGATATCGCTCCCTGTTTCTCAAACACGCGAAAAAAGCCAATTTTTATGGTTTCTTAGCATTCAAAAGTCTATAAATACATTCTAGAAGAAGACCTAAAGGGGGAAGACAAAGCTAAACGAAGAAAAGACTCGAAGAACGCCAACGGATTCAACTCAGAAGTAGGATCTCCTTCAAGACTGAAGATCTCCATTCAATTTCTCTCGAAGTTTTGGGTTTCTTTATGTTTTGTTTTTTTCCTAATTTTGAGATGTTTTCCTCCAAAAGTATGAACTAAATTCCCTAGATACCTAGGGAAGATGAAACCTAAGACAGATCTTATTATTGGATGTTTCTGAATTACATGATAAATATTTGTTCTTGTTCTTAATTATGTATTATAAATCCTTACCTTAATATTTTCAGGATATTAATCCAAGTTTGATGTGCTTAATCAGTGGAGCAAAAGTCTCTGCTTAAGAGTAGAACTAGTATAATTAAGTGGAGTTGATTGTAATCCTAGAAATAGGATGACATAAATCTGCCGAATTAGAGTCAAATCTAATATGGGAATCCATAGATCGAGTTAATGCGACAATATGTGTTTTAATTAGAAAGAGATTTCAATTAATAACCTAGAGTCAATTATTTTTATTCTCAAAGAGATATTAACATAAGTTAGGGATTTCTACGGATCAAGACAAATGAATAAATCGTTTAATTCAGATTTAGAATAATAAGTGAAGTCTAGGCAGATTCTTTCCTGGGTATTGTCTCTCTCATCGGTTTTCTTCAAATATTTTCCTACTTTATTCTCTGTTCCGTCTTAGTAATTAGATTAGTTAAGATTAGGTTAAAATAAATCCCTTCAATTTATTCAGCTAGATAATAAAAAGATAGTAACTACTAGTACTTTTAGTCTTCGTGGATACAATATTCCCGACTCACCATAGCTATACTACTGTTCGATAGGTGCGCTTGTCTTTGTCATATTTTAGTTAGTTCATGACGTCATCAAGTTTTTGGCTCTGTTGCCTGGGAATAAGATATTAAGAACGTTAATTTTTATTACTGTAGCCATTTTTTATTTTTATTGTAATTCATTTTTGTTTTTAGTTTAATTTTCTAATTCTTCTTTTATTTGTTTCTGGCAGGTGTCTCTAGTTTATAGCTAGAAGAAACTCATCAGGACCTTTATTATTTGACAGCAAGATCGAGAGTATAGATCGTAGAAATCATAGAGAAGCGGCAAAATCTACAGTATATAGAGGAAGAGCAAGAGGACGATACTAATCTTACCAAGGAGATGGCTGAAAATCAGAACAATTCGCTACCTTCTGTGGTTGTCGCGAATCCTGTGAATCAGAATCCTGCTCCTCGTACTATGTACGACTATGCCAAGCCTAATTTAGCTGGGGCTAAATCGAGTATTGTGAGACTTGCTATTGCTGCAAATAACTTCGAACTGAAGCTGAACACCATTCAGATGACTCAACAGTTTATTCAGTTTGATGGTTTGCAAGATGAGGATCCAAATACTCATTTGGCTAACTTTCTAGAGTACTGTGACACTTTTAAGATCAATGGCGTTTCTGATGATGCCATTCGCCTTCGGTTATTTCCCTTCTCTTTGAGGAATAAAGCTAAACAGTGGTTGAACTTTTTCTACCATGAGGGTTCATCACTACATGGGAGCAAATGACCGAAAAGTTTTTGTTGAAGTACTTTTCGTCAGTCAAGACAGTAAAGTTAAGGAATGATATCTCTTTCTTTGTACAAATGGACTTAGAAACCCTAAACAATGTATAGGAGAGGTATAAGGATTTATGAGAAGGTGCCTTAACCATGGCTTACCTCTATGGCTACAGGTTCAAACCTTCTACAACAGTTTGAACCCCTCAACTAGGCAACTAATCGATGCAGCCACTAGTTGTACCCTAAATAAAAAAACACCTAAGGGGGCTTATGAGTTCATTGAAGAGATGTCACTAAATAATTATCAGTGGCAAGTCATGAGAACAAAGCCTAATAAAGCAGCCGGTGTTTTCAACCTTGATGCGGTCACCATGTTATCTAACCAGGTAGAGCTTTTAAATAAAAAAAATGATGGTTTTTATGGTTCTACACAGGTACATCCGGTGATGCAGTGAGATACAAATGGAGGAGGGGTGAACAGCACAGAATATCTATCCTACAACCCTAGTACAGAGAATGAACAAGTCAACTATATGGGTAACAATTCTAGACCTCAAAATAATCCCTATAGTAACACTTATAATACAGGTTGGAGGAACCATCCTAATTTCTCATAGGGTGGTTAAGGTAATCAAAGACCGCAACCTCCTTTAGGTTTTCAATAACCACCTTACCAGCAGGAGAAGAAGCCGAACCTTGAGGAGATGCTAATGAAATTTATCTCGATTTTAGAAACATGTTTCTAAAACACTAAAACAGTGCTTAAAAATAAAAAAGTGTCGATTCAAGGGCTCGAGAATCAAATAGGTCAGCTTGCTAAGCTGATCTCAGAAAGACCACAAGGTAGCTTGCCTAGCAACACCGAAACTAACCCAAGAGAGCAGCTCCATACGATTACTGTTCGAGATGAAGAAGGGTTAGTTGATTCCAAACTAGAACCAAGGCAAGAAAGAGTGGTAAGTAAAGGTAAGGTTGATGAAAGCAACAGTAAACAAAAAATTGGTAAGTAAGGAGTATACACCTCGTGTGCCATATCCCAATGCGATAAAGAAAGATCGCACAAATGAACAATTCGGTAAATTTCTTAAACTTTTGAAAAAGTTTCATATTAACTTACCGTTTATTGAAGCTGTTTTTAAGATGCCCAACTCAGTTAAATTTTTAAAGGAGCTTTTAGCAAACAAACAGAAGTTAGATGATTTGTCACACGTGGAGCTAAATGCAGTGTGCTCAGCTACCTTACAAAATAAACTACCCAAAAAATTGAAGGATCCAGAGAGTTTTACTATTCCTTGTTTAATTGGTAGTTTAAAAGTAAATAATGTTTTAGCTGATTTAGGGGCAAGTATTAATGTCATGCCTTACAAAATGTTTAAACAGCTAGGTCTTGGGAAACCCAAACAAACTAGGATGAGCATTCAATTAGCAGATAAAACCATTAGATTTCCAAGGGGTATTGTTGAAGATGTACTCGTAAAAATTGATATATTCATATTCCTAGTTGACTTTGTTGTCCTAGACATGGATGAGGATAGTGATGTCCCTTTAATTTTAGGACGCCCCTTTTTAGCAACTACTAGAACTATCATTGATGTTGGTACAGGTGAACTCACACTTCGTGTAGGTGATGATACGATCACGCTTCAAGCTTGTGATTCGGTTAAGAAATCAAGTAATAAAGACGATTCTATAAATCCTGTTAATAAGACTAATTATGGGATTCAACCCTCTCTACAAGAAACTCTTTCGAAAAACACAAATGAGCCACGTTCTGGTTCATCCGCCAACAATGGAACCATCCATGAAAGACGAATGCTACAGATAGATGAAGTAGACGAATGGCAGACTTATGTCAAAGAGGAATAGAAGCAACACCATGTCGAACTTAAGGATAGAACTAATCAATTTAAGGTTGGGGATCAGGTACTGTTAGATAAAATGGATCCTCAAGTTGTCACTTCAAAGCCTAATGCAAATGGAGCAACTCCTTTTACTATACTAAATGTCTTCCCATTCGGTACAGTCGAGGTAACTCATTCTAAATTTGGTACTTTTAAGGTAAATAGTACTCGACTTAAACCTTATTTTGATGTTAGAACTGATAGCAAGAGAGAGGAGTTTCAACTCCTCAAACCACCATGACCATGCAAATGAGATGTAAGTCGAGCTTATACTCTAAATAAGCGCTTTTCGGGAGGCAACCCAAGCACTAACCCTACTAATTAGTTTATTTTTACTTCTTTTCATGTTTAAATACAGGTTTTTGAACCATATGGCTTGGACACACAGGCGTGTCCTTGGCCGTATGGAAACAGGGCTAAAATTTTCCCAAAAATCTACAGAAACACGACCTTAAATTAAACTACACGGCTGTGTGGACTACACGGCCATGTGAAACATAGAGCAATTTTTTTTTTTGAATTTTAAAACAAGTTAGAGAGTTACACGGGAAAGGCACACGGCCTAGCCACACGGGCGTATGGGAGGTCACACGAGTATGGGAGAAGCGAAGGACGATAAACATGGCCGTGCGACCCAGTCGTGTGAAGACTGGGTTATTTTTCCCCCTCGATGAACACGGGTTGAAAACAAGCCACACAGGCATGTGACACGGCCGTGTGGCCCAACAGGGACCTTCACATAACCATGTCACCCTATAAAAACCCTAACCCCTTTTCTCTTTTCTTATTTTGTCTTCTTGTTTTATCTTATTTTTATTTTTATTTTATTTCTATTTTATTTTATTTGTCTTTTATGTTTCTTATTATCTTTTACAGACTTGTCTATTATATTTTGAACTATATTTTAGTTATTATGGTTGTTCCTAATCGAGTAATCGTTTAATCTTCTCCATTAGTTGTGTTTATTTTCTTAATAGCTTGCTCAGAATCATGCACTACATTTAACCTTCTCTACAATTCTGCTAGTCACTAATTTGAGTACTTCATCCAAAATTCAGGGTAGTTTCACTTCTCTCCCTCTCTTATGATATTCTATTTATACTGTCATTATATTTATTCATACATTGAGGACAATGTATATCTTAAGTGTGGGGAGGTTATTTATATGATTATTAGAAAATCCCTTAATTATGTCTTGTTTTTAAGCAATTTTTCATATTACTATTAGAATGAATTTTTATTGATTTATGATTTTTATTGATATGTTTTGGATTAAGTCATAAGTAATTATGCATTGATTGTTTAAATTTTAAGACATTAGAGAATCAAGCATGATAAGTTGATTTTTCAGAATTCAAAATTTCTAGGTTGTTTCCCTAAATTGAGGTATTATTTTATTGATATGTTTGGATTAAGTCATAGGTAATTGTGCATTGATTGTTTAAACTTTAGGACATTAGAGAATCAAGCATGATAAGTTGATTTTTCAGAATTAAAAATTTCTAGGTTGTTTCCCTAAATTGAGGTATTATCTGGAAGTTTGAAATTTACAGGATTGACATCAAAAGCCATAAATTTTTGTGAAAATTTGAGCCTTTAGAGCATATATTTTTCTTGCTCACTTTTATTATTGATTATGAGTGTGTCAATATTGATTTGTTATTCTAGAACTTACTTTGATTGTACATGTCGAGACCACACCTTTGATTTGATATACTAAGATGATAAAGGCACTTAGGATTTAACCCACTTGTCCCATAAAAAGCCTACCTTCATAATTAACCCTTAGTGAACCCCTTTCGAGCCTAAAATACCATTCTTAATTTACCCTTAATATTAACCCATAACTCATTCTTTTTGATTCATTGAGAATTTTTCCTATTTTATTGACTCCCTTTTTGTCGAGATTTGATTTGAATTGATGCCTGGCGATGTTCTTTTGTTCAGTTAGTCAATAATTTCTTATTATTAAAAAAAAAGAAAAAAGGAAAAAATGCATATTATTACTTATTATCTCTATTGTTCGAAAAAAAATACACATTGTTTACTACTTAGTTCTATAAGGCTTGAGCTTGAACAATTTAATTTTTGAGGAGAAGCTTGTTTTTACTCGTGATTAGTTATCCATTGATGTAATGATTCAACATTAGTCTATTTTTTCAATTCAATCTCGATTTTAACCTTATTTTTTTAGCTTTTACCCACACCCCTAAACGAAGCCCTATTACAACCCTTTAAAGATCTTTTGATTTGTGTATCATCTCAAATTATAGTGGTGGAGATTTGATTTTCATGCAAGCTTATGGTAATGACTTTTCATAATTGACTATTAAGTGCTTATTTCTGAACCTTAAACACTTTGAGTGATTTGAGTGAATCTTTAGTGAGGATGTCAACTCTTATTGGTTTTGAATTAAAGGTAATTACTTAGATAAGGGGAAATACCTATGTTTTTATGTTAAAAAACTCGACTTGGATTGTTTGAGACTTTAATTTTCTTTTAGTTGAAATCTCAATGCATGATTATTTGTGAATTATTTCAAAATACTATTGATGAGGATTATAAGTTGAGAAGAATTAGTTTTAGTTGTGAGTTAAGGATTTTGCTTGAGGACAAGCAAATGCTTAAGTGTGGGGATATTTGATAAACCATAAATGTAACATATTTTAATTCCATGCTTGGCATATTTTTGGATGATTTATGATGAGAATTAGTGAATTTGACGCTCCTAATCCCTTAAATTCATGTTTCTATACTTAGGAGAGCATTTGGGAGCAAGAGCGAAAAAGAGGCCAAAATCGGAGTTTTCAGGATCCACACACACGCCCATGTGATCCACACGGGTAGACCAGACGCGCATGTGCCAGCCCATGTCGATATGGCTCCCTGTTTCCCAAACACGCGAAAAAAGCCAATTTTTAGGGTTTCTGAGCATTCAAAAGTCTATAAATACATACTAGAAAAAAACCTAAAGGGGGAAGACAGAGCTGAACGAAGAAAAGACTCGAAGAACGCTAACGGATTCAACTCAGAAGCAGGATCTCCTTCAAGACTGAAGATCTCCATTCAATTTCTCTCGAAGTTTTTAGGTTTCTTTATGTTTTGTTGTTTTTCTAATTTTGAGATGTTCTCCCTCAAAAGTGTGAACTAAATTCCCTAGATACCTAGGGACGATGAAACCTAAGACAGATCTTATTATTGGATGTTTCTAAATTACATTATAAATATTTGTTCTTATTCTTAATTATGTGATATTAATCCTTGCCTTAATATTTTTAGGATATTAATCCAAGTTTGATGTGCTTAATCAGTGGAGCAAAATTCCCTGCTGATCGTGTCAAACAGTCGAGTTTTAATATTTATAAAGAATGATCAAACCTGTAGACTGACTGCGACAACAATAGAGGCAAGTGCACCTATCGAACAGTAGTATAGCTCAGGCAAGAATATCTTATCGAACCCAATGGAACCTAAAAGTACTACTACTTACTTTCTTTCTATTATTTAGCCTAAAATATGGAGTGATTGGATTACTAAACTAACGAAATACTTAAACTAAATGCAAAGACAAAAGAATGAATTGGAGAAAGACTTTAAGAAAACTCAGTTGATAAAAACGATACCCTCAAGAAGAATCCACCTATGACTTCACTTATTATTTATTCCCCAAACCATATGATTTCTTTACTTAGCTTGATCCGTGAGACTCCCTAACCTATATTAAACCCTCTCTCAAGGCGAATAACGTCTAACCTTAGGTTAATTAGTGGAACTCTCGTTCTCTTATAATAACCACCTAAGGAAGCAGTAAATCGATCAATGGATTCCCATATTAGGTTTCACCCTAATCCGGTAAAATCTCGTAACCCTATCTCTAGGTGCCCAATCAACTCCGCTCAATTATGCTAGATCTACTCTTGTATGGGTCTATTCCTCCTCCACCTAAGCACATCAGATTAAATTAAGCAACATAATTAAGAACAAACCAAGTACTTATCATATAATTTAAAAATCAAATAACAAAATCCATCATAGGTTTCATCCCCTTCAGGTATCTGAGGGGTTTAGTGCATAACTAAATACGAAAACATCTCAAGAGTAAAGAATAAACAAAACATAAGAACTCCCTAAAACCTCCTGAAGGAATTAAAGAAGAGATCCTCCATCTTGAATGGAGTTCCGACTTCTTGAGATGGATCAACTGGCTATCTTCAAGTGACTCCTTAAAAGATGAATGCTTCGGCTTAAAAGCCTCTACCAAAAAGCTTCCCTTTAATGTCTGCCTTGGGTTGTTTATATAGGTTTTGGGATGCTATACTTGGCTCTTAAGTATCCCCTTCAAGTAGAATTACTATTAGGGTGTTTGAGTAGACTTAGGAGTATGTTTATCTTCAAGCATCTAATTCCGAGTGAAATTGCTCATTCCCGCGGTAGGGGCACTCCCATGGCACACGCCCATGTAATTTCAGGGTTGGACCGTGCCTTGATTCTGTCGTTTTGGGCACGGCCATGTAGATCACCAAGCACACCCGTGTGTGGTAATGAGATGATGCACGGTCGTGAAACTCGTGAGTTGGGCCGTGCTCTAGGTAATTGTCGAGACACAGTCCTGCAGGCTTTGGGCCAGGCCGTGTTGGTTTCTTGCTAAGGCCCAATTACTCTGTTTTAAGCCCGTTTTGTGTTCTTTTTATCCTCGGGTGCTTTCATGAGTATAAACACAAAAAGAAAGGATTAAAAACACCTTTTTACATAAATCAAGGGCTAAATCATCCAGAAGCATACCAAAATGGGGTTAAAATATGTTGCTTTTACGGTTTATCAAATACCCCCACACTTAAGCTTTTTCTTGTCCTCAAGCAAAATTCTCAACTTACAATTAAAACAAACTTTTCATAATTCATAATTCCTATCGACAATGTCTCATCACAATTCATAGATAATTTATACATGGATAATTCAACTCAAAGAACCCTAAAGATTCAATTACGATAAGTCACATTTTTATGGCATGAAAACATAGGTATCTCCCCTTATCTAAGTGATTACCTTTAATTCAAAGCCGACAAGGATTGACATCCTCACAAAAGATTCACTCAAATCACTCAAAGGTGTTTAAGGTTCAAGAATAAGCACTCTAAGTTGAACCTGAAAAGTTAATCCAATAAGCTTGCCTAAAAATCAAATCTCCACCACTGTATATGAGATGATACACAGATCAAAAGGCCTTTAATTAAGGTTGTAACGGGGCTAGGGTCAAAAGGTGTGGATACAGGCTAAATTAGAGGTTATAATCGAGATTGAATTGACTAATTACCTAATCTAAAAATAATGAACTAAATATGAATATTTACATCGAATGAAAAACTAACAATATCTACTATTGATAATTACTCTATAATAAGAGTATTTTCATCACTCAAATTTTGAAAATACTTTAATACGAGCTTTTTCTTTAACAATTGGAGTTTTAAATGCTCTAAGCTCTTTTATTTACTACTAATATTGAATATACTTGGATTTTTTTAAGAGCAAACCAAAATAAACATAATAGAAGGAACTTTGGTGATTGAAATAACCTAATTCGACAATTGATCAAATCAATTCTCGATAAAGGGTAGTCAAAGGAATGTTGATAACAAATACAAATGGATTTTGGGTTAATATTAGTGGGTGATTCAATAAAAAGGTTGTTAGGATTCAACGGGGTTCACTAGGGGTTATTTATATAGGTAGGCTTTTTAGTGGAGTGAACGGGTTAAAACCTAGGTGCCTTTATCATCTCAGTATATCAAATCATTAATGTGGTCTCGACATGTATAAACGAGGCAAGTTCTAGAATAATAGTTCAAAGTTGACACACTCATAATCAATTAAAGTGAGCATGAAAAAGGGTACATGCTCTATAAGGCTCAAAATCTCACAAAAAATTATGGATGTTTTGACATCAATCCCTATAAATTTTAAACTTCAAGGTGATACTCAAATTAGGTTCAACAACCTATCAATTTTACTTATCATGCACGATTCTCTAGTATTCTTCAAATTTAATTATCAATGCACAATTAACTAAGACTTATTCTAAAACATATCAATAAAAATCATAAATCATTAGAAATTTCATCCTAATTAATAATATGAGAAAAATACTTAAGATCAAGCCTAATTTCAGGGATTTGAGAATTATGCAAAAAGTTAGGCACTATTACCCCCACACTTTAGATGTACATTTCCCTCAATGTACAAGGATAGATAATGAAATTTATGTGCCAAATCAAAAAGATAAGTGGGAAAAGTAATACTCCCTAAAATTTGGATGATCCCGGGCATCTTTGGTGGCAGTGATGGTGTTTTCTATGGGCCCGGTGGAGTGGCTACCGAAAAGCAATTTGCTAGATGAAGAAATTAGGTAGCCTGTGAAGATATAGCCAAGAGATATAGGGTAATAATAATATTATACTAATAATATAATTAAGGATTATGGAAATAAAATGAAGGCGACCAAGAAGAAAACTGAAATTAAAAGAAAATACTAATGGACTAAGGAGTCCTTATTGTTGGATGGTTCGCAAGGTGGATGTGACCTCGAAGGCTGTGGTGCGTGATTCCCAAGCAGCCTTTAGAACCTATAACTAAGAAACTAATATGAAATAAATTAATTTAAGCTGGAAATATGTAAAGATAAGGAAAATAAAAGAGATGAGAAAAGAAAAATAGAACCGAAAAGGTTTCCGAGACCCTTGGCATGTCAATTAAGTGAAGCTGCCGGCATGAACTCATGATGAGGTCTCCTCTGAGGAGATGATGCTTACGTTTCTTCGGCATTATCTTTGTGTTGCTCAAGTGTCTTGAATCTTTTCTATGAATAGGAAGAAAAATTTGAAAGAAAAGAGAAAGAAGGAATAAGGAAGAAGATGCGACAAAGAGGACGGGCTGTGGGGATTTAAATAGGATTTTAAATCTAGCACGTTCCCATGCTCGTGTACCGAGGGTGTGTCGATTCACACGGCCGTATCGCACTGCCGTGTTGTGGGGTGTGTTGTCCTCCCATGCCCGTTTTGTTGGTTTGCACGCCCGTTTCTAAAAAGCCAGTATAGGAGCATGGTTGGAATGCACGGAGGTGGTCTGCCCGTGCTAAATAAGTCAGTATCTTAGCATGGTTGTGAGGCACGGTCGTGCTATTTTTGTCAGTGCCCTTGCTGTGGGTGGTTGGATCCGTGACATTAGGGGAGTGGTTGGACTGACTTGCACGGCTCTGCTCTATCAGTGTGGTGGTTCTAATAGTCCACATGGCCACGGGCACAGTTGTGTGTAAGGCCGTGTGGCCTGAAAACCTGCATCTTTGTTTTAATTGTGGAGAGAGAAGAGAGAAAAGAAAAGAAAAGAAAAGAAAAATAATTTTAAGAAATAAAAAGTGTTAGCGCTCGGGTTGCCTCCCGAGAAGCGCTTGTTTATAGTCTTAAACTAGACTGTCTTAGGCTTTGAAAATTTAGGGAGGTTTAAAGGTTTGAATATTTTCCCTCTTACTGACAGTTTTATTTTTGTGACAAAGTTTAAGTCGAGAAGAGTTTACCTTGAAATTACTGAACATTGAATTGCTTACCTCGACTATTTCGTTACCTTGAAATTACTGAACATTGAATTGCTTACCTCGACTATTTCGTGTGGGAAAACATCGTGTACCTGAAGGAGTTTTTCTTCTTATTTCTTCAGTTCTGTTGAATTGATGTAAGGATCGACTTTATCTAACAGCACTTGATCTTCTATTTTAAAGTGATTTGATGCCCCTATGAGCTCTTCCGGTGGTTCCTCGGGTTTTATTTCGTGTGGATCCGCTTTTCTTTGGTGTGTATCTTCTGCTCTTCTAAATTGTTGATCGTACGATTTTGTGTTGGCTCAGTTTTGATGTCTTGTGATGTTTCTTGTGATGAAGGTTGAATAATTTGATTATCTATTGAAACGACTTTCTTACCTTTATCTTACGTGGTTCGGTTGAGTCGAGAGCTTAAAGATTGGTGATTCATCTCCTACACTAAGTATGAGTTCTCCTATGGCAACATCAATTTTAGTCTTGGCAGTTGCAAGAAAAGTCTTCCTAAAATTAAAGGGATTGAATTTTCCTCATCCATGTCTAAAACAACAAGATCTACTGGGAAGACGAATTTATCGATTTTTACTAAAATGTCCTCAATAATGCCCCTAGGAATTCTAGCAATTTTATCAGCTAGTTGGATACTCATCCTAGTTTGTTTGGGCTTCCCTAGACCTAGTCGTTTAAACAGTGGATAAGGCATGTCATTTATACTAGCCCCTAAATTAGCTAACGCATTATCAATAGTTAAACTACCAATTAAACATGGAATCGTAAAACTCCCTGGATCTTTTAATTTCTGCGGTAGTCGATTTTGTAGCATTGTTGAGCATGTTGCGTTAAGTTCCACATGGTGCTCTTCATCTATTTTGCATTTGTTTGTTAAGAGCTGTCTTAAAAATCTCCTTGAGCCAGGCATCTAAAAAAGAGCTTCAAGAAGAGGTAAGTTAATGTGTAATTTCTTTAGAAGTTTTAAAAACTTACTGAATTATTCCTCTGAATCATCTCTTTTTAATGCTTCGGGATAAGGTATTCGAGGGTGGTACTCTTTAATTACCGGTTTTCTTGTGCTACCTCTATTTTACCTATTTCTTCCTTGGTTTCTTGTACTGAGGTGGGCTGGTCTACCTTTGTATCCTCTTGAGATGTGATGGCTTGTATCTGTTCTTTTGGGTTTATTTCTGCGTTGCATGGTAGACGTCCTTGTTGACGTTCTGAAACAAGCTTTGTGAGTTGTTGTAACATCTTGAAAAGGGCCTATGCATTTTTGGTTTAATTGTATGAAATGACATGTCTTATGTGTTATGAATGTATTATGAACATTTTTGGAAACATGGAAATGTAAGAAATGATTTAGAAATGTTAAGTTTCAAAAAGAGGAAAGTGAACATTTTGGAAACTTGGAAATGTTAAGTTAAAAGAGGAAAGTGAACATTTTGGAAACCTGGAAATGTATGGAAATGTTAAGTTTAAAAAGAGGAAACTAAGGCAAGGTGGCCTTAAGAAAATTAATAGGAAGGATTTGACACACAAACATGCTTGTCAAAGTGGCTTGAAGGCACCACTTAAAAGCCCAGCAAGTGACGCCACAAGCTTGTGTATTTGGGCCGTGGATCGAGTCACTTGGGAAGCAAATAAAAGAAATTTTATTTTTCTTCTAGGAGTAGAGAGATGGATGACACATGGCTAAATTTTAGGGTTTTATCCTCTTATTTTATTTAAGGATAACAGATGATAAATGAAGAATTATTCTCTAATTAAGAGAATGAGGAGAAGTGATGGCCAAGTAAGGGATTTTGAGTTTAGTAATTTGCTAGGTAAGGATAGTTGCTGAATTATCTTTTATTTTAGATGATAATTAAAGAGATAAAATTTATCAAAATAGGAAGAGTTGGTAGAATGAGGGTCTCTATGTAGATTAATTTTGCAACAAGGGAAAAGGGTAGCTATTCTTCATTCTCTCTTTTCTTCTCTTGAAATTCTCTAGCAAATTCTCTCTTCTTCATTTGTTCTCCTTCTTTTGTTAGTCAAAGCCGAAAATTCAAGATACCACCATTAGCCTATTTCTTCTTCTTTATTTCAATTCATCAAAAGTCGACATCTGTTTAGTGTTCACTTAGGCTATAGCCAAAACTTTGAAGTGGTGTCAGGAGGGAGATTGTCGACTTCTTCAAGTAAGGGTAAGGATCAATTACTATTATTTTCTTTCTTCTGTAAACCGAAAGTTAAGATTCTAATGCCATATACATGTTGGCCGAAACTTTGAAGGAAAGCTTCGGGATTCTGAGACTGTCGACTACAAGGAGGAAAGTTTCGGATTTGAAATCACAAGGTATGTGTTTAAGACATTCGGCCAAGACCTATTTTAAGTGATTGGAATCGAATCTAACATATGAGTCTATAGGTGATTTCGACAAATACCAAAGAGAATTAGCAATTTCGGGATTTAGATCCCTAAGTTAAGTGTACATGAATATTCAGCCAAGGCTTATTTTGGTATGGAGATCTATTTCTTATTTCGCTTAAAAGCTGAAACTAATTAGTTAAGTGATTTTAGTGCCTAGCCGATTGCAAGGGGAGAACTCTGCGAAGTTTCGGGATTTGACTATAGTCAAATCGACAGCAAGGTAAGCATATAAGTGTACTAATCCTACTGGAATTTGGTTTATGGCCGAATGGTTCTTTTTGTTAAAATCCTAGTATTGGCCAAATGTACGAGTTAAGAATCTAAAGCGTTAGATCGAGTTTTTGGGTTTTCAAGAAAGCATTAATATCAGGTGTGTATTCCACACTAATTCTTAATATGTTTATGGCAATATTTAATATGTGCATGTTTATAAGAATGTGAATATGGCTAAGGTACCGTGTTACGGTACAAAGTACTCAGGTACGTTTCTTACTCCTACTAGGATTACGAAATATGTTATATTTAACATGTGAAAAGTGACATAAATGTGAATTTAAGTATGATATGCATGATATGAATATTATGGGGCATTCGGGTTATATGAAAAAGGGGAAGTGAAAGTGGTGACTTCGGTCTCACTATCTGAATGTGGTGACTTCGGTCACATTATCTGAATGTGGTAACTTCGGTTACAATATCTGAATGTGGTGTCTCATGACACAATTATTTAATCTGGTGGCTATGCCACGAATTTTATATGGGCGATGAGCACGTCGACTGCAGCGACTACCTTCGATGGTGTGTAGCGGATGGAGGGTTGACTTAGTAGTCCCCACGGTGTACAGGTTGGTACGGGGATGTGTAGCGGATGGCATCTAGGTTTGGGTTCGGGATTGCATCATTATCTTGAATTATTATGTGAACATGATATGTATGGTATGCCTAAATCTATTAAATTTTAGTGTTGGTTACACATTGAGTCTGTTGACTCACCCTGTTGTGGGAACATGTTTCAGGTGATGAACAGTGATGGACCGGGACGGCAGAACTTGTGGTGGCCATGCTCAGCTTAAAGTTTTATTTAATTTGGACATTTTATTTTATTTAAGTACTCTACAATTTTATTTTGGGTTTTGTTTTATGTAATAAGGCCATAGTGATGATTTTATTGTTGTTTTAATTACTATGTTACTTAATTTATGTTATTTAAAGATTAAGTCAATTTAATTTAAAAAACTTTAAATGTTTTGTCACCGAAATAAATGGGTTTTCAATATAAAATAAACTTGTTTTCAACTCGAGCCCAACCCACAAACAAACTATCTTCAAAACACAGCTTTCAAAGTAACAAAAGAATTTTGAACCGGTTTACATCGAAGAACATACCAGATCCGATCCGGGCTCATGGGTAGGGGTGTGGGTGTTTTAGTTTGGTATCGAGCCAGCTTTTAAACTCTCACCGTGGTCTAAGGCCCAAAACGTTTTTAAATCGAGCCCAAATGAGTTTTATGGAAGTATTTCAAAATAGGCGTGTTTGATGGCATGGCACCTAAGTCTCCAACCAAGTCCACTGTAAGTACCCTAACCATCGTGTGATTATGTGATTTATAGAAGGGTAGAAAAGAATGGAACATAGAATAGAATGATAGGTACTTGAACCCCAGGACTAGTCTACCCCAAATACTACATAAGACTTAAATGCCTAACTAAACAAACCTATGGCTAAGTCAACCGAGTTAGGGTGTGGCAACTCCTGTGCGTATGTCTAGGATTGGATCCTAAGAGCCTAGTATTTAAGCAGCCCTAGTGACTCACCTCCTCTTCGCAGAATCCTACAGTGCGTAGCTTCGGCTCACCCTAACCTGAGGACTTAGTGGGTGTGGCAACCCCACAAGCATGCCTAGGAATGGTTTCATGGGAGCTTGGTATTTAAGCAATCCGTGTGACTCACCTCCTCTCCACTCAAATCCTACAGTGCGTAGCTTTGGTTCACCCCGACCAAGAAGACTCGGTCATAGGCTAAACCCAATAACTAAAACCCGAAAGGGAACTAGCCATGTTTTTTTTTAAGAACCCTAATTTTAAAACTCTTAAAATCATTTTTCTTTAATTTGTGAAAACTATTTTTCTACACAATTTTTCGAAAAATTTTGATTTATAAAATTACAAAAATACCCCTAATGGTAAAATTACAAAAATGCCCTTGGTTTATAAAAATGTCTAAAATACCCACAGTTCTAATCAACATTTTCATTATTTTATAACAAGTCCGAAAACCCTTATTTGAAAATTATCAAAATACCTTGATTTTGGAAAATTACAAAATTGCCCTAACTTACCAAAATTTCCAAATGACCTCGATTTCTAAAATTTTTGCAACTTCATCTTTTGGAAAATAAATTTCTCAAAAGAACCCTCAAAGTTTTACAAATTTTGAAATATCCTCGATTATTAAACTTTACAAATTTACCCTGGTTTATTACCAAAATACCCCTAAAATTCAAAATTACCGAAATACCCCTGGAATTTCCAAATTATCGAAAAGCCCCGAAATTTTAAAATTTCCAAAATACTTTTTGACAAAATCACCAAGGAACCTTATTTGACAAATTACGAAAATACCCTCAGAGGACAAATTACGCAAATACCCCCAGGTAGTGGAAAAACAACAACAATGAAAACTACAACATTTCTCGAATGAACTAAGTTCATAATTGATTGATGGATGTATGAATGTGAAGACCGTATGCATCTGAAAGAACCACTCTTAAAATTCTTTTCATAAAACTTCGCCGTGGATAATCAGTGGAATAAGGGCTAATTCATAAAACTTTCTTAAATCAGATTAAAGCACATCGTTAGTTATGAGTTCTAGAGGACGCGATCATCATGGACGCGGTAGAGGAAGAATGACTGTGTCAGAACCCGTTAGATCGGGTCAAGGGTCTGATAACGAGTTACCACCGCCACCACCACCCCCAGCTGTTGGTGTCGAGCAGCAGGCTCAGACGGGGATGATCTTCAGTCGCGAGTTGTGCCGCGAGTTCGAAATGGTGGTGGAGCGGCGGAAATATGGGAGCTCGAAAGTCCGACTGAGTGACTCGAGCCAATGGAGCCGAGGTGTTCCGTGGAGTGTCCGTGTAGCATCCAAAGTCAGTTGAATCATCGATTGAGGCGATCGAGCGTATTATGGATGAGCTCGACCGACCCTCAAGAGAAGTTGAAAGGAATGGTGGC
The DNA here is from genome assembly GCA_025506655.1 of Gossypium rotundifolium. Classification (NCBI taxonomy): domain Eukaryota; kingdom Viridiplantae; phylum Streptophyta; class Magnoliopsida; order Malvales; family Malvaceae; genus Gossypium; species Gossypium rotundifolium. The sequence continues at coordinate 151,499,944 of CP106722.1, forward strand.
AATTTACGCGATGAAACGTATCAATGGTGGTTAATATTCGGGATGGTGCCACAATGAATATTTGACCTTGGATTATGTTAAGACAACAGATCGGAAGAAGTATGTGGGGACCAGATATATTGATGAGCAGAGGAAGGCTTTTCTGGGGCTGGTTTAAGGGAACAAGTCAGTAGCAGCGTATGAAGCTAAATTTCTGAGGTTGAGCCGATATGCTCGAGGAGTAGTAGCAACTGAGCATGAACGTTGTGTCCATTTTGGGGACAGGCTAAGGGATGATTTGAGATTGTTGATAGCACCGCATCAGGAGCAGGAGTTTTCTACTTTAGTAGAAAAGGCCAAGGTAGCCGAGGGAATTAAGGATGCTACAAAGTAGACTATGGATCGGAATAAACTAAAAAGAGGTTTTGGATCGTCTGGGAAGGTTCAAAAGAGGCCTAGAGTTGAGGAGCCGCGAAATCAGCAAGCTGGTACAGGATGGCAGTATCGTCCTTGTGATCATTATGGAAAGAAGCACTTAGGGGAATGCTGGAAAAAGACGGGAGGATGTTTTAGGTGTGGGTACAAGGACCATATGCTCAAAGATTATCCTAAGAAACCAGATGAAAGTCGTCAACACTCGTAATGTTAATCAGTGGTAGAGGAGGACAAGAAATTTCAACGAGGTCATGGTTCGAATAACAGAGGTAATGGTGCTGGCAGAGGACGTGGAACACAAGGCAGAGGTGCTGCTAACACTGAGGCAAGGTTGCCGGGTTTGGTTTATGTAGTTCGTCAGAGGGAGGATGGTGACGCACCGGATGTTATAACCGGTACGTTTCTTATTTATGGCAAGCCTTATTATGCCTTAATTGATGTGGGCTCGACCCATTCTTATGTTGTTTGTAGTGTAGTCAAAACACTAGGCCTAGACTCTGAACTTTTAGATAGGTAGATGACTGTAGTAAGCCCATTAGGACAAACGGTAGTGGTGGATAAGATCTTTCAGAATGTACCTTTAGAGATTCGGGAGTGAACTTTCGGGCTGACTTAATGGAACTACCCTTTGGGGAGTTTGAACTCATACTTGGAATGGACTGGCTAGTAGAGCACCAATCCGTGTTGGATTGTGCGGCTAAACGAATGAAACTAAGGACCCCAGAGGATGAAGTAGTGGTAATGATCGGAGAAAGAAGAAACTACCTGTCTAACGTAGTTTCGGCATTGAAGGCTGAGAAAATGGTTAGGAAAGGGTGCAGGGCGTTCTTAGCCTTCGTAAGTGCGTTGGGTGAAAAGGAAGAAGGTGTCAGTGGAGTTAGAACGGTAAAGGACTTTGAAGATGTGTTTCCGGAGGAATTACCAGGAATACCCCCAGATAGGGAGGTGGAATTTGGAATAGATTTGCTATCGGGAACAGCTCCTGTGTCAATCGCTCCATACCAAATGGCGCCAAAGGAGTTAGTGGAGCTCAAGGCTCAAATCCAAGAATTGCTGGATCGTGGGTCCATTCGACCTAGTGTGTCTCCATGGGGAGCACCGGTCCTGTTTGTAAAGAAGAAGGACGGAACTATGCGTATGTGCATAGATTATCGTCAGTTAAATAAGCTGACCATTAAGAACAAGTATCCTTTGCCAAGGATCGATAACTTGTTCGATCAGCTGAAGGGGGCCGCAGTATTCTCAAAGATAGACTTGAGGTCGGGATATCATCAGTTGAAGGTGAAGGAGGCAGATATCCATAAGACAGCTTTTAGGACAAGGTACGACCATTTTGAGTTTGTAGTAATGCCGTTTGGGTTGACGAACGCTCCAGCCGCGTTCATGGATATGATGAACCGAGTTTTCCAACCTTGCTTGGATAGGTTCGTCGTCGCGTTCATCGACGATATTTTGGTGTACTCCAAGTCTGAAGAGGAGTATGATGAGCATCTCCGAGTTGTGCTGCAAGTGTTAAGAGAGAAGAAGCTATATGCCAAATTCAGCAAGTGTGAATTTTAGCTCAAGGAGGTGGCGTTCTTAGGGCATGTGGTATCCGCAGAGGGAATAAGAGTGGATCCTAGGAAGATCGAAGCGGTGTTGGATTGGAAGCCACCTAGGTCCGTGGCTGAGATCCGAAGTTTCTTAGGTTTGGCAGGCTATTATAGAAGGTTTGTGGAAGGGTTCTCATCTATAACCGCACTTTGATAAAGTTGTTGAGGAAGGAAGTACCCTTTGTATGGTCGGATAAGCAGCAGGAGAGCTTTGAGAAGCTTAAGAAGGTTTTAACGAAAGCTCTAGTATTGATTCAGCCAGAGGCAGGAAAGGAATTCACGGTGTATTGTGAAGCTTCCCATACAGGTTTGGGTTGCATATTGATACAAGATGGAAAGGTAGTCGCATATGCATCTCAGCAGTTAAGGCCGCATGAGGTTAACTACCCAACCCATGACTTGGAATTGGCAGCAGTGGTTTTCGCCCTTAAAGTGTGGAGGCACTATCTCTATGGAGAAAGGTCAGTGATCTATACAGACCACAAGAGCCTTAAGTATCTGTTGATTCAGAAGGAGTTAAACTTGATGCAGCGAAGGTGGGTGGAGTTATTGAAGGATTACGATTGCTCGATAGAGTACCACCCGGGCAAGGTAAATGTAGTAGCTGATGCCCTAAGTCAGAAGGTTATGCCGGATCTAAGGGCTATATTCGCCACTTAAGTTTGTATGATGATGGAAGCTTTGTTGGCGAGTTGCAAGTCAAACCCACATGGTGAATGAGGTGAAAAGGGACGATTGGTGATAAGGACCTAAGTGCTAAGTTACTGACAAGTGCGAATCGGAGAGTTGGAGGATTATGGCGTTAATGATGAAGGAGTATTATGCTACAAAGGAAAAGTCAGATGTCAAGGACGAGGAGTTAAGACAGAGGATTCTTTGAGAAGTGTATAGTAGCCCTTATGCTATGCATCCGGAGGCATTAAGTTGTCAGAGATCTAAGAGAACAATTTTGGTGGCACGATCTTAAACGGAAGTTATCAATTGTGGGAAAATGTCCGACATATCGAAGTTAATTTGAACACCAAGTTCCATCGAGATTGCTTCACCAATCGAGATTCCGCAGTGGAAGTGGGAAAGAATTACCATGGACTTCGTTAGTGGGCTTCCTCTTACGCCTACTAAGAAGGACTTTGTATAGGTAATAGTGGACCATTTGACTAAGTCCGCACACTTCATCCCGGTAAGAGTGAATTATTCCCTTCAGAAGTTAGCCAAATTATACGTGGCAGAGATTGTAAGGTTACACGGAGTACCGGTGTCAATTATTTCAGATAGAGACCTAAGGTTCACGTCTCGGTTTTGGAGGGCACTTCATCAAGCTTTAGGCACTTAGTTGGACTTCACTACGGCTTTTCATCCACAATCAGACGGGCAGTCTGAATGGGTAATACAAGTGTTGGAAGATATTTTGAGAGGCTGTGTGATGGATTTCCGAAGAAGTTGGGAGGATTACTTGCCTTTACCGGAGTTCGCCTACAACAACAGTTATCAGGCTAGCATTCGGATGGCACCATATGAAGCATTGTACGGTTGAAAGTGTCGAACTCCTACTTGTTGGACTGAGTTAGGAGAACGTCGAGTTTTGGGACCAGAGTTGGTGGCAGAAACTGAAGAGAAGGTTGAGATAATCTGAACACGGTTAAAGGAAGCCTCTGATAGGCAGAAGTCTTACGCCGACCTCAAGCGGAAGGAAATAGAGTTTGAAGTGGGAGACCAAGTGTTTCTGAAAGTTTCGCCTTGGAAGAAAGTGATGAGGTTTGGTCAGAAAGGAAAGTTAAACCCAAGGTTTATGGGGCCCTATCGAGTACTAAAGCGAGTTGGGCCAGTGGCATATCAGCTAGAGTTGCCACCGGATTTACAGCAGATGCACGACGTATTCCATGTATCCATGCTACGTTGCTACCGATCGGATCCATCTCATGTGGTACCAGTTGAAGAAGTGGAGCTAAGACCAGACTTATCCTACGAGGAAGAGCCGATTCAGATATTGGAACGTGATGTGAAAATATTACGAGGAAGTCGGTTCCCTAGTCAAAGTGTTATGGCGCAATCATGGATCGGAGGAAGCTTCGTGGGAGCCGTAAGAGGCAATGCGACGAGAATACCCTCAATTATTTTAGCTAGGAAATTTCGAGGATGAAATTATTTTAAGGGGTAGAGTCAGAACATCCCGAAAAGGCCTATGCATTTTCGGTTTAATTGTGCGAAATGACATGTCTTATGTGTTATGAATGTATTATGAACATTTTTGGAAACTTGGAAATGTAAGAAATGGTTTAGAAATGTTAAGTTTCAAAAAGAGGAAAGTGAACATTTTGGAAACTTAGAAATGTTAAGTTAAAAGAGGAAAGTGAACATTTTGGAAACTTAAGTTAAAAGAGGAAAGTGAACATTTTGGAAACCTGGAAATGTATGGAAATGTTAAATTTAAAAAGAGGAAACTAAGGCAAGGTGGCCTTAAGAAAATTAATAGAAAGGATTTGACACACAAACAGGCTTGTCAAAGTGGCTTGAAGGCACCACTTAAAAGCCCAGCAAGTGACGCCACAAGCTTGTGTATTTGGGCCAAGGATCGAGTCACTTGGGAAGCAAATAAAAGAAATTTTATTTTTTCTTCTAGAAGTAGAGAGATGGACGGCACATGGCTAAATTTTAGGGGTTTTATCCCTCTTATTTTATTTAAGGATAACAGATGATAAATGAAGAATTATTCTCTAATTAGGAGAATGAGGGAGAAGTGATGGCCAAGTAAGGGACTTTGAGTTTAGTAATTTTGGCTAGGTAAGGATAGTTGTGAATTATCTTTTATTTTAGATGGTAATTAAAGAGATAAAATTTATCAAAATAGGAAGAGTTGGTAGAATAAGGGTCTCTATGTAGATTAATTTCGCAACAAGGGAAAAGGGTAGCTATTCTTCATTCTCTCTTTTTTTCTGCTGAAATTCTCTAGCAAATTTCTCTTCTTCATTTGTTCTCCTTCTTTTTGTTAGTCAAAGCCGAAAATTCAAGATACCACCAATAGCCGATTTCTTCTTCTTTATTTCAATTCATCAAAAGCCGACATCTGTTTAGTGTTCACTTAGGCTATAGCCAAAACTTTGAAGTGGTGTCAGGAGGGAGATTGTCGACTTCTTCAAGTAAGGGTAAGGATCAATTGCTATTATTTTCTTTCTTCTGTAAACCGTAAGTTAAGATTCTAATGCCATATACATGTTGGCCGAAACTTTGAAGGAAAGCTTGGGATTCTGAGACTGTCAACTACAAGGAGGAAAGTTTTGGGATTTGAAATCACAAGGTATGTGTTTAAGACATTCGGCCAAGACCTATTTTAAGTGATTGGAATCGAATCTAATATATGAGTCTATAGGTGATTTCGAAAAATACTAAAGAGAATTAGCAATTTTGGGATTTAGATCCCTAAGGTAAGTGTACATGAATATTTGGCCAAGGCTTATTTTGGTATGGAGATCTATTTCTTATTTCGCTTAAAAGCCGAAACTAATTAGTTAAGTGATTTTAGTGCCTAACCGATTGCAAGGGGAGAACTCTGCGAAGTTTCAGGATTTGACTATAGTCAATTCGACAAACAGGTAAGCATATAAGTGTACTAATCCCATCGAATTTGGTTTATGGCGAATGGTTCTTTTTGTTAAAATCCTAGTATTGGCCGAATGTACGAGTTAAGAATCTAAAGCGTTAGATCGAGTTTTTGGGTTTTCAGGAAAGCATTAATATCAGGTGTGTATTCCACACTAATTCTTAATATGTTTATGGCAATATTTAATATATGCATGTTTATAAGAATGTGAATATGGCTAAGGTACCGTGTTACGGTACAAAGTACTCAGGTACGTTTCCTACTCCTACTAGGATTACGAAATATGTTATATTTAACATGTGAAAAGTGACATAAATGTGAATTTAAGTATGATATGCATGATATGAATATTATGGGGCATTGGGTTATATGAAAAAGGGAAGTGAAAGTGGTGACTTGGTCTCACTATCCGAATGTGGTGACTTGGTCACATTATCGAATGTGGTAACCCGGTTACAATATCTCGAATGTGGTGTCTCATGACACAATTATTTAATCTGGTGGCTATGCCACGAATTTTATATGGGCGATGAGCACGCCGACCGCAATGACGCCTTCGATGGTGTGTAGCGGATGGAGGTTGACTTAGTAGTCCCTACTGTGCAAAGTTGGTACGGGATGTGTAGCGGATGGCATCTAGGTTTGGGTTCGGATTGCATCATTATCTTGAATTATTATGTGAACATGATATGTATGGTATGCCTAAATCTATTAAATTTTAGTGTTGGTTACACATTGAGTCTGTTGACTCACCCGCTGTGGGAACATGTTTGTGTGATGAACAAGTGATGGACCGGACGGCAGAACTTGTGGTGGCCATGCTCACTTAAAGTTTTATTTAATTTAGACATTTTATTTTATTTAAGTACTCTACAATTTTTTTCGGTTTTGTTTTATGTAATAAGGCCATAGTGATGATTTTATTGTTGTTTTAATTACTATGTTATGAATTTATGTTATTTAAAGATTAAGTCAATTTAATTTAAAATAAACTTTAAATGTTTTGTCACCGAAATAAATGGGTTTTCAATATAAAATAAACTTGTTTTCAACTCGAGCCCAACCCACAAACAAACTATCTTCAAAACACACGCTTTCAAAATAACAAAAGAATTTTGAACCGGTTTACATCGAGGAACATACCAGATCCGGCCCGTGCTCGTGGGCGGGTGTGGGGTGTTTCAGTTGTCCCACTGACCTAGTGATTTCCCCGACTTGTTCCTTGATTTCTTTGATCGATATTCCTTGGTTATCAAGTGTTGTATTAGTTCTTTGGAGACTGGCATCTGTGTCTGCCATGAACTTTTTCAGCATCTCTTCAAGACTAGGCTTCTTTTTCGGTGGATAAGGTTGATTTTGGTAATTTGGAAGAGATTGCCTCCTTTGATTTCCTTGTCCTCCCCACGAAAAATTTGGGTGGTTCTTCCAACCTGGATTGTAAGTGTTACTATAAGGATTATTATTAGATCTGAAATTGTTACCTATATAGTTTGTCTGCTTGTTTTCTGCTCCTGGTTGGTAAGGTGGGTACTCAGAATTCGCCACATTCTCACTCGCTTCGCATTACATGACTAGATGTACCTGTGAAGAACATAAATTATCAAGCTTTTTATTTATTAACTCCATTTGTGTTGACAACATTGTCACTGTGTCTATGTAAAAAACTCCGGTGATTTTGTCGGTTTAGCCTTTGTAATTTGCCATTGATAAGTGTTCAACAACATCTCCTCAATAAAATCGTAAGCCGATTCAGGAGTTTTATTATTCAGAGTTCCACCGGCTGATGAATCAATCATTTGCCTAGTTGGAAAATTCACACCATTGTAGAAATTTTGGACTTGAAGCCACAAAGGTAATCCGTGGTGTGGGCATCTCCTTAGGAGATCCTTATATATTTCCCATGCATTATAAAATGTTTCTACGTCATTCTGCACAAAGGAAGATATATCATTCCTAAATTTAGCCGTTTTGGCTGGTGGAAAATATTTTAAAAGAAACTTTTCGATCATTTGATCCCATGTGGTGATTGACCCTCGTGGTAACGAGTTCAACCACTGTTTTGCTTTGTTCCTTAATGAAAAAGAAAATAACCGAAGATGTATGGCATCGTCAAAAATGCCATTTATTTTGAAGGTATCACAGAATTCTAAAAAATTAGATATATGAGTGTTTGGATCCTCATCCTGCAAACCATCAAATTGAACGAATTGTTGAATCATTTGTATTGTGTTAGGTTTTAATTCAAAATTATTAGCAGCTATAACGGGCCTAACAATACTAGATTCTGCTCCTGTCAAATTAGGTTTAGCATAATCATACATAGTACGTGGAGCATTCTGTTCTTGCATATTTGGTGGATTGTTCTCATCCATCCCTTCAGTAGGATTGGATCTTTGCTGTTCTTCTCTTTGATAGTCTAGGGCTCGTCTTATTTCTCTGTGATTTCTGCGAGCGGTAGCCTCAATGTCACTTTTGTATTCTAATGGTCCTCTCGGATTTCTTCTAGTCATAAACTAGAGGTACATGATATGAAAAGAAAGAAAGAAATTTAGAAAAACAAAAACAAAAACATATGTATAAAAGAGAAATTTAAAAATAAAAATAATGGCTAAATTAATAGAAATAGAGCTTTCTTAATATTTTAAAGTTCCCCGGCAATGGCGCCAAAAACTTGATCGTGTCAAACAGTCGAGTTTTAATATTTATAAAGAATGATCGAACTCAGAGGTGATCATGACAACAATAGAGGCAAGTGCACCTATCGAACAAGAGTATAGCTCAGCAAGAATATCTTATCGAACCCAAGGAACCTAAAAGTACTACTACTCACTTTCTTTCTATTATTTAGCCTAAAATATGGAGTGATTGGATTATAAACTAACGAAATACTTAAACTAAATGTAACGACAAAAGAATGAATTGGAGAAAGACTTTAAGAAAACTCTGTTGATAAAGACGATACCCTCAGGAAGAATCCACCTATGACTTCACTTATTATTTATTCCCCAAACCATATGATTTCTTTACTTAGCTTGATCCGTGAGACTCCCTAACCTATATTAAACCCTCTCGAGGCGAACAACATCTAACCTTAGGTTAATTAGTGGAACTCTCGTTCTCTTATAATAACCCCTAAGGAAGTAAGAATCGATCAATGGATTCCCATATTAGGTTTCACCCTAATCCGCAAAATCTCGTAACCCTATCTCTAGGCGCCCGATCAACTCCGCTCAATTATGCTAGATCTACTCTTAGGCAGGGTCTATTCCTCCTCCACCTAAGCATATCAGATTAAATTAAGCAATATAATTAAGAACAAACCAAGTACTTATCATATAATTTAGAAATCAAATAACAAAATCCATCATAAGTTTCATCCCTTCAGGTATTTGAGGGGTTTAGTGCATAACTAAATACGAAAACATCTCAAGAGTAAAGAATAAACAAAACATAAGAACTCCCTAAAACCCCCTGAAGGAATTGAAGGAGAGATCCTCCATTTTGAATAGAGTTCCGGCTTCTTGAGATGGATCAACTGGCTATCTTCAAGTGACTCCCTAAAAGATGAATGCTTCGGCCTAAAAGCCTCTGCCAAAAAGCTGCCCTTTAATGTCTACCTTGGGTTGTCTATATTGGCTTTGGGATGCTATACTTGGCTCCTAAGTATCCCCTTCAAGTAGAATTACTATTAAAGTGTTTGAGTAGACTTAGGAGTATGTTTCTTTGGCTTCAAACATCCAATTCCGAGTGAAATTGCTCATTCCCGTGGCAGGGGCACGCCCATGGCATACGCCCGTGTAATTTCAGGGTTGGGCTGTGCCTTGATTCTGTCGTTTTGGGCATAGCCATGTAAATCACCAGGCACGCCCATGTGTGGTAATGAGATGATGCACGACCGTGCAACTCGTCAGTTGGGCCGTGTTCTAGGTAATTGTCGAGGCACGGTCGTGCAGGCTTTGGGCCAGGCCGTGTTGGTTTCTTACTAAGGCCCAATTACTCCGTTTTAAGCCCGTTTTGTGTTCTTTTTATCCTCGGGTGCTTTCCTGAGTATAAACATGAAAAGAAAGGATTAAAAGCACCTTTTTACATAAATCAAGGGCTAAATCATCCAAAAGCATACCAAATATGGCGTTAAAATATGTTGCTTTTATGGTTTATCACCTGCTTAAAAGTAGATCTAGTATAATTAAGCCAAGTTGATTGCAATCCTAGAAATAGGACGACATAAATCTGCCAGATTAGAGTCAAATCTAATAGGGAATCCATAGATCGAGTTAATGCAACAATAGGGGTTTTAATTAGAAAGAGATTTCAATTAATCAACTTAGAGTCAGTTGTTTTTATTCTCGAAAGAGATATTAACATAAGTTGGGGATTCCTACGGATCAAGACAAGTGAATAAATCGTTTAATTCAAATTTAGAATAATAAGTGAAGTCTAGGCAGATTCTTTCCTGGGTATTGTCTCTCTCATCGGTTTTCTTCAAATATTTTCCTACTTTATTTTCTATTTCGTCTTAGTAATTAGATTCGTTAAGATTAGGTTAAAATAAATCCCTTCAATTTATTCGGCTAGATAATAAAAAGATAGTAACTACTAGTACTTTTAGTCCTCGTGGATACGATATTCCCAACTCACCATAGCTATACTACTGTTCGATAGGTGCACTTGCCTTTGTCGTATTTTAGTTAGTTCGTGACGTCATCAATACAGGATCAGAGATGGAAGAAAACGTATAAATGAATTTAAGTGGTTAAATGTAAAGATAAATGTTGTTCATGTACAAAATGAGAACTGAAAAAGTTTGAGATTATGAATGAAAAATTTTTCATATTGATATAATTTTGGTATCTTTTTGTTCATTAAATTTTTTATGTAAGTATTTTTTTTTGTTCGAAATTGTTTTGAGAATTTTTATTTCTTTTTTAACAGATTGATTATTGAAGGTGGGTAAACAATTTTTCGTATGTGTTTATTTTGATGGAATAATCTTGACAACAATCGTTGGATGTATATTTGAACATCGCCATAAAATAGAAATGATATTTAATAGAAATGTCTCGTTCGATGATATGAAGGAAATGATTAGTGCAAAATTGTTAGACATTGTGGGAGAAGGATCTCGAAACTTTTCTACAAGTTTCTAGTTTTGATAGATCCCATCAAATTCACCGAAATGGAACTTATAGATGATAAAGACGTGGAGACAATGGTTGCTCTTTATTGTGAGAATCGGTGTGACCAAAATTCACCAATTCAGTTATTTGCTGAGTTAGTTGGTGTGGAGCCAACTGAAGATCTCACTCCATTAGGTAAAGAACATGGAGCTCAATAACCATGTATGATGGCTCGATATTGTACGTTGATAGTCAATCGGCTGTACGCGGGATCGATATCGATCTTAATGATGCACTCGATATTGATGTGGTTGGTGATGATGGATACGATAGTAGTGATCCTTGTGATCACGAGGTCGATAGTGATAGTGATCCCGATGTCGACTAGGTTCCGAGTGATATTGATGATGAAGACATGAGTGATATTGATGACGAAGACATGAATGATGATGGAAACATTAACGTGTCTTTAATTGGGAACCATATTTGATGTATTGTGATACACAATAATCCTGGGGCATACATGTCGCTCATAGACCCCGACAGGGTGTACGCAGTCGAGTTCCTGGAGTACCCTGAAATACTACCTGCTCATCGGCTGGCCATAGATTCTAATCCTAAGGATTTGTTCGTGGACTAGAGATTCGAAAGTAAGGAAGAGTGTGTATTTTCTATTAAGCGGTATAGCATGAATATATCAGTGGACTGCAAAGTCATCGTGTCTAAACCAACATTATATATTGGAGAGTTTTGAAAGTCGGTAGAAGGCTGTAATTGGCAAGTATGAGCCGCATTTATTCAAAAGTTGTAGATGTTGGAGATACAAAAATTTGTTGAGCCTCACACATGCATGTCAACACGTATGACAGAAGATCATCGAAAACTTGATTCCAAAACTATCTGAAAGTGCATCATGCCAATGGTGAAAGACATGCCAACAATTAAAGTTTTGGTACTAATTTCCAAAATGCAGGCACGATTCCAGCATCAAGTATCATACCAAAAGGCGTGAATAGTTAAATAGATGGAAATGGAGCAATTGTACGGGGATTTCGATGCGTCGTACAATGAACTACAGGGATGGATAGTCGCTATATGGAGTATGTGTCGGGGACTGTCATTGAGTTATAGACATGACCTTATTATGGCTTGGATAACCAACTAAAACCGGGAAAAAATTTCCATCGGATGTTCTAGACATTTGATCTATGTGTGCGCGCATTTTCTCACTGCAAGCTGTTTATGCAAGTAGATGAGACCTGGCTATATGGAAAATATACACAGATCCTACTTCTTGCGGTTGCTCAAGATGGGAACAGGAACGTGCTCCCAATAACATTTGCCATCGTAGATAAGGAGAACATGGAATCGTGGGAATTCTTCCTTACGAACCTACGGAGGTATGTTATTATAAACGATAATATTTGCATCACCTCCGATAAAGGAAAATGATTAATTGCTGCCATTAGGCATTCCAGTGTGCCATGGAGATCCGTTTACTGTATCCGGCACATCGTTACTAACTTTCATCGAGATTATAAGAATGCAGACTGGCAGAGACAAGTTGTGAGAATGGGTAAAGAAAACCTTATCTTTTCAAAATATGTTTTAATGTTTTAGTGCGAGACTGTAACTTATCTTTTCTTATTACATACATAGTGTACAAAACTTTGTAAATTTTTCATTTATAATTTTTTAGAATTAAAAAAGTACAAACTTTGTAATATTTAAATTATAAGAAACCCCTAAAATTGATGGTTTGATGGTGTGGTCTTAGGGGTATATTTTTGCGGGGGTCGACATTCACGTTACGGGTGATCGTGGCGATCAACATTCTCTTTAGCCGTAGATGGGGGTGTGCGAAACATATAAGAAAAATTATATGCCCCAAACGCCATCGATGAACTTAAGCCAGGAGGAGTGGAGTATTGCGGTGGATACGAGCTGGAAAGAGTGGAGTGATAAACCGTAATATGTTCATATTTTAATCCCACATTTAGCATACTTTTGGATGATTTATTCCCTGAATTGTGGAATTTAGTTCTCCTAATCCTTTAATTTCATGTTTTATACTTAGGAGAGCACTGGAGGATGAAAAGAACGAGAAATAGGCCAAAAACGGAGAAAATAGGCCAAAATACGAAATTCAAACGGCCTGGGCTTGAGGCTCACGACCGTGCCTCCTTAGTAGACATGACCATGGCCTGGATTTGATTCACACGGCCGTGCCACACAGGCGTGTCTCTGCTATGGCCTGTTTTAATTCTATTCAGAATAGGGTACTTAGAGGCAAAAAAAGACATTCCAAAAGCCTATATAAACACCCTAGAGGCCAACCTTCAAGGGGGCGTTCAGGTAGGCCAAGGTGCCAAGCCAGAGAGGCCGAATTGTGGGATTCACTCGAAGAAAGCTAGTTGATCAATCCAGAGGAATCACACTCAAGACTGAGGATCTCTCCTTCAATTCCTTCAGTGGGTTTTAGGGTTTTCTTTTATGTTTTGTTATTTTTCTTCTGAGATGTATTGTTTTATGATTATGAACTAAACCCCTCAAATACTTGAGGGGGATGAAATCTAAGACGGATCTTGTTATTGTTTTCTGAACTATATGATAAATACTTGATTTGTTCTTAACTATGTGTTCTTAATTCTTGCTTTGATATTTTAGGATATGATTCAAGTATTGATGTGCTTAGGCAGAGGAGGAATATTCCCTGTTTAAGAGTAGATGTAGCATAGTTAAGCGGAGTTGATTGCAACCCTAGAGATAAGATGACGAAAATCTGCTGGATTAGGGCCAAACCTAATATGGGAGTCCATAGATCAAGTTAATGCAATTCTAGGGGTTTTAATTAGAAAGAGATTTCAATTAATCAACCTAGGGTTAGACATTAATAGCCTCAAGAGAGGTATTAATATAAATTAGGGAATATTACGGATCAAGTCAAGTGAATAAATCGCCTGGTTCAGAGTTAGGTAACAAGTGAAGTCTAGGTGGATTCTTCCTCGGGTATTGTCTTAATCAAGTGGTTTTCCCACAAGTATTTCCCCAATTCCTTCTCTATGTCTTAGCATCTTTAGCTTAGTAGTTAGTTAATTTTATATTAAATAACAATTCCCTTAATTCTTAGGCTAAATAATTGAAGAAAGTTAGTATTAGTACTTTTGGTTCCCTTGGAATCCGGTCTTGCCACTAAACTATACTATTGTTCGATAGGTGTGCTTGCCTCAATCGTGGTGATAGTTAGTTTCTAGGCTCGATCATTCATCATATAAATTTTAAAACTTTTTCCACCAGCATCAAGTTATTGGCGCCATTGCCGGGGAACTGAAATATTAAGAACGCTAAATTTTTATCACTTTAGCCATATTTTATTTTTGCAATTAAATTTTATTTTTACTTTTTTAATTTTCTTTTTCTTTTTATCTGTTCCTAGAAAGTACCTCTAGTTATAACTAGAAGGAACCTGACAGAACCCTTAATTTACGAAAGTGATATTGAAGGTACTGTTAACAGAAATCGTAGAGAAATAAGGCGAAGCTTAAATTATATAAAAGAAGAGTAAGAAAACAAAATTAATACTACCAAAGAGATGGCTGAGAATAATCCGCTACCTCAGGAGGTGGCCGAAAATTATGCTCCTCGTACTATGTATGATTATCCTAAACCTAATTTAACAGGAACTGAGTCAAGTATTGTTAGACCTGTTATTGCTGCAAATAATTTTGAACTGAAACCTAACAAAATTCAAATGATACAACAATTTGATCAGTTTGATGGTTTGCAGGATGAAGATCCAAATAATCACTTGGCGAATTTCCTAGAATTTTGCGATACTTTCAAAATTAATGGCGTTTCTGATGATATCATCCGTCTTCGGTTATTTCCCTTTTCTTTGAGGAATAAAGTTAAACAGTGGCTGAATTCTCTTCCACGAGATTCAATCACTACATAGGAACAAATGACCAAAATTTTTTTATTAAAATATTTTTCGCCGACCAAATGGCCAAATTAAGGAATGATATCTCTTCTTTTGTGTAGATGGATTTAAAAACACTATACGATGCATCGGAGAGATAGAAAGATCTATTGAGAAGGTGCCCACATCATGGATTACCCTTGTGGCTACAGGTCCAAACTTTTTACAACAGTGTGAACCCCTCGACTAGGCAATTAATCGATTCAGCCACCGCGGAACCCTGAATAATAAAACTCCTGAGGCGGCCTATGAGTTTATAAAGGAGATGTCACTGAACAGCTATTAGTGGCAAGTTACAAAGACATGGCCAACAAAAGCAGCCAGTGTTTTCAACCTCAACGTAGTAACCATGCTATCAAATCAGGTAGAGATGTTAAATAAAAAGATTGATAGTTTGTGTTCATCACCGGTACATCCGATAATGCAGTATGAAACAAGTGAAGGTGTGGCGAATCCTGAGTACCCACCCTATGGATATGGGTAATAATCCTTGACCTCAAAACAATCCCTATAGTAACATTTACAATGCAGGTTGGAGGAACCATCCAAATTTTTTGTAGGGTGGCCAAGGAAATCAAAGACAACAACCCCTCCCAGGCTTTCAACAACAGCCCTATCCACAGGAAAATAAGCCGAACCTTGAGGAGATGCTGAAAAAATTCATATCGGTGTTAGAAACACGTTTCCAAAACACTGAAACAACACTTAAAAATCAACAAGCATCGATTCAAGGGATCGAGAACCAGTTAGGGCAACTTGCTAATCTGATCTCCGAACGACCACAAGGTAGCTTGCCAAGTAACACTAAGACTAACCCAAAGGAGCAACTTCAAGCTATAACAGCTCATGAAAGTGAAGGATTAGTGGAATCTGAATCTGAGCCAAGGTAAGAACCTGTGGTAAGTAAAGGTAAAGTTGAGGAAAGCCAAGAAAAACCAAAATTGGTAATTAAAGAGTACCAACCTCGAATACCATACCCCAAGGCGATGAAGAAAGATAATACAGATGAACAGTTCGGTAAGTTTCTTAAACTTTTAAAGAAATTACATATTAACTTACCATTTCTTGAAGCTCTTTCACAAATGCCAGATTCAAGGAAATTCTTAAAAGAGCTTTTAATAAACAAGCGGAAGTTAGACGAGGAATCGCATGTGGAACTAAAAGCAGTGTGCTCAGCAATGTTGCAAAACAGGCTACCATGAAAATTAAAAGATCCCGGGAGTTTTACAATTCCATGCTTAATTGGTAGTTTATCTGTTGATAATGCTTTAGCTGATTTAGGGGAAAGCATAAATGTTATGCCTTATAAAATGTTTAAACAACTAGGTCTAGGGAAACACAAACAAACTAGGATGAGTATTCAATTAGCTGATAAAACTATTAGAATTCCTAGGGGTATAATTGAAGATGTACTCGAGAAAATTGATAAATTCATATTCCCAGTTGAATTTGTCATTTTAGATATGGATGAGGGCAATAATATCCTCTTAATTGTAGGAAAACCCTTTTTAGCAACTGCCAGAGCTAAAATTAATGTTGGTACAGGTGAACTCACACTTCGTGTAAGTGATGAATCAATCAGTCTTCAAGCTCTCAAATCAGCCAGGACATCGAGTGATAAATGTGAGAATGTAAATTCTATTGATAATCATTTGGTTTAACTTTCTTTACAGGAAGCACCATGAAATCACGTAACTGAGCCAGATCTTAGACCTCGTACCGATAAAGAATTAATTCAGAAGGAACGAAGGCTTTAGGTCGACGAACTAGAAGAATGGAAAGTAAATTTCAAGGAGAAATCAAAATCACACAAAGTGAAACCGAAGGAACCCCAGACGAGCTTATAGGAACATCAAATCACTTCAAAATAGGAGATCATGTACTCTTAGATAAAACAGACCCTCAAATCACCATTTCAGACCTCAAGACAAACGAAGAGATCCCTTTTAAGGTACTTAATGTCTTCCATTACGGAACAGTCGATGTAAGTAATCCCATATTCGACACTTTTAAGGTAAATGCCACTCGACTCAAACTATATAATGATAGCATGAGAAAGGATTTTCAACTCTTCAAACCACTTTGATTATGCAAATGAGAGGTAAGTCTAGTTTAAAACTTTAAACAAGCGCTTCTCGGGAGGCAACCCGAGCACTAACCCTACTAATTAGTTTAGTTTATTTCTTTTCATGTTTAGGCGCAGGTTTTCTATACCCACATGGCCTTACATACGACCGTGGCCGTGGTCGTGTGGGCACCACAAGTAGGAACACGAGCGTAGGCTACATCTCTATTTAAACCCCCTTCTTCCTTTCCTTTTCCCGTTATCTTTTTTATTTCATTTTCCATTATATATTTTTATTCTTATTTCTATTTTTATTATTTTCTTCTTGTTCTTCATGCCATTTAGATTTAGCTTAGGATACAATAAAATCAGACCGACTGCTTTGAGGATTCAATTTTAAACGACTCGAGGCACTCCCCCACGTTCACCTCTATTCAATCCTATCCGGTTTCCCTTCATTAACTCCATTCAAAATTCAAAAGTTTCACTTCTCTCCCTAACTTATGATTTTCTTACTAATCATTATCTATCCTTGTACATTGAGGGCAATGTACATCTTAAGTGTGGGGAGGGGTGAATTTTATGCCTAACTTTTTAAATTCCTGAATTATATCTTGTTCTTAAGTGAATTTTCTCATGTTACGATTAGAGTGAAATTTCCTTTGATTTATGGTTTTTATCGATATGTTTTAAATTAAGGCATAGATAATTGTGCATTGATGATTTAA
Source organism: Gossypium rotundifolium (assembly GCA_025506655.1). Taxonomy (NCBI): domain Eukaryota; kingdom Viridiplantae; phylum Streptophyta; class Magnoliopsida; order Malvales; family Malvaceae; genus Gossypium; species Gossypium rotundifolium. The sequence continues at coordinate 151,517,437 of CP106722.1, forward strand.
ACTTTAAGATACTAGAGAATCAAGCATGATAAGTCTATTTTCAAAATTAAAAATTTTGTTAGGTTGTCTACCTGAATCTAATTATTACCTTGAAGTTTGAAATTTAAAAGGTTGATATCAAAAAGCCATAATTTTTGTGAGATTTTGAGCCTTTTAGAGAATACATTCTTTTGTGCTCACTTTATTGATTATGAGTGTGTCAATATTGATTTGTTGTTCTAAAACTTGCTTCGATTATACATGTTGAGACCACACCTTTGATTTGATATACAGAGATGATAAAGGCACTTAGGATTTAACCCACTCATTCCACTAAAAAGCCTACCTTCATAATTAACCCCTAGTGAACCATGTTGAGCCTAACAAACCGTTTCTTGACTCACCTATTAATATTAACCTAAAACCCATCTTGTATTTGTTATCACCATTTCTCTTAACTACACTTCTATCGAGACTTGCTTTGATCAGTTGCCTAATTATTTTATTTCAGTAGTTGAATTCATCTTATATTATGTACTTAACTTGATTTGTTCTAAAAAAAAGGTTAGAAAATTTATTCATCATTAGTTCTATTTTTATGAGCTTAAACAATTAAATTCACATCTTCAGAAGAAGCTCATGTTATTGATGTAACTATTCATTATCAGTTCATTGTTTCTAGTTAGGTAATTTGTCAATTCAATCTCGATTTTAACCTTCTAATTTAGCCTATATCCACACCTTTAACCCAAGCCCCATTCCAACCCTTTAAAGACCTTTTGATTTGTGTATCATCTCATTTTATAGTGGTAAAGATTTGATTTTCATGCAAGCCTATGGTAATAACTTTTCATGTTTGATTGATGAGTGCTTTATTTTGAACCTTAAACACTTTGAATGATTTGAGTGAATCTTTAGTGAAGATGTCAATCCTTGTCAGTTTTGAATCAAAGGTAATTATTCGATAAGGGGAAACACCTATGTTTTCGTGCTACAAACTTATGACTTTGATTGTTTGAATGTTTAGGACTCTTTGAGTTAAATTATCCATATGTAAATTATCTATTAATTATGATGAGGCATTGTTGATGAGAATTATGAATCGAGGGAAGTTAATTCTAATTGTGAGTTGAGATTTTTGCTTGAGGACAATCAAATGCTTAAGTGTGGGGGTATTTGATAAACCGTAATATGTTCATATTTTAATCCCACATTTAGCATACTTTTGGATGATTTATTCCCTGAATTGTGGAATTTGGTGCTCCTAATCCTTTAATTTCATGTTTTATACTTAAGAGAGCACCGGAGGATGAAAAGAACGTGAAACGAGCCAAAAATAGATAAAATGAGCCAAAGTATGAAATTCACACGGCCTGGGCCTGAGACACACGGTCGTGCCTTCTTAGCAGACCCGACCACAGGCTAGATTCGATTTACACGGCCGTGCCACACGGGCGTGTCCCTGCTGTGACTTGTTTTAATTCTATTCGAAATAGGGTACTTAGAGGCAAAGAAAGACATTCCAAAAGCCTATATAAACACCCTAGAGGCCAACCTTCAAGGGGGCGTTCAGCTAGGCCAAGGAGCCAAGCCAGAGAGGCCGAATTGTGGGATTCACTCGAAGAAAGCCAGTTGATCCATCCCAAAAGTCGGAATCACACTTAAGACTGAGGATCTCTCCTTCAATTCCTTCAGGGGGTTTTAGGGTTTTCTTTATGTTTTATTATTTTTCTTCTAATATGTATTCTTTTATGATTATGAACTAAACTCCTCAAATACTTGAGGGGGATGAAACCTAAGACGAATCTTGTTATTGCTTTCTAAACTATATGATAAATACTTGATTTGTTCTTAACTATGTGTTCTTAATTCTTGCTTTGATATTTCAGGATATTGATTCAAGTATTGATGTACTTAGGCAGAGGAGGAATATTCCCTGTTTAAGAGTAGATCTAGCATAGTTAAGTGGAGTTGATCGCAACCCTAGAGATAGGATGACTAAAATCTATCGGATTAGGGTCAAACCTAATATAGGAGTCCATAGATCGAGCTAATGCAATTCTAGAGGTTTTAATTAGAAAGAGATTTCAATTAATCAACCTAGGGTTAGACGTTAATAGCCTCGAGAGAGAGAGGTATTAATATAAATTAGGGAATCCTACGGATCAAGTCAAGTGAATAAATCGCCTGGTTCAGAGTTAGGTAACAAGTGAAGTCTAGGTGGATTCTTCCTCGGGTATTGTCTTAATCAATTGGTTTTCCCACAAGTATTTCCCCAATTCCTTCTTTATGTCTTAGCATCTTTAGCTTAGTAGTTAGTTAATTTTATATTAAATAATAATTCCCTTAATTCTTAGGCTAAATAATAAGAAGAAAGTTAGTATTAGTGCTTTTGGCTCCCTTGAGTTCGACAATCCGATCTTGCCACTAAACTATACTACTGTTCGATAGGTGCGCATGCCTCAATCATGGTGATAGTTAGTTTCTAGGCTCGATCATTCATTATATAAATTTTAAGACTTTTTCCACCACCATCATGGAGTAATACAGTGGATACGGGCCGATAGGAGTGCTTTACTGCGGTGGTACTAAACTGAAGATATCAAGCTCAGAATGATATCTGTGTCCTGACGAGCCCACAAAATAGTCATTGACCCTCAACTCTGGATGATAAGAATTATCCCCAGAATGTGTATGCGACCAGTCGAGCTATGGCTCGACTGTGGCTCTGGCTCGAGTTCAGGGTTGGGCTCCGACTCAGGCTCTGGCTTGTATACCCTAAGTTGACGCATGTACGAAGGGGCTACAGTCAATTGCCCATAAGTAAATATGGTTTTCCCGTATTGGAGTACCATTGTATGTACTCTAACGATGGTTGCAAATGGAAAGAAATATCCATCTAAGGTTTCCACACCATCCAATTATACCACACTGCAATATATTTCTTGTGTACAACCCCCAATTATTTCTATATTTTCCTCTCTTGTTAATCCCGTGGATCTTCCCCAACTGCATTAGCGGAGTCGAGATATATTGGATGCAACCAAACTGCCGGAGTACTCGATCCCCATGATACCACTCCACTATCGGAAATTGATAATGGGTGCATTAATACACCACAGGTGTGAATGAATGTGGGCAAACGAGGCTATAACAACCACAATTTTGATCTCCGATACGGCATCTAGATGAACTGCACGATTAATAACATGATTAAAATTTAAAACGGTTCGAGTAAGACATACAAAGTAATTACATGTCGCGAATATTGAAATAGTTTACCCCTTCCCCGGCATGTTGAACAATCATCAGATGATATATCAGAATAGTATATGACCTCTCGATACCCGAATTGGTACTCCATCTACGAAAACAAATTACATGTTAGAATAGTATCGTTAGAATAGTATCATTGGAAAAAAATATGCCAATTAATTGCTATAAAAAGTAAAATTTGGGTCACGTATTCTCCAGTAGAAATACGTATGCTTGGTGACTAACCGATGCCAAGAATGGCATCCGTAAAGAGCCCAAAACTGCAGCAATATGAGGCATCCACCTATGCCTACGGCATCAGGCTTTGTCGTCCGACAAAGCTCACGATACAACATAGCCAGAATTGTGGAACCGCAACTATAAGAGCAAACATTTTGCAAATCAGTTAATAGGGGTAAATACATCAAATGAACCTTGTAGTTGTTCGCATCCGGCATCAGTACACCCCTTATAACGTGCATAATATACGTTTGAGCTGCGCATATCGCCTCTTGCTTAGTGGCATTAATTGATAAATGTTCAAAATTGACTTTCAGCCATGAAAATCTCAAACCCGTAAATTTGGACTCAGCATCATTGGGCTAGACTCTTAGTAGGCTATAACAAAGGGTGGCTGGCTCGGATATCGTACTTATGCCCGTTATGGCACTCCCGTCAATTGAGAGCCTAACTTGCAATGCAACATCCTTCAGAGTGACAGTGTACTTCCTATATGGCAAATGAAAAGTGTGGGTTTCTAGGTGTCAATGCTTGACTAATGCAGATATTAAATTGTACCGTAAATCAAACGCCTGGATCAATGCTGCTGACCCGAATACAAAAACTCCAAGTATGGCATCAGTCGTGTAACACCCTAAACCCGTCCTAGACGTTATGGCCGAATCGACGATGTCACATGGAATGGAATTTGAAAGCGAAAATGTCAAGTTAAAACCGTTTTTGTTTATTATCTTCTATTAATCTCTCGTTGGTTTCAAAACCCTTTTATCATTAATTTGACTCGTTTAAAAACATATTTTATGGTGGAAGCTTTTAAAACCGTGAGATTTAAAGAAAATCATTCACGTTTAGAAAAAAATTATTTTAAAGAAAATCGAGTTTCCGTTGCAGTTCAAAAGTTTATGAAAACAATTAAAGGCCAAAGTAAAGGTATATAGTTCCAAAAGTTCACATTACATCAAAAATACCCCAAAATAAAAGGAATTAAAAATTGTAAATGGAATTAAACCGCTCAGTAGACATGTAGTCACCGTAGAGTCCTCTGCAGTACCGATCCGTCTAAGTCTGGGGATTACCTGTACAGATAAAACAGAAAGGGGTGGGTTTATGTAAACTCAGTGTATAATCCCCACAGAAGACATGTATACAGTCAAACACAAAAAATCAAATGTAGTTTGGGCCTAAGCCCATTTTAGTTTCAATAGCAGTTAGGGTCTTAGCCCATTTCAGTTTCAGTATCAGATATGCATTAGGGCCTAAGCCCATCACAATAACAATATCAAATATACATTAATTAGTAAACAGTGTCCTACCCAACCAGCCTCTACATACCATCTCCGTCAATCCCTATACTCCATGTGGGGTTTAAAACACCCACCCATCCCTACACTCCAAGTAGTATCGAATGCGGCACATAATCAGTAAATTACAGCTAAGCTGCCAGATAATAGACTTAAAATCCTTTCAGTACACTTCCTCCAAATATCAACATCCAAACCAAATGCCATGCAACATACAGTATATGACATGCTAATACATGCATATCAGTTATACAAACAGTTCAATATTCATATAATCATCATGCTCAATACATACATCATACATACAGTTCACGCATTTAAGGGTCTAAGTAGTGCTTACCGACCCTACTGTAGGTTCAAAATCAACTTGGGTGACCGTGCAACCTTAGAACACATTTCAGTTAAATGGGCTCACACACTTATGTGGCCTACCCGTGTGGGCCCACACGCCCGTGTGGCTCATATGACCCAAATCAGTCTAGCTTGCTGTCGTACACGGCCTACTTGGCCATTATACAGCCGTGTCTGGCGCACACGGCCTGGCCTCGTCGATCACACGCCAATGTTATGGCACACAGCCTACCACACGGGCGACCACACGCCTGTGTGGAGTCGACAGTGGGGTTTTTGACTTTCGCCGAAACCCAATTTTCTGTATTTTTGGGTACACACCTGGTATCAGTTTGATGCAAAACCACTCCTAAGCCTCCTGAAACCTAAAAATTGTCATAACCACACTTAACTTCAGCAACATCTACGAATCCTTTAACAGAAAAATTTCATGAACGGAAACTCACAACACCAACAACGTAACCGTGAACTTACCAGTAGCGAAAAGAAATCTTTAATGCTCAAATCACAGCAGAAACACCCACAACTTATTGATCTTCGCCTATTCTAAGAGAACCAAACACAAAACCCCCTTTTAGAAACTATCCATGAATCAAAAGATAGATGAAAATCTGTTACTTATCAAACTAGCGTACACAAACGTTGAACAAAAAGGAACCAATTAGGAAAATCGAGAAAAAAGGGAGAGACAAGGAAAATTCGACAGTGAATGAGAAGCAAAATGTCAGATGGGAATTTTGGAAGATCAGAGAGAAAATTTCAAAAGAAAATATGTAACACCCCAAACACGGCCTAAATGTTACGACCGGATCTGGCATGTCACATGAAAGGAATTTCTAAAAACTGTATGTTCGTTAAAAAGTTTGTGTTCGTTATATTTGTTGTGAAAAATCGAGTGTAAGTAATTTTGAATAAGAAACGGTTTATTAACATTTTAGGAAAATCCCGTATGAAACATTTAATAACAAGCAAGAACCAAATTAAAAGCTAAAACCAAATAAAATACCAAGGCCTTATTACATTGCAAAATCCCAAAATTAGAAAGTAATTTTAAATAAACCGAAAGTTTATGAGAAAACAAAGGCATGGCCACCACAGAGTCCACCTCACTCCAAGTCCTCAAACTAGGGATTACCAAACATTTAAAAAGAGGGTGAGTTTAGAAACCCAGGTGTACAACCCCAATAGTAAGAACATGTATCAACCCATACAAATACAACATATTAAGCATGTATGCAATGCAACCCACCCAACCTAAGTATCTAACCTCTACACACCACCGTACACCGCGGTCACACCGTGGGATTACTAAATCGACCTCCATCCGCTACACACCATCGAAAGGCCGCATAATCAATCGCACATCGCCTTATAATTGTAGCATAGCCACAGATAATGTGACAGAGTCACCAGATTCATAATATGTGACATAGGTCACGATAATGTGGTAAAACCACCGTAACACTTCCCTTTATCATTATCACCCATATGCCCATGCAACATACATAATATTACAATTCGTGTATGCAGCATAACATGCATGCAATCATATATCAAATAACGTATGAAACGAATTACCATCATAATTAGAATAATAATATACAACATAATCAATCTAACCAACCTCTAAGGGTATAATAGTAATTTTACCTACCAAGGCTATTTTCGTAATTTACCCACTAAGGGTATTTTCGTAATTTACCCACCAAGGGTATTTTCGTAATTTACCCACCAAGGGTATTTTCGTAATTTACCCACCAAGGGTATTTTCGTAATTTACCCACAGGGTATTTTGTAATTTACCCACCAAGGTATTTTCTAACGACCTGCAATGGCCTCCCGAGTCTAACTTGGCTACCATTTCCAATCGTCACTGCACTATTGGGCCTAAAACCCAATTTTGGTCCATTCGCCCACACGCCATGTGGCCCACCTAACACAAATCTAGCCACGTATATAGGTTCCACCTAGTCTAGTTCACTATATACTATATCATCATACAATTTATTCTAATTGGCCCCACGGGCCCATCGGGCCCAAGTAGCCCCAACCCACAAGAATACTACATCGATGGCCTCAACTATCGCGTCGAAGCCCCACACGCGCGCCAAGACGTGTCAGTGGCTACTAATGCCGTGGACCGGCACTTTCGCATTTGTCGCCTACAACTAGAGTAGAGAGTTACACACTTGATAGGACTCGGTGCTAAACCGCCTGCGACCACTCCCGTGCCCAACACCCACCAAGGTATGTTAACCTCCTCCGGCATGCTCTTTATATAGCTAGCTCTTCACCTTCATTCCTTGTATCTTTCCGATGTGGGATCCTTCACAAGAGAGCTTAAATTCAACTCAAACTCTTACCGTCAATCCAAGAAAATAAATACTCCTCGCTCCTCATGAAATTCAACCCAAGCTCTCCCATCGCCCAATTCACGCCACTTGCCACTTTACCAACCAGTTCCTTGTGTCTTAAACCATGCAACTAAATATAACCCTATGGCCAAGGTCTAAATTCATTTAATAAAAATAATCTAAAAGGAATGCAAACAACTAGAACCTTGGACCTCCTTCCTTCCTTGTGGCGTCATTCCTTGTCCTTAAGTGGCGTCACTTTGCCACTACACCACACACTCCATTTGTGTTATTTTCTCCACATTTTATTCTTAAGGCCTACCCGCCAACCTCCGTGATTTTTTTCACCTAAAACCAAAATTTTTCCTAAGGCCATCTTGAACCCGGACTTCATGAAGCCCCTAACTCGCCAAACTCACTTATCTAATTGGTCCAACTTGCATTTAAGCCGATCTCTTGTTCTCCAAAAAAATTTAAACGCTACTATGCCCAAGGCCCATTGAGCTCAATCCTACTAGGCCCAATTTCAAGATGTTACAAAATAAAATAAAAATAAAATAAAATAAAACTTAAAAAAATTCTGATAACTTCCTCATCCCACAAATCTCTCTCCCACTAATCCCTTAACTGAGAATTTCAACTGCACTGAAATACTTGCGCTAAACCAAGCAAAATAAATACTCATACTTGGGTAGGGATTCGAACATAGGACCTCCAACACATCATCACCTTACCACTTAAACTAGCAACTCATTCTGATATAGTTTTACAATTAATTCAATATAAGCCCATTGAGCAAGTGTAAGACTTAAGTCAGAAAAATTCCAAAATTTATCAAATGTAAGGCTTGAACTTGGGACCTCCCAAACATACCCTGAACACTTAACCACTGAAGCAAATACAAATTTATGTTAATTTTCACAAAAGCCGAAACAAGAATTTTGGGGCGTTACAAGTCGTTCATCCAAGGGATATCCTAAACCATTCACCCGACCCCTCAATGCGTGGTACGGGCCCTGACACTATTAAATTACAGAAAATAGTTATCATAACATAATTTATTTCCGTAAATGACGTGAAACTTTTTTTAATGGAACCCGTGAATAAAAAATAACAATATATTACCATATTATTAACTATGTTTGATATGTGATCATCGTTCTTAATCAATGAACCCATTTCAATACATGCAATTCAAAACAAATTTTGATCATTAATTTCTAAGTTTGATGCATTTTAAATATTTATCAAAGTACCTAAATTTTATATATTGCTTTTAATTACAAAAATACCAAAGCAGCTTTTGTCCACATCATTTTTTTTACTATATTACATTAACAAAATAAATATATCTTATAAATTCCAACTTAATGGTTCCATTCACAAATTCCATCTCAATGGTCTAATCTTTTCCCTACATAAAAAATAAAAAAATTATATTAAAATAATAAAATAACATGCCAATAAAAAATAATAGAAATATAACATAAATTATCTCAACATAATAAATACGAATATTGTTATTATTATTTTAAAATGATAATAAGTAAAATGTATTGATTTAAAAGATAATATATATAATAACATGCCAACTTAATTATTGTCAAAAATATAATTTTTTTCATAGAAGGATTCAAAAGAAATTTCAAAATTTAAAACACATAAACACTTATTCCCAATTATAAAATCTAAAAAATTAGAACACGTAAACTCTTATTCTTAATTCATTTCATAAATTCCAACTCAATAGTTCTGTTCACAAATTCCAAATAAATTACATAAAAATAAATCTAATAAACCTAAAACACACATGACAAATAAATTACATAAAAATAAATCTAATAAGCCTAAAACACACAAGACAAATAAATTACATAAAAAATAAAACATTCTTTCTATATAACATAAATAGGCTTTTTTACTTGAATAAACATTAAAATAAACTTATGAATGAAAATATAAAATAAATACAAACATACATTATTAATTCTTTTTAACCAAATAATACCTTACAAAAATAAAATTAAAATTAATTTTGAAAAAATCAAAAACAACAAAAAAACATTTATTTATAAAAAATTAGTAAATAATAAAATACCTTTTATGATTTTTTTCAACATCAAATCCTTCTAACCCCAAATACAATCTCTTAATTAATTTTTTTTCAAACCCTAAACACAACCCTTTTTTTTCTCAAATCCCAAAACACTTCTTCTCCTTCCCTTTCTCCGTTCCTTTTTTTTATTTTTTTCCCTTCCCCTTCTCTCTCTATTATGCTTCTATTTTCTTCTTTCTTTTTTCCCTTCCTTCCCTTCTCGCTCTCTTCTTCTAAATTTCTTTTTCCTTTCATCCGCCAAAATGGGGACATTGGGGACCTTATAATAGTCCCCAAAACACATTTCACGGGCATATTCTTGTCCCATCGTTGCTACCGTTGTAGGGGTCAGGGATGTGCTACCTATGAGGTTAGCTTCACCACCCCAGTGTCACCTATTAGTTTGGCATGATTAGGGGGTGTGCCGCCTACATATTAGGCATCACCAGTGGTCTTGTCACCTCAATGTTAACAGGTTGATAACGGGTCGAGTTTTGATCGTATGCAAATAACTCGTATTTTCTTGGTGTCGCCTATTTAAATAACATTTTTAATTTTTTAATATATATATTTTAATCAACTCTATCTAATTTTAGAGTGGTGCTGTCTATGCATCACCTCCACTTTCATTAATGTACTATTTAGATACATAATCCACTTCGCACGCTATTTAGATTTTTTTTTTCATATTATTCAGATAAAAAAGGCTAGATGTGACAAAGACAGTAAAAAATTTAAAAAATATTTTAAATTAATAAGAAGTTATTTAAAAAATTAATAAAAATATTACAAATATAATATTCTTGGTAAAATGGAAATGGGTTCTTTCACATTTGTTTTTGATCAACAAGAATTTTCTTATAATAACAGCTTCGATTCCTTTGAGGAAATGGAAAATGGGTTCAATGGGAACAACAAGAAAATGGGTAGAAAAGTTAGTGATGAATCTTTGGCCAATGACGAAAACAATGGGTTTAAAGACTTATTTAGACGAGGGAGCAAAGCAAGAAGAACAACATCATCAATGGCTACCTGGCTTTGAACTTTCTTTGAAGCTGAAGCAAAAATTGAAGAAATTAATGGTTTGAAACGGAAGAAGAGTTGGGTAATTCCAGAAAGAAGCGAGCTCGTAAATCAGGTTCCGTCGCCGGTAGTTCTTCGATGGTTTCAGCTAGTTCCTACAATGCCGGTGGTGGTTCAAACGCGCATTTCGAATGTGTAAACACACATTCGATATGATTTGCGAGGAGCTTGAACCGGCGGGGAATTTAATGGTGGAACCGAATTGGAGATTCATTTTTAGAGCTTGGGAGACAGTTGATTCGTGGCGAGGAAGCCAAGGATGGTGGTTAGCCTTAGCCACATCGGGATGATGTTTAAAAGGTATTTAACAAACTTGTTGGATAGTGCAGAGCATTTACTGCTTTGTTCAAGAAACTGGTGAAGATCCACCATAAAAAAGATAACCATTTACTTTCATCACACACATATATTTTTATGAAAGAAATAAAAACTATTAATAATGTTAAATATATTTTATTAATTTTAATTTTAAATTATTTTATTAATTTTTGAAGTTTTTTCATTTTCAGTAAAGGGGTTTTTTGTGTTTTGACGGGTAGGCTTCTTTCTTTTGAAAGATTTACCCAATGGGCTTGGTTCAAAACTTCAATTTCTAACCTAAGAAAAAAAACCCAAGAAGCTGAAATAGTGTGCTGCCCCTTTGCTACCACTTCGCCGCCGCTACTCTGCCATCCAACTGCTACATGAAGCAACCTTTTTTCCATTGCTCAACCATTGTTAGCTAAAGCTGCTAAACACTTTGAGATTTGAGGTCAGTTTGGTTTTAGTAATTTTCTATTGTACTTTGAGTAAGTTAGACATTGTTGAATGGATGGAAATTGTGGATGTTTTCAAAATATATCTCTTGTATTTCATGATCCTTTTTTGGGCTTTTCTTTTATTTGATTCGGTCCCCATCTATAATTTTCTTATTAATTTGCTGTACAAATTGCACAATCATAAACCAATATCAGTGTATTCAATCATTTAAGGATCTATGAGGTTCAGTATTGTCTGAGCTTACTAAACTTTGCCTTTTAAATTTTAACTTTTGCTTGGATTATATGTTGTTAGAGCAAGGTGGCTTTCCTGAATGATTTATAGGAGTTTATAAAATTTGTTTGATAATTACTTTATACCAAGAGAAGAAAAGGGGAAAAAAAAAACCTAGAAAAAGATCCGCAATTGATGAATTAGACGATCGATCCAATCGTATCACATTAGGAGACAGGTACAACCCTTTATATCTATTGTGAAAGCCCTCAAATTTCCCCCAGTCATTTCGCTTATCGATTTATGGTTTTTATGTTCTTAAGTAGCTCGGGAATTTGATTTCTTTGTACTACTTAATATTTGATGAAAATCATGTTATTTAATTTCTCTTCAAGGTGTATTTGATTACGGATATTAGATATGTTTAACATTGCAACAACCTTCTACAAAAGGATAAGCGTGAAGGAGCTAGTTACCAGCGCTCCTGTGTATGGCACAATCACGGGTATGCTTCGTTGAAATGAGCTGTTTTGATTGCTTTTAATATTTATTAAATTCTTTGAGCTAATTTCATGGAACTTATCCTCATTTATTTGTGGCTTAGATGGATCTTCTTCTGGCTTAAGTTTGATGCTTAGGCGGTGGGCTAGTAAAAAAACTGCTGGATCAACTAAGAATGGAAGAGATTCAAAACCCAAGAATCTTGGGGTGAAGAAGTTTGGTGGCGAGGTCAGTGGATGATCCAAATTCAAATGCGTCCATGTAGTAATAATAGATATGATATGAAGATTTTGCATTGTTGTGGCAGAGGGTGATTCCTGGAAACATTATAGTTCGTCAACGAGGAACACGTTTCCATCCTGGAAACTATGTTGGGATTGGGAAAGATCATACTCTCTATGCCCTAAAGGAAGGTTGTGTGAAATTCGAGACTCATAAGCTTAGCGGGCACAAATGGGTACATGTTGAACCCAAGGAAGGACATGTCCTTCACCCCCTTTATGCTACTGCTGATGCAGGAGAGCTAAAGACAGCCACGTAAGGTTTGTGTCATTATTGTTTGTTTAGGCAATCAAGTTTGTATCTCATAGTTAGCTAAACTTTTTGAATGATCTTGGATATTCAACTATCAATTGTATCAGAGAGGATCTTGGGAGAGATACAAAATAAAAGAAACATGAGGTTGGGCTCCCCATGTTCGATTTACCGCATGGTTGTTTCTGTTCCGGTTTCCTTTTTTGTTATTCATTTCTTTTGATTTTTCTTCACTGCATAGCATAGTTTTTAGACTCTAGCATACAAGTATTCCACAGCCATGAGCAAGATATTATGCTATAAAATGATGCAAGCTTTTTACAAGACCTCTAAGATAAGTTTCTAGTAAAAAATGGTGGAATCTCTCGGGTACTTTACCAACAGTCTGATGTGATTCATATTTCTTATGAATTTTGTTCTCCAATGGCTTTGACTAGGAAGTAGCCTTTTCTAGTTGATTGGCTGAGCTTGACGCAGCTAACATGAAGCAGCTTTCTAGGGCTTTTAGTGAACTGTAGTTATTGAAATGCAAGCGGTTTGTGTTGAGATTTTACTGGGATGCCAAATGTTTGAATCCGATTTCTCAAATGGAAGAATACAGTTAATGTGTTTCTTTGATTGCTACTAACAAAATGTAAACTTAATAAATCTGCAAGGGGTCGTAACCTGTTACAATTGTACACTCTCCATGTTCAGATATGTGAGAAAAAAGGCAATTACAATGAAAAAATTTCTGCTTGTTTTAACAATCGACCGCAAACAAGCTTTTGAGCTTTTGAATGTATGAAAGAATCTTGCTGGATACAATCGGGGCTCTTGCTCTCTTCTTTTTCATGGCTGACTTCGCTATTTTCATTAAGCCAAGGGATGTATCAGCTCAGCCAGTTTATCTGAATCAGGTTGGATCACCTGCTGGCTACAAGTATCCTCATAAAATAATAGCTGTGGAGCACAACTCGAAAAGAAAAACTGTTGGGTACAATGGTTGAGCAGGCACTTCAAACACTAAGCACTATCAGTTAGTTTTCATCTAACATCTCCATGTCTTGCATTTCCATGGGTTCAGGGAAAACTTCATTCGACGACCTTTTACGTGAAGATGAGTGTTCAATACCATCGCTGCCATGAGAACCTACGCTACCTGCCTGCCTAAAACCACTGAAACCCTCTCTGTTTTGGTGGCCTGGGATGGTGGCACTCTCTGATGAGCTCTGTCGCCAACTACCAAAGAAGGCAGAACCCCAAGACCGCCTAGACGATGTTGCTCTTAGCCTTGCGGAGCTGAAACTCTCCTCTCTTACTACTTTCAAAGGGTTTTCCAATGCTTTAAGAATATGTTTCATTGAGGGTCGTTTAGAAGGCTTGGGGTTAAGGCATGACCTTGCCACGATTGCCATGGCCCATACCTCCTCCAATAGATCCTCATCTACTATCAAGGATGGATCCATGATCTTAGTCACCAATTCCATTTCATATATACTGATGCAAGGCAAGGTTTGCTCAAGCCACTCCTTTGTAGATGCATCTTCTGCCTTACCAATACCAAGCTTGCCTGTTATAAGCTCTAGCAATACCTTCCCGAAACAGTACACATCGTAAGCACAAGTAGTCGAAGAAGAACCTGCCCATATCCAAACACCGATATAAGAAACGGATGCTGATGTCTTATTAATATTTCAGAATCAACCCTCCCCAACGATATTCTTTGAGATAATTCTTAATTCCATGCGCAAATTGGCAAAAAATCTATAGTTTCAGTTTCCAACTATAGGAACAAGTGATGGATATAATCTTTATCCATGTGTTATAACTGCTTTAATTTCAGTCAAATTAACCAATTCAAGCATAGTATCCAAAAAAAAAAAAAACCAATTCAAGCAGGGATGATGCCAATTCCAGTGCTTGTAGGATAAGAACGGCAAATCAATGAAATGAATGCTCATACATTAGTGAACTCCTTCTATTAAGCCTAACATCTGAACCCATGATAACATACAGAACTAAGGATGTTAACAAGCATGCAATCAAATTTTACGCACCTGAACCTGAAGGGCCTGGCTCAGAGGTCCTGCACATCATCGAGTCAAAACTTATATTAGAGCATTGAACAAATATACAATACAGAAAAAGATCTCGGCAAACACATTATCAACGAATAATTCAAAATATAACGAGTGCTACGAAGAAAAAAAGTGGGAATCTAAAGTTGAATCATATGTGCTATGCTCTTTTTATCCGTGGACATATTTCATTACTCCAATGACCTTGGAAAGAATTATACAGTTTATAAATTTACATCTAAGAAGATCAGCAATATCAATGTATTCTGTGGAATCAGTAGGTCATATCCCTTCAATCAAATTAACTATGTTGAAAGTAGCATGCATAGCAATACGATACCAAATGCTGTAGTTACAAGACAAAAGGCTAAGCAAGCAGTAGGATGAACTACGTACTGAAAGATACAAATCAGGTGTATTATGGACAAAACAAGCGACTTATATAATACTTACTGTGGTTTCCGGAGCAGCCTTTTGAGAACATTTTGGTGTGTATCTCCTTCCTGGGCCCGAACTTCACCCAAGCTTCCGAGTCTCACTTCAAATTTATCATCAAGAAGAATACTGCTAGCTTGAACATCCCTTCAACCACCAAAAGTAATTATAGCAAACAATTGAGGATACTGAAAATCGAAATCCTAAAGCTTGCGAAATGTTGCAAAAACAAGATGAACAGCATAAGATAGAATGGAGAAGGCAACATATATAGCTCCAGCAGCTAAAGGCATTGATTATTAACTATTACAATGAGAATAGAACTAAAAAGTAGCGAAAAGCATGTTCTGAAATACCTGTGAACTAGGGAAGGATTACATTCATGGTGCAAATGAAATAGTCCTTCAGCAGCTCCAGTAGCTACTTTTAACCTTGTAATCCAATCCAGGGACTGTAAGCTATCATCATCCGAATTGGTAACCCTGTAAAAGGAATTGGCTAAATCTCCATTTGGCATATGCTTGTATATCAAAAGCTTCTCAGTTTCATGCTCCAAGCAGTGCCCCAAAAGCGGGACAAATCTTGGGTGAGAAAGCTTTCTGAATAAATCCAATTCCATCATGTATGATTCGTTCTTGAAAGAACTCAAACTGACCCTTTTGATGACCACTGGGATCCCAGCTTCCAAGATACCACGAAATAGGTCACCTGAGTGGCCGTGCTTAATAAGATTCATCTCACTAAAATTATCAGTTGCTAGGAGCAACTGCTCATAAGTAAATGGATCTCCAGCACCAGCTATTGTAGGATCTTTCGGAAGTTGAGGACTATCCCCTTCAGGAACAGGCCCAACATCTGCATTCCTTCTTTGATTTCCGATGCCCTTATTGCGCCTCAAGACGAGCACTAGAATCAGAACCAATAGTACAATGAAGCCAAGTCCTCCAACTACTCCAGCCAAAATAAATATCAACCGTTTCCTGCTCTCCGAACTAGATTCTGCAGGAGGTGGCTGCGTTGTGTTGGGTGCTCCAAAATTATCAAAACTTAGCCCTCTATCGGTGTAAAAAAGTCTACACTCCTCCAAAGTCCTCTGTTTCAAAGCCTGAAGGCAATTCTTGTCAATAATAGCGTTTCTTTTCGTGTTGTTAACTACTACCTTGCCTTCAAAATAGTTGCCAGAGAGATCAATGAATCTGAACATCCCGAGTGAAAAATTCAAAGTTCCGTAAAAGAAATTGTTTGACAGATTGAACATGGCAGCTGTAGTAGCACTAATATTAGATCTAAGACCTGGAAATGGACCAGTAAAGTTGTTGCTTGATACATCAAGGGACTGTAATTTAGGCATTGACCAAATTGTAGCGTTAAGAGCACCATCCAGCTTATTCCTACTCAAATCCACAACTAGCAACTCAACAAGACTTGAAAACAAATCGACAGGCAGACGTCCTTCTAGCTCATTATCCGCCATTATCATCATTTTTAAACTCCTTAACATCTTTAATTCCTCCGGCAATGAACCGTACAAAGAATTCCTACTAAGATCAAGCTTAACCAGCCTTGAAAGATTGCCAAACTGAATAGGAATTGAACCAGAAAGATTATTATCTGAAACATTGAACACTTGAAGACCTCGTAAAGTGCCTAAACTAGGTGGAATTGATTCAGATAAGTAATTTGAAGCAAGTTCAAGCCTTTCCATGTTTCCAAAAGACCCAAAACTTGAGGGAACCGAACCGGTAAGCGAATTAACCGAAAGATCAAGAAATTTTAAGTTCCTTAATAGTCCCAATGTAGCAGGAATTAAACCAGCAAGATTGTTATCATGAAGATACAAAGAAGTGAGTCGACTCAAGTTACCGAGTGTATCAGGGATTGAACCGGAGATATTGCATGAGCGGAGATCAAGAACCTCGAGATTAGCCAACCGGTTTCCGAACCAATCCGGTATTGACCCGGGAAGCGGGAACCCAGAAGCATTGAAGGAAACTAACCGGGTCAAATTAACCAAAGAATCAACATTGAACTTGGGACTGAGTCGTCCAAGTCTGGTTCTTTTTAAACCGGAAACACTGATTTTGGAGACGGAGCCGTTCCGACATTCGATACCGAGCCACGACGAGCAGGGGTCGGACTTGATGGGCCAATCTTTGCCTCGGAGACCTAAAGATGCGCGGAGATCCAGCAATGCCCGCCGTTCGATTGGAGAACTTAACCGAGCTTTCTGAGCTACCACGCACTGGATCAAGAACAAGATTGCAGCTAACAAGAATATTGATAACGCATTTCTTTGAGCTTCCATTGATAATGCGAAGCTAATGCTGATGAACTTCAATGGCGGCTAAGTGTAACTCATCTTCTTCCTAACAAAATAAAAATTTGTTAGTTTCGTATGTTTACCATTACCATTACTATCAGAGAGCTCTCTTTCTCTTACTAATCTGTACATTTTATGTTCTTACTTGATTTACAGAAAGTAAAATTAAAAAATAAAATGAGGGGGGGTTATTAAGTAATAACTATTACTCAAAAATAGAGAAAAAAAAAAAAAAAATTCTTGTTCTTGGTAAATTCTTACCACCAATCACGAGCTTTGATTCTGCATTCGATGTCGTTTACCACCGAACCCGAATTAATAATAATTTAAACAAATAAAAGAAAAATCAAATAGAACTTGACGGATTAAATCCAAAAGAAATTCAAAGAAAAAAAATGAATGATGGCACGGGGTTTTAAGGGAAGGGAGGGTCAGGTGACATTAATGAGATGAAAGTAAAAAAATGAGGGAAGGGTTTGTTTGCCCAACCGCAGGGCTTTCTGCAAATACAGTTTTACTTTACTATCCACCGGAGCTATTTAGTGAACCTGCCATTTCAACAAACTAAAAAGACTCTAAACCTTTCAGTTTTATTATTACTACTCACTCAGAGCTTCAATGGTGATATGGAGTTTAATGCTTCATTGACTTGGAATTCTTATTTTCCACTCAAATTTTATAAAAAATTAACTAAAATTGTTCAAATAAATTATTATACCTTCAAAAAGAAAAGGTGGAATCTTGATCCTGAAAACCCACTCAGCCTATACCCAACAAGAATATGGAATAATAAAATGAAAAAGGGCGAATCCTTTCGTTTTCACATCATAATCAATCGAAAGACAAAGTGTTGTAAGTGGCAAATAGAGTGGGGATATATGGATCAAGTCTTAAAAGTCTTCTTCAGCGACATTTACCTGATGAAATTTGTGCTTTATTATTACTCTACCTTCATCAACTATTCTTATTTCTTTTTCCAATTATATGATATTTGAAGTTGGGTAACTTTCACACTCGAGCCATTTAGATTTTAAGTTTTTTCTTTCACTTACCCATCCTATTTGAAGAAAGTTACACGTATAATTGTCTCTTTATTTGTTTATTTTTTTCACTTTTAATTAAAAAAATAAAAATATAATTAAATCAAATATATTTAACTTCTTTCATTAAAAAATTAAAATTAATTCCAATTAAAATTAATCATTTTAAATTTATAATTAAATAAGATATATATTAACCGTGATATAATCCATTAAATTAAATCATGCGATCAAACTTTTGATTTTGAGCAAAACATTGATGAAATTTGTGTTTATAAACATATTGTGGATGGAAAGCTAGTTTTTCTAATTCTGTCGATGACATTCTACTCATTGGAATGTTGTAGATAAATAGCCATCGGTTATATTGTGGTTAATCCAACAATTTAGCATGAAAGATTTAGGTGAATCTAATTATGTTTTAGAAATTTGAATCCTTAGGGATTCGAAAGAATAAAGTGATAGCTTTATCGCAAGGTTCATAAATAGAAAAGGTATTGAAATGTTTTACAATGATCAATTCAAAAAAGGGATCACAACCTTTTGTTTTGAGATTTGATTTTTTTTCTTTAAAAAACTATCTTAAGGTAGCAAAAGAAAAAGAACATAAGAGAAAGTTCCTTATGCCTTATGGCCTTGGCAATAGGAAGTCTCATATATGTTATGCTACTATGCACACATCTAGATGTTTGTTATGCAGTAACGATGGTAAGTCAAAATCAAGCGAATCTCGGTCCAAAACACGTGCAAAAAATTAAGCATATACTCAAGTATTTATGGAGAACTAGGGATTACATGCTTGTATATTTAAGAGGGGATTTAACTCCTATCAAATATACAGACTCTGATTTTAAAACGTGTTGAGATTCGAGGAAATCGACATTGAATTGTGTCTTTATCATTGGCGACAAGTCCATAGTGTGGAGAAGTGTCAAGCAAGGCCGTAACACCTAATAACTGACCCGATCATCAGGTCCGGGTACAAGATGAGACAATAACCCAATAACTCAACGCTATTTAAAATTCTATATTCATTGCATACTTGAACAACTTAAATTTCAAAACCAAACTATTAAGATTCGTACAAAACTGGCGATAATTCTTACAACTTCGATTCCCACATCCATTTATAAGTTTCAACTTATGACTCAGTTATTGACACAATCACTTAAATCCTGAGGCGTGGCCTCTAAGGAAACCCCTCTATATATATGAAATAGCTATCACTCCTACCTCTAACTCTGGCGGGGTTTGGCTTGGACCCTCCTCTTTATTTTCAAGTCTTTATCTACCCTGCACCCAATCAATAATTTTATAAGTTCAAAAGAACTTAGTGAGATCTGTACATAAAATTCATTGAAGACTGCTTAAATATTAAGAACATGAGAGTCTAGGTACAAAATTAAACTCACTAGATTTTATAGGAGAATTCGCGAACTTAGTTGATAAGGCCAACGCCTGATTCTCTTTGAGTTACTTATTGGCAAAGATAGTCCTTGGTTTGGTCATAACCATGTTCTATCTAGAGATGTTCTCTTATGGGTCTTACCCCATTTTATTATTGTTCAGACTTATGTTATACTCTTTTCATGTTATGTCACATCCTTGGTACCCGTATTCATTACTTCTGACTGATGATAATGATTGGCGTTCACCTAGTATTTTCCATAATTGCGGATCCTTACCTACATAAGATATCTTTCTAATATCTTCTTTTCTTTAGTGGACTAGTGCCCAAGATGTAACTTCATAGTACTTATTCTTTTAATCCCATCTTTCAAGGTACTCCAATAGATAGGTAGTTGCCAATGTACCATTTCCTACTCAGGTATTCCTTGGTCGTTTCCACTCTTGGTAGACCTACAAGGTCTTCTCTGTATTACATGGCCCTAATGGACTTCGCTTCTCACTATTTTCTAGAGGGCTCTCTACCATAGTAGTTCCAGCGGACTTCTGTGTCATTAGTCTTAGTGGTCTTTTCTTCGTATTATGTAGTCCTAGCTAGGCATACTTTTCTGGAAATGTTTTGGCGGACTTTATTGGTCATTCAGCCTTGTGCAGACATTTCTTCCTATAAAGTCTCTTGATGGACTTCTCACCCTTTCGGTTATTTCTTTATCAGTTACCGAATTAAGACATTAACCTATAATAATCCCTTCTGTATCTGTTCAACCAATGTGGGTTCCATGATATTTCTGGCAAATTCTTACTGGCAGGTACTACATATGCTAATTTGTTTGAGGAATTTCTCCCTTCTTTCGCACAAACCGGTGTTGAGGCATTTCTTTGGCTTTACTCTCTATTTCACTTTGGCGAGTCCTCATGTTATCCGGTTTACTTGTGTTCCCCAAATGTGCCAAGACCATTCTGTCTCGTAACTTGAAGCACGAGTCAAATCGCGACTTCTTCTTTATTCCCTAGTTGGATTATTGGTTTACCGTCCTACGATCCCCATATGTTGCCATAACTGATATATGGTCTTACACATGTAATCCCCATGTTTAATGTCCTGACAGACTCTATTGGTTGCCATAGCTGAGCTATGGTCTCACACCTTAACCTCTTTCATGGTGTCGCATCGAAGGATCTTTTCACTTTCACGGTGTCGCTTTAGCGAACCAATAGATAACATTTTGCGATGCCACCCAAACTCTCTTGAATCCCCATTTCAATCGGCCTATTCCTTCATTACGCCATTTTCTCCTATCTTCATCTACCCCGACAAGGTAAGTACCTCCGTACTCCGCATATAAACTACTCATACATTTCATGCAAATACGATACTTGATACATAACACAAAGTACGCCACATATATTCAACATCACGTGATAATTGTTTGACATTCAATGATCATACTTACAAATATTCACATACTTGTACAAGGTTATGCATTCACAACATGCTCAATCACCATTTTTACACACAACAACAGATTCAGACAACCCAGAATAGTCACAACACAAATAATTCATCAACTCAATTTCCTCATCCACCCTAGATAGAGTACAGAAACTCACTTTGTTTCCTTTATCCTCGTCAGCTTAGCTTGTCTAAACACTAGAGCCTCATTTATCTTAGTAGTTAAGCATGACAATCATTTATCTGTTAAATCGAAGGTATTCAGCCTTAAACCCCAGAACCTAGTTTATAGAAACCTATTAGGAGTTCTAGCCCTCCCTCTTTCTCAAAATATTGAGTACAAAAAGGTTAAAAAGCTTACCAATTTCTTGATTTCTCTTAATCTAGACTTCACTTCTCACAAAATCGGCTCCATGTAGAGCTCTCCTATGTTCTCTTTTTTGGAACAATTGAAGAAGACAATATAAGTAAGAAGAAAGTTTGTAAATAGAATTGGGGAGGATTTTCTTTTGTAAGAATATCCACTTTCACTTATATATAACTCCTATGCACGATCTCTCAATCTCTTTTAGCCAATCACCGACAATCATTATGCCTCCATTATGGAACCAATTGGTTCCATCCTAACCAAACTAGAACTAAAACTTAACTATTTGCCCAACAATCATAAAATTTTCCCAAAATTCCTAGTAGAGTCTGCCAACTTACTATACATTTAATTAAGTTCTAAAATTCCTTTAAATTAGAGTCCTAAAGGAAACCTGAGTGTGACAAGGGCTACATTACTAACTCCACTATAGAGGCCAAATATGTGGCTGCTTCTTAGGCAACAAATGAAGCAATCCAGCTTTGAAAGTTTCTTATGGATTTTGAAGTCATTCTTAATAAGGAAAAAGCTATTATACTGTATTGTGATAATAGTGCGACCATAGCTAATATTAAGGAATCATGAAATCATAAAAGGATAAAACAAATTGATAAAAAAAATATCATAATATCCAAGAGGCAGTGGTAGATGGAATAGTGGATGTAGTTAAAATCACATCTAAGGATAACCTTATAGATTCATTTACTAAGACTTTGGTGGCTAGGAGCTTTGAGAAACATGTGGAGGGTATGATAATGCTAAATATGACTCATCTACTTCACTAAGGAAAGTGGGAGATTGTTGGGATCTAGTGCCCTAAATGTAGCTTATTCATCATTTGTAATTTTTCAAACAGGTTGATTTAAATAAAATTTCATTACACAATAACATCATTTGTATTTTTCCTTAACGATTATCGTACGCAAAGTAAAATGTAAGCAAATACTGGCTAATTGATCATCTAATGTTTAATTAACATTAACTTATTTTATTTGATCGGATAAGAACGTGAGAAGACAATTTATATTACTAGATAATCTAAACAGTCCAGAGGCTGACTGCCGCTAGACGTGCGAACGTCTGGACTGGAAATACTACAACAAAAAGATATAAAATAAAACAGTAGTGTCTGCAAGTATACAAGTCAAATTGTAATATAGTAAGTTTACAATGATACACTTCGAAAAGTATTCTGAGGATCGTAACAAAAAACTACTTTCTACACTAACAGGGCTAAATAGTAATAATCAAAATTATAGAATGAAAAACCAAATCAAAATTAAGCAGCAAAGATAGCATAAATTAAATATGATTAAAAATTGAAACTCACTCAATTAACAACAGAAGATTAACTCATGTCGGTGTTCATAATTAAATTCAGAATTCAGGTTTTAACAAATTAGCTAATAATTAATTAGTTATTACCTCTCGGCCTCTAACTAATTAACTAATTGACAAAAACCACTTATCTATAAACCTTGCAGTTTAAATCGGGCTAAATTAAGAGGTGCTTGATAAACTATTCTCTCAACCTCATTTACCTTGATTACTTCTTAGGATTGTCAATTTTAGGGTTTAAGCATACATAATTTAAGTAAACTAATTCTAAGGCAAACCCTAATTCTTTTGCTCAATTAATCCCACCTACAATCGTTAACCTCCCGATGGATTTAGCTACTCATGGATCGAAATAAAAAATTTCCTAACTTCAATTTAAACATGCAAAGTAAATATTTAACTAAAGAAAATGGAAAAGAGAAATTGATCCGTTTTGATATGGAGTGCGCTCGAAAGTCGAAAACCCTTTAATAATCGTCGAGGTAACATCGATTGCAAGTGAAAACCAAAGAAAAATTATAAAGTACTAAAGAAACAAAAACTCAGAACCAAATCAAATCCATGTCTGAAACAATAATAAAAATTTTGTCCTAAGATCTACCCTAGAAAAAATAACCCTTCGCTAATACCAAAACATAAATATATATATATATATATATATATATATAGGCAATTGTTTTTGTCCTAATTAGGTCAAATACAGACAATTAAACTGAATAAAATACACTGTGCAGAAGAAAACACCCGCAATAGTCTTTTAGTCTATGTCACATCGGTGTCGTGACACCTGAGGGCCTATGTCATGACACCGGCATCGTCCCTGATGTCCTTGGTTTGAAAACAGTGTCCTGCACACTAAATTGGCTTGTCAGTCCTACCTTAGGCCCATATTAGCCCAACACGTCGCTATAATACCAAAATATGTGTAAAAAGCTTATTTTACCAAAATTAAACATTAAAAAAAATAAAATGCAAAACTAATAAAAGTAGCACTAAATTGTGCGAAAACAATCTTATTAAGTGCCAGAAAGAACCTAATTTGTCACCACGAATTGTGGCAGATCAGAGGGTAATCGAAATTGCAAATCGATTGAAAGGCTAGTATGTTTTCTGTCACATCCTAAAAACCAGGTTAGTAGAACCGGGTAAAGGATCAAATATTAGAATCGGGTACCGATAATAGGATTAGGGTGTTTAATAATAAAATATTAAAATAATTATCTAGTCTAAAATTAGGTGGTGAAAATTAGAATTAGGTGATCATTATTAAATAACTTAAAATTGATTTTAAAAATAAAATTAGGTTTAGAAATAATTGAGAAAAATGTGTTTTAATTAAATTAAGACTGATTTGGAAAACAAGGGAAAACTGGGAGTTTTTAAAAGATAAATTTCCCTTAATTTTAAAAATCTGTTCATCTCCCTTATTTCTTTAAAAAAAAAAAACCCGACTTCCCCTCCCTCCTCTTCATCCACTTCATTTGAAAAATTTTCCAAAACTCAAATTAGAGCATTTTCTCTCAAAATAGCCAAACAAATATGATTTTCCAACCTACCAAACATAAAAAATCCTTCCAATTTTAAAGAAAAATCATTAAATCATCATCAAATTTGTCATTATCCTTCTTACGTTCAACTTTGAATTAGCTCCAAAACTTGTTTTTTTCTTCAAATTGAGGTAATGTATTGACTTATTATGATTATATTAAGGTTGCTATTTTTCTAATTCGGAATTTAATCGAGTGTGTTGAAAGTTTTTAAGATTTAAAACTTTTTAATCAAATATTGGTTCAACAATGGTGAAATCTGAAATAATGAATAAACCTACTATTTTTGATTAATTTCTAACCTATTTTGAACTAAATAGAAGATATTTGAACTCAATTTGATAGATTGATATCCAATTTTAATGAATTTTGAGTTTCCCCCTTTTGTGTGTTCATACAAGCTTGATTTTTGAAAATTTTAAATTCGTGGGATTAGGTAAAATTAAAGGTTTATATTTGTAATAGCAAGTTAAATAGGATGTTTACAAACTTAATTAAAGTTTAGGAACAAAAATTGAGAGAGGAAACCTCATATTTCAGCAAAATGAGTTGATTTTTTGTATGAGAAAAGTGACATTAGAGTGGTGATTTTGTTATTGTTTGTTTGAGTTTAAGGATGTTAAGAATTTGTTTGTAATATATTTAATGTGTATGCGAAATTTTGAACTCTTTGGGAGCTTTTACAAGCAAGGCAAAAGGAAAGAAAAGCTTATTTGAGATTGTTGTGCGAAAGGCGTCGACTAGGTGTGTAACAGCCCAATTTTGGGGCTAGTCAGAACGGTAGTTCCGAGACCACTAACCCGAGGTTGAGAAAATTTATTTTGATAATATTTTATGTGTTATAGCATGTTTATAATGATGCATGAGAATTTTGGTGCTTTAATTTTAGTGAATGAATGCTTAATTGTGAAAAAGAACTAAATCGAAGAAAGTGCGAAAGTTTTATTTTTTAAGGTAGAGGGGTCTAATAGCCATAGAATATTAAATTGGAGGTTCTTAAAGTGCAAATAGGCCATATGGAGTGTGTTGGCCGGCCATAGGAAGCTAGGGGAACAAGGGCATTAATTTTAGTCAAAGTTGGTGACATTAGGTGATAAAAAGATGAATAAAATATGCTAAAAAGGAAAGATATCATCTTTCACTATTCACTCTTCTTCCTCCACCGAAAATTTGAAGAGAAAATAGGGGTTTTGAAGCTCAAACTATCAGCCAACATATTCTCTAGCAAGTAAGTGATTTTAGAAGTCTTTCTTAATTATTTTTGCATTTTTAGAACCCCCAAAGAATAAGCTAGCTAATAAGGGGACTAATTTGCAATATGGTTGAAAGTCTAGGGACTTGCCATGAGAGTGTTCATGATGTTTGCTGAGTTTTTATGGAGGAAAATGAATGTTAGTAAGATGATAAACAACTTTTGTGTAGGGTGTTGCATGAAAACACCTAAATAGGACTTAAATACAAAGATTGAGAATATGAAATAAATGCATGAAATAATTGAAATTATAAGTAGTTGTAAGAGTAATAAATGTTCAGCTAGGCTTGTTTAATGAGAAAATGTGATGAAAAATGATTTACGAGCCTAGGCGCAAAATCATAATTTTGCCAAAGTGTAAGGGCAAAATGGTCATTTTTGCCTAAGTATAGATTTTGATGCATTATGATCATAAGATGTTTTAAATAAGTGAATTTTGTTGTTATAGACCTAGAAGAGCGTGGAATCAACTTTGACCGAGGAAAAGGCAAGGTTACTGAATAGACCGTCGATTAACGCGTTTTTACACCGAGGTAAGTTTTTGTGTAAATGATGCATTTTATATACACATGTTGTTACTAGTGGGTGCGTTGTATGATTGAGAACATGTATGATTTAAGTGGATTGAATTTGGTAGTTATTGAATAATTTTGTATGAATGACGAAATAGATATGTAAATGTGAAATAATATCTGTAGTAATAAATAGTGGGTTGTGTGCGATACCACTATAACAACTCTTGATGGTGGGCAAAGTACGATACCACCTTATTTCTTAATTACGATGGGTTGTGTGTGATACCATCGTCTATTTATCATTTGGTGGGCTATGTGCGATACCACCGTAACTATCCTTTTGGTAGGCTATGTGCGATACCACTGTAACTATCCTTTTGGTGGGCTATGTGCAATACCACCCTATTAAAGTTTGATGGTGGGCTAAGTGCGAAACCACCGAGTAATTTGTATTATGAATTGTTTATCGAGAAATTATGATGTGTTATATCATGTGACTTTGTGGTGTTAAGTGCAGGGATGCATGTTAATGAATGTAAGCATTAAGTTTGTGGTATGGTTAGAATGTGGTAAGGGAGGAAATGAGTAAGCATGACTATGAATGTGGATTGTTCTTGCTTAGTATGTAATGCTAATTATTGTTTAGCACATACTATGATGTTATTTGTTTACATATAAACTTACTAAGCTTAAAGCTTACTCCCTTTTCTTTTCCCTTGTTTTATAGTGATAAAGAGCCGGGTCGAGATACGAAGATAATTAGAAGATTCGCCCACACTATCAGCTCATCTTGGTATATCTAGACATAGTGTTTTTTAGTATGGCATGTATAGGGGCTAGACTAGTGAATTATTTTGTTATTTTGGCCAAGTGTATATTGGCTCCCTTATGGATGAATCTTTTTGTATATTGCCATAGTTGATGGCTCATTATGATTAATTTATGAAATATGAGGTTTTTAAAGAAAGTGTTTGTTGCATAAAATGATTTTCTCGATGATTTGTTGTATGGGATCTTGTTATGTGGGATAGGGTGACAAAAGAGCTTGGAAAATATCCTTATTCCTGTCCACATGGGTAGGCACACGGTCAGTCCCATGGGTGTGTGACCAGGCCGTGTGCCCCCTACACGTTAGTTTTACAAGTCAATAAGCCTTGTAGAAAACACACGGGCAGAGACATAGCCATGTGTCTCAACTGTGTGGGAGGCACGGCCACGGACATGGGCGTGTGCCCAGGCCGTGTGAAGTCTGCACCTTAATTTTAGAATTTAAATTGCCACACAGTTAGAGCACATGGGCGTGTGACAGGCCGTGTGGAATAAGTCAGTGTCGACCACGGGTACAGCACACGGACGTATGGCTGACCATGTGATGCAAGTTAGTGTCGACCACGGGTGCAAGGCACGGGCGTGTCCCATCTCACACGGGCGTGTGGCCCCTGTTTAGGTAAAATTTTCCTAAGTGCGCGCAAGTTTCCAATTTATTTTTGAAATCTTTCAGAAGTGTGTTTAGAGCTTCGTAGGCCCAATATAAGGATATTAGAGCTGTGTATGAAAAAGTTTTTAATTTGGAATGAAACTCTGATAGCCCAAAACTGTATGACCATGTGAGTTAAGTACGGTAATGCTTCGTATCCAATTCCAGCGTAGAATACGGGTAAGGGGCGTTACATTTAGTGGTATCGGAGCTATGATTAGTCAATGCTAAGACTACCGTAGCGTGTGTTAGGGTCTAGCTATACATGCCATAAGCGTATATTGATAGTGTAGTGGCTTCTGACAATTCTAAACTTTGTTTTTATATAGTAAATGGATCTCGATCAAACGGATACTGATGATGTAGCTAGTAATGCGCCAGCTCCCACGCAAGGGATCGCGCTTGTAGAAAGTGGACCCGAGACTAGGGGCCAAGGAGAAGAGGCCCGAGAAGCTTTTTTTCCAAATGATGAGCAATTGGTACATGGAGTCCTTATAAGCAAACCCTAATGCTCAACCTCCTCCACTCCCTCCTATACCTCAGCCAATTCCTATGGCTCCTCAAGGTGTAGATGTAGTAAGAATAACCAAGCCCCTAGTAGACAAGATTCGGAAGTAAGGGGCTGAGGAGTTTAGAGCTAATATAGACGCTGACCCTGAAAGGCGGAGTTCTGGCTTGAGAACTCAATGAAAGTGTTTGATGAACTCTCCTGCACACCTGAAAAGAGCTTAAAATGCGTCATGTCTTTGTTGAGGGACTCGGCATACCATTGGTGGAAAACGTTGAAGTCAGTGGTTCCAAGGGAGAGAGTGACGTGGGACTTCTTTTTGGAAGAGTTCTGAAAAAAGTATATGTCAGAGGTTTGTGGACTAGAAACAGAAAGAATTCCTTGAATTGAAGTAAGGAAGAATGACTGTGGCAGAATATGAGCGCGAGTTTGTTAGGCTCAGCAAGTATGCACAAGAGTACGTGTCTACAGAAGCTATATTGTGTAAGAGGTTGAAGATGGGCTGAATGAGGATATCAGACTTTTAGTTGGGATCTTGGAGTTAAAAGCGTTTGAAGTGTTGGTTGATAAGGCATGTAAGGCCGAAGAACTGAATAAGGAAAAAAGGAAGGTTGTGAGTGAGGCCCAAGATGCAAGAAAAAGGCCAATGAGTAAATCATACCAAGCTCAATTGAAGAGGTCCAAGGAAGTAAACCCTCGGATGACTACGTCAATTGGATATTCGCATAGAGACCGAGGCAACACATATTCAGACTCGAAAGTTCAAACCACTTTGATGGAAAGTGTGGGAAATCCGAAGTCCAAATCGGAGTGTCCAAATTGTGGAAGACAACACACGAGGGAGTGTTGGGGGAATAGCAAAAACTATTACAAGTATGGTTCACCCGACCATTTCATTTGAAATTGCCTTGAGAGGGATGACAAGGAAAGAAAGCAAGAGATAAGATCAAGCAATGTATCTTTAAAGGGCAGATCACAAAAGAACCTGGGAGGTGGGACTAGTGGTAGAGGTGTGCCTTGAGATTCTACTGTGAGACCAGAGGGTCGTCCACCTGCAAGGACTTATGCCATTCGCGCTCACGAGTAGGCATCATCTCCAGATGTGATAATGGGTACTTTTTCTTTCCATGACACCTCTATTATTGCTTTGATTGATCTGAGGTCTACCCATTCATATATTTGCATGAAATTGGCATCTAGTATGAGCATGGTTGTTGAGTCTACGAAATTTGTAGTAAAGGTTTCAAACCCGTTAGGTAAATATGTACTAGTTGACAAGGTGAGTAGGAATTGTCCTTTGACAGCTAGAGGTCATTGTTTTCTGGCAAACCTTATGTTGTTGCCGTTTGATGAATTTGATTTGATTCTTGGCATGGATTGGTTGACTGTCCATAATATTTTAGTGAACTGTGGTAGCAATTTTATTGAATTGAAATGTGAAAATGGGGATGTCATTCGAGTTGAATCAAGTAGATCGGATAATCTGCCAGTGATAATTTCAACTATAGTAGCCGAGAAATATTTGAGGAAAGGATATGAGTCTTATCTCACTTTTGTGCTGAATACTCAAGAGTCAGAGGTAAAGATTGAATCAGTATCGGTGGTATGCGAATATTCGGATGTGTTTTCGAAAGAGTTACCTAGATTACCTCTAGTTAGAGAGGTCGAGCTTGGGATTGAGTTAGTTTCGAGAACGGCACCTATCTCGGTTGCTCTATATAAGATGGCACCATTAGAGTTGAAAGAACTGAAGGTTCAGTTGCAAGAGTTAACGGATAAGGGTTTTGCAAGACCGAGCTATTCACCGTGGGGTGCTCCTATACTTTTTGTGAAGAAAAAAGATAGGTCGATGAGATTGTGCATAGACTATAGATAGCTCAACAAAGGGACTGTGAAGAATAAGTATCCTTTGCCAAGGATAGATGATTTGTTTGACAAACTGAAGGGAGCTACGGTGTTCTCCAAGATAGACCTAAGGTCTGGCTATTGCCAGTTGAGGGTTAGAGAGCCAGATGTGTCGAAAACTACATTTCGAACGAGGTATGACCATTATGAGTTTCTTGTCATGCCATTTGGTTTAACAAATGCCCCCGCGATTTTCATGGATTTAATGAATCGCATCTTTCGACTGTACTTGGACAAGTTTGTAGTCGTTTTAATTGACGACATATTAGTCTATTCTCAGGATGAGAGTGAACATGCGGAGCATCTGAGAATTGTTTTGCAGACTTTAAGAGACAAGCAGCTGTATGCTAAATTTAGTAAGAGTGAGTTTTGGCTCCAAAAGGTCGGATTCCTAGGACATATCGTGTCGGGTGATGGTATTAGAGTTGATCCGAGTAAGATCTCGGCTATTGTGGAATGGAAACCACCAAGAAATTTGTTTGAAGTTAGAAGCTTTTTAGGTTTAGCAAGGTATTACAGACGGTTCGTAAAGGGGTTTTCTATGATTGCTACCCCGATAACAAAATTGTTGCATAAAGATGTTAAGTTTGAATGGATAGAAAAATGTCAATAGAGTTTTCAAAGATTGAAAACATTGTTGACTGAAGCTCCGGTTTTAGTACAACCTGAGTCGGGGAAAGAGTTTGTAGTCTACAGTGACGCGTCTTTAAATGGTCTCGATTGTGTGTTATGCAAGAGGGTAAGGTAGTCACTTACGCCTCGAGACAACTAAAACCACATGAGAAAAAACATCTGACTCATGACTTGGAGTTGGCTGCAATCGTATTTGCTTTGAAGATTTGGCGTCACTATTTATATGGTGAGAAGTGCCAACTCTTCACGGATCACAAAAGTTTTAAGTACTTAATGTATCAAAAGGATTTGAATTTGCGACAACAACAGTGGCTCAAATTATTGAAAGATTATGATCTAGTAATTGGCTACCATCTGGGGAAAACAAATTTGGTCGCGGATGCCTGAGCAGAAAATCTCTGTATGCTTTGAGAGCTATAAGCTCGAGTTTAGTGTTGTCTGATGATGGTGCTATATTGGCCGAGTTGAGGGCTAGACCGCTATTTATTCAATAGATTAGTGAAGCTCAAAAGAATGATGATGAGATGCAAGCTAAGAGAGCCAAGTGCGAATAAAAAATGATTCTGATTTTCGATTGAGTTTAGATGATTGTTTGATGTTCCATGACAGAATTTGTGTAACTAAGGATAATGAGTTGATTCGGAAGATATTAAATGAAGCACACAATGGCCACTTGTTAGTACATCTCGGTAGCACGAAAATGTACAATGGTTTGAAGAAATTTTATTGGTGGCGGTATGAAAAATGACATCTCTGAGTTCGTGGCAAGATGCTTGATCTGTCAACAAGTGAAAGCTAAGCACCAAGTACCTTCGGGATTGCTTCAGCCGGTAATGGTTCCCAAGTGGAAGTGGGATCAAGTTACTATGGATTTTGTAATGGGATTTCCTATGGCTCTGAGAAAGAAAGATGCTGTGTGGGTTATTGTGGATAGACTAACGAAGTTGGCTCACTTTATACCGGTGCGTGTTAATTATGCTATTGATAAGTTGGTCGAGTTGTATATTGCTGAGGTGGTGAGATTACATGGGGTGCCTGTATCTATTATCTCGGATATAGATCCGAGATTTACTTCGAGGTTTTGGAAGAAGTTACAGGAAGCCTTAGGTTCAAGGTTGAATTTTAGTACTGCGTTCCATCCTCAAATTGACGGCCAATCTAAAAGAGTGATTCAGGTTCTTGAGAATATGCTATGATGCTATGTGTTAGAATTCGGAGGTAGTTGGGAAAGATATCTACCTTTGGTTGAGTTTGCCTACAACAATAGTTATCAGTCGAGTATACAGATGGCACCGCACGAAGCCTTGTATGGTTGTAAGTTTTAGACTCCCTTGTATTGGACCAAGCTTAATGAGAAACAAATTCATAGGGTCGATCTAGCTAAAGAGACCGAGGAGAAAGTGAAAGTGATCCAAAATAGTCTGAAAGCTGCTTCAGATCGACAAAAGTCATACGCGAATTTAAAAAGAAAAGAAATCAAGTTTCAAGTGGGTGAAAAAGTATTTCTAAAAGTATCCCCGTGGAAGAAAATAGTGAGATTTGGTCGAAAGGGCAAATTGAGTCCGTGATTCATAGGACCGTATAAGGTTACCGAAAGGATTGGGCCAGTGGCATACCAGTTAGCTTTGCCGGTAGAGTTAGAGAAAATACACAATGTGTTTCATGTGTCGATGTTGAGACGATATCGTTCCGATCCTTCACATGTAATCCCTCCATCAGAAATTGAGATACGATCAAACATGACTTATGAAGAGGAGCCAATTAAGATTATGGCTCGAGAAGTGAAACGGTTGATGAATAAGAGTATAACATTAGTAAAAGCGTTATGGCAAAAGCACGATGTGGAAGAAGCTACGTGGGAACCGAAAGAATCCATGAGAGAACAATATCCAAACCTTTTTACCGGTAATATTTTCGAGGGCAAAAATCTCTAAAGGAGGGGAGAGTTGTAATAGCTCGATTTTGGGGCTAGTCGAAATGGTGGTTTCGAGACCACTAACCCGAGGTTGAGGAAATTTATTTTGATAATATTTTATGTGTTATAGCATGTTTGTAATGATGTTTGAGAATTTTGGTGCTTTAGTTTTAGCAAATGAATGCTTAATTGTGAAAAAAAGACTAAACCGCAGAAAGTTCAAAAGTACTATTTTTCAAGGTAGAGGGGTCTAATAGCCATAGAATATTAAATTGGAGGTTCTTATAGTGCGAATAGGCCATATGAAGTGTGTTGGCCGGCCATAGGAAGCTAGGGGGACAAGGGCATTAATTTTAGTCAAATTTGGTGACATTAGGTGATAAAAAGATGAATAAAATATGCGAAAAAGGAAAGATATCATCTTTCACTATTCACTCTTCTTCCTCCACCGAAAATTTGAAGAGAAAATAGGGGTTTTGGAGCTCAAACTATCAGCCAACATATTCTCTAACGAGTAAGTGATTTTAGAAGTCTTTCTTAATGATTTTTACATTTTTGGAACCCCCAAAGCATAAGCTAGCTAATGAGGGGACTAATTTGCAATATGGTTAAAAGTTTAGGGACTTACCATGAGAGTGTTCATGATGTTTTCTGAGTTTTTATGGAGGAAAATGAATGTTATTAAGATGAGAAACAACTTTTGTGTAAGGTGTTAGCATGAAAACACCTAAATAGGACTTGAATGCAAAGATTGAGAATATGAAAGACATGCATGGAATAATTGAAATTATAAGTAGTTGTAAGAGTAATAAATGTTAATCTAGGCTTGTTTAATGAGAAAATGTGATGAAAAATGATTTACGAGCCTAGGGTAATTTTGCCAAACTATAAGGGCAAAATGGTTATTTTTGCCTAAGTATAGATTTTGATGCATTATGATCATAAGATGTTTTAAATGAGTGAATTTTGTTGTTATAGACCAAGAAGAGTGTGGAATCAACCTTGACCGAGGAAAAGGCAAGGTTACTGAATAGACCGTCAATTAACACGTTTTTACACCGAGGTAAGTTTATGTGTAAACGATGCATTTTATATACACATGTTGTTACTAGTGGGTGCATTGTATGATTGAGAACATGTATGATTTAAGTGGATTGAATTTGGTAGTTATTGAATAATTTTCTTATGAATGACAAAATAGATATGTAAATGTGAAATAATAACTGTAGTAATAAATAGTGGGCTGTGTGCGATACCACTATAACAACTCTTGATGGTGGGCAAAGTGCGATACCACCTTATTTCATAATTACGATGGGCTGTGTACGATACCATCGTCTATTTATCATTTGGTGGGCTATGTCTGATACCGTTGTAACTATCCTTTTGGTGGGCTATGTGCGATACCACTGTAACTATCCTTTTGGTGGGCTATGTGCGATACCACCCTATTAAAGTTTGATGGTAGGCTAAGTGCGAAACCACCGAGTAATTGGTATTATGAATGGTTTATCGAGAAATTATGATGTGTTATATCATGTGACTTTGTGGTGTTAAGTGCAGGGATGCATGTTAATGAATGTGAGCATTAAGCTTGTGGTATGGTTAGAATGTGGTAAGGGAGGAAATGAGTAAGCATGACTATGAATGTGGATTGTTCTTGCTTAGTATGTGATGCTAATTGTTGTTTAGCACATACTATGATGTTATTTGTTTACATGTAAACTTACTAAGCTTAAAGCTTACTCCCTTTTTTTCCCCTTGTTTTATAGTGATAAAGAGCCGGGTCGGGATACGAAGATAATTGGAAGATTCGCCCACACTATCAGCTCATCTCGATATATCTAGACTTAGTGTTTTTTAGTATGGCATGTATAGGGGCTAGACTAGGTGAATTGTTTTGTTATTTTGGCCAAGTGTGTATTGTCTCTCTTATGGATGAATCTTTTTGCATATTGCCATAGTTGATGGCTAATTATGATTAATTTATGAAATATGAGGTTTTTAAAGAAACTGTTTGTTGCATAAAATGATTTTCTTGACGATTTGTTGTATGGGATCTTGTTATGTGGGATAGGGTGACAAAAGAGCTTGTCAAATACTTGTTCCTGTCCACACGGGTAGGCACACGAGCGTGTGTCTAGGCCGTATATGACACACGGTCAGTCCCATGGGTGTGTGACCAGGTCGTGTGTCCCCTGCACGTTAGTTTTACAAGTCAGTAAGCCTTGTAGTAAACACACGGGCAGAGACACGGCCGTGTGTCTCAGCCGTGTGGGAGGCACGGCCACGGACATGGGAGTGTGCTCAGGCCGTGTGAAGTCTGCACATTGATTTTAGAATTTAAATTGCCACACGGTTGAAGCGCACGGGCGTGTGACAGACCATGTGGAATAAGTCAGTGTCGACCACGTGTACAACACATGGACGTGTGGCTGATTGTGTGATGCAAGTCAGTGTCGACCACGAGTGCAAGGCATGAGCATGTGAAATACCACACGGGCGTGTCCTATCTCATACGGGCGTGTGACCCCTGTTTAGGTAAACTTTTCCTAAGTGCGCGCAAGTTTCCAATTTATTTCTGAATTCTTCTAGAAGTATGTTTAGGGCCTCGTAGACCCATTATAAGGATATTAGAGGTGTGTATGGAAATTTTTTTAATTTGGAATAGAACTCTGATATCCCAAAGCTGTATGACCATGTGAGTTAAGTACGGTAAAGCCTCGTATCCGATTCCGGCGCAGAATACGGGTAAGGGGTGTTACAAGGTGAGTGGTTTGAATTGTAGCTCTTAGGCACGATTCCTAAGGTTGAGTGGGGGCTTAGGTTGGTCTAAACAAGTAATCTAATTCCAAGATTAAGTAATTCTACTTGAATTATATCCTATTACTTATGATGCTTGTATGTGAGATTGTGAAAAATCATGTGAAATATTTAAGCGAGTGATAGATGAATATGATGGTGCTTGTCACACCCCAAAAATTGAGTTAGCAGAATTGGGAAAGTAGGATTGGGTGAATTGGAACTTGTAAATAGGAAAGATAATTAGGTAATTAGGAATTAATTAAATAAAACATTAAAATAATTAGAACTAATAATTTTAAGTTAAGAAATTAAAATTAGGTGTCTGAGAACTAATTTGATTAAAACGAATTTTTTAAAAACGAGGTTTGATTTAAAAATAATTTTGAAATTGGTTTTAATTGAAAAACGAGGACCTATTTGGAAAAAAAGGGAAGAAACTAGAGGTGGTTAAATGGGTAATGGCCCAATTTTTAAAAAATTGGCGCCTCTTTAACAACCCCCACGTCTCCTTCCCTCCCATTCTTCATCTTCTTAAAAAATTTGCCAAACACCAAATCAAAGCTTTTCTCTCGAAATTAGTTCATCCTTTTTGATTCTTAAGCTCTCTAAACGCAAAATCTCTTTTCAATTTTGAAGAACATTCGTGTTTTCATCCATAAAATCGTCAAGAGATCTTCATATGTTTTAGCTTGAATTAGCTCCATAGCTCGTCGATTTTGCAAAATTGAGGTAAGATTCTAACTTTTCATGATTAAACTAAGTGAGTTGCTATTTCAATTCGAGATTTAAATGATTTAATCAAGATCCAATATATCACTTAATTTTTAAGTTGATTTTTGGCTTGAAAATGGTAGATCTCATATTTCTTGGTTAAGCTTTGATTTTAACGTGATTTATAACTCATTTTTATCTAATTAAAAGATATTTGATCTTAATTTAATAAATCCTTAATGAATTTAAGCAAATTGAATGTTTTCCCCCCTTTTTAAAAGATCACATAAGCTTGATTTTTCTGAAAAAATTAGATCGGTGAAATTGGATGAAATTGATGGTTTGGATATGTAGTTAGATGATATTTAGGATGTATGAAGTTGAAATCTAAGTTTAGAAATAAGAGTTGAGTGGTTAAATGCCTATTTAAGCAAAACTAGTTAAATATTCGGTATAGAGGTTAATAGGCTTTGATTTATGATTTTGGAATGATTTAATGGTGTTTTTTGTTGTTAGTAACGCCTTTTTAATATGTTTGATATGTAAGAAAAGTTTCAATTCATTTAGGAGCCTCCACAACCATGGACAAAGGCAAATAGAAGTTTACTTGATCATGGTAGTTGAAGCAATTGTTGCTAAGGTGAGTGGTCTGTTATACTACATTTAAACTCTAATACACAGGCTAATGTGACATATGCGAATCCCCTTATTAATTAATATGCAAATCTTGATTTTCTTGATGCAAACTATTGCAATTTTGTTTGACTGTAGGGTATGCATGCTATCCGATTTTAATGAGCCAAATGCATGAATCTAAAACGTGCATGTAGGTATAGGAATAAAATAGACCGGGCTTAGCTGTAAACCATGTACTTGACGTGATAATTGTGTGTGAATTTTGCATTTAATTATTGCATGTGTGTGAGCATAATATTAAAGGCGTGCTAATGTATTGAAAAAGTATGTATATATATACAATATATATGCGTGGGTTTTGTTATATATATGTATATATATATATATATATATATATATATATGTATATATATGCATGGGTTATGTTATATATATAATATATATGCATATATGGGTCTTATTTTATATTATATATGTATATGAGTTTTGTAATGCTTGCAAACTAATAAAAAAAATATAATGTGAACTCTTATAACATGCAAATTTTATTGATAATGTACATCTATGCATGCACGAACCAATATGCCAATTATGAGCTCTATGGTAATACAAGCTTTGATTAGTGCAAAATTATATTATCGTAAAATGATAGGTGCGAACTCAACTGTAGTGCGAGCCAATTATATTTTTGTATTGTGTTATATTATGAACCATGTTAACTTGGTGAATTTTATTATTATGGCGAACTATGTTAATTTGGTGATCTGTATTAATATGGCGAACTATATTAATTTGCCAAATTTTGTATTGTGAGATTTTGAGTTGTATTGAATGTAAGCTAAGCTATTGCGTGCCCTATGCTAAATAAATATGAGAACAATGACTTATATGAGCTATGTCATGAATGATATGTGAACTGTGTTATGTGTGCAATATATGTTGCATTAAAGTTATATTATTTGTGAACCATGCTCTATAATGTGCAAGCTCTGCTTAATTACGAGCCCTATTATACTGAATATTGTGAATATGTTAAAGAGATATGTAGCCATTGTGATTTTATGGAGCCATTGGATATAGTTGGCATGCCATAGGATTGTGAGTATTCACCTTTTTTATTACAATGGGCATTGTGGCCCGGAGATGTGTTAGAGAGAAGAGAATGTCGAACATAGCTCCATTCACCGTAGATGGAGTGGTATGTTTGAAAAGTGTAAGCATTTTGCTATACTTATATTGGAGATAGTGTAGGGCTCTTTGAGTCCAAAAGTGAGGCGTTATAAGGAGATTCGTTTATCCAATGTGTGGTGATAGAGTCCCCTATATGTTTCATAATCACAAAAACACCAATTTATCATTATTTGAAATATATGAGTTATGATGGAGTATGAATTGTTATTTTGCAAGAACTGTTATGTGTTATGAACTACTAATTGGTATGAACTGTTATTTCATATGAGCAAATGTTTTATGCGTATTGATAATTTATGTGATCTACCCATTTTATGCAAATTACTTATTATTTGTGCACTACTTATTTTATGAGAACTATTGTGTCGTGTGAGTTACTATTTTGTGTAGATTGTAATAATATGTGAACCGTTATAGTATGTCACCATTTAACCTAACTGATGTGTTTATTTGTAGTATGTTTGAGCACTCACTAAGCTTGTATAAGCTCACCCACTCTTTTATATCATTATAGTGATTTAGCTTGTGAAGAGGTGGGGAAGTAAGCCATCCAAGTGATCCATAACAAGTCTATAACTTGGTATGTTTATGTGTTCCTAAATCCAATTGAGGAAGACAATGTGAGACCAAATTATAGGATTTAGAATTAGACTTAGTTATAATTTTCGGGTTGTAATTGGACATTATGGACTCTTTAATTGGTTTAATTTGGAACTTTTTCTAGTGCTTTAGATAGATGATTGAATGTAGATTATGATTACTTGATGAATGCTTTGATTAATTGATAGACTAACTCGTAAGTGTAGGTGGAAGAGTTAATGGAAATTAAGGTAAGACTTAGATGTTAAATGTGTGTTTTAGAAAACAATTGAATGTTTAGTATGCATGAATGTAAGATTGGACTAATTACGTAAATTGTTAGTCACCTACGAACTAATTAAATGACAAATTTTATGAAATTGTACGTAATGTTTTAATTGATCTTCCGAAATAAGAATTTTACGTATACTCCTGTAATATTATTTTCAAACCTTGTGAAATGGAGTTTTTTTCAATATTTTACTATATTATGGTTTAAATCTAATTATATTTTTAAACAAAACGGTTGTTTAAGTCCTTACAAATATAACCCTTTTGAAAATACCTTACTGCATGCATGTATGTTTATTTTTGAGGTAATTGTCTGTTAAATATTAAATTGTGAATTAGTCTTGTTGTTGATTGTTGATCAGAGTAGCGCAACGAAATCAAGATATTAGGTTCTTATTTAATATTTCATTATTACTTGTGTGGTGCGATTGGTCAATTGGTGTGTTTTGTGGTGGTTTAAATGGAGAGTCACTTCAGTGGCTAATGTGACGTTGAAATTCGGGTTGGACCGTCCTAGCCGAATTTGGGGCACCAAAGTGTTTGTTAAATGAACTGCTAAATTTTTGCACACTATTATGTTTTAGAGTGATTATGGCTCTTTTGATCAACCGTGTTAGCAATTGAGAGTGTATATGTCTATAAAACGGTATGCAAATGTGTGTTTAAGTGGATAAGTGACATTATGAACACATGGAACCATTGGATATCATTAGCATGCCATAGGATAGTGAGTACTTACCTTTATTGTTTATGATGGGGCGTTGTGGCCTGAAGATAGTGATGGATGAATAACGGAGTGTAAAGCATAGCTCCATTCACCGAAGATAGCGTGGAGTGTTTGAAGAGTGTTAGCATTCGTGCTACACTTATACATAGATAATGCATGACTCTTTGAGTCATTTGGAGTGTTTTGAAAATTTGCATACGAAGTTTTATAAGATTAATTTCATAATTTTATTATCAATTTTATAAAAAAAAGATATTTTTCAAAATTAGGATTTAGTCCTTAACATTCGCTTTTAAAATTAAATGAGTTTTACTTACTAGTTTTAGTATTTTCTTCCAATTAATGTTTTAAATAATATGTCATAACATGTATGCATGTTTAAATTATTTGTTTTTTTGAATGTTTCGAGTATTGTATGTAAAATGACCTTTTAACCCTTGAATATCATTTTAATGATTTTGTTAGAAGAGCGTGATTTTAGGGCTTGTTTGTTTAATTTCATTTTTTTATTGATGATTAAGTGTGTACCCATATAGTGTGAATGGTGGCTTCTGTGGTGTGTTTTGGTGTTCAGTAAGGAGAGTCACGTAAATAGCTAATGTGACGTTTCAAATTTGCGTTGGACCCTCCTAGTTTGGGACGCCATATTTGATGGTATCAGCGCCAGATTTGAAAAAACCAGGTTTGCCAAGTTTGGCAGCAATCAGACCAAGGTTTATTAATTCTTAGGTTTAAAATATTTTGAAAAAAATTACATTTTTTATTTAGTTTGAGAAAGAACCGAGAATTTTTAAAATTTGGACAA
This sequence comes from Gossypium rotundifolium, assembly GCA_025506655.1. NCBI lineage: Eukaryota > Viridiplantae > Streptophyta > Magnoliopsida > Malvales > Malvaceae > Gossypium > Gossypium rotundifolium. The sequence continues at coordinate 151,558,019 of CP106722.1, forward strand.
AAATATCCTAGTATGAATTGTTTATTTTGGGGTAGGAATGAAAGCACATTGCCTTATTTAAAATGTTTTTCTTTACATGATTGCCTTGGATCACTTACCACTTCTCACTTTATTGTATTGTTTACTTTTATTGTTATAGTATCTACGATATGCCTCCTAGACGAGGGCGGTTAAACATGGATGTGCCTGAGGTGCCTCTTGTGAGGCAAGATCTTTCAAAAGCAAGAGTACAACCCCTAATGCAAGTGGTGATCGAGGCTTTACAATGAATAGCTAGAGAAAACCCTGCACTTGCGAACAGGGGTTTGCCACTTGAGCGTCTCGAGCTTTGGGTGGTAAGGAATGGAATAAAAAATTAACTTAAGCATTAAATTTGTTGGATACTCTCAAATTAAACATGATGATTTGATGTTTACTGTGAAAGGGGGTGAGAAAATTTTGTTAATATTGCTTTATGTGGATGGCTTGCTTATTATAGAAAATGGTACTCACATGATTAATCATTTAAAGTCGATCTTACACAAAAATTTCAAGGTAAAAGATCTAGGCGAGTTGAATTTTTTCTTGAGGATAGAAATGGCAAGGTCAAAAAAAGGTATAGTGCTTAATCAACACAAGTACGCCCTGAAACTTATTTTAGAAACAAGAATAAGAGGATCCAAACTAGTGAATACACTAATGGAAGAAAATCATAAGCCAACTTCAATACAATATAGTGTGTTGATAGATAAAAGGAAGAAATTGAGGAGAAATTTGTTGATGTTGAGTCATGTATAAGGTTTATGGGAAAGCTTCTTTATGTAACATAAATAAAGACAAACATAACATTTTCAGTTCAACATTTAAGTCAATTAATGCTTGAACCTAAGAAAGTTCATTACAAGGTAGCATTGCGAGTGGTCTGTTGTATTAAGAAAAATCCAGGACAAGAACTTTTCTTTGATGCAAGTGGTAGTGTACAACTTGTGGCATTTTGTGATGTGGATTGAGAAGCATATCTTATGACAAGAAAATCAGTAGCATGCTTTTTTATGAGCTTAGTAATTCCTTAGTATCATGGAAATCCAAGAAGATATAATATCACAATCATCAGTAAAAGTTAAGTATCAAAGCATGCCCATTATAACAGTAGAATTTGTTTATTTATTTGGAATAATAGAAGAGACATGGTTCAAGGATGAGAAGCCAATTATACTTCATTGTGATAATGAGTCATCTATGAAAATTGTAGTCGATTCCAAATATCATGAAAGAACTAAACATATTGATTTCCATTTTGTGTGAGAGAAGATACAAGAAGGATAATTGCCAAAATTTTCATAGCCCTCTTCCCCCCTTTTGTCAATTTTCTTTGAACAAAACCATCTTCTTTTCTTCTCTTTTCTCCTCTGTTTCTACTATCAAAGTGAATCCATCGATTCTAAGTAAAGGAGCGATCAATTACAACATCAAAAGGGTAAGATCATGGTCAATCAACTTCTATTCTTTCCTTTTACCAAAAATTCAGGTACTAATCCCTAACTTTGTTCATGGCCGAACCTACCATGATCTCTTAGGTTTCTACCATCATCAAATAGAAGGGGTCAAGGACCCAAGGTAAGTGAGACACATTCGGCCAAAGGCCAATTACTACTTATTAAAGTTAGATCAGATCTAACTTATAAATATTAGGATTTTAACGGATATTCAAGACAAAGGAAACTTTCGGATTTGAAGTCCATAAGGTAAGCCCTAAAAGTATTTGGCCAAGGCTTATGTGAGTATCTAGATCAGTTCTCTAATTATTAAAAAGCCGGAAACTAACCCATATTGAGATTCAAGGTTGGCCGAATATCAGGTAAAGGAAAAACGAAGTTTTCGGGATTTGTGTAAACACCAAATCGGCAAAGGTGAGTCTCTACAAATCCTACTAGGATTTGGTTTTGTTTTAAGCCAAAAGGGTTTATTAATGTGTTTTATTTGGTGGGCGAATATAGAATTAATAGATCTAAAGTTAGATCGGGATTTTGAGATCTCAAGGAACCTTAATAAGCAAATCGGTGTGTACCCTTACTAACCTTCGATATTTTATGGCTATTATTTTAATATATGAATATGAATAAGAATGTGAATGTGGCTATGTACCACAAATGTGGCAAAAAAGTACCAGTCGTTTCCTACTTCGATAGGATTGTGAAATATGTTATTCTATAACATGCGAATATATGTATATGAACATGAAATTAAGTTATGCACAATATATTTATTTTGGGGCATTCGGGAATTATGTGAAAGGGGAGATTAGGTGTTGACTTGGTCTCACCAATGAAGGTGTTGACTTGGTCTCACCAATGAAATATGTTGACTACGGTCACATTCATGAAATTTTGGTAACCGGTTACAATATTTGAATAGTGTCTCTTGACACAACGTTTAAATTTGATTATAGTGTCTAATGATACAACGATATGGGCGAATGCCTTCGATGGTGTGTAGCGGATGGAGGTTGACTTAGTAGTCCCCACGGTGTAAATGGCGTATGGTGGTGGTGTAGCGGATGGACCATTAGGATTGGGTTTGGGTTGCATCATAATTTCATTTTTATATGGATCGATGATTTGAACATGAATGCGATTTGTTGAATGTTAGTATGGTGTGCACATTGAGTCTGTTGACTCACCCATTGTGGGAATTATTTTCGGTGATGAGCAAGGTGTGACCGGGCAGGTGGACCTTGAGGTGGCCATGCTACACTTGGAGATTTTATTTTATTTGGACATTATTTCATTTGGTACCCTTAATTATATTTCTTTTGGGTTTTATTTGATGTAATAAGGCCATAAGGCCCATTGGATTATTCTTTATTTTTACTTTACTTTTAAATATTGTGCTAAGAACTATTTTGGACGTAATAAATCAAATTGGAATTACAAGTTTAATAAAATGGGTTTCCAATCTAAGCTCAATCCACAACAACATTTTCTAAAAATTTTACGAATTTTCTCTAAGTAACGAATGATTTTGAAATCGGTTCACTTTAGGAACATACCAGATCTAGTTCAGGCTCGTGGGCCGGGTGTGGGGTGTTTCAGTTTGGTATCAGAGCCCAATTTTAAACTCTCGGCCTGTGGGCTCAGGCCCAAAACGTTTTCAATGCGAGCCCAAATGAATTTCTTTGAAATAAGTAGGTTTTATGGCATGGCACCTAAGTCTCCGACCCGCAGTCCACCAGGTAAGTACCCCTAACTATATGTGTGATTACATGATTTATATAAGGGTAGAAAAGGCATGGAAGCGTAGAATAGAATGATAGAATTTGAACCTAGGATTAGACTACTCAAACACAAACACATAAGACTTAATGTACTAAACCAACCTATGGCTAAGTCATTGAGCTAAGGTGTGGTAACCCTTGTACGCATGTCTAGGATTGGATCCCGGAAGAGCTTGGTATTTAAGGTCCTAGTGACTCACCTCCTCTTCGCAGAATCCTACCAGTGCGTGGCAGCTCACCCTAACTCGGAGGGCTCAGTGGTGTGGCAACCTCTGTATGCATGTCTAGGAAGCAGTTTCGATTGGGAGCTTGGTATTTAAGCGTCGCGTGACTCACCTCCTCTCTACACGAATCCCACTGGTGTGTAGCTTTGGTTCACTACGACCAAGAGGGCTCGGTCATAGGCTAAACATAATGACTAAAACCCGAAAGGAACTAGCCATGTTTTAAAAAAAAAAAGGAAGAGAACAAAACAACAAACCCTAGTTTTCAAACTTTTAAAACTTTCTTTTAAATGAGAAAATTATTTTACAACATTTTCGAAAAACTCTTGATTCTGAAAATTACAAAAATGCCCTTAGCGATAAAATTACCAAAATGCCCCCGGTTTGTAAAATGTTCAACTACTCAACAACTTTATCAAAATTTCATGATTTCATAAACATTCAAAACCCTAATTTGTAAAATATCAAAATACCATGATTTTGGAAAATTTACAAAATTGCCTAACTTACCAAAAATTTCAAAATGACCGATTTCCAAAATTTTGCAACTTCATCGTGCTGGAAAATAAATTTCTCAAAAAGAACCCTCAAAGTTTTGCAACTTCTAAAATATCCCTGATTTATTAAAATTTTACAATTTACCTCGGTTTGTGGAAAAATTACCAAAATACCCCCAAGGTCTAAAAATTTCTGAAATACCCTCAGATTTCAAAAATTTTTCAAAATACCCCAGGAACTTAAAAGGACCAAAAATACCTTGTGAAAAAATCACCAAGGAACCTTATTTTGACAAATTACGAAAATACCCCTGTAGGACAAAAATTATGAAAATACCCTCGGGTAGTGGAAGACAACAACAACAAAAACTACAACATTTCTCTGAATGAACAAAAGTTCATATTTGTTTGATGGATGGATGAATGAATGGAAAAGACGTGTGTTTGTATGAATACGAAAGAACCACTCTTAAATCCTTTTCATAAAACTCCTTCACGGTAAATAAGTGGAACAATGACTAATTCATAAAAATTTCTTAATCGATCTCACGCTAGAAAATGAGCTCTAGAGGACGTGGTCGCGTGGTCGAGGAAGAGAAAGGATGACCGTGTCGGAACCAGATTAGGTCGGGTCAAGGTCCAAACAATGAAATGCCACCGCCACCACCAATTTGTTAATGTTGAGCAGTTGAGGCTCGAGACGGGAAGATCGTGTCGCAGTTGTCTGCGAGTTTTGGAATTGGTGGCAAGTGCGGTGGAAATTCGAAACCGAAAGTCGGTACTGAATGGCTCCGAGCTAATGGAGCGAAAATGTTTGAGGAGTATCTAATGTGGCACCAGTCTGGTGAATCTTGGTTGGAAGCAACGGAGCATATTATGGATGAACTTGATCGACTCGGAGGAAAAGTTGAAAGGGATGGTGGCATTATTCTGTGACGAAGTGTATCGATGGTGGTTAACTGTTCGTGATGGTACCACGGTGAAAATTTGACACAGGAGTATGTTAAAGAGGCCTTTCAAAAGAAGTATGTGGGAACCGGTATCTGGATGAACAAAGGAAGGCTTTTCTAGGGTTGGTACAAGGTAGTAAGTCATCACGAATATGAGGCGAATTCTTGAGATTGAGCCGCTATGCTCGAGGGTAGTGGCCACTTGAGCATGAACGCCGTGTCCGTTTGAGGACGGACCGAGGAACGATCTGAGATCGCTGATAGCACCGCATCGAGCGAAAATTCTCGCTTTGGTGGATAAGGCTAAAGTGGCCGAGGAATTAAGGATTCTATCAAGCGAACATCGATTGAAATAGGTAGGAAGAGGTTTTGGTTTATGCGGATCATCGGGAATAAGAGGCCTAGGCGATGGGCCAAAGGATCGACAAGTTGGTACCAGAGGCGGTATCATCCTTGTGAGCATTGTGGAAAGAAGCATTGGTGAGTGTTGGAAAAAGCAGGAGCATGTCTTAAGTGTGGGTCCAAGGACCATATGTTCAAGGATGTCCAAAAATATCGGATGACAAACGACTGACAACTCGGATGTTAATCAGTTTGGTAGGGAGGACAACAACCTCAACGAGGTCGAGGTTGAATAACGAGAGGTAATGGTTACGGCCAAGGTCGTGGAGCACCAAGCGGAGGTGTTGAAGGTTTGAAGCAAAGCGACCAAGGTTAGTTTATGCGATCGTAAATCACGAGGATAGTGACGTGCGGACAAGACAACGAGTAAGTTTCTTATTTATGGATTATACTTCATTACTCTACCGCTATAAGATTAGTTCGATCTTATGTTGCTAATGAAGTATATGGAACCTTGATTGTAAACTTAGAGAATGTGCCTAGAAAGTATGATAGTTCTTTAAGATCGAGTCTGTGACAATAGCGTAGTGTGGTGAGTTAGGCTATGCGGATGAGCGATAGTAAGTAATTTCGAGGATGAAATTATTTTAAGGGTAGAAGCGTAACATCTGAATAGGGCCTATGCATTTCAGTTTAATTGTATGAAATGACAAGTTTTAAGTACTATGAATAAATTATTGATACTTTTGGAAACCTAAAATGCATGAAAATGGAAATGAAAATGGAGATGGAAATGAAAATGGAAATGGAAATGGAAATGGACATTTTGGAAACCTAAGTAAATTAGGAAAGTGAACATTTTGGAAACCAAACCAAAATAAGAAACTAAACATTTTGAAAACCAAATCGAAATAGGAAACTAAACATTTTGGAAACCAAACCAAAATAGGAAACTAAACATTTTGGAAACCAAGCCAAAATAGGAAACTAAACATTTGGAAACTTGGAAAATCTGAGCATGAAAATTTTAGGAAACTTAAAATTGACCGGAATGTCGAATTTAAGAGCCCAAGGGGAACTTAGGGCCAAGTGACCTAAATATATAAAGTACATGAAATTTGACCCAATAACGGACTTGGAAATGTGGCCTGAAGATGCCACCTAAGGCCTTAGGAAATGGCCCAAATACAAGAGGTTTTTGGGCCTGAGTTTGAGTCATCTAGGAAGCAAATAATGAAGGCTTTATTTTGCTTCCAAGGCTAAGAGGTGGGACGGCACAAGCTTCTTGAATTAGAGGAGTTTTACTTCGGTTAAAACTTGTTTAATTAAGTGTTAAGTAAAGGAATTTCTTTTAATAAAATAAATAAGGAGATAAAGGATGGATAAAATACTCCTAATTTAATTAAAGTGATAATTAAATGATAATATTATCACTTGTGGGGGGAGTGGTGGCCAAGTCAAGGACTCTTGGCATAGCAATTTCGATTAAAGAGGAGAATTAAGGCCATTCTCTCATCTTTCCTAAGTGTGTGCGAAATTTTCATAGCCCTCTTCCCCTTTTGCGAATTTTCTTTGAACAAAACCATCTTCTTTTCTTCTCTTTTCTCTCTGCTTTCTACTATCAAAGTGAATCCTCATGGATTCTAAGTAAAGGAGCGATCAATTACAACATCAAAAAGGGTAAGATCTGTGGTCAATCAACTTCTATTCTTTCCTTTTTACCAAAATTCAGGTACTAATCCTAACTTTGTTCATGGCGAACCTACCATGATCTCTTAGGTTTCTACCATCATCAAATAGAAGGGTCAAGGACCCAAGGTAAGTGAGACACATTCGGCCAAAGGCCAATTACTACTTATTAAAGTTAGATCGGATCTAACTTATAAATATTAGGATTTTAGCGGATATTCAAGACAAAGGAAACTTTCGGATTTGAAGTCCATAAGGTAAGCCGCTAAAAGTATTCGCCAAGGCTTATGTGAGTATCTAGATCAGTTCTCTAATTATTAAAAGCGGAAACTAACCCATATTGAGATTCAAGGTTGGTAGAATATCGGGTAAAGGAAAAACGAAGTTTTGGATTTGTGTAAACACCAAATCGGCAAAGGTGAGTCTCTAAAATCCTACTAGGATTTGGTTTTGTTTTAAGCCAAAGGGTTTATTAATGTGTTTTATTTGGTGGGCGAATATAGGAATTAATAGATCTAAAGTTAGATCGGGATTTTCGAGATCTCAAGGAACCTTAATAAGCAAATCGGTGTGTACCCTTCCTAACCTTCGATATTTTATGGCTATTATTTTAATATATGAATATGAATAAGAATGTGAATGTGGCTATGTACCACAAATGTGGCAAAAAGTACCAGTGCGTTTCCTACTTACGATAGGATTGTGAAATATGTTATTCTATAACATGCGAATATATGTATATGAACATGAAATTAAGTTATGCACAATATATTTATTTTGGGGCATTCGGAATTATGTGAAAGGGGAGATTAGGTGTTGACTTGGTCTCACCAACGAAGGTGTTGACTTGGTCTCACAAGCGAAATATGAATACAAACTAAGCAAATTTTTACTCATGAACAAATTGAATATATCATGACAAAGGGTTTGGAATTCAACAACATCAATAGCTGGTGTCGAAGTTGGGAGTCGAAGACTTTTACTCCCTAAATTGAGGGGGAGCATAGAAGTTAATAATTAGTTAGTTGGTTATTTTGGTTGGTAGGTTATGTGTCACACCCAGTTTCCTTTAAATCTAGAAATAGGAAGAATTAGGGACTAATGTAACCTCCCATACCTAGCCTATACGTTATGGTCGGATCGTGAAAAGTCACATTAGACACATAGTCGTTGAACCTACTTTATTGATAGTTGAAAACCTCCAAAACACTCTCTTTTTAATAAAATCGTGGTTGCCTTTGTTAATTTTGGGAAAACATTCATCTAATTAAACCAACATTTATTAAGTCAAGTTAGCAAAACTGGCGTGGCTTTTAGAAGGAAAACTCATTGCACGACATTGCCTTTGAAGAAAAAAATATTTAATTTATCTTGTTTGCAATGGAAAAACGAATAAAGTCGCCAATTATTAATTTAGTCGAGTAACATGCTCAATCCAATTTCAACATATAATTAATATTCAATCCCAAATATGAAAACCATGTATGCATGAAAACCCCAAAACGAAAATAGTCTCAAACCATAGTTCAGATAATTTTACAGTCCGAAACCCAAATAATGCTAGGAAATTTTAAATAGAAATAAAATAAAAGTAATAGTGTGAAAAATGAGTATAAAGTCCTCCGTACGTCTGCATACCAAATCCGATCCTATTTCTGTTCATTACCTAATAATTTGATAATGGGGTGAGCTTAACAAGCTCAGTGTGAGTCTAAAAAATTAAGCATATTACATACATTCAAGTATTTTCTCATGGAACCAAATAACACAATCAAACATCAATAATAACATTTTTATGTAACATGATCTTGACATAATGAACATGTGAGTTCCTACCCAAACCATCCGCTACACACCACGAGTTCCACAGAACCCGTCTGCCAAACTCCAACAAATGCGAGTAAAGCTCAATGTGGTAAAAACCATAGTATATCATAAATGCAGAAAATCTGCTGAATAACATATAATGCTATAAAATCGCCAATGGCTTCGGTATTCTAGGTGTAGTGAATTAGCTACGTATAAATGCAGTCTTAATATGCCGTCGATACTTTATGGAACTCCTCTGTCAATCACAAAAATTACCCACCCCAATGCACATGCAATATGTCACACAATCTCATACATAGTCATAATTCAATTCTTTCACATTAAATCGGCATGTTCAACACGCCCTCAATGATCAAATACTTTCAAAATGTGGAATCAATAATCCATCTTTCAAATAACCATTAAAATGGTATCATTCACAAATCACAATTTCATGTACATTCACAACTTTTCTGTGTGCATGCATAGCGGTCTTACGAACATTTCTTAGCAAATCACTTGTTCAAATACATCATGCATAAGACTTATTTTCATTAAAAAACATGCTATACATACAACCAGTCATTCATCAAATTAACCAAACGTTCATGAAAATGTCAATCATTCAATCATTCAATCAAACTAGCAACATTGCTATCATGCCAAATAGTTAGGGCTCAAAACGTACCTAATTCGACCACTCACAAATTTAATTACTTAGATATTAAGCTAAGCCCAATCAAAGAGCTAAATCATCAATTAAATCATAAAAATTATTATTACCAATCAAGTTATTGAGTTTAGGACCCACACCTTATTTTACACTCTTTTGTAGCACACTAGTGAATCTTGCAGTTCCTCTAATAAACTTTAAAACAAACACTGATTTGAGGTGAATCGTACATACGAATATCTTTTGGCTTTACTACTAATTTGGGGTGTTTAAGTCGACACACTTCCCAAATTGTCAGATCTGAATTGTCAATTGATCAAGATCGATTTTTTATAAGCTAAATGCTAAGGGTGACAATGACACTTCTTGGCAACAATAGGAATTGATCTTAGGGGTCCAAGATTTCAGATTTGGGGCTAAATATTTTAGGGAAAAATGACAGCAAGATGGTGGAGGAGATGATGCAAAATCTTTGGCAAAAAAAAAAAGAAAAATATGATAAATTAAGAGCTATGGGCGGCGGCAACAATAGAGAGAAAGAGAAATTGAAAGCAAGAGGGAGGAGAGGATGAGAGAGAGGGCTAGGGTGGGGGGAAAAGAATTAAAATTGGATCATCTTATGTACAAATAATATTTATATCTAGGTTAATAAGGGTATGGATGACATACTCATAAAAAAAATAAGGGATTTTGTAAAATTTAATTATTTTGCAAGGGAATGGATTCGATCTAGGGACCTCATTTAATTTCCATGCTTTTACATTTAAAAACTAATCACTAAGCTAATTCCTTATTTTTGATATAATTCTACATTCTCATTAAGCTAATTTGGGATGTTATAATTAAATTAAAAGAAGCCAAAGTTGGCAACTTTTTCTAGAAAATCAAAAAGAAATTAGTAATTGATTTGGACATGGTTGGAATCCAATGTTGGTTCGGTTGGAATCAAACCAACTGGTTCCTTAGTGAGGGACAAAATGATTACCAACGGGTAGTTTCTATAGGTTGATAACTGGGAAATGACTTCCCAGAGAGACTTCTTCTCAAATTTGTTTCATCTTATTCTTTTATTCATCTTCTTCCTTGGTTGCTTCAAGGAAGAGATAGTTATGCTAGGCTTTGCATGGAGCGATGAGCATGAGGTTTGAGTTGAAAAAGTAGAGGATCTAGTAAGCTGGTAAGGTCTTTAGTCCATTTATATACGTAAGGTTAAGAGAATAAAGAAAAGGATTTCCAAAAAACCATTTTAGGGGTTCTGCATGTTTCTGGAAAACTGAGTTCTAAGTTGAGAATATTAAGTTTAATTCATGATTTTGGTTGCCATCTTAGCTACCAGGAGGATGGAAGCTCTGATATTCAAAAAGGCTAAGCAAACGAAGAAAAGTAGTGTCAAGTGGGTTTCTATACTCTATCCTTAGAATGTTGTGTGGCTAGCATGATTATGTAATAATGTATGAATTCTACTGATTTTTAATGTCAAGCATGTAAAAGATTATTTGATATATGGTGTCCACCATGTAGTTCAGTATACATGAGATAGTTAGAAATCTATATTTAAAACGGTAGTGTGCCCTATGCTAGTATGTAAGTTAAATTTGTGTATTGTATGATTATAATAGTGGGGTACGAAGGGAAAATTATTGATGTGATAGATGAAGTTAGGATGGGAAAAGAGTGATTCTGTTAGATACCGTCATACAGTGCTACTGTGTGCAAACCGTGATGTACGAAGCTTTGGGCCTTGCGGAAGGGACACTATGGTGTTCAAGCATCAAGGTTAGGAATGGCGAAATAGAGGAATGGGTGGAGGAATAGGGAATATGGAATTCCTGTTAAATACTGCTATACGATATTGCTGAGTGCAAACCGTGATGTGCAAAGCTTCGGCCTTGTAGGGGAAAATTCAGTGTTCGAGCATCAAGATGAATATGAGATGGGTCAATATCGACGATTATAAGGTTCCATAAAGAAACACCACGATGGTAGTCAACCGGCTCTAAGGGGTGACACCGCAGAAGGTAAGGTCCTACGGGGCAACATCTCAAAAGAGGTCTAATGTGTATGACCATAGCTCAACTATGGCAATCAATATAGTTTGTCAGGACAGTAAACACGGGGTAATCCGTCGGGACAGTAAACACGAGATAGTCTGCTGGGATAGTAAACATGGGATAGTCCATCGGGACCCTAAAAATGAGATAGTCTGTAGGATGATAAATGAGGGAAATCACATAGACGAAGGAAAGATGAAATTGAAAGAAAAGTGCAATTGTAGATGAAATGATGGTTAGCTAGCAGATTTATAACAGTCCGGTTTAGACCTTAGTTGGAACATAGTGGTTTCGGGACCACAAATTCGAGTTTGAATAATATTTTAATATTATTTTCTGCATCTGCAGTATATGATTTAGCATGTGTGAAATTTCTATGAATTAATTTGTCCATCTGTGTGCTTAATTTGAAAAAAAAAAAGGGCTTAATCGCATAAAATAAAAGTTTGTTGAATAATTGTGAAAGTATCTAATTGTTGATGTCTTTTTTATGTGAAGCCCTTAAAAGGCAATTAGCCTATTTTTATTAATAGTGGACGGTGGATGGACATTTTAACCAACTATTATGTGATAAATTATATTATTATTAAAAGGTTAATATGGTAAATAGATTAATATGTTATAATAAAACAAACATATTAGATGGCTATTATCATCTTTTGAGTGCCGAAATTGAAGAAAGGAAAAGAAAAGAAAATACAAGTTAGGGTTCGGCCATTGAATTAGATAATTAAGGTATGTTTTGACTTTAGTTTTTGATGATTTTTATGTTTTTGAGATTGTTGCTTAGTCTACTATCAAGCCCATGTTGTAATTTGAAGAATTGGTGATGTTTATGAGATGTGCCATTGAGGAAATGGTGAGCTTTGTGATGAGTATTGGTGTTAAATGAAAGTTATGTGTTTGATTAACATAGGCTGTCTTTGAGTTTTTGATGAATTTGAGTATTTTGGGCTCAATTAAGAAAATAATATTTTGGAGGGCTAAACTGTGAATTTGATGAAAAATATGGACTTGTATGGTCCTTAGGGAGTTTCGGCTATGCATGTGTGTGAACAAATTTTGTATATTTGATGTTTTGAGAAAAAATAGACTAAATTGATAAAATGTGCAAATGTAAGGGCTAAGTTACAAATAGCCCTAAATGTGTGTGCTTTTGGATTGAATTGAATGTGTTGGTAATAAAAGGGTTAAATTTGAATATGCATCGATCAATAACCGAAGAAAACGGAATTAGATCGCGGGAAAGCGAAAGTAGTTGAATAACCGAATCCAATCGAATATCCGAATCTGAGGTAAGTCGATATACAAATAAATGTATTTGAATTGAACTATTTGTGTACATATGGAATTGGAATTGCTATGAATATCCATTGAGATGGAATGTATGAGAAATACGAGTTACGAATAAATCGACCAGTTGATAATGTTTGAGAAGTCCCGTTTGAACCTAGGGATAGATAGGATTGTATATGTCATGACATAGGTGTCCGATATGTGATATCATGTAAGACCACGTCTAGGACGTTGGCATTGATTCGAGATTTCATGTAAGACCATGTTTGGGATGTTGGCATCGATATGAGATTTACGTGTAAGACCATGTACGGGACATTGGCACAGTAATGATTCGTATAAGACCCTGTCTGGGACAGTGGTATCGACATTTGATTACATGTAAGACCACGTCTAGGACGTTGACATTGTACGACTATTCCGAGCACTCTGCGTATCTGATTAGATTTTGAACGGTTTAACGGGCAAATCTGAGAAATGAGCGATTATGTGAGTTGTATATCTGTTTCAGGTACGTTTAAATAGTACACTATGTGCGTATGAAAGGTAAGTGTCTATATGAACTTACTAAGATGAATATGTGTATTGAAATGATGAAATAATATGTGAAGATATCCTTGAATGAGTTATGTGTATATGTGATATTTGAGTTGAAGAATGTGGTAAGATATGACTAAGCATATAAGCCAAAAAATATGTGATGAACTTGCTTTGAGAACTATAAATGTCATTGTATCAATATGGTTATGTGTATTTTTATGCTAAGTTTATTTGTATATGGCTTACTAAGCTTTTGAAAGCTTACTTTGTGTGTGTTTGCTCTGTTTTATAGATTGTTAAAGCTACGAGAGGCTCGGGGACCGTCGAGGGCTGTCATCGCACTACTCAAACTTGTTTTGGTACTTTGAAAATGTGTATAAAGCTAAATATGGCATGTATAGGCTAGTCATTTTGGTATAAGTTTGAGATATGGAATTAGCCATGTGATGTGGCTAGTTTAATGTCGATAATATGCAATTGTGAATGTGTTATATGAAGTTGGTTTTGGTATGATCCCATGATTATGAAATGGTCAAGTTTATGGTAAGTATATGGATGAAATTTGAGTATGCATGCTTGGTCAAAGAAATGGTTATATGAATAGTAAATGTAGATGAATCATGTTTGAATGTTTATGAGTTTTAGTTGGGCAAACTGGTATGATTGGAAATGAGATTGAATATGGAGAATTGTTGATTATTTGACATATCTTTGGTTGTCAATTGTACTTGAAATGAATTGGTATATTGCTTGTAGGGTTGACCCTAGTGTGGGTGGCATTTTGGCCTTGCAAATAGCCTGTTTTGCATACACGGCCATGACACACGGGCATACCTGGTGGCCGTGTGAATAAGTCAGTAGCTAGCCTAATTTTACACGGCCATGGCACACAGGCGTGTCTAGTGGCCGTGTGGATAAGTTAGTATACATGCTCTGTTTTGGCACAGCCAGGACACATGGGTGTGTCTAGTAGCCATGGGAGGCACACGGTCTGCTCGCACGGGCATGTGACCTCTATAACTTAGAAAAGTTTTTAAATTTCTGAGAAATTCCTTATTCTCGACCCTATTCTAAAGCATGATTAAGGTCTCGATGACCTATAAAAGGGACACTTTGATTGCGATTGATGAATTGATTTATGAAATGTCTGTAAAAGTTTTCGATCTGTCTAGTAACGCCTTTAGCCCTAATCCGGTGATGGATACGAGTTAGGGGTGTTATAAGATTAGTGATGCATCCGTCGAAAAAGGTAAAAGAAATAGAAAAGGAAGCAGTCTGTCAAAAATAGTAATCTTGAAAGCTGGTAAGGGATATGGGTGGTAACCCAAAAAGAATCGATCATGGGAAATGACGCGCTAGTATTTCTTGGTGTTTAGGTAAACGAAAGAGGTTTTATCCAAGGATTTCATACAAGGATCTGCCATTAAAAAACGCTAAAGGGCGCTCAAAGAAATCCTATAGGCTGGAGATTTATCATAAGTACGCCAATTAGTCTGTAAAAAAAAGGGGTTAGTTAGAACCCATTGATAGAGAGAGAGTTGCAAAAGGGATACACCGAGTGATAGATATGTTTTTTCAAGACTATTCCTCTTTAAGAGGGAAACTATTGAGGAAGTACTAGCCAAATGGCTAGTTCTGTAGGGAACCAACATATAAGAGAAATCATGAACTCAAATGACAGTCTGTTGGTACTATAGGTCAAAGTGGTCTACAGTAAACGGGTTACAACCAAG
Organism: Gossypium rotundifolium; assembly: GCA_025506655.1. Taxonomy (NCBI): domain Eukaryota; kingdom Viridiplantae; phylum Streptophyta; class Magnoliopsida; order Malvales; family Malvaceae; genus Gossypium; species Gossypium rotundifolium. The sequence continues at coordinate 151,573,076 of CP106722.1, forward strand.
TAAGACTTAGTCCGCCAAAATGGTATGGGTCCTCATTAGATAACCTAACGGATGGAATGTCAGCAAGTCTTCTAGGACTATGGTAAGAAAAAGGAGTCCGCCAAGGATTAATCAGCTATGGGATGTTCGCTAAGGTGGACATAACCAAAGGGGACATTAGGAAGGTAGGCTAAAAGAATACCTTATAAGAACATGGTGAAAGGAAGAATCCAACACTGCTATAAATGAATGAAAGAATCTAAGTACAATAAGGACAAAGTCAGTGAATATGGTGTGACACCCGAGGGAATGTAGAAAATAGTCAAATGGTTATAGGATTTAGCAAGGGAAAATTGCTTAACAGTCTAACCACAAATAGATGAGCTCAGTAATTAAATTAGAGATAGTTATTTCGAGTTAAGGGAAATTGTCCCTAAAATGAGTAGAGAGTTAAACATATTTAGGTTCTTTTCATTTACTACCCCCATAAGGTAGGGTCTATGTTTGAGTAGTTCAGTAAAGAGACTCACTAAGTTCTTTTGAACATATAGAATTTGGATTGTGCTTGTATGACTCGTGGGTGATTAATGAACTTGGGAAGGGACCAAGCTAGATCGTGTTGGACTGAAGATCAATTTCAAATTAGTGTCATGCACACAAGAAAAAGGGGGTACCTTTAAAGGCTTCGCCGGGGGGTTAATTACATTGTACTTGAGTAGATCTCTTTAGAGCCTGAAAATTTTGAGATGGTAAATTTTCATTTAATTTAATGTTTCTGTTGTAGGAATATTTATTGTTAAGAAATAAAATCAGTCTTTAAAATTGTTAAGTAAAAAATTTGTGTTATACAATTCAGTTCATTTGTAGCACCCCGTATCTAGATTCAGAGATCGGGTTAGGTGAGGTTGTTACATTATGATATCAGTTACTCATATACACTATATAAAACTTTGAAAATAGAGAATAAGACAAGTCAATTTATTCCTTCATTTTTTTCATTGTTTCTTCTTTACAAATTATATGTTTCAATGGTTCATAGATGCATTCTTGACATTTTCCACCCTTGAACTAGTTTTTCCACCATGTAAACCATAGTGGTGGTGCTAGAGAGGGTTGGTTGTGGCCTTGCGCCTCCTCCTCCCTCGAAAAGTGGTAGAATTGCTTTAGAGCTCCTTTAAAAATTATAAGAATATAAATTAGTACAATGGTAACATTTCATTTTAGCCTCCTAAAACATTTAAAATTTACTTCCAGCCCCTCCAAGAAAAATTTCTGGCTTCACCCCCGATAAACCATCATAAGTAACAATGAAATGGAGGAGAAAAACTCAAAAGGGTTAACCCACTATTTGGGGCTTGGACTTGGCAAAAATTTTCACATTGGGGCCTGAATTTTTTTATTCAAGTTAGGCCTTAAATTTAGTAATTATTTCCACATTGCGGCTTGAACTTTTTTGTCTAAATTAGTCCTTGACAGCCCTAAAATTTAAGCTTAAATGTGAGAATAGTTGGCCAATTCAAGCCCTAATACGAAAATAATTGTCAAGTTAATAGATTAACTTGGATAAAATAGTCCAGACCTAATGTAGGAATAATTATCAAATTCAAAGCCTGACTTAAAAAAAATTAAACCCATAAAAAAGGTTAATAAATTCAAACTCCAAATAATAATTTAATTCCAACTAAAAAATTATCAAAAAAGTCAGTAAAACTTTAAAGAAACACTTAAGAAAAAAGAACTACCACCAACTGCAGGTAACTAAAACTGGAACCAAAAAATGAACAGAACTTATCAAGAGCAGGTGCACAAAGAAAAGACTCTGAAATCCCATACCTTCCCTTGGAAAAATCTAGTATTAATAGAAGTTTATGTAAGCATGAAGGAAGCGTTGGTGATTAACCAATAAAGTTTTTCTTTTGGTTTTAATTTTATTGTTTATGGTCAAACGCACCTTTCATTATTCAACAATAACCCGACGAAAGTAATAGCGACGGGGTCTATAGGGACAGAAATGAAAAGCTAAAGAAATAGTGGTCGACGTGGCAATTTCCAACGCGGACTCAAACGTAGTCCCCGACAGTCAACGCGTTTGATATAAATATTCACGCCACTTTATCGGCTCTCGTGTAACATCATTTTTAACGGTCCAATCTAACATTTACTTTTTTAATCAACCATCTCTGTGGTTTTAGATCAGAAATATGCTAATACAAAGCATTGAGCTGAGATTTTTTTATTTTAAATTGTTTACATGCCAATAGAATTTGTATTTTAATTTATTTCAAACAATTAATATAAATAAAAGTATTTAATAAATTTTATGTTAAATAGTTTTGTTTATATTCAAAAGGTATATAAAAATTAAATTGATTTCTTTTTATATTAAATTATTTAAATTATATTTATTTTTATATTTAATTTTTGAAATATTTTATATATATTATTAATTTTACAAATAATTTAAATTAATTACTTAAAAAGCATTTAAAATTTATATTAGATGTTAAATTATCTAAATATCATATAACCTAACAATCTGTTTATAATATCTAAAAAGGACATTCTAACCTGCAACTTCATTAAAAAAAATTTTTTCGTGACATTTTTATACTATACCTTTCAAAAACACTTTTTTTAAAAAAATGCTTTTTAACTACAAGAAGGATGCAGAACTAGCTTTTCCAAACACAAGCCGAAGGCAAGTGAAAAAGTACGTTTTAACTGCACTTTTGACTCTAGAAATCACATATTTTTTTTATTGTTTTTGTAGTAAAAAAATACTTTTGACTTAGAAAGTGTTTTTTTTACCTCAACAATGAACATACCTTTTCAATGTGTTTTAAGTCAACGTATATATTTCATTGAATGGAGATGTAAAATAAAATAAAGGGTAAATTATTTCATTATTCACCTTAAATAGTGTTTATTTTATTTTCATCACTCTATTTTTTTTGTTAATTTAGTCATTCCAAAAAAAAAAATTGTTTAAAGTGGTCATTCCATGGTTAAATGGTAATGAAAAGATTAACGATACATTTTAAGTATTATTTTAAGGTAATCCAAATAGAAATAATCCCTATTTAAAGTGACTAACAGGTAATTTACCTTAAATTTAGAGTGACTAACATGAAAATGCATAATCAAGATTCTCGTTACCATTATCGAAAGAGTTGTCAAATTAATTAATTTCTTTTTGAGTGACTAAATTAATAATAAAAAATAAAATGAATGAAATAAAAATGACCTTATTTAGCCCTAAAATAAATCATGTTACCTCATTATATGGTGTTAATTATTTTAAACAAATTATATTTGTACCATGAATGAAAGAATCAAGGTAAATTCTAAGAATCTTTTGTTAAAATATAATATATGTACTTAAATTCTTCATAAATTTAAAATTTAATATTTGTATTTTTACTTTTAAGTCTTTGTGTTTTTATTTTTAAGAAGTTAGTCTCTCTATTTTTAGATTTCAACATTTAATTCCAATTTTAACCCTTGTTAATTTTTTCTTAAATTTATTAATATGATATTTGAAATAAAAAAATACTTAATAATAATGTAACTAAAAATGACGTTGTAATAAAGTTGAATTTAATAAAATAATCTTAATAATATTAACAACTTGACCTAAATTTAAATTTTAAAAATAGAAAAATTAAAATTTTAAAAATAAAAATATAAAAAATTAAATTTAAATTTACCAAAAATATTAACACTTGTGAAATATTTTAAATTTTTCTTCTAAAGTATTATCATTATTTAACAAGAAATAGATAGAGAATAGTAAAACTAATGAATACTAAAGCGATGAAAATGACGTGTGACTATAAAATACTAACAACTTTGCTTAACCATCATTGCATGCAATAATTGAAGAGTAGTCCGGCACAAAGTTGATGGCATATTGACTTGGTCCAACCAATATGAAAAATGCAACAGACAAACCAGTTCGGATAATCTGGATTATACTTATATCAAGAAGTATTATTGTTACTTGAAAAGGATGTAGATTAGTTGAAGGCACTTTAGCATGTAATTATCCTCAACCTTAAGATTTGCAGGATTATTGATAGTTTAGCATCACAGTTTTTTTATTTTTTTCAGCTCTCTCATTCGGATTGCAAAAATGTTGAAAATAATGAAGCGGGTTTTGGGCAAGTGATTAATTTTTAGAAATCGAACTATTATGTTTAGCTCTAAGACTCTCCTCTTCATGTGTGAGTCCATCATAGCAACTTTGGGGGTTACTGCCCCTCTTAATTATGGTTGCTATCTTAGGTTTCCATCTTTAATTGGTCGTAATAAGAAGTAGATTTTTTCCTTTGTGCGGGAGAAGCTCAGTAAGTGCATCTTTTGTTGGAAGAATAAGATGCTTTGAAAGCTGGGGAAAGAGGTACTACTTAAAATTGTAGCTCAGTCCATTGCTATCTTTTGTATGAAAGTATTTTGTTGCCTTTTAATATGGGATGAGCTAAAGAAGATGATGAACTCCTTTTAGTGGGGTTCGAGCTCTTCTGACCGTAGTGGCATTCATTGGGCGGCTTGGGGCAAGTTATGCGCTCCTAAAAAGTTTGGTGGCATAGATTCCTGAAATTTATGTTGCTTCAATTAGGGTGTTCAGTCGGTTAACCGACTCGAACTATTATTAATTGAATTAACCGACCCTTTTAAACCCTTAACCGTTAACCGAACCGAAGTTTTTTCAAAAAAAATTAACCGAACCCAACTTTTTCTGTTAATTCGATCGGTTAACTGAAATTTATATATATTTTTTATTTTTGGTTAAAACAAGTATAAAACATATAAAAATTTAACCGACTTAACCAACCGATTAATTTATATTTTCAAAAATTAACCGAACCGACTGAGTACTTATATATTATAGTATTATTTATTAAATTCGGTTAATTCTGTTAACCGACCTATTTCGAACCGAATTAACCGTTAACCGAACTTCTAAAAAATTATTAACCGACCTCCGATCGAATTAATTCGGTTAATCGACTGATTAACCGAATTTGGTTGGTTAACCGAATTAATTCGGTTTTACCCGAAATTTGCACACCCCTAGCTTCAATTTGGCCGTTCTTGGCAAACAAGCTTTTCAATTTCTTTCGAATCCCAATACGTTACTATCTCGTCTCTACGAAGCTAAATATTTTCCTAACGGTAACTTTCTTGAAGCAGATGAGGGATCAAATCCATCCTACATATGGCAGAGCCTATTGGCTGCTAGGCCACTACTAGTACAAGGCTGTTGTTGGCAGTTTGGGGATGGTGGCAGTATTGAGGTTTTGAAACACCTTAGGATTAATGATGATGATATTTTTTTTTTTGTGGAACCATTGCCTCTCCCGGGTATGGAAAATTTAAAAGTGAAAGATATATTAATTGTTGATGATAGGTCTTGGGATAAGGATTTTATTGAAGTCATTCTTACACAATTTGATGTTGGACATGTTTAATTTGTGGCTACTAGTTTTGTATTACCCAATGCTAGATTATGTTGTTTGGCATTTCAGTATGGATGGGCATTATTTTGTTCAATCCAGGTACAAATTAGCATTGACCACCACCATGAATATTGAGCAACATTTGTAGAAGAGCCTAGGTCGATTTTGTAGGATAGCTGGCTTGCCCCAAGGGTAACGAACTTTGTTTAGCAATGCCTATGTGGCTTTGTTCCTACGAAAGCTCGACTAGTAGACAAAGGAGTGATTGGGGATGTTGCATGCTTAGTTTGTGATGAAGTCAAAAATTTAGATCATGTGCTGTTAGGTTATCTTCGAGCTCGGGAAATATGGGATGTTGTAGGTTGCTAGTTGCAGCACTCGACGGTTCATGAATTTATTGATTTAATGTTGCACGTAACAGATGAAAAGTTGGGAATTCGGTGCTTGGTTATTGCTTGGAGCCTTTGGTTCCATTAGAATCTTGTTGTTTGGAAGAATGTAATGGTTTCACCTATTTGTATTGTATCTATAACACCCTTTGCCCAAGTTAATTGTTGAGTTTGAGTTATGGGATGCTACAATCGTTGTTGGAGCAACTACCGAAAAAACACTGTAAATAAATCAATTAAACATTTAAATATTCCATATATGTAGTCATTTCATGCTAAATAAACTTTTCTGAGACTCAATCGAGCTTACGAAAGCTCAATTGCTAAATCCGAACATGAAATAGGACCAAATTTCAAAATTTTCAAAGTCTCATAATAGGTATTGATACCCTTGATAGGTACCGATACCATTTTGAACTTCTATGTTTCAAAAAAATTAGTTGAAATTGAAAGGTATCGAAACCATACTTAAGGTACCAAAACTTCCTTCTAGGTATTGATACTTTACTTTAGTATCGATACCATTTTGAGGTTCAATGTTTGAAAAATTAAAGAAAAACCACTTATGTACCTATACCCTTGTCAATGTATTGATACCTATGTGCCAGAAGTGTCAAAACTTGCATTTTGGTACCTATTTCATGCCAACTTATCACCTTATTCCAAATGGTGCATGAATAAACACTAAAACCAACATAAAAACTAACCAAATTCATACTAACACATGCATATAACCATTTATAACCCATCTAATTCAACAATTCAACAAACTTGGCATCCAATAATCATACCATCCTATACAAACTTAACTTTCAAATTTATACCATTTAACCATTCGAACTCATCACATTAACCTTACCATTCCACGTTCAAAATTTCCATTCATAAATCACATTTATAGCTTAAATTATAACCAAACATACACATATACACATATGAATCATAACATTACCTAATTCAAATATTAATCAAGTTTAAACCAACTATCATTCATGGTAAACACATATATTAACACCTAAGTACATGCCACATAACCAACTTAAAACAATAAAAAAAAAATGCCTAGTCAGAGTTGGATAGTGTGAGCTTTGAGCGAAGGGCGGATCCATGGTGCTCTCAAGTTATATCTTGGCCGGAGGTTACGAAAAAGCTGAAACCGGTCTGTTCGGTGACATCCTTGGCCAATCTTTCTCGAGTAAAGCTTCCAGGGGCGAATGTTTTGAAAACATGTGGAAAGGTGTGCGCTCCACTTTCGAGTGGCTCGAGAATCCATTGAGTGGCTGCACATCAGATAAACGTCCTTCCCCTCTCCACAACAATTTAGAGATTAAGTCTCGGCTTACGGGTTGATTCCTTGCCTCAACTTTTCAAAAAATCCACTACATAACCTATATGCCCAGAACTTTTGGGAAGACAATGTCATAAATGGCTAAAAGCAAACAAATCCACTCTCTACAATAATGGTTTTGAACTAAGTCTGGAGAAAACCATGGAATACTGCTGACCGTTCTTTTCTTTATCATTTTTTTTCGTGCCTTGACCATTCTGTCACTTGAAGGTCATTGGTTTGGGCTCTTTCATATATCTTCTTTGGCGATCTAGTCGACACATTTTGCAAACCGATAATCTACAAAGAAAAGGGAAGCAACTGGTAAGCATTTTGATTGCTTTGTAAGTCCATATGAAAATTACCTTAATTTACATTGATATTACAATGATTTACGCAAATGAAACAAAAATGGTACATACCATGGCATTTCCTTGGCATCTTTATACATTTATGTACTATTCCATACAACAACCAATAGGTTAGTATATTAACATAACAAAATCATAGTAATCCATTCATATATATGTATAACCATGTCATTGTAATTCATGCCATTCAAACTTGCTCATTTTGCAAACATGTCTATTGAATTCATATTCACTATTTACAACTATTTCATTCCATTTAATTACCTTTTTCATTCAAAGAACTACAGAAAATTGAACTCGGATACATAGGACTAGTTTGCTCACATGAGCTGTCATAATCAAGTTACTAACACTAACTTCAGAACAAGGTTCCTCATTCTAGCTTAGTTCGATACTTCTAATAGTAGCTTCAGAGAATCCAAAACAAATGTTGGATCTCAAGCCATCGTATTAATCCTTGATCAAACACTCATTTTCCTTTTTCAATTGAACAATTTCCTTTTTCCATTTGAACCCTAGTGGCATGCCATTCATATCCTAATAGTTAACTAAGTTCATATGGGCACTGTTACCATTTTCGTATCATTTCAAACCTTGTAACATAATCATATATATACCATTCAATCATATAAACATTTCACGTCCATTCCATACATTGAATTAATTTGTAATGCTATATTTTTCATACTTTACGATTTAGTCCTTTAGATGCCAAAACCATCAAATTACAATTAATCTAAACTAATAGACATTACAGTATAATTCAAACATAACATAAACAACATTGTAAGTTTCATATGAACTTACCTGACAAGAACAACAACAAACAAGACGTTGAGGATAATTTGCAATTTTACCTTTTCTTTAATTATTCTTCGATTGATTCAATTCCCGATCATGCAATAGTCAAATATGATGAAGCTTTGAAAATGTTTCTCTAGGTTTCTTTTGATGGTTTCAGTGAAGAGGAAAGGTAAAATGGATGACAATTTCTGTTTTGTTTTATGTTTTATAAATATAATACATTAAATAAAATTTTAACATAACTTATATATAATACTTTACCAAACCGTCCACTCATGTTTCTAAAATGATTTATTTGTCATTTTATATCTTGGTTTAATTGCTATATAAATCCCTAACCCTTTGATCAATTATAAATTTACAATTATGTACTTTTACAATTTAGTCTCTATACTATAATTAACTATGTGATTGACAAAATTAAAGGACCAAATTTTAATTAAACTTTATATGAACCTTTAATATTTATGAGACTCAAACATCAGAAATGGGGTTCCAAAATCACCGTTTTGACATCACTGAAAAGCAACTGTTACAATATCTTTTGTTGATACGTTTGTACAAAATAAGGAGGAGGCCAATCGAGTTATTGTTGCTACTCTTGGCTTTGGTGATTTCTTGGTTGTAACAGGGACAATGGCTACTAGGACTGCATCGAATTTATGGATAGCTCCATCATTGAGGTAGGTAAAATGTAATGTTGATGCCGTTAGGTCTGTCGAGAATGGTAATGGTAGTGTGCTTAAGGGTATATCGAGTTCTTCTGAAGGGTTGTTGGATTCGTTGCTTGTCAAAGCCATTGCAATAAAAGTGGTGCTTTCCTAGCTCAAAACTATGCGCATGGACAATGTTGTTGAATCAGATTGTTCCATGGTGATTAACGTGCTTCATAGCTCAGGTAATATGGAATCCAAATTTGGCTTACTCATTCATGATTGTTTGGCATTGAAAACTTCTTTTGAACACTTATCTTTTCGTTGGACATGTAGGGGTGTTAATAAGGTGGTTCACTCACTTGCTCGGGTGGCCTTATTCCATGCAAACCACATCGAATGGGATTGTTTTCCTGTTAATGTTCACTATTTTTTAGCTTTGGATTCTAAATTAATTATGGACCAAAGTGTTAAAGGTTTTAGGACTGGGTGTATGGGGTAAACCTATTAGCTTGAAATTAGTTGCCCCCACCATATTGGTTTGTTACCTTCAAAACAAAATCTTGAAAAAAACATAGATTAAAACATTTGGTCCACTAAACATTTTATTACGAATGTGATAGTAATTGCCAAAATTAGCCACATCAAATGGAATACAAATTATAATAATTTTAATGTTTTTCAATTATATTTATTATTAACAAAATTAATTTATTATTAACTAACACATAATTGAATCTATTTATTTTAAATAAAAATAAATTAATCTTAAATTTAAATATTCCATATTTATTTACACTAAAATATAATTTAAAATTTAACTAAATAATGCTTAAAATAATTTAAATATTTTTAAGATTTTTAATTAGAAATGGATTGAATAATAAAAAATATAATATTGGCTCAGGTGTAATTTTTCTTTTTCCAAATACATGTAAAAGTTATTTTCTCATTTTATTGAAACGAATCACATTTTCAAATATGAAGGAAAGTAATTCCTAAATGAAAATTGTATTCTTAGAAAAGTTAATGCTTTTTTCATATCAAACATGAGAATTTCTCTTACAATAATTTAATTCTCCGAAAAGTTTTAGCTTTCAATCGTACTAAATACCCTTTGATGTTTAATAGCAAATATTTTACTATTAATTTAATGATTATTAAGTGTTTTTTTTTCCTTATTTTGATGATTTAAAAAAAATATCAGACTTTTAGGTGAGTTTTTGACAACATTATGCGAGGCCCTTACATTGGTTGTGTAAATTAAGTGAGAATAGTTTATGAAGTTTGTTTATATGTAAGAGCCCAAATTTGCCCGGGCCTAGTGTCCATTAAATAAATAGAAATTATAACACCAGAATAAATACAGTCTAAATAACAGTTTTTATTACAAACCCAATAATCTAAAACCCATTATTAAACCAACCCAAAAACAGACCCAAAATACTAAACCTAGCCCAAATCAATCCCTAGCCCATAACAGATAACAAAAACAAAACCTTAGCCAGCCTAGAAGCGCCGCAAGCAACCTCCTACGCACGCGCGCGCCAGCGCCGCAAGCTCGCCACGTCTGCTCGTACGGCCTCCGTACAGCCACGTCCCCTCCATACCTGCAAACAATGAGAAAAAAAAAGCAGAGAATGGCCAGCGAATAGAGGAGAAAAAGAGAAAACTTTGTATTTTTTTGAATTCAGCTATAAGAACCGAAAACATCATTTTGTATTTTTTTTTACAGACACTGAATACAAAAAAAAAAAAAAAAGAACATACGAAATACAAAAAGAAGAACAATTCTGAAAGGTGATTTTTAGTTTTCAATAACCTTTTTCTTTCGCTTTTTTATTTTGAATCTTTGTTTGTGTTTGCTCGGGTGAAATTCTAAAAAGAAAGAGGGCTTACCTTCGCAAGCGAGCCGGCGGAATCCTCATCTCCTTCGTCAAAATCGAAGTTTGAGATGGGGATTTTGGAGCCGAAATAGGCGATTTCCTCAGGCCTCGTTCCAAGTATGGGTACGAAGGCGTCACCACGCGCCACCATACATCAATCCCAATGGTGAAATGGTGGTCGGACGGTGCAATCTTCGGTTTCGATTAAGTGGGAAACGAAAGGGGTGCTAGGGTATTCTGATTTCAAGGGAGGAGGGGTGCCGAATTTTTGATCGGTTTTAGGTTTTATTAACCTATTTAAACAGTGCGAAACAACACTGTATAGGCCTTGTTTAATTCAACCCGACCCGCTCCGTAAGAGAATTCGCTTTTTTTTTTAATCTTTGGTCTTATTATGCGAATGGTCCCTCCTCCTTTCTTGTCCTTTGAAATCAGCTCATTTTTACTTTTCAAATTTCGCCCAAAATATTATGTCAGTTTCATTTTGATCCACTTACTGAACGGTGCCGTCTTGCATACCTGGGATATTTCCTTGATGAGTCCTTTTTAATTTGCATGCCTTTTTATTTTGACCTCAATTCATTTTATTTTTTAAGCTTTTCCCCTTTAATTTTATTTTAACTCCAATTTGGTTCTTTTATATCTATTATTTTTATCTCTGACTTTATTCTTGTTTCGATTTAGTCCTTAATTATTTGGGTTTTAACCTCTTCCTTAATTTATTAGCTATTTTAATATGTTACATACTGTTATTTTAAATCATTTGTTTTTTTTTTTTTTACATTAGGTTACTTTATTATATGTATTTTGTGTATATATTATTAATTTCATATTATTTTGTATATATATATTTTATTTTAAATCTATATAAATATGTAATTGTTCTTTTAAGGATCTTGAATTACGTTTTATTCCAAACATTTTCTATATTATTTTATATGCACATTATTTATTAAGTTTCTTTTAAATTATTTTGAATATTATGTTTCCAATTTCTCCTTATGTGATAATTATTTCATAAACTAATTTATAGATTATTATATTAATTATAATTTATTTGTTAAATTGTTTCATTTATTACTTATTCTAAAATTTTTATATAGCATTTACTCTTTATTTTTTTATATATCATTGCATGTCATTTGCGTCATTTGTTAATGTTGAAATTGTATGTTATCATTATTGTTATCATGTGTATTGTAATTCTTATTTATTTTTTGTTATTTACGATTTAATAGTGTAGCATTTCACTTGTAAATAATTACTTCGTGTTGTATGTTATTATTCGATCGCATTTTATTCGCTTAAAAAGTCATGTTTTAATACCGTTTAAGTTTTAAAATCATTTTACTCAAAGTTATTAAACAAGGCAATGCTTGCGTTTGGATACTTCGAGAAAATCGTGCCTTAATTTCTTGGATTCGATTTTTCTCGTTAAATCCCGGCAACCGAGTACCCTTTTCTCTTTTAAATCAAAATGCATAAGTTTTTAAATAAAAAAATTATTCTTGAAAAATTGAGACATTGCATCCTAACTCATTGGATATGATGTTTTATCATCTCGAGGTAAGAATTTCAAAAAAATAAAGGCAATATTTCGTATTCGGGAATTTTGAGAAATTGTGCCCTAACTTACTAGGTTCCAATTTTTCATAAAGCCCAAATAACCGAATACCCTTTTTAAACTTTATTACATGGGTTTTAAAAATCAAAAGATAATTTTAATTTCGAGAATATAAGATGTTGTACCCTAACTTACTGAGTATGATTTTATTTCTTCGAAATAAGAAGTTTTGGCATCCAATATGATTCTGTCCAAATGTATCTTAAGCAAACGGATTGTAATCTAGAATCCTTTCAAATTTTCGATATTAAGACATTAAATAATCAATTAGGTACCAATCTTGGGCGCTATGAGGGTGCTAACCCTTCCTCGTACGTAACCGACTCCCGAACCTATTTTCTCGAGTTTTTTGTAGACCAAAATATGTTTTAATAAATCAAAGTTTTATTAAAATGATCAATTTCAAGGTGATCCGATCACACCTCAAAATAGGGTCGGAGGTGACTCCACTTTCGTTCTTAAAGTCGATCCTCGTTTTTCCAAACTTACAAAAAAAAAAAAATGGTTTCGACAATATGTTTTTAATAGTTTTGAGTAGTCAATTTTGCGACAATAAAATTTATCTTTTAGGGTATGTTTGGTTGGGTAAAAAAATGGATGGATGGGTGGAGAAGATGAAAAAGTGAAAAGAAAATTAATTTTAAGTGTGTTTGGCTAGAAAGAAAAGTGAGAGGAAAGGAAATAGAAGAGAATATCACTTTCCATCTTAATGCATAAAACAAATCCTTCTACATTAGAATGATTAGAGAAGAGAAAATGAGAAAGATGCATATGTAAGTTTAAAATTATACATATTTTAAATGTTTTATTTTATTTTCTTTTATTTTTCAACTTTACCAAGCAATAGATGGAAAGAAATTAATTTTTTTTTTTCAATTCTCCATCTTTCTTACCAAGTACACCTATGGATAGAAAAATTATGTTTTCCTTTCTTTTAGTATTTTATCTTTTCAATTTTCCATCTTTCCAATTGTCTTTTCACTCTACCAAGCCAATTCTTAAGGTGTGCTTGGTCGAGTTGAAAAGTTGAGAAATGGGAGGAGAGAGTCAAATAGTGAAAATAAAATATATTTTGAGTGGGCTTGGATGGAAAGAAAAGTGAGAAAAAAAAAAAAGGAGAGATTATCATTTTCCATGCTAATGCATAAAAACCAATCTTTCCATATTGGAATAATGAGAGGAGAGAAAATGAAAGAGATGTGTATGTTAGTTCAAAATTATGCATTTTTCAAATGTTTTTTTTTCCTTTGATTTTTTAACTCTACCAAACAATGAATGGAAATAAATTTTCTTTCCATTTTTCCATCTCTCCTACCAAACATACTTATAAAAAGAAAAATAATATTTTCTTCCTTCTAGTTTTTACCCTTTCAATTTTTAATTTTAATTATTTTTAAAATTATTTTCAATCCAATTACATTTTATATCATTAAAATAATATTAATTTTATTTTATAAAATTTCTTGAACATTTTATGTATATAAATGTGACTTATAAAATTGTTTTAATTTTAAGTCTATAGGTGAAGGTAAACTACATAAGTAGTCGCTCAATTATTAGTGTACTTCTCTTTTGGTCACTTAAGTCTAAAAAAAAATATATTTAATTTTAGTTACCAACATTATCAATGTTTGATATTTTAGCTACTTTTCCTTTAAATCATCAATGAAATACCGACTTGACCTTTTTATTTGCATAATAATAAATTTACCTTTCAACTTGTACATTCTATCAATTTTATCTTAATTATTAAAAGTTCAAAATAATTTTTTAAATATTTAAAATTTATTTTTCAATAAAAAGTACATAAGATTTTATAAAATATATAAAATTATAAAAAGAAAAGAAAAGAAAAGAAAATATAAAAATATTTATAAATAAGTACCCATTTCCTTTTTTTTTAACTTGGAATTTATTCATTAACACAATTATTTTATAAATAAAACACTTTAAATATTAAATCAAAATCAAAATTTTCCCATTTTTTTCAACATTAACGACCTTTGCAACATGAAGACATTGATTTTTACCCTTTTCAATGTTGCCATTATGTATCGATAGACTCAAAGAAATCAGATTCAAACAAAAAAAAATAGCTTTTGAGACTCAGGCAAGCTTAATGAATTAAACTTAAATGAGAATTTGAAATAGAAGAAAAATGAAATTTTCAGACACTAGTAATAAAGATTAAAGTGTGTGATTCCCAACTCTCTCAAAAAAAAAAAAAAAACTAAAGTGTGTGATTCCCAACTCTCTCAAACAAGACAATGGCTCTTTCCATGTTGGCAGTACTGTCTAGCCCTGTTCCTTAGTCCTTATCAAATTCGTTGAGCACTAGGCATTGTCTTCGTCCACAACCACCAACACCATTAAAGCTAACTCTGAACTCCTTGTCTTCCATAATCGCGTTGTCACACCATTGAACTAGGAATCAATTGTGGGGTTATTGATATGGACTTTCACCTACTAGGCCTCCAAGATCTCATCATCATCGATATATCCTCAATCATGCCTCCCTTTAAGCATAACCCTAAATGCAACATACCTGTTTTGGGTAACAACACGAAGACATTGATATTATCTTTTCAACCTCAAGCTGTACTTTTCAATTGAACCTGAACATGATTGTAACGCCCCCAATAATCTCAAAGTTTAGATTTGTTAAATTTAGTCATAAGTTAAGTGCTGGGTTTAGTGGCTACAGGTGTTGGGTGTGTGGCGTAGGTCACAAGTTTGAGTCTTGGTGAAGGTGGTTTTGTTAGTCCTTTTTTTTGTTTGTTGTTTTAGGTGTAGTGTTTGAATTAAACTTTAAATGGTCGTTGGATAAATTAATGAGTTAGGGGGTTAGTGGTTGGTTAGGATTAGATTTTATTTTTCTTGTTAAAATTTTAATTAATTGTTTCTATTTTCTTTTTCCCAAAATTGCTGCCCTCTTTCCCACGTTCATTTTTTTTTTCTCTTTGGTTGACTACTTCTTTTGTGTTTTCCTTTATTCTTCCTCCCTATTCTTTTGTTCCAAATCAAATCCAAGTGTTACCACTTGTTTCAATCGGTATCGTTGTTTCGTTCATCATCTATTATTGTGCCGACTTCTAGTTGTGGTTTGATTTTGTAAGTTATTGGGGTAGGTGTAGTTCTATTATTTTTATGGTTAGTGAATAATTGGGGTTTTCATTGTTCTTGTAATGGAAAGATTTCTTTTTGATGGTATTATTCGTTTAATGCTCGAACAGGGGAAAATAAAGAGGCTCGAAATTGTCCTTTGTCAACTTAATTGCATTAGGAACTGCTGCGGACGTTGGGTAAGTGATTCTACCAATCTAGTATAGTTACGGTTGCTTGAATGTTCGGTATGTTAGGAATATAGAGGTTTTCAGTTTCGTAAATGGAGTTTTCTTTGGGTTTAATTCACTGAAGTTTGGTGTTTTTAGGTACTAATTGTCTCGTGGCGTCATTCGAATCAAATCTAGACCAGGTGTGTAATGAGAAACCCAAAAAATAGCGAATGGAGAAAGCCAAAATTGGGGTTTGTCGATGCCACATGAACGTGTGTCAGGCCGTGTGGTAAGCCGTGTGCGACACATTACAATATAACATGCTGTCTACGAGGCCGTGTGTGACACGTGCGTGTGTGGGCTTTGTGTCAAGCCGTGTGGGCCGTGTGGGCATGTGGGCCAAAAATTTAGAAATTTTCCCTAGGGTCGCACATTTTGTCCTGATCAACTGTGGGCCTTTCGTGGAGTCGATATGTGGTTACATAAGCTATAAAGCATGAATTCTGTTAATCAATTAGTATGAAAGTTGACGTAAATGACGTTAAAATTCATGTATTGTGATGAATATATGATCTGTTGTGTATAAAACATGTTCTACATCTATTATACGAGCATGTATGATATGTGTAACACCCCTTACCCTTATTCTACGCCAGAACCGGGCCGAAGGCATTACCGGATTAAAACCCCTTGATCACCCCAGAGGCTCAATGTGACTACTCTCTTAAAGTCATCACAACAACCTCATTCTCGACTTACGAGGCCTCGTCCATACACACGAGGCTCTCGAGACTATTTTGGAACTTTTTCGAATCTTAAAATTTTCTCCATCTAAACAGGGAATACACGCCCGTGCTAGATGACACACGCCCGTGGGTAGTCACACACGCCCATGCTCACAAACCGTGCATGAAACTCAAGCATTTTGCCAATGCCCCACGGTTAGGGCACATGCCCGTGCTCCCCACCCATGGTGCACACTGACCACCTCACACGGCCTTGAGTCTAGGCACACGCCCGTGTGGCTAGCCCGTGGCCTACACTACTCAATTCTGCCAAAGTGACACGGCCAATGCACACGCCCGTGGACTGGCCGTGTGTTACATATGACCTAGACACATGCCCGTGTGCCTGACCACATGGACAAGAACAAAGCTAATTGCCAAGTTCTTTTCACTCCTCAAGTTCTTACAACATATACTCAAACAACACATCCATAATCAACTCAAATTCAAACACAACCTTACATGGATAACTACATCTTTTCATATAATTAGCAGCCAACAACTATGGCATTATACAAAATAGATTATCCATCTATAGCCTAACACATCTTAGCCATTTACAACAAAATTCACTAACTTGTCAGCCCCTATACATGCCATATACAAAACATTTAGTCTAATGTACCAGAGTGAGCTGATAGTGTGGGCGATCTTTCGATTAATCCACGTATCTCGATTCAACCTTCTTTCTCTATAAGACAAGGGAAAAGAAAAGGAGTAAGCCTTGAGCTTAGTAAGTTTACACATAAACAATTTAAGCATTCTAGTATAAACTAAACAACAATTAGCATTATACTACCAAATAAATTCACATCCACAATTATGCTTACTCTTTCTATCCCTTACCAAATTTCCAAAACATCATGAGTAACATACTCATAATCATTGACATGCACCCCTGCACTCAATACCACATTTACTCGAAAATACAACACATCATTTTATCACACTAATACATCCACACAGCTAAATTACTCGGTGGTTTCGCACTCAGCCCACCACAATCAGGTAATAAGGTAGTATCGCACATAGCCTACCAAGAGGTACTCATAGTGGTTTCGCACATAGCCCACTAAATAATATACTTAACTATGGAATCGCACACAGCCCATAGTTGTTAAGTATTAAGGTGGTATCGCACTTAGCCAACCATAAAATATTATCACTACACATTCACATATCTACTTATTCATTCATTCATGATATCTACCACATTCATTCCATTTGAACCACATAGGTTCTCAATCATTCTCATTCATTCTCATTCATGCTACACACTAGCTAGCATTAAGAACGTATAAGTAGAATGCATTGATTACGCATAAACTTAGTAGAACGCATTGATTACGCATAAACTTACCTCGGTACTCAAAAAGTATAAAGATGTGTAATTCAGTCTTCCACCTTGCTCTTGCTCGATTTTGATCCGGGCTTCGTCTTTCTTGATCTATAATGACAAATCAACCCGTTCAATACACACATTGACTAAATTGACCATTATCTCATACTTTAGCAAAATTACCATTTTGCCCTTAAACTTTCTCATATTTACACTTTTGGCCTAAGGCTCGTAAAGTGATTTTCATTCAACTTTCTAGCCTTTCATGCTTAGCCGAACCATTTATTCAACTAAAGCAATCATCAATTCTCACTAAATTACACATGTATGACCAAACTCAAAATTTTCACAAACAAGTCCCTACTTACATTTTTCGTGGAAATCACTTAGCAAAAGATGTTTCTACTACATCAAGCTTTCATATTCTTCCATTAAAGATCAAAATACATGCATGTCATACATGGGTATATTTTTGAACATCCATCTTAGCTCAACATATAGCTAAAAATAGCTTACTCATGCTATTAGGACCTCAAAAATATGAAGAATATTAAAAACGGAGCTAGAATACACTTACTAACTAGCTTGAAAAGTTGAAGAGCCCTAACAATGGCTTCTTTAAATTTTCGGCAGCCTTGGGGATGAAGATGAATGAAAATTCTATCATCGTTCCCATTTTTAATCATTTAATTGATAAATGACCAAAATGCCCTTTTGTCAAACTTTCAAAATTTTAACCCATTCATGCCCAATTTTGTCCAAAAATTAGAATTTGGGAAAATTACTATTTAAGGACCTCTAATTGATAATCCAAAGCTATTTCACACAAATAGCTTCTAGAATCTCACATTTTGTAACTTTTGCAATTTAGTCCTTTTGGACAATTCAATCGCAATTTAACAAAATTGCTTCATGAAACTTTCACACTAACATGCAATCATGGCATGAACCTCAAAACTTATACATATACCTCAAATTTGTGGTATCACACATTATTCCAACTAGACCCTGAATCGGGATGTTATAACACTCCCCCTTTTAGAGATTTTTGCCCCCAAAAATCTTATTAGTAAAGAGGTTTGGATGTTGCTCTCTCATAACTTCTTCCGTCTCCCATGTAGCCTCTTCCACACCGCATTTTTCCACAACACTTTCACTAGGGCTATGTTCTTATTCCTTAGCTGTATCACTTCTCGAGCCATAATCTTAATCGGCTCCTCTTCATAAGACATATCCGGTCTTATCTCAATTTCTGTTGAAGGAATCACATGCGAAGGATCAGAGCTATAGCGTCGTAACATCGACACATGAAACACATTATGAATCTTTTCTAATTTCACTGGCAAGGCTAAACGGTAAGCCACTGGTCCAATTCTGTTGGTAATTTCATACGGCCCTATGAATCTTGGACTAAATTTCCCTTTTCGTCCAAATCTCATGATTTTTTTCCTTGCGGATACTTTCAAAAACACTTTGTCACCCACGTCAAACTCAATTTCTTTTCTTTTCAAATCCGCATATGACTTTTGTCTGTCTGAAGTAACTTTCAAACCATCAAGGATCACTTTCACTTTCTCTTCAGTTTCTTTCACTAGATCGACCCCGAGGATTCGCTTCTCACTAAGCTCGGTCCAATACAAAGGATTCCGACACTTACGGCCATACAAGGCCTCATACGGAGCCATTTGTATACTCGACTGATAACTGTTGTTGTAAGCAAATTCGACCAAAGGTAGATATCTCTCCCAACTACCTTCGAATTCCAACACACAGCATCGAAGAATATCTTCAAGGACTTGAATCACTCTTTCAGACTGACCATCAGTTTGCGGATGGAACGCAGTACTGAAATTTAACCTCGTACCCATGGCTTCTTGCAACTTCTTCCAGAACCTCAAAGTAAACCTTGGATCTCTATACGATATTATAGACACAAGCACACAATGTAATCTCACTATTTCTGCAACATACAATTCAGCTAACTTATCCAGTGAATAATCAACACGTACTGGAATAAAGTGAGCCGACTTCGTCAATCTATTCGCAACAATCCACACAACATCTTTCTTTTTCGGAGTCATCGGCAACCCCATCACAAAATCCATATTAACCCTATCCCATTTCCATTCGGGAACCATCACTGGTTGAAGCAACCCCAAAGGTACTTGTTGCTCAGCTTTCACCTGTTGACAAATCAGACATTTTGTCACAAACTCTGAAATGTCTCTTTTCATTCCCGGCCACCAATAAAATTTTCTCAAGTCGTTGTACATTTTTGTACTGCCCGGGTGCACTGACAAATAACCACTATGCGCCTCATGCAAGGCTTTTCGGATCAATTCTTCATCTATGGGTACATAGATTCTATCATGATACATCAAATAACCGTTCGAGTCCACTCGAAAATTAGAATCACTTTCTGGTCCGCACTTAGCTCTCTTAGCTTGCATCTCATTGTCATTTCTTTGAGCCTCAATTATCTGTTGAACAAATAGTAGCCTAGCTCTCAACTCAGCCAATATAGTCCCATCATTAGACAATGCTAAACTCGTGCTCATAACTCTTAGAGCACATAAGGATTTCCTACTCAGGGCATCCGCAACCACATTTGCTTTTCGGGTGGTAATCAATGGCTAACTCATAGTCTTTCAATAACTCGAGCCACCGCCTCTGTCTTAAATTCAGATCCTTCTGATCCATCAAATACTTCAAACTCTTGTGATCCGCAAAGATTCGACACCTTTCCCCATACAAGTAATGTCGCCAAATCTTTAACGCGAAAACAATCGCAGCCAACTCTAAATCGTGAGTCGGGTAATTTTTCTCGTGCATTTTTAACTACCTTGAGACGTAAGCGACTACCTTACCCTTTTACATCAACACACAACAAAGACCATTAAACAATACATCACTATAAACCACGAACCCTTTTCCCGATTCTGGTTGAACCAAAACCGGTGCCTCAGTCAACAATATTTTCAACCTCTTGAAACTCTGTTGACATGTCTCGGTCCAATCAAATTTTACATCCTTATGTAATAGTTCCGTCATCGGGGTGGCAATCACAGAAAATCCTTTTACGAAACGTCTATAATATCCCGCTAAACCCAAAAAGCTTCTAACTTTTGATACGTTCCTTGGCTGTTTCAATCCACAATAGCTGAAATCTTATTTGGGTCAACTCGGGTACCATCGCCCGACACAATGTGTCCTAGGAATCTGACCTTTCAGAGCCAAAACTCACTCTTGCTAAACTTAGCATACAACTGCTTATCTCTTAAAGTTTGCAAGACAATTCTCAAATGTTCTTCATGATCGTTCTCATCCTGAGAATAGATCAATATGTCGTTAATGACGACAACCAAAAACTTGTCCACATACGGTCTGAAGACATGGTTCATCAAATCCATAAAAATCGTAGGTGCATTCGTTAAACCAAACAACATGACCAGAAACTTGTAATGGCCAAACTTTGATCGAAATGCAGTTTTCAATACATCCTGCTCCTTCACTCTCAACTAGTAATAACCAGACCTCAAATCTATCTTAGAGAACATTGAAGCTCCCTTCAGTTGATAAAAAAATCATCAATCCTTGCT
Source organism: Gossypium rotundifolium (assembly GCA_025506655.1). Classification (NCBI taxonomy): domain Eukaryota; kingdom Viridiplantae; phylum Streptophyta; class Magnoliopsida; order Malvales; family Malvaceae; genus Gossypium; species Gossypium rotundifolium. The sequence continues at coordinate 151,594,566 of CP106722.1, forward strand.
AAAGGATACTTATTCTTCACCGTCACCTTGTTGCGTTGTCTGTAGTCTATGCACAATCTCATCGACCCATCTTTCTTCTTCACAAATAATACCGGAGCACCCCAAGGTGAGTAGCTCGGTCTCACAAAACCTTTATCCGTTAACTCTTGCAACTGAACCTTCAGTTCTTTCAACTCTACAGGTGCCATCCTATATGGAGCAATTGAAATAGGTGCCGTTCCCAGAATTAACTCAATCCCAAACTCGATCTCTCTCACTGGAGGTAATCCGGCTCTTGGAATACATCCAGATACTCACATACCACCGGCACTAATTCAATCTTCACCTCAGACTCTTGAGTATTCAATACAAATGGGAGATAAGACTCACACCCTTTTCTCAAGCATTTCTCGACCACTAAGGTAGAAATCATCACTGGTAGACTATCCGATCCACTTGATTCAACCTGAATAACATCTCCATTTAGGATCTTACCTACAAGCAATATATGACAATCAAAACATACAAAATTGACCATTCAATTTATACATTCAATACCAGTTCCAACATGACAATTCCAAAGAAATAAACTCATATCATTACAAGCATGATTCATTCATTTGCTCATTCAAAACTTGGTCATTTCACATGCTTTCACCTTATCAAGATATGCATCATATGTCACATTCATTAAAGCAAAGTCTTATCTCATAAATAGCCAAATCACAAAGCTAAGATTACATAACAACTTATACCAACATACTAGCCTATACATGCCATATTTAGTTATATACACTTTCAAAAGGGTACCAAAAATCAGTTTAGTAGTGTGATGATGATCCTTGACGATCCTGAGCCCTCAGTAGCTTCGACGACCTATAAAACAGAGAAATCAAACACACAAAGTAAGTTTTCCAAAAGCTTAGTAAGTCATCCTACAAACAAACTTAACATAGAAGGCATATATGCAAATAAATACATTGGCACATAAAAGTCACTTAGCTCATCTAATCAAAACGGTTCTTATTGCATCATAAGTTCTATGTACATATCATCATAGTAAGATCACTTAGATACTTACCTTATATACACAAATAGTGTATAATCAACGTACTTGAATCGGATTTAACATCATATATGTGTTCATATCTCGGATTTGTAATTCCTATCACAAACTTGCCCGTTGAACCAATAGAAATCTAGTAGGATACTCAGAAACTCAGAATATTCGTATAATGCCATCGTCCTAGATGAGGTCTTATATGTACTCAGATATCGATGCCACTGTCCCAGATAGGGTCTTACACGAATCAAAACGATGTTGATGTCCCATATATGGTCTTACACGTAAGGTTCATAACGATGCCAACGTCCCAGACGTGATCTTAAACGTAAAGCTCATATTGGTGCCAACGTCCCAGATGTGGTCTTATACAAATCAGTTATCGATGCCACTGTTCCAGATAGGGTCTTATACGAATCTCAAATCAACGCCAACGTCCCAGATGTTGTCTTACATGTTCTCAACAGAATAGATGTCTATGTCGTGACTTAGTCAATTCTATCTATTCATATTTGCATACGAGGTTTCTTGAACTTAATCACAATATCGAACTTATCTCGAAATTCAAGTGCATAACTCCTCATAACAAAAACATTCATTAATCACATGAACAACTTCAATTACATACGTATACATTTATTTGTATATTGACTTACCTCGGATTCGGTTTATCGGAATGAAAACGGCTACTCGATAACTTTTGCTTTCCCGCGATCTAAGACTATTTTCCTCAGTTCTTGATCTAAACATATTCAAAATTAACCCTTTTTATTCACTATTTCATTTAATTCAATCCATAGACAAACATTTAGGGCTATTTGCAAATTAACCCTCATATTTGCACACTTTAACAATTTAGTCCATTTTTCACAAAACATCAAATTCACAAAATCCACACATACACATGCTTGGCCGAACCTCTTTAGGGACTATATAAGCCCAAATATTTCATCAAATTTGCAATTTAGTCCTTCAAATTACTATTTTCTCAATTTAGCCCTATTTAGCTAAATTTATCAAAATTTCAAGAGCAAAGTATGTTCATCAAATACATATCTTTCATCTAACATCATAAATCATCAAAAATCACATGAGTCCATCAAAAGCTCATCTCAAAAACATCGTTAATACTCAAAATTAAAACATGGGTTGGATAGTAGACGAAGCAACGATTACAAAAACGTAGAAATTATCAAAAATCGATCGAAAACATACCTTGAATTTAGCTTTCAAAAGGCCGAACGAAACAAAGCTTTTCTTTTCTATTTTTATTTGTGTTTTCGGTGGAAGAATGGATGAATAAAAATCCATTTTCATGTTATAATCACAATTAATATACATAATAATTCATTTACTCTTTTAGCCATATAAAATAATTTTTTTATAACATAAATAACAAGGTCATTTTTGACCATAATCATCCACTAACTAAATAGTGGTTAAATTGCCATTTAAGGCCATAACTTTTAAAAGCCACAACACATAGGTGCTTTAACAAATAGCAAGCAACTTTCAAAATCAATGCAATTTAATCCTTTGCTCAAATTAAACACTCAAACGGACTAATTAGCTTACGAAATTTAAACACATGCTTAGTCACATATCAACGGCATAGAAAATAATATTAAAATATTATATTGACTCAAATTTTGGTCCCGAAACCACTGTTCTGACTAGGGTATAAACCGAACTGTTACACTAACTGATATGAGAAATGAATTAGGAAAACCCTACCTTAGAACCACCGACCGATGATTTGGCTATTTCTTCCTTAGTTTCTCTTGCAGAAGCAGGTGTGGAGTCTTGCTTTGAAACAAAAAATTATCGATAACCTGAAACCATTCTTCCCCGTACTTTTGATGGCGATTTCAATACTGGTGGCGCGTGTCGAGGCTATTCTCAACGAGTTCCTTAACGGAGGAGGAGAGGTCTAATATGACTTGACCGGAGCAGATTCTGGGAGCTAGGGATTTTGGGTAAGTTTTTAGGGGAAAATAATAAGGTTAGGGAGTTAGGGATTTAGGGTATCCAATTAAGTGAAAATAATAAGGGATTTTGGGGTTTGAATGGGGATAAAATCAAGCATACAAAAACGATGCCATTTTTCTCAAAATCAAAATACATGTTGCGGTGTTTGTAATCTAGCGCCACTAATTCCAGACTTTCAGCGGCATTTATCCACTAGCTCCACTAAAACTTTTTAACCTTTTGACAAAACGACGTCCTCTAGCTTATAAGGGGTTTCGGGAATGGATGAAACAAAACGACATCGTTTAAATTTTACATTTTGCGGCGCTTTTCAAAAACACGGCTAATTCCCGATCCTTAGTGGCGTTTACAATAAAAACGCCGCTAATGCCACAACAAACACAACTAAAACGACTCCATTTTGTCTAAAGTGGAACATTTTTGCAGCGTTTTTTGTCAAAAACGCCACTAATGTCTTTCATAGTAATAAATTTTAAATGTTTAATTATTTCTTAATTTTCTTTTAAACTAATTAACCTAAACCCTAAAACCATTAACCTTAAACCTTAATTAATTAAACCCTAAATATATATACATTAAAACTTTAATTTTGATTTAATCATATATACACATTATTTTAAAATATAAATACATCAATAAATCCTAAAAATCTAAGATTAATCCCTAAATCATAAATCTTAAACCCTAAAAATTATACTCTAAACCATACACACCAAACCCTAAACCCCAACCCATAAACCTAAACCCTAAACATAATACCTAAATCATATTCCCTAAACCCATGACTCTAAACCCTTAAAATAGTAACACGTCAAAATTAAACCTTAAATTATAACCCCTAAAACTATAAACCATAAAACAATAACCCCTAAACATTAATCCCAAACCATTACCCCATAACCCCTAACCCATTAGCCTTAAACTCCAACACTTAAATCATAATCCATAAACATGATCCCTAAACCCATGATCTATAAACCTTTAAATAGTAAGTCTTAAACCTTAACCCCTAAACTATATACCTTAAACCTTAAAATGGCAAAATAATATAGTGTTTTAGTTTTTTATTAATTTAAGCTAAATTGATGTATAATTAATTCATTATATTTAGGTTTTAACTTGGCCAATAGAATTATTTTTTTTTTTGAAATTGAGTTTTAAGCAATCTAATTTAATATATGATCTCTTTTATATTTAAATAATTAAAACTATAATGATAATTTAATATTATAATATTAATATTATCTTTTTGCATTTATATAAGAAATTATTTAATATATAAATTTAAAATAAATCAGTCATATACCCATAAATCTTTAAAATTATTTTAAATAATAGTTTTTTCATTTTTTCATTTTAACATATATTTTTCTATGTTATTTGTTTCAATTTTGTTCTATGTGTTATTAATTTTTCTAAAGATTTTAAATATTAAATTAAAAAATTAAATTTTATTTAATATAATTAAACTAGTTAAATAATAAATAGAAGAGGATGAAAGAGTGCTTGACTTTTATTACAATTTTATATTTAATTATTATATAATTCATATCAATTTTAAATAAATAATTTTTGAAACTTTGAGAAATATTTAATAGAATTAGATACATGACATAATTTTTATATAATTTTTTTATGTAAGAAAACAAAAACAATAAATTTCAAAATATAAACCCTAAGCCCTAAACCCCAACCCCTATCCCCTAAACCTTTAAGCCGCAAAACATAAACCCTAAACCTTAAATCCTAAATCCTTAACCCCATAAATTAACCCTTAACCCTTAACCTGAACCCCTAACCATTGACACTTAAACCTTAATACTGTTAACCATTAAGATTTTAAACCCTAATTAATAAACCCCAATTAACAAACTTTAAAACACTAAACCCATAACCCAAAATAAAAATCCTAAACCATAAAATTAACTTACTAAACATTAGACCCTAAATCAATTTTTGTAACTTAAATGAAAACTTCTAAATAGTGTAGTTAGCAATTTGTAACTTTTCATAATTAAGTAACTAAAATGAAACTTTCTCATTGCTTATTAGTGAATGTATCAAAATAAAATATAATTCAAAACAAGAATAAGAAAAAATTATGAAATTTAAATCGGATTAAATCAAAACGAGTCCTTACACAAAAAATGGCTGATCAACTTTTAGCGGCGTTTGTACAAAAACACCGCTATTGCTCAGTTTATTCGTGGCGTTTGTAAAAAAATGTCGCTATTGCTCAGTTTATTAGCGGCGTTTGTACAAAAATGCCACTATTGCTCAGTTTATTAGCAGCTCTTGTAAAAAACGCCGCTATTGCTCAGTTTATTATCGGCGCTTGTACAAAAATGCCGCTATTGTTCAGTTTATTAGCGACGCTTGAACAAAAACGCCACTATTGATCAGTTTATTAGAGGTGTTTGTACAAAAACACCGTTATTGCTCTATTTTCTACGGTGTTTTAGGGAAATCGCTGCTAATGTATAATCTTTGCGGCGTTTTTTGTCCAAATGCCACTAAAAATGTCGCTAAAGCCCTATTTTGCTGTAGTGCATGAAACCCTTTAAGGGTTTATCTTTAACAATGAACACCAACCAAGTCTAAGCAATACTCAAACTTGGTTATAGGAAGTGACTTAGTCATCATATCTGCATTATTATCATTAGTACTAATTTTGATCACAACAATATCACCACAAGCAATAATATCACGAGCAAAATGATGCCAAACATCAATGTGCTTTATTCTCTCATGAAACATTTGATCTTTTGTAAGGAAGATGAAACTTTGACTGTTACAAAATATTGTACTAATTTGATGGTCTTCATTCAGTTCACTAAAGACCCCCTTTAACCGAATAGCTTTTTACAAGCCTCAGTAATCACCATGTACTCAACTTCAGTGCTAGACAAAGCGACAGTAGTTTGCAAGGTGGCTTTCGAACTGATTACACAACCTCTAATTGTACAAACATAACCTGTGAGAGATCTTCTTTTATCAAGGTCTCTAGAAAAATCAACATCAACATACCCAATGTCTCCATCTCTATTTCTTCCAAACTATAAACAAACATTAGTAGTGCCTCATAAGTATCTCAAAATCCACTGAACTACTATCCAGTATTATTTACCGAGATTCACTATGTATCTACTAACTACACTGAATGCATATGATAAATCTAGACGTGAACAAACCATAGCATGCATAAGAGATCCCACTTTACTAGAATATGGAACATTTGACATGTAGTCAATCTCATCATCTGATTGTGGAGATGAAGCTGATGAAATTTTGAAATGGGTCACCAAAGGAGTACTAACAGGCTTAGCACTCTGCATATTGAACCTAAATAGAACTTTCTCAATGTACCATTTCTGACTTAGGTACAATTTACTTGCTTTTCTATCTCTAAGAATCTCTATACCAAGTATCTTCTTTGTTGCTCCCAAATCTTTCATCTCAAATTCTTCATTAAGTTGGGCTTTGACTTTTCTTATCTCTCCTTTATCTTTTGTTGCTATCAACATGTCATCAACATAGATGAGTAGATACATAAAAGAACCATCACTATTTTTCTTAAAATAAACACAACTGTCAAAGCTACTTATTTTGACACCATGAGGAGTCATAAAGGAATCAAACATCTTGTACCACTGCCTTGGTGATTGTTTCAAATCGTAAAGGGACTTTTTCAGCATGCAAACATAGTCCTCTTTTTCTTAGACTATAAACCCCTCTGCTTTTTGCGTATAAATGTCCTCCTCAAGTTTTGTATGCAAGACCATTATTTTTACATCTAATTATTCGAGCTTCAAATCATACATGGCCACAACACCAAGAAAGGTTCGAATCGAACTATGCTTCACAACTGGAGAAAACACATTTGTGAAGTCAACACCTAGAATCTAATTGTAACCCTTAGCAACAATCCTTGCTTTAAGAGTCTCTTCTTTCCTCTTAAACACCCATTTACAACGAACAACCTTATTACCTTTAAGAAACTTCATAAGATCCCATGTTCTATTCTTATGAAGTTACTCTATCTCTTCTTGCATGGAAAACATCCACTTTTCTGAGTCTTCACGGCTAACTGGCTCGGGAAAAGTAGATGGCTCTTGATTTCCATCTATATCTTCAGCGACATTTAAAGCATAAGTAACTAGATCAGCCTCAACATAAGTCTTTGGAGGTTTACTTTCTCTTCTAGTTATATTTTTGGTAATAGAATATTATGGTGAAGAAGTTACTCTATTATGGTTTTCTGTACTAACTTAAGGAGTGGATTTTATTGTAGATACTGGATCAATCTAAAGCTCCACCTACTTTTGTTGTTCTTTATTTGAAGAGTCTTTAAGAGATAAGTAGCATAGCATAGCAGTTTCATCAAAAATAACATATTTGCTAATTACAACTTTTCTATTTTTAGGACACCATAACTTATACCCTTTTACACCAGCCTTATAACCAAGAAAAACACATTTAATAAATCTCGATTCTAATTTTCCATTGTCAACATGAGCATGCGAAAGGACACCCAAAAATCTTTAAATCAGAATAATCAGCAGGCTTACCAGACCATATCTCTTGTGGAGTCTCTTTCTTAATGGCAATGGATGGGGATCGGTTGATAAAAAATATGATGAGAAGCTGCTTCAGCCCAAAACAACTTCGGTAAATTAACATTCAACAACATACATCGAACCTTCTCTATGATCGTTCTATTCATTCATTCTGCAACGTCATTTTGTTATGCAATATGACGAACTGTCAAGTGTCTCACGATCCCTTCTGATTTTCACAATTTTTTAAATTCATCAGAATAGAACTCCAAGCCATTATCTGTCCAGAGGTGTTTTATCTGTTCTCCGATCTATTTCTCCAACATAGTTTTCCAGGACTTGAATGCAAAAAAAACATTACTTTTCTGCTTCAGTATGAACGCCCAAACTTTTCTGGAAAAATTATTAATAAGAGTTAGCATATAATTAGCTCCACCTCTCGAAGGCACTTTGGAGGGTCCCTAAAGATCAAAATGAATATAATCCAACATTCCCTTCCTGTTATGGATTCCTCTAGTGAATCGAACTCTATTTTTCTTCCCAAAAATGTAATGCTCACAGAACTTTAGTTTGCCAATACCTTGCCCATCAAGAAGTCCTCTTTTCCTCAATTTTGCCATTTTGTTTTCACTCATATGCCCTAGACGCATATACCAAAGTCTAGTGACATCATCATCTGACAAGGAAGAGGAAGCAATTGCAATATCACCAGTAACAATAGAACCCTACAAAACATATAACTTGACAATTTTTCTCTGCCCTTTCATCACAACGAGGGAACCTTTGGAAATCTTCAGAACCCCACTTTTGGTTGTGTATTTGTACTCTTTTGAATCAAGACTATTCAACAAAATTAAATTTCTATTCAATTTTGGAACATGTCATACATCACTAAGTGTTCTAACAACTCCACCAAACATCTTAACTTCAATCGTTTCAACACCTACGATTTTACACAAAGTATTATTTCTCATTACAACAATACCTTTAGACACTGGTTTATAAGTTGTAAACCAATCCCGGTTGGGACTCATATGAAAGGTGCAACTAGAATCAAGGATTCACTCCTCGCTCACTTTAGAATTGTTAACAGAAGCAACTAGGAGTTCACCATCATTGTAGTCTTCTACAACATCAGCTTCACCAAATTTTTCTGATTGTTTTCTTTTTTAATTCGCAGCCTCCCTTTTGATCTTGTTCTGCAACTTATAGCACTCAGATTTAATGTGCCTTTTTTCCTTTCAGAAGTAATAGGTTTTACCTATATTTGAAGACCTCGATCTACCCTTAGATTTACTGCGAGGATTACATTCATGTGTCCTTCCACGATCACTATCAGTATTTTGCTCTTGCCTCCCATGAACAATAAGACCCTCTCCCTGAGAGTCAGATTTAATCACAAGAAGGTTCATCTTTTCATACGAGGTCAAAGAATCATAGACCTCATCAACTATGAGAGATTCACGACAATACAAAATCGTGTCTCTAAAGGTTGAATAGGATGGGTGTAACAGCCCGATTTTGGGGCTAGTCAGAATAGTCGTTCGAGACCATTAAACTGAGGATAAGGAAAATTATTTTGATATTATTTTATGTGTTGTAGCATTAATATATGGCTATGTAGAAATTTTGGTGCTTTAATTTTAGCAATAGCATGCTTAATTGTGAAAAAGGACTAAATTGCATAAGATGCGAAAGTTCTATTTTATAAGGTAAGGGTACCTAATAGCTATAGAATGTAATTTGAAGGATTTTGAAATGCATTTGGTCCATTTTGGAGTGTAATGGCTGGCCATAGGGTGCTTAGGGAACAAAAGCATTAAATTTAGTCAAACTAGGTGATAGTTGGTGACAAATTGACTAAAATATGATAAAATAAGATTACTAAAGGAAGATATCATCTTTTACTATTCATATCCCCCTCTAATACCAAAAATTTTAGGTTTGAAAGCTTGAAAATTTTAGCAACATCTCATCCTTGCAATTAAGTAATTTTTGAGGTTTTTCTTAATGATTTTTGTACTTTTGAGATCCCCAAAGCTTAAGCTAGCTAATGAGGGGACTAATTTGTGAGATGGTTGAAAGTATAGGGACTTTCCATGAGAGTATTTGTGTTGTTAGCTGAGTTTTTATGGAAGAAAATGAATATTAGGGAGGTGAGAAACAACTTTGTGAAAGGTGTTAGCATGAAAACACCTAATTAAGATTTAAATGCAAAGATTGATTTTGTGTCATAAATACATGAAATAGTTGGAATTGTGAGTAGTTTTAAGAGAAATAAATGTTTTGCTAGGCTTGTTTAATGAGAAAGTGAGTTGAAAAATGATTTACAAGCCTAGGGGCAAAATTGTAATTTTGCCAAAGTACAAGGGCAAAATAGTTTTGCCTAAGTGTAGATTATGATGCATTATGATAATTAAATGATCTAAATGAATGAATCTTATTGTTATAGATCAAGAAGAATGCGGGATTAACATTGACCAAGGAAAAGGCAAGGTTACGGTGTAAATCACAATTCAATACGTTTTGCACCGAGGTAAGTTTATGTGTAAACGATGCAATATATATATATACATTGTTGTTGCTAACTAGTGCATGGCACAATTGAGAACATGTATGATTCGAGTGGGTAGAATGTGGTAGTTATTGAATAACGCTAGTGTGAATGATGGAATGGATATGTAAATGTGTTATATCAATATTTGATGGTGGGCTAAGTGCGATACCACCTTAATACTTAATTACGATGGGCTATGTGTGATACCATCATCTATTTACTAATTGATGGGCTATGTGCGATACCACCGTAACTAACCTCTTTGGTGGACAATGTGCGATACCACCTTAATAAAGACTGATGGTGGGCTAAGTGAGAAACCACCGAGTAATTCAATTATGAGTAGTTTATTGAAAGATTGTGATACGTTGTATTATGTGACATTATGGTACAAAGTGCATGGAGGCATGCTGATAAATATGTACATTAAGCTTGTGATATGGTTTGGATGTGGATATGGAAAAAATGAGTAAGCATGATTATGAATATGGAATGCTTCTTGTTTAGTATGTAATGTTATTTATTGTTTAGCACATACTATAATGCTAATTGTTTACATATAAACTTACTAAGCTTAAAGCTTACTCCCCCTTTCTTTTTCCCTTGTTTTATAGAGTTTAAGAGCCGAGCCAAGATACGCCGATAAGTAAAAGATCGCCCACACTATCAGCTCACCTCGGTATACCTAGACTTAGTGATTTTTTATATGGCATGTATAGGGGCTAGACTAGTTAGATTATTTTGTTTTTTGGCTAAAAGTGTGTTGGCCCCTTATTAAGATAACTATTTTGTATATTACCATGGTTGATGGCTCACCTTGTCATTTATAAAAATATGAAGTTATAAATGAAAGTTTATGTTGAAAATTATAAGTTGTTTATTCATATGTTGAATGGATTCATATGGTGTGAACTAGAGAGGTGCAAAGAGCTTGGAAAATAGCCTCGTTCTTGTCCACATGGGTAGGCACACGGGCGTGTGTCTAGGCCGTGTGTGACACACGGTCAGTCCATAGGCGTGAGCCTAGGCCGTGTGAAGTCTGCATTTAAGATTTTGAATTTGAATTGCCACACGGTGAAAGCACACGGGTGTGTGACCAACTGTGAGGATTAATTAGAGACGACCACAGGCATCGAATACGGGCGTGTGTATAGACCGTGTGGATGAGTCAGAATGCCAAGGTTTGGCACACGGGCCAGGGTCACGAACGTGTCCAAACCGTGCAAAATTAGTCAGTGTAGACCACGGGTGGAAGACACGGGCATGTCTTTGGGGCACATGGGCATGTCCCTAGACCAACACGGGCGTGTGACCCCTGTTTAGGTAAAAATTTTCTAAGTGTACGTAAAGTTTCGATTTGGTCCCGCAATATCCCGAGTAGGTGTAAAGGGTCTCGTTGACCCATGATAGGGATGTTATGATGGTGAATGAAAAGTTTTAAGTTGGAGAATATCTTTATAGCCTAAAGTGGAATGATCAAGCAAGTCAAGTCCGGTAACACCTCATGCCCGGTTCGACGGAGAACCCGGGTAAGGGGTGTTACAATTAGTGGTATCAGAGCTATGGTTTAGTCGATTCTCAAACTACCGTAATGTGTGTAAGAGTCTAGCTATACATGCCATAAGCATATAATGATAGTATGGTGGCTTCTGATGAATCTAAACTTTGTTTTTATATAGTATATGGATCCCGATCAATTAGCTACTGATGACGCAGCTAGTAATGCACCGGCTCGCACAAGGGACAGCGCTTGTGTAGAGTGGACCAGAGACTAGGGTTCAGGGAGAAGAGTCTGAAAAGCCTTTCTCCAAATGATGAGTAATTTGCACACGAAATATGTACGGGTAAACCCCAATGCTCAACCTCCTCCACCCCCTCCTATACCTCAGCCAATTCATGTGGCTCCTCAAGGTATAGATGTAGTGAGAATAACCAAGCCCCTAGTAGATAAGATTCATAAGCATGGGGCTGAGGAGTTTAGAGCCAATATAGATGGTGACCTCGAGCGGGCAGAGTTCTGGCTTGAGAACTTAATAACGGTGTTTGATGAACTCTTCTGTACCTTTGAGGAGAGCTTAAAATGTGCCATATCCTTGCTGAGGAACTCGACATACCATTGGTGAAAAATGTTGACATCAGTGGTTCCGAATGAGAGAGTGACGTAAGACTTCTTTTTGGAAGAGTTTGAAAGAAGTATATAAGTAAGAGGTTTGTAGACCAGAAACAAAGGGAGTTCCTCGAGTTAAAGCAAGGAAAAATGATTGTGGAGGAATATGAGCACGAATTTGTTAGGCTCAGCAAGTACGTGCAAAAGTGCGTGTCTACAGAAGCCATTTTATGCAAGAGGTTCGAAGATGGGCTGAACGAGGATATCATACTTTTAGTTCAACTAAAATAATTTGTGGTATTGGTGGATAGGGCCAGTAAGGCCCAAGAATTGAGTAAGGAAAAGAGGAAGGCTGTGAGTGAAGTCTGAGATGCAAGGAAAAGTCTGATGAGTAAGTCCTACCAAGATCAATTGAAGAGGTCTAAGGAATTGAATCCTCAAACGACTACATCAGTCGGGTATTCATAAGGAGAGCAGGGCAACACGTACCCGGGTTCAAGAGTTCAGGCCACCTCAATGAAAAGTGTGGGCAATCCAAAGTCCAAACCAAAGTGCCCAAGTTGTGACAGACATCACACTAGGGAGTGTTGGGAAACAATCAAAATTGTTATAAGTGTGGGTCCCCTGACCATTTCATCCGAAACTGCCCCGAAAGTGATATCAAGGAGAAGAAGCAGGAAATAAGATCAAGCAATGTATCTTCTAGGGGTAGGCCGCAAAGGAACCCAAGAAGTGGGGCTAGTAGTAGAGGTGCGTCGTGAGACACTACTGTGAGGTCAGAGGGTCGGGCACTTGCAAGGACTTATGCCATTTGCGCCACGAAAGAGGCATCATTACCAGATGTAATAACGGGTACTTTTTATCTTCATGACACCTTCGTTATTGCTTTGATTGATCTGGGGTCTACCCATTCTTATATTTGCAAGAAATTGGCATCTCGTATGAGTCTGATTGTTGAGTTTACAGAATTTATGGTAAAGGTGTCAAACCCGTTAGGTAAACATGTGTTGTTGACAAGGTGTGTAGGAAGTGTCCTTTGAAAATTAGGGGTCATTATTTTTGCCAGACCTTATGTTGCTGCCGTTTGATGAATTTGATTTGATTCTTGGTATGGATTGGTTGACCGCTCATAGTGTTTTGGCGAATGTGGTGGTAAATTTATTGAGTTGAAATGTGAAAATGGAGATGTTATTCGAGTTGAATCAGGTGGGTCGAATAGTTTACCGATGGTAATCTCTTCCTTGGTGGTGAGAAATATTTGAGAAAAGGGTGTGAGTCCTATCTCGCTTTTGTACTAAATACTCAAGAGTCTAAAGTAAAGATTGAGACAGTGTCGATGGTATGTGAGTATCCGGATGTATTCTTGAAAGAATTACCTGGATTACCTCCAGTTAGAGAGGTCGAGTTTGGGATTGAGTTAGTTCCGGGAACAACACCTATTTCGGTTGCTCCGTATAGGATGGCACCATTAGAGTTGAAAGAACTGAAGGTTCAGTTGCAAGAGTTAACGGATAAGGGTTTTGCACGACTGAGCTATTCACCATAGGGTGCTCCGGTGCTTTTTGTAAAGAAGAATGATGGGTCAATGAGATTGTGTATAGACTACAAATAGCTCAACAAAGTGACTATGAAGAACAAGTATCCTTTACCAAGGATAGATGATCTATTTGATCAACTAAAGGGAGCTACGGTATTCTTCAAGATTGACTTGAGGTTCGGTTATTACCAGTTGAGGGTTAAGGAGCAAGATGTGCCAAAAACTGCATTTCGGACGGTATGGCCATTATGAATTTCTGGTCATGCCGTTCGATTTAACGAATGCTCCTGCAATTATTATGGACTTAATAAATCGTGTCTTCCGACCATATCTATATAGGTTTGTAGTTGTCTTTATCTATGACATATTGATTTATTTACGGGATGAGAGTGATCATGCAGAGTATCTAAGAATTGTTTTACAGACTTTAAGAGACAAGCAGTTGTATGCTAAGTTTAGTTAGAGTGAGTTTTGGCTCAAAGAGGTTGGATTCCTAGGACACCTTGTGTCAAGCGAGGGTATTAGAGTTGATCCGGGAAAGATCTCAGCTATTGTGGAGTGGAAACCATCGAGAAACGTGAAATCAGAAGCTTTTTGGGTTTAGCAGGGTACTATAAGTAGTTTGTGAAGGGATTTTCCATGATTGCTACTCCGATGACGAAACTGTTGCATAAAGATGTTAAGTTTGAATGGACTGAGAAATTTCAATAGAGTTTTGAGAGATTGAAAACATTGTTGACGGAGGCGCCGATTTTGGTTCAACCTGAGTCAGGGAAAGAGTTTGTAGTCTACAGTGACGTGTCGTTTAATGGTCTCGAGTGTGTGTTGATGCAAGAGGGTAAGGTAATCGCTTATTGTAACATCTCGATTTAGGGCCTAGTTAGAATAGTGGTGCAAGATCACAAATCTGAGGTATACGTATGAGTTTTTGAGGTTTATGTCATGTTTGCATGTTAGTGTGAAAGTTTCATGAAGCAATTTTGTTAAATTGTGGTTGAATTGTCCAAAAGGACTAAATTGCAAAACTTGCAAAATGTGAGATTCTAGAAGCTATTTGTATGAAATAGCTTTGGATTATCAATTAGAGGTCCTTAAATAGCAATTATTCCAAATTCTAATTTTTGGATAAAATTGGGCATGAATGGGTTAAAATTTGAAAGTTTGACAAAAGGGCATTTTGGTCATTTGTCAATTAAATGATTAAAAAGGGAGAAAGGACGAAAAAATTCATTCATCTTCTTCTCCAAGCTGCCAAAATTTGAAAAGAGCCATTATTAGAGCTCTTCAACTTTTCAAGCTAGTTAGTAAGTGTATTTTAGCTTCGTTTTTGATATTTTTCGTATTTTTGAAGTCCTAGTAACATGAGTAAGCTATTTTTAGCTATATGTTGAGCTAGGATGGATGTTCAAAAATGTACCCATGTATGACATGCATGTATTTTGATGTTTTATGGAAGAATATGAAAGCTTGATGTAGTTAAAACATTTTTTGCTAAGTGATTTCCATGAAAAATGCATGTAGGGACTTGTTTGTGAAAGTCTTGAGTTTGGTCATACATGTGTGATTTAGTGAGAATTGATGATAACTTTAGTTGAGTAAGTGTTTTGGCTAAGCATGAAAGGCTAGAAAGTTGAATGAAAATCACTTTACGAGCCTTGGGGCAAAAGTGTAAATATGAGAAAGTTTAAGGGCAAAATGGTAATTTTGCTAAAGTATGAGATAATGGTCAATTTAGTCAATGTGTGTATTGAATGAGTTGATTTATCATTATAGACCAAGAAAGACAAAGCTCGGATCGAAACCGAGGCAAGAGCAAGGTGGTGGACTAAATTGCACATCTTTATACTTTTAAGTGCCGAGGTAAGTTTATGCGTAATCAATGCGTTTATACTATACATTCTTAATGCTATCTAGTGTGTAGCATGAATGAATGAATGAGATTGATTGAGAACCTATGTGGTTCAAGTGGAATGAATGTGGTAGATACCATGAATGAATGAATGAGATAGTAGTTGTGAATAGATAAATGGATTACAAGTAAATATGTGTATGTGTAGCGATAATGCTTGATGGTGGGCTAAGTGCGATACCACCTTAATACTTAATAATTGTGAGCTGTGTGCGATACCATAGTTAAGTATATTATTTAGTGGGATATGTGCGAAACTACTATGATTACTTCTTGGTAGGCAATGTGCGATACTGCCTTATTATCTGATTGTGGTGGGCTGAGTGCAAAACCATCGAGTAATTTAGCTGTGTGGATGTATTAGTGTGATAAAATGATGTGTTGTATATTTAAGTAAATGTGCTATTGAGTACAGGGGTGCATGTCGATGATTATGAGTAGGTGACTCATGATGTGTTGGAAATATGGTAAGGGATAGAAAGAGTAAGCATAATTGTGAATGTCAATTTATTTGGTAGTATAATGCTAATTGTTGTTTAGCTTATACTAGAATGCTTAAATTGTTTATGTGTAAACTTACTAAGCTCAAAGCTTACTCCTTTCCTTTTTCCCTTGTTTTATAGAGCAAAAGAGTTTAATCGAGATACGTGAATCAGTTGGAGGATCGCCCACACTATCAACACACTCTGGTACATGAGACTCAATGTTTTGTATATGGCATGTATAGAGGCTAGACAAGTTAGTGAATTTTGTTGTAAATGGCTAAGATGTGTTGGCCTTTAAATGGATAATTTATTTGTATAATGACATAGTTGTTGGCTACTTTATTATACGAAAAGATGTAGATATCCATGTGAGTTTATGTTTCATAATGAGTTGATTATAGATATGTTGGATGAGTATATGTTGTATATGCATAAGGGGTGAAAAGAACTTGGCAAATAGCTTTGCTCTTGTTTATGTGGATAGACACACGGCATGTGTCTAGGCCATGTGTGACACACGGCCAGCCCACGGGCGTGTGCCTTGGCCGTGTCTCTTTGACAGTTCCAAGTAGTATAGGCCACGGGCTAGCCACACGGGCGTGTGACTAGACTCAAAGCCGTGTGAAGTAGTCAGTGTTCACCACGGGTAGTGAGCACGGACGTGTTCTCCAGCAGTGGTGCATTGGCAGAATACTTGGGTTTTCATGCACGGGTTGAGGACATAGGCATGTGTAACCTCCACGGGAGTGTCTCACCTTACACGGGCTTGTAGTCCCTGTTTAGGTAGAGAAATTCTAAGATCGTAGAGTTTCTAAAATTGTCTCGAGAGCCCTCGTGTGTATGAGTGAGGCCTCGTAAGTTGAGAATGAGGTTGTTGTGGTGACTAAAGGAGAGTAGTCACGTTGAGCCTAAGCTGTGATCAAGTGATTTTAGTCCGGTAATGCCTCGGGCCGATTCCGGTAGGAAATACGGGTAATGGGTGTTACACTTACGCCTCGAGGCAGTTAAAATCACATTAGAGAAATTATCCGACTCATGACTTAGAGTTGGCCGCGATTGTGTTTGCGTTATAAATTTGGTGACATTATTTGTATGGTGAGAAGTGCCAAATCTTCATAGATCATAAGAGTTTGAAGTACTTGATGGATCAAAAGGAATTGAATTTACGACAATAGTGGTGGCTTGAGCTATTGAAGTACTATGAGCTAGTAATCGAATACCATCCAGGGAAAGTGAATGTGGTTGTTGATGCCTTGAGTAGGAAATCCCTGTATACTTTGAGAGCTATGAGCACGAGCTTAGCATGGTCTAACGATGGTGCTGTATTAGCCGAATTGAGAGCTAAGCCACTATTTGTTCAACAGATATGTGAAGCTCAAAAGAATGATAATGAGATGCAAGCTAAGAGAGCTAAGTGTGAATCGGAAGATGATTTTGGTTTTCGGATAAGTTCAGATTGTTGTTTGATGTTTCATGATAGGATTTGTGTACCTAAGAATGATGAATTGATCCGGAAGATATTGAATGAAGCGCACAGTGGTTATTTTTTAGTACAACCGGGTAGTACGAAAATGTACAATGATTTAAAGAAATTTTATTGGTGACCGGGAATGAAAAGGAACATCTCGGAGTATGTAATAAGATGTCTAATTTGTCAACAAGTAAAAGCTAAGCACCAAGTGCCTTCGGGATTGCTTCAGCCAGTGATAATTCCTAAATGGAAATAGGATCATATTACCATGGATTTTGTGACGGGGTTTCCTATGACTCCTAAAAAGAAAGATGATGTGTGGGTTGTCGTTGATAGATTAACGAAGTCGACTCACTTTATACCAGTATGTGTTGATTATTCACTGGATAAGTTGGTTGAGTTGTATATTGTGGAAGTGGTAAGATTACATGGAGTGCCTGTATCTATTATCTCAGATAGAAACCCTAGATTTACTTCGATATTTTGGAAGAAGTTGCAAGAGGCCTTGGGTACGAGGTTGAATTTTAGTACTGCATTCCATCCTCAAACTGACGGTCAGTCTGAAAGAGTGATCCAAGTTCTTGAAGATATGCTCCGATGCTGTGTGTTGGAATTTGAAGGTAGTTGGGAGAGATACCTACATTTGGTTGAGTTTGCTTACAACAACAGTTATTAGTCGAGTATACGGATGGCACCGTATGAAGCCTTGTATGGCCGTAAGTGTCGAACTCCTTTGTATTGGACCGAGCTTAGTGAAAAGCAAATTCATGGGGTCGACCTGGTTAAAGAGACTAAAGAAAAAGTGAAAGTAATCCGGGATAGTCTGAAAGCTGCTTCAGACTGACAAAAGTCGTATGCAGACTTGAAAAAAAAAAGAAAAAAAAGAAATCGAGCTTTAGGAAAATTAGGATATTTTGTTAGGTAGCTTGGGGAATAGTTGGCCAATTCTCCTTTTGAACATCTTTTGCATTTTTGTTTTCCTCTCCAAAATCCTTTGTTTGGCCGAATGAGTATTGTACTTTTTGTGCAAGTTTTGCTTTTGGTTAGTCTTCATTTTGTTTGAACCAAAATTTATATTTTCTTTCTCTCATCTTTTCCTTTGAAACCAAAAACATCTTTTGCACTTTTGTGCACTCTTTCTCCCATCTCTCTTCCTCTTTTCTTACTTTTGGTATTTGCTCAACATCACTTTTTCCTTTTTATTTTCTTCTTGACCGAACCTCTTTCTTTCCCAAATCCTCTTTTCTTTTCTTTTCTTCTATTATTTTTAAACCGAATCCTCTCCTCTCATTCTCATTTTCTTTGCTACTCACATACTCTATTTCTTTTCTCCATAATATCTTTTGTTATCTTCATTCAAAACCATAGCCGAATCTTCTACTTCCTTGTTAGTATTATTTTTGTTGGCCGAATATTCAAAGGGTAGGCATTCATTTTTGGGTTTTCTTCAATCGGTTTTGGAAGATAGGTAAGTGTTTATGGCCGTTTTTCCTTTATTTTTCTATGTCGTTTTCTTGAGGGCGTAGGCCACTTTCTAATGTTTTTGGTATAGAGGCCGAAACTAATATGGTTCCATTTAGGGATTTCGACAGAGTTCTTAATCAAGTGATGTTTTCGGGATTTGATCATTTGTGCCTTAGCAGGTGCGTAGTTATCGTACTGTTTTCTTGTTGTGTGTATGTGTTATATATATATAAATATGTATATGATGTGCATGGTAGCTGAATTAATGGCTAAAAAGGTGGATACCCATCGTGGGTAATCGGTTAACAGGTCAGTAATATGTGATATTAAATTATTTATGGTGACTGTAATATGATAATGAGCATGTGATGTATGTTCATTCTATATGTTGATTTGGCATGATACATTAACATATATGCATGGGGATTGATTTGATCAAGGAAGGACGGTGTACATATTTATATACGTGGTCTAATGTTAGCCTCGTGCTACATTAGCGCTTGATGATCGGTATGTGCTACATCAAGGGAGGTATTGGCTAGGTGCCCATCTCGGCGGTTGATGGTCGTGTGCATCACCGTGAGCGAATTAATGTTGGGATCACTTATGTGATCGGTGGCTTAGCCATGGCCTTGTGCAGCAAGTCTGCCAAGGTAAGATATGTGGATCGCTATGTGATCGGTGGCTTAGCCATGGCCTTGAGCAGCAAGTCTGCCAAGGTAAGATATGAGGATCATTATTTGATCGGTGGATTAGCCACTTGGCCTTGGCGGCGGTGTGTGCCGGGGGTTGGTGTAATGGATGGAATTAGGTTGGGTTGGGCTTCATTTTGCATATTTATGTATGTGAACTGTGTGGATTTGGGCTAAGCCCATACGTGGAGGCATGTGTGATGATTATGCACTGAGTCTGTGGACTCACCGAATTTTTCTCAACCTTTTCAGGTAATGTGTAAGCGTTGGACCGGGTTTGGAGTGGATACAAGGTGGCCCATGCAGAAGAAGATATTTTAATTATTTTAAGCATTTTAATATTGAGTATTTTGTTTTAAGTATTGGTTGTAATAAGGGCCATTTTAAGTATTTAAGGACTTTTATTATGTTTTAAGTTGGATTATCGATTATATTATTATTTGAAATTATTTTATTTTAAACAACTAAATTTTATTTGGAACTTTAATTACACAATGTTTTAGTAAAGACAACAAAACATTTACGTTTTTAAATCGGCTTAAAAGGGATTTTCAAAAAGTTTTCCTCCGTAGCATACCAAATTCGGTCGTGATGTTGGGCCGAGTTTGGGGTGTTACAAATTGGTATCAGAGCCCGGTTCAAAACTCGGACTTTGAGGTTTTGGGCCCGAAAATAGTTTTCAAAGATGGGTTTTTCAAAGATTTGGGCTTTCATAAATTTTTCAGGTTTATTCTGGCATGGCTTTGTACCTCAATTCAAGTCCACCAGGTAAGTACTTCGGACTCTTAAAGTGATTTGTTTGTGTGAATTATTATGGGTTATTTGGGCTCGTAGATTAGAATACTAAGGTTATTGGACTCTAGGATTAGTTTACTCAACATATGCATAAGATTTTAATAGGTTATTAAACCAACCTGTGACCAAATCACCGAGTTAAGGTGTGGTAACCTTGGTGCGCATGTCTAGGATTGGATCCGGAAGAGCTTGGTACTTAAGCGATCCTCGTGACTCACCTCCTCTTCGCAGGAATCCTACAGTGCGTAGCTTTTTGTTCACCTTAACCAAGAGGATTTGTTCATAGGCTAAACCGATTACTAAAACCCGAACGGGATTAGCCTTATTGTTTTAAAACCCTTAGTTTTAAAATTTTCAAATTTACCCCTTTGATTTGTGAAACCTTAAATCTGATTTTTTAAAAGACGTTTTCTCGATTTACAAAATTACCCAAAATGCCCCTAGTGGCAAATTTACAAAATGCCCCTGTATTGTAAAATTACCGTATTACCCTCAACTATTGTTAAAATGATTTTACTTTGCAAAATACCAAAATCTCGAGTTTTCAAAATGGCATGATACTCCGGTTTGGGAAAACTTACGAAAATACCCCTGATTGACAAAATTACAAAAAAGCCCTGAGTTTCTAAATTTTCATGTTGCTTCCGACTTTTACTAAAATGTTTCTACTTTACAAAAATATCAAAAACTTCTATTTTACAAGTATCAAGCTATCCTGAGTTGGAGAATTTACAGAAACACCCATGACTTACAAAATTACTGAAATAACCCCGAATTTCTGAAATTTTTGCAACACCTCTGAAAAAAAATGAATTTCAAGATGATTCCAAGATTTTGTAAATTCTGAAATAGCTTTAATTTAGAAAATAAATATTTTCAAAGTTGACCCTGATTCATTCCCGAAATACCCCTAATAGGAAAATGACGGAAATACCCCTTGGTTAGGGGTAGACAGGAATGTTTTAATGGTGTGCTGAATATGTAATTCTCTGAACTAGGGTAGTGATCTTTAGATGAAACCTTGGTTGATCGAAAGAATCGCTTTTGAAACTTCTTCTCATAAAATTTGCTCGTGGATAAACAGTGAAACAAAATTGCTAATTCATAAAACTTTTAAACAGATTAAATCGTGACGCTAGATATGGGTTCTAGGGCGCGTGGTCGCAATACTCGTAGACATGGTAGAGGCAGGATGGCAGTATCGGAACCAGTTAGGTCTGGCCATGGGTCAAAAAACGATGTGCCGCCACCATCAGCTGTTGAGGTTGAACATCAGGATCAGACCGGAGGAGATGATGCAGTATCGCAGGCTATGCTGCGGGTGCTTGAGCGAGTGGCAGGAGCCAATGTGGGCAATGGGACTCGGAAGTCAGTGCTTGAAAGACTTAGGTCGAACGGAGCCGAGGTTTTCAGAGGAGTGTCAGGTAGCTCGACGTGGCGAATCATCGCTAGAGGCAGTTGAAAGGATTATGGATGACTTGGATTTAACTGCTGAGGATAAGCTTAAAGGAGCTGTTTCGTTGCTACGGGATGAGGCCTACCAGTGGTGGCTCACTATTAAGGAAGGTATCCCTGCAGATCGAGTAGACTGGGGTTACTTTAAGATCAAGTTTGAGGGGAAGTATGTCGGAGCGAGCTATGTGGATGCTCAGAGGAAGGCGTTCCTCAACTTGGTGCAAGGTGACAAGTCAATAGCGGAGTACGAGGCTGAGTTTCTGCGTTTGAGCCGGTATGCTCGGGGCATCGTGGCTACCGATTATGAGAGATGCGTCAGATTTGAAGATGGGCTGCGAGATGAATTGCGGGTTTTGATTGCTCCGCAACGAGAGCGAGACTTCGCCATTTTGGTGGAGAAAGCTCGAATAGCTGAAGAGGTTAAGAGGACTAAGAGGCAGAATAGAGAAAGAAACCGGGATAAGAGGAGTTTTGGATCGCCAGAATCGTCTGAAAAATTTTGAAAAAGACCGAGGGTCGAGAATTCTATTCGTATTTCTAAGCCAACTACTAGAAATTCGGACCGTCCGTGTGCTCGGTGTGGAAGGTATCATGTCGGCGAGTGCGTTGGAATCGGGACCGAGAATGTTTTAGGTGTAAATCCAAGACTCATTTGATTAAGGATTGTCCTCAGGATCCGAATAGGGCTCGGACAGTAGGCCAAGGTTTTGAGCAGCCGGGTAGAGGTGGTCAGCAAGCGACGAGGAGTCGTGGTCCGAACCATGGAGGAAATGGTTCCGGCCAAGGTCGTGGAGCATCAGGCCGAGGTAATGGTAACACTGAGGCAAGACAGCCAGGTCTGGTGTATGCAGTTCGTCGAAGGGAGGATAGTGATGTGCCAGATGTGACAACGGGTAAGTTCCTTATGTTTGGAATACCCTTTATTGTCTTGTTTGTTATAGAGCTAGTTCGTATTTGTGTCGCTAGTGAAGTATCTAGAACCTTGAGTGTGAACTATGGGACTGTTCTTAGAAAGTATATTGTGGTTTTATCAAGATCAGAATGCGCAGCAAGAGCGTAGTGTGGTGAGTTAGACTATATGATTGATCGTTAGTAAGTAATTTCGAGGACGAAATTTTTTAAGGAGGGTAGAATTGTAATATCCTGAAATTGGGCCTAGTAGGATTGGGCCTTGAGCTTTAGGAAAATTAGGATATTAATTTTATTCTTGTGTTAGCTCGGGTATGAATTTTGTGCGTTAGCATAGTCTTGTGAAGGCTAGATTTTAATTAGGAAGTTAGAATAAATTTTAGTATGGTTTATTTAATGAAGTAAGATTAAGTGAGCTTAGCACTTAAGTTAATTTAAGTGTTCATTTATAGCATAAGAGGAGTAAGTGGCAAGATGGTTCAGGAGCTTGAAAGGTAGCTTGAGGTTAGAGGTTCGAGTGGTATGTTTAGCATTTTGAAGGTTTATTTTTGTGTATTAGCATTGATGGCCGGTCAAACTTATTTATGATAGGTGGACTAATAACTTTTGGTAAGTTGAATTTTTGTTTAAGGAAAGCTTAATTTATGGGATAAGATTCTTAAGGTTATGGAAGGATATGTTGAAGTTATGGTATATTGAGGGGACAAAAGGCTTGGTTTGTGGAAAATGTTTTGGAAACAATTCTTATGCCTTTAGTGGATGTATGTGGACGGTATGGGTGTCTAGGGGTGGCGAATTTTGTTAGGTAGCTTGGGGAATAGTTGGCCAATTCTCCTTTTGAACATCTTTTGCATTTTGTTTTCCTCTCCAAAATCCTTTGTTTGGTGAATGAGTATTGTACTTTTGTGCAAGTTTTGCTTTTGGTTAGTCTTCATTTTGTTTGAACCAAAATTTATATTTTCTTTCTCTCATCTTTTCCTTTGAAACCGAAAACATCTTTTGCACTTTTGTGCACTCTTTCTCCATCTCTCTTCCTCTTTTCTTACTTTTGGTATTTGCTCAACATCACTTTTTCCTTTTTATTTTCTTCTTGACCGAACCTCTTTCTTTCCCAAATCCTCTTTTCTTTTCTTTTCTTCTATTATTTTTAAAATCGAATCCTCTCCCTCTCATTCTCATTTTCTTTGCTACTCACATACTCTATTTCTTTTTCTCCATAATATCTTTTGTTATCTTCATTCAAAACCATAGCCGAATCTTCTACTTCCTTGTTAGTATTATTTTTGTTGGCCGAATATTCAAAGGGTAGGCATTCATTTTTGGGTTTTCTTCAATCGGTTTTGGAAGATAGGTAAGTGTTTATGGCCGTTTTTCCTTTATTTTTCTATGTCGTTTTCTTGAGGGCATAGGCCACTTTCTAATGTTTTTGGTATAGAGGCCGAAACTAATATGGCTCCATTTAGGGATTTCGGCAGAGTTCTTAATCAAGTGACGTTTTCGGGATTTGATCATTTGTGCCTTAGCAGGTGCGTAGTTATCGCACTATTTTCTTGTTGTGTGTATGTGTTATATATATATATAAATATGTATATGATGTGCATGGTAGCCGAATTAATGGCTAAAAAGGTGGATACCCATCGTGGGTAATCGGTTAACAGGTCAGTAATATGTGATATTAAATTATTTATGGTGACTGTGTAATATGATAATGAGCATGTGATGTATGTTCATTCTATATGTTGATTTGGCATGATACATTAACATATATGCATGGGGATTGGATTTGATCAAGGAAGGACAGGTGTACATATTTATGCACGTGGTCTAATGTTAACCTCGTGCTACATTAGCGCTTGATGATCAGCTGTGTGCTACATCAAGGGAGGTGTTGGCTAGGTGCCCATCTCGGCGGTTGATGGCTGTGTGCATCACCGTAGACGAATTAATGTTGGGATCACTTATATGATCGGTGGCTTAGCCACGGCCTTGTGCAGCAAGTCTGCCAAGGTAAGATATGTGGATCGCTATGTGATCGGTGGCTTAGCCACGGCCTTGAGCAGCAAGTCTGCCAAGGTAAGATATGAGGATCATTATTTGATCGGTGGATTAGCCACGGCCTTGGCGGCGGTGTGTGGGGTTGGTGTAATGGATGGAATTAGGTTGGGTTGGGCTTCATTTTGCATATTTTTTAATGTTGGTGACAAGGTATTTCTAAAAGTGCCACCGTGGAAGAAAATATTGAGGTTTGGTCGAAAAGGGAAATTGAGTCTGCGGTTTATAGGGCCGTATGAGATTACTGAAAAGAATTGGACCAGTGGCATACCGGTTGCTTTACCGATAGAATTGGAGAAAATTCACAATGTGTTTCATGTATCGATGTTAAGGCGTTATCACTCCGATCCTTCGCATGTGATCCTTCTAATAGAAATTGAAATACGATCGGACATGACATATGAGGAGGAGCCGATTAAGATTATGGCTCGAGAAGTGAAATAGTTGAGGAGTAAAGACATAGCTTTAGTAAAAGTGTTATGGCAAAAGCACGATGCAGAAGAAGCTACGTGGGAACCGGAAGAAGCCATGAGAGATCAATATCCAAACCTCTTTACCGGTAAGATTTTCGAGGGCAAAAATCTCTAAAGGGGGAGAGCTGTAACAACCCGATTTTGGGGTTAGTCAGAACAGTGGTTCGAGACCACTAAACCTAGGATAAGGAGAACTATTTTGATATTATTTTATGTGTTAGAGGATTAATATATAGCTATGTAGAAATTTTGGTGCTTTAATTTTAGCAATAGCATGCTTAATTGTGAAAAAAGACTAAATGGCATAAGATTTGAAAGTTCTATTTTATAAGGTAGGGGTACCTAATAGCTATAGAATGTAATTTGGAGGATTTTAAAATGCAATTGGACCATTTTGGAGTGTAGTGGTCGGCCATAAGGTGCTTAGGAAAAAAGCATTAAATTTAGTCAAACTAGGTGATAGTTGGTGACAAATTGACTAAAATATGATAAAATAAGATGACTAAAGGAAGCTATCATCTTTCACTATTCTTCTCCCCCTCTACTACTGAAAATTTCAGCAAGTTTAAGGGTTTGAAAGCTTGAAAATTTCAGCTACATCTCATCCTTGCAAGTAAGTAATTTTTGAGGTTTTTCTTAATGATTTTTGTACTTTTGGGATCCCCAAAGCTTAAGCTAGCTAATTAGGGGACTAATTTGTGATATGGTTGAAAGTATAGGGACATGCCATGAGAGTATTCATGTTGTTAGCTGAGTTTTTATGGAAGAAAATGAATGTTAGTGAGGTGAGAAACAACTTTGTGAACGGTGTTAGCATGAAAACACCTAATTAGGATTTAAATGAAAAGATTGATATTGTGTCATAAATGCATGAAATAGTTGGAATTGTGAGTAGTTGTAAGAGAAATAAATCTTTATCTAGGCTTGTTTAATGAGAAAGTGAGTTGAAAAATAATTTACGAGCCTAGGGGCAAAATTGTAATTTTGCCATAGTAAAAGGGCAAAATAGTTATTTTTGCCTAAGTGTAGATTATGATGCATTATGATCATTAAATGATCTAAATGAATGAATCTTATTGTTATAGATCAAGAAGAACGTGGATTAACCTTGACCGAGGAAAAGGCAAGGTTAGGAGTAAACCGCAATTCAATACGTTTTGCACCGAGATAAGTTTATGTGTAAATGATGCATTATATATATATACATTGTTGTTGCTAACTAGTGCATGGCACAATTGAGAACATGTATGAGTCGAGTGGGTAGAATGTGGTAGTTATTAAAAAACGCTAGGGTGAATGATGGAATGGATATGTAAATGTGTTATATCAATATTTGATGGTGGGCTAAGTGCGATACCACCTTAATACTTAATTACAATGGGCTATGTCCGATACCATCATCTATTTACTAATTGGTGGGCTATGTGGGATACCACTGTAACTAACCTCTTTGGTGGGCTATGTGCGATACCACCTTAATAAAGACTGATGGTTGGCTAAATGCGAAACCACCGAGTAATTCAATTATGAGTAGTTGATTGAAAGATTGTTATGCGTTGTATAATGTGACATTGTGGTACTAAATGCAGGGAGGCATGCTAATAAATGTGTACATTAAGCTTGTGATATGGTTTGGATGTGGATATGGAAAAAATGAGTAAGCATGATTATGAATATGGAATGCTTCTTGTTTAGTACATAATGTTGTTTATTGTTTAGCACATACTATAATGCTAATTGTTTACATGTAAACTTACTAAGCTTAAAGCTTACTCCCCATTTCTTTTTCCCTTATTTTATAGAGTTTAAGAGCCGAGCCGGGATACGTCGATAAGCAGAAGATCGCCCACACTATCAGCTCACCTCGGTATACCTAGACTTAGTGATTTTGTATATGGAATGTATAGGGGCTAGACTAGTTAGATTATTTTTTTTTTTGGCTAAAAGTGTGTTGGCCCCTTATTAAATAACTATTTTGTATATTACCATGGTTGATGGCTCACCTTGTCATTTATAAAAATATGAAGTTATAAATGAAAGTTTATGTTGAAAATTATAAGTTGTTTAGGTGAAAATTTTCTAAGTGTACGTAAAGTTTCGGTTTGGTCCCGCAATATTCTGAGCTGGTGTAAAGGGTCTCATTGACCCATGATAGGGATGTTATGATGGTGAATGAAAAGTTTTAAATTGGAGAATATCTTTATAGCCTAAAGTGGAATGATCAAGCAAGTCAAGTCCGGTAATACCTCATGCCTAGTTCCAACGAATAACCCGGGTAAGGGGTGTTACAATGGGGGCAACAAACAAAGTAGAATCAACTCTAAATCTTCTTTATCAAAATGAACCTCAATGGCCTCTAGATTCAAGATAGTTTCCTTAAACACAGTTAAGTGTTCGTGCGATGCATCTCCTTCTAAACGATGAGTATAAAGACGCTACTTCATATGTAACTTACTTGTCAGGGTTTTTAACATGTATAGCTGCTCTAGTTTTGCCCATAATGCAGCGGCGGTCTTCCCCTTTATCACACCCTGCAAAATTTCATTAGACAAATGCAAATGTAATTGCGTTAAGGCCTTTCGATCTTTACGCTTCTTCTCTTCATCCGTCAATATTGAAGGCATCTTATCTATCCCTAATTGGGCATCTTCCAAATCCATCTACTCAAAAACTACCTGCATCATTATCTCCACAACACGAAGATCCAACAACGAAATTTCATACTTCAATGACGCCATTACCGTGATTGAGATAAGCAACCCGAAAAGCTCTGATACCAATTTGTAAAAATAGAATGACAATAATGGCAATAAAATAGAGAAAAATAGAACATGCAGATTTTATGTGGAAACATTTTCGGGGAAAAAAACACGAGCAGAGTAGAAAAAAATTTACTATGTCGAATTCGAATAATTATAAGGAGTATAGACTGCGTCTATTTATAGGTTTAGAAAAACTTATTCTAATCAACATCTAATAAAAGTAATGCAGTAAGGCTGAAACACCTTATTCAAATCAATATCAAACAAAGGAAGTAAACTTCTATATGGATTCTTCTTATGCATTCCCCTATCTTGCCACTTGTATTTTGTTTTAATAAGAATTTAGGTCACAACTTTAACAATATATTAGTTTTCTAAATTCTACAAATCATATGTTTTGGACTTTGATATTGTTTAAATTTCTCTTAATCAACAATGATTAAAGTTACTACATATATTAATAAAATCAAGATTCTTTCACACCAAACAATCAAATATTATTTCACATCAAACATGTTTCTTTAAAGTCATTTTAATGACAAATTTCAAGAATGTCTAAATTTAATTTTGAGTTGATTCTAATATAGAATTTCAAGTATCATTATTGTCATATTTAATTCTTGAATTATTTTGGTTGGAAACATTTTATAAACTTAAAATTAGAATTACAATACTCATTTGGCTATGGATATTTCTATGAACTTTATTTGTATTAATCGATTTTTGTTTGATAAGCATAAAAAAAGGGTTATGTGGTTTGATTTTGAAAATGCCTTGTATTTTTCTCACTATACAACCCTAACAAGCTTGTTACTTTGTAGAGATGTTAAAGGTAGTTCATACACTTTATATTATTCCATTTGTTAATTATTAGAGGAATGATATGAACAATTATAAATGGAAATGTTTTAGTGAACATGAAATGTATTATTTTGAAGTAAATTTCATGCATGTCTACAATGGTTTATGAAATTTTTGCTAGCACTAGCATTATATCAGGTTTGATATTTTAGATGTCAGTTTTGTCCATACATTTGATTTACAATAAACTCCATGCATGACTTGACTATTTCTCTCTAGTTTATTAAATATGCAAAACTCTTGTGAAAAGGGTTTTTAAAGTATTTTGAATTGATCTCATGCCTTCTTATGGCTAAACACAATAATGAGTTATTCGTTCAATTGGTTCCACTCTATTCCCTGAAGTGAATGTAGCAATCATAACAATTATAAAAATGGAACCTATTGTCAGTATTGATAAATAGATAAAAAAAAATATGGATGATTCGAAATGTTGCTACATTTTCATTCTTAGAACATAATGATCAATGATTTTTACTAATTAATGATTCCTTAAAGCGGATGATATCTATATAATCTTATTGGTAAAGAATATGATATACGCTACATTATTGACTAAATTATTTTTGCACATTCTTTGAAGTGAATGTCGCAATAAATATAACAAATTTTATAATCACTTTTGATCATTAAAATCAATTTGGACATTTAAAATTTTTGACATATTCGAAATAAATATTGCAACTAATTGTTTGCAAATTATATTTCTTTTATTGAGTTAATAGGATTATGGACTTCACATTGATGTAGACATTTCCGTAGTGAATGTCACTATATTGCTTATATGTGGATTCAAAGTAAAAGGAATGTCAATAAAATTATCAATTGTCAAAATTTATATTAACATTATTAGTACAATTGAAAAGCATGTTAAAGTAAATTAGAAGTTTATTGATTCAAATACATTTACTACTTGGCGTGACTAGTTAGACCATTCTGGATCATATATGATGCAAAAATTAATTGAGAATTCATATGGACATTCATTAAAGAACCAAAAGTTTCTTTAATTTAAAAAATTCTCATGTGTTGTTTGTTCTCAATGATAATTGGTTATTACAAACTCACTAGCTAAAGTTGATATTTAATTTTTGAAATAAATATGGGCCCATTCATCCATCATGTGGATGGTTTTAATATTATATAATTTTGATAGATACATCTACAAAATAATCACATGTGTTATCAACTTGCAACTTGTCATTTGCGAGATTACTTATTTAAATGATTAATTTCAAATTATGCAATTAAAACAATTCATCTTGCTAATGTTGGTGAGTTTATGTCCCAAACTTTCAATAATTATTGTATGCCAATTGAAATAAAAGTTGAACATCCTGTAGCTCATGTTCACACATAAAACAGTTTAGCTGAATCTTTTATCAAACACTTCCAACTAATAGCTAAACCATTATTT
The DNA here is from genome assembly GCA_025506655.1 of Gossypium rotundifolium. Taxonomy (NCBI): domain Eukaryota; kingdom Viridiplantae; phylum Streptophyta; class Magnoliopsida; order Malvales; family Malvaceae; genus Gossypium; species Gossypium rotundifolium. Next base: position 151,625,099 of record CP106722.1, read on the forward strand.
ATGAGAACAAAACTTCTTATTTCAACATGAGATTGTGTTGATTTACCTGTTGTGCACATCAACTTATTAAATTACAAATACTCCTCATTACAATTGGCTTTGGATCAGGAGCTAACACTACAATAAAATAAGTTTTTAGCAGCGTTGTTTTGGGCCTATAGTGGCGCTTATAAGCACCGCTAAAACTATTTCTGCATTTTGATAAGCGCGAAAAAACACTGCTATAGATAACGCCGCTAAATTTTGTGGGGGCAAAACGCGCTATAGAACATGACCTTTAGCGGCGTTTTTGTGAGAAACGCCACTATAGAACATGACCTTTAGCGGGGCTTTCCCAACAAACGCCGCTATAGAACATGATCTTTAGCAACGCTTTTCCCACAAACGCCTCTAAGAACTAACCGTCATGTTCTTTAGCAGCATTTTTAGTGAAAATAATATATATTTATGTAAGTTATGTAAGTTATGATATGATATATATTTGTGTATTATGTAAGTTATGATATAATATATATTTAGGTAAGTTATATAATTTATGTAAGTTATGACCTAAAGTTATGATATGATATATATTTATGTATTATGTAAGTTATATAAGTTATATATTTATTTAAGTTATGATCTAAAGTTTTTTTTTTAAATGTTTATGTAAGTTATGATTATCATCTTTAAATTTTAACCCTTTAATTATACTCTTTTAATGTTCTAAATTTATGTTTTTTATCACCTTTATGTTTACTATACTTAAAAAGACAAAATTAACAAATTAATAATTATATGTTAATAAAGTTAATATTTGTTAATTTTTCATCTATTACGAGTTAATATTTAAATTAAATTTCCATGAACTTTTTAACTTTATACTACACATTAAAATCAATCAATTTATTTTTATGATAATATTTATGAAAATATATTAAAATAATTTTAACATTAAGATAAACATTATTTTCCTTTAAAAAATTTATTTTAATTAAATAATATTTATTTCTATGGTAAATATTATAATATTTTTTATTTTGAAATTTGAACTTTAAACTATATACTTTTAAGGAAAAATAAAAATTATTATTTAAATTAAATTTTCTATGAAAATTTTAACTTCAAAACTAAATATAAAAATTAATGAATTTAAATTTAGAATTTAAAATAATAAATTAATAACACAATTAAAATTCAAAAGTTAGAACTCTAGTTATCTTAAATTTTAAAATAAAAATAAAAATTTAGAATCAAAACTAAAATAAATAATAAAATTGGATTAAATATAAATATATCAATAAAGTAAGATATTATAATGAGTAATATACTATTCTTTTAATGTCCCATAAGGCACATTTCCACAACCAATGAGTAATATATATAGTAACTGGCCAACCAAGAAAACCACAAGATAATTAACAACAAATTTAGCTAACTTCCATTTCCAAGACTTAAAATGTTCATATATCATATGCAAAATGCTGTCTCTCTACCATTCGACTATACAAGTACCAAAAGAAACTGTTAGAAGATATAAAATCATAAAGATAGAAGGGAAGCAAATAGTTGAATATTCAAAAGAAACTGCAATAAGTACCAAAAGTCAGCTAAATCCTTGTCCTGCAAGAATCTGAGGCAAAGTCGTTGCAAAGTTTTCAACAATAAGTGTACAAGATGAGCTCTCCTGCATACATGAATGCTGTTAAACAAGACCTCCTAGACAAAAATCAATAACAGAGTAGATTTAAACAATTCTAAAATGACAAAAAAGCAAAAATAGCAACAATATTAATCTTTTTCAAACCTGTTCTCTTGCTTGTTCAAGCTCTTTCTCCAATTGAATCAACTTTAAACGACTACTTTCTAACTGTTAAATATATGCCTGAAAGGCAATTCCAAATCAAGTTATCACAGAAGTTTGAATGTTGCCTTCAGCCCATCTGTTTCAGTGCAAACCAACATCCACTTACCTTTTTCCGCAAACGGCTTTTACGAGCAGCCTCACGATTTTGTGCAAGATGTCTTTGTATCTATAGATATTAAAGGTATAATGCACAAAGCATATTAGAACCCTGTTTAAGGTAAACAGATCATATACAAACAATAATTAATACGAGGTATTCTATGAATTTAGCAGCTACTGAATGATGCAGGTTTGGGGAACACATATTTCTCCATTAAATTAGATTTGTTGAGATACTGTGCAAATTAATTAGTATATCCAATTGCAATTCAACAGGAAAACTCTCAAATACATATTTAAAATTTTTAAAAATTCATATACTCATACATTTGAAGTATCGTATTCTCGAATTATATACATTATCAAATACGAATATTTAAAAAATTGAGCAACTAAGAAAAATCATAATATCCTACGGAATGTGGAGCAATTTATTAAAGAACCAGATAACGGTTTCATCCAACAAGGCATATAGAGAACATAACAGCATAGAGTACTTGATAAAATTTTAATTGTCTTTTAATTTCAAATTTTATGTTTACTTGTTAAATTCGGTAAAATTTTTTTTTAAATTTGTTAGTATTACATTTTATTTTGAAAATAAAAAAGAACACTTGATATCTATATAACAAATAAAAAAGTTTTATTTAAATTTTGCATGAATCAATGAAGTTAGGCTGAATGTATGGCGGAAGGAAACACAAGTTTTGCTTTCCCTCCGAGAATGGGAGAATGTTTTAGTCAAATGTTGATCCAAGATTACTTGCAGATGCAGAAACCGAATGATTAAAAAACAATGTCGTTAGTAAAAGGAGTACTAAAAAATTTGTTAATCCAGATTCCAGGGCAGGCCATCCCATGACTTCTGCAGCCAGCATTGCATGCAATCTGATTATTTTATTAATCTCTAGGGTTATTTGTAACTTAATAAAGCACCAAAACATTGGTCCAAGGTTGCCGGTTAGAAAAGTATTCTTCTAACCCTCGAACTCATGTTCAAGGATTTAGACCAACTTCTTATATGGTAATTTAATACTAGTACTAATTGTTATGCTGAAATTGGATAATTTCAGGATATATATATATATATATATATATATATATATATATATATATTGCTGTCGGCCACATCTTTCATGTCAAATAATTTTAAATCATATTTAGTTGAGAAAGTGAGGCAAGATTTGACAGAAAATTTTGAAAGAAGATAGTAGAGGGCAGTATATCTTTGACTATAGGATTTTGCAATTGGAAATAATTTACAAGGCCTGGCTTCACTACTGTACTTTTACAAGTTCAAATTCTTCATGGGATAATTCCATAAAATTAAATTCGATGCATGCCAGAATCAAATCCGATGCTAAAATCAAATCCGAACAATAGATGAAAGAACGAGGGACCTATTTCTAAGCAAATGAAGAGCAATCTTATTCCAAAAGGTTTCCATTTTAACCAAAATAAATGCATGCAGAACCCCGACTGTTCTTTGCATTTGGAACATACATAAATCACTGTTTAGTTGTTAGAATAAACTAAAACTGAGAAAACAAGCCTACTGCAGTGACATTACACCAAAACAGACTTTTAGCGACGTTTTTTATGGCTTTTAGCGGCGTTTTTAAGTCCCACTGATATAATTTGCGGCGCTTTTGAAAGTGCCGCCAAAAACGCCGCTAAAACACGCGCCGCAAAAGTTAGCGGCGTTTATTACAAAAAAACGCCGCTATAAGTCTAGACCTTTAGCGGCGCTTTTCTAAGAAACGCCGCTAAAAGGCCAGACCTTTAGCGGCACTTCGCTAAAGGTCTGATCTTTTAGCAGCGTTTTAACGCAATAAACGCCGCTAATTTGCACAAATTTGCAGTGCTATTTTTCTGCAATATCCTACCCTCCCTGCATTAAAAACCAACCAAAAACAGCAGCAATTGCATATAATTCCAACCCAAGGCAGCAAATAAACATTTAAATCTCACCAAAAGCATTAAATCTAAACGATACTTCAAATTTAATAAAAGATATATGCTATTTATTATTAAATGAATAATAATTCAAACAATTTTACAATAATGTTAATCGTAACAATGTTAAAAAAAACTTACAACAATAAAACAAATGTCAAGAGGCGGCCTCTGCGATTCTTCTTTGGAACAATCGTGATCATAGTCTGCAACAGAGTGGAGTTCTTCATACTTTTGTTCTCGCTCGCCTCCTGCTGCCGCCACCGCTCTAAGTTGAGCAATATGCTCGCCTCCCTCGCCGCCTCCGCTCTAAGTCGAGAAATTTGCTCACCGTGTGCTCGCTTCCATCGAGATTTCGGTCTTTCGGTCTCGAACTTCAAAGACGAGATTGACTCAGAAGGCATGTATTGTCGGAGCCGGATCCAAAATATTGAGTCGAGGTAACACCGATCCTTGACATCGAACCCGACCATACCTTGTAAGACCCAAAACATTAGTGATAATTTTGTTATAAATATACACAAGATTAACAAAACTATCAATCAAGCGATTGTACCTTTCAGACCCAAAACATCGCAATAATTTCATTATCAATCTCCCGAGATTAACAGAATTGTCGAACAAGCAACCGCTTCATACTCCGCCTTCTTCTCCTTTAGTTTATCCTAATAAATCAATAAAAAGTTAAAATGAAATATATAATATAAAGGAATGGAACATAACTTAAAATTATAAATTTACAACTACAAACGATGAATTAAACTATTGTAATTAAAATTATAAATATTTATAATAAATCAAATTTTATTAAGTAAATATACCAAAATTTCTACAATTTCGATGTCATCGGAGATCCATCATTCTTCCTATCGTAATGTCAAAAGATGAAGGCGCCCAACTTTTGACTGACGAAACTTCCTACATTATAGCGAAAAATATAATTTAATAGTATAAAGTAATTAATATTTGAAAGAAGTAATAAATTATAATACCTCGGCCTCACTACACGAGCAAAACTTCGGAACCTACGATAGCAGCGTGAATTGTTGTTTCGTCATTGTTTGTTCCAACTCGCTCACGATCCTACATAATGGAATTTGAATTATGTATATAGTAAATCGATAAACCGAAAAATTTATAAGACTTTAAAAGTACGTAATACCTCTCATTTCTTTGAATTCCAGAATCTAACTTGATCTTCCCATTGGTACCTCAACATTCCCGGCGGGACATTTTGCAATTTTTCTTCGAGGCTTATTTCTTTCTTAAAATATTGTTTTTTTAGGGTGCTTTTATTGTCTCTCCATTTTTTACCCAACGTCTTCTTAACATAGTCATCGGAGACCTCTAAAGCAAATTTACCCTAGAAATTTTTTTTAAAAAGTTAATATAAATGATGGTTAAATTAAAGTATTATAAATTACATTCACCTTTTATTACCTTAATATTATCGAGAGCCTGATTTTTGTTGGCATCAGGCACGTGATGCCATGATTCGTAGTTAATGGGCAACATATTCGCATTTCGTGCTATAATGCCCAAATAGCCTGCCAACAGTCGAGCTTCAGATCCGATAGGCTGGCCATGATTGTTTCTCCTTACTTGAACACGGTCGGTAGGCTCTAAGTCGTATAAATCATGTAGTAATGTACGTCCCCGAGCTCTGGTCATCCCACCACCCTCAGCTGAAAAATGATATATTATTATATTAAAATTGAAAAATGAATCAATAATAAAATTCAACATGCATGTAAAATAAACTTAACATTACTTTGGATTTGTCCATGCTCGTCATCTATGTCCGGCAGAGTAGAAGATCCAACAACTGTATCCTGTCCACTATTTACTTCTTCTGGATTTGGAGTACTCTGGAAAATATTTAAACCTCGTAATCGTCTTCTAGGCATTATCCCTGCAATACACATAAAATAGTTCAAAATTTTAGTAACAAATAACAACAATAATAGGACATTTAAAACAGTTAAATTATGTAACATGACCAACATGAAAATTATAATATAACATATAAATAATAAATTGTTAAATCTTACTACATCATATTTCGTAAATATCTTCGTCCACATCCTGACGAACCCATTGAAATTGTTGACTAGTACTAGGGATATTTTCAGTTAAGTCTTGTTCTGGAAAAGGCAAAGTTTTTGATCTTTCGACTATGTCATCTCTACTTCCACTGCCAATGTCGAACAAGTCTCTAGGGGTGTTTTGAAGTACAACGTACCAACCCTCATCAGTTGGATCTTCGGAGTAAAAAACTTGTTTAACTTGAGAAGAAAACACATACGGCTCGTCCATCAATTGTTCTCCGGTGTGAATCAATCGAGAGAAATTCACCATTGTAAAGCCATATTGATTGTTTTTAATTCCGCGAGTCGTATTCACATCAGCCCAATCACCTCGAAATAAGACAACTTTGCAATTGCTATAATAATCCAACTCAATGATGTCAGTAATAAGTCCGTAATATTCCAAATTCCCTCAACCGGATTCATCGTTCCTAGCACTAGCACAACTTGTAATCAAGAATTAACAACAATTACGCAATTTTGGGTTCTCCTCAATCTCTCGCGATACCTTGTATGAAATCTGTATCCGTTGATGAGGAAGCCACTATATCTTTTAACTATTCTGTTTGGACCTTGTGAAAGCCATTTAACGTCGTCATTTACTTCATTCCGACTCTAAACCTATTAAGTCGAAAGTAAATCAAGTAATTATGAATGTTATGAGAAAACATCATTACTTGTCAATGAAAATTTAAATTGCATATCATTACTTGTCAATGAAAATTTAAATTGCATACCATTTGGCTTAACCATTCATGGAATGATTCTGCGAACAACTTATTAATTTCTCGTCGATTTAATCTTCGGGATCGTGAACGAACTCTCAATATATGTTTGTACTCACTACGGTAAAAATATTTTACTTTGTTAGAAGACAAATAAATTATAATTGATGAGTATTTATCAAATTCTAGAACTTACTTCGAAATGGTTCCATTGAATCGTGATGAAAAGAACGATCGATGTGCTTGGACCCACGATCTATCGCCTAATTCGCAATTTCAACTTTGCCGATCGGTTCTCAAACTTTGAAATAAATAAGTTCCGCCAAATTATGATCCGTGAGCCCAAGATTTCTACTTGGTCATTCATTCTTGTTTCAACATCTTCCAAATACCTTGAACAGAAAGTCATACATTCCTCTGCCAAGTAGCCCTCGGCAATTGATCCTTCCGGATAACGCTTATTGCGGCAGTATGACTTCAATTTGGAAAGGAACCTAAACACGGTATACAACATTATCAAAAGTTGTAACTATTATGGGCATTGAGCTGAATGAAGGAATATTTTGTAAATAAATTAAGACCTTTCAATGGGATACATCCATCGATAGAAAACGGGTCCACCCAGAAGTGCTTCACGCGGGAGATGAATTAACAAGTGCACCATAATAGTGAAGAAGAAAGGCGAGAATATCTTCTCCAGATTGCATAAAGTCAATGCGGCTCGGTCTTGTAGTCTCTCTAATTCTTGAACATTCAAAACTTTACCGCAAATGCCTTTCATAATATTCGACAGTTCAATTACAGGAGCCATCACCTTTTTCGACATACAGCACCGCATAGCAACTAGCAGTATGAAACACCCCAAACCCACCCACGAGCCTTGACCAGATCTGGTATGTTCCTCGAGTAAAAAAAACGATTCAAATTCATTTGTTCTTTGGAAAACTTTGAGTAATTTTTAGAGAAAATTGGGTTTGTGTTGTGTTCGGGTTGTAAAGTTATTATTATTTTTTTTTTTGAAGTCTAGATTTTAACAAAACTTTATTATCAAAACAATAAGTTAAAAACGTTGCCAAGTTCTTAGAGTTCACTGTTTAAAATTGAAAATCTCTTGAATTTAGGTGTCAAAACATTTTTCATTTATTATTAAGAAAAATTTACTGAACTTCAAATTAAACATCCGAAACATAGTAAAGAAATTAAAAAAGCATGCATAAACAGTTCATACTTAGTGGCCTTATTACATCAACATAAAACCCAAATTAAATTCAAAGCATTTAAAATAAAAGTCCAAATAAAATAAATTCCTTGCTGAGCATGGCCACCACTAAGCTCCTGCCGACCCGGTCCATCACTAATCGTCACCTAAAAAATAATCCCACAACGGGGTGAGTCAAACAGACTCAATGTGTAACCACAACACTAAATCCTAACAAATTCAGGCATATCAAATCATACATGTTCATATAGCATTCAAATAATATGATGTAAACCCGAACCCAAACCTAGATAGCCATCCGCTACACATCACCCGTACCAACCTGCACACCGTGGGGACTACTAAGTCAACCCTCCATCCGCTACACACCATCGAAGGCAGTAGCTGCAGTCGACGTGCTCATCGACCTTATAAAATTTGTGGCATTGCCACCAGATAATATTTTGTGTCATGAGACGCCACATTCAGATAATGTGACCGAAGTCACCACATTCAGATATCGTGACATAAGTCACCACATTCACTTCCCCTTTCATAATATCCCATATGCCCCATATCCTACAAATATTCACTAACCATGTCATATCCCTTTTTTACATTCTTTTAGTTTCACATGTGCCATAACAGATCATATTATAATCTTAGTAGGAGTAGGAAAACATACCTGAGTACTTTGTACCATTGCATGGTACCTTAGCCATTTTCACATTATTTTAAGAGCACATATATATATATTAAACGTTGCCATAGATCTGATTAAGAGATAGTGTGGGGGGTACACACCTGGTATTCTTAACGCTTTATTGAAATCCCGAAAACCCGATCTAATGCTTTAGATCCTTTATTCCTTGTTGCCGATTTGACTACTAATCAAAATCCGAAACTTGTAGTGTTTCCTCTTTATAATCGGCTAACCACTAGATCCATTAACTTGGTTAGTTTTCGGCTTAAACAAATAAGAAATAGATCTAAATACTAAATTAGGGCATTGGCCGAATATTCATGTATACTTACCTTACGATTCTTAGATCCCGAAAATTATCACTTCCTTGTAGTACTGTCGAAATCCCTATAGATATATGTTAGATAAATTTCTAACATCTAATCATAACAAATGGCCCTTGGCCGAATATTACACATGCCTTACCTTAGATATTGAAGTCCCGAAACCTCCTTATGGTCGACTAGAGACAGATCCCGAAAGAGTCCTTCATGGGTTCGGCCAAAGACATTAATAGAGTTAGATTCCTAGTTTAAGCCTAAAAGAAAAAGAATGGAAACCGAATGACAATTGGCCCTTACCCTTAATACAAAAGTCGACAGCACCTTTGCTTGAAGCCCCTCAAAGATTTGGCTATGAAGACTAGCTAGTGCTCAAAAAATTTTGGCTTTTGGGATTTAATGGAGTAATTGGCTTCGCAAGGATGAAAAGAGAGAGAGAGAGATGAGCTTTAGGAAGAATCGCAATGGTTAATTTAGGGAGGGGTTTCGGCTAGAGCGAGAAAAGAAAAAAATAAAAGTGATAGCTTAGAAGGAAAAGAGAAAGCGCAAGAGGCTAAATTGCTTAATGACATTCGGCTATCCCCTTTACTACTCTTAGTCGAATTTGCCACCAAGGACTCCCTTGGCCGGCCAACTCCTTCCCCCTATCTCATCCCTTGTTTTTCTCCTTATCACTTTATTTAAAATAATTAAAAAAAAGAATAAAACCACCATTTATCCTTACCTTAGCCGAAATTTTCAAGGGAATTTAAGCACATCTTAAACTCCTCTTAGAGACTCCCCATGCCGTCCATCTCTTCCTCATATTGCCACAAAAATAAAAGCTTTATTTAGCTTCTCATGCGACTCGATCCTAGGTCCTTCCTCATAGCCCATGGCGTCATTTCCAGAGGCCCTAAGTGGCGCCTCCAAGCCACTTTTCCAAGCCCATTTGTGTGTCATACTTTCCCTTCATTTTCTCTTAAGACCACCTTACTTCAGTTCTCCCTTTTTTAACTTAAAATGTAATATTTTCTAAGGCATTTCCCTATATTCCAAGGTTCCAAAAATTCACATAACACATTCATAATACATAAGACATGCTATTTCATATAATTAAGCAAAAATGCACAAGCCCATTTTCGGATGTTACACAGTAAGTCTTGCATCAAGATGTGATAGTCATACGATTTTAAGCCATATAGTCTTTGATCCTTAAGACTCACACATCGCGATATATTTGATGCATAGGCATCCGAGACCTTTATATCCTTCAACATCGTGCAGAACATTTCTTTCTCCGTCTTCGACATTGAAAAAATAGTAGGCGGCAATCGATATTTCATATTCAGAAGTGCTGGGGGATGAAGCTCACGCCGAATTCTCATGTAGACTAAATCAAGTCAACTCTGAAGATTATCTTTCAATTTTCCATCGACATTCAAAATAGTCCCAACGATATTCTCGCAGACATTTTTCCCTATATGCATGACATCAAGTTTATGACGTAAAATCTGATGCTCTCAATAAGGAAAATCGAAAAAAATGCTTCTTTTTTTCCACAAGTCTGCCTCATTAGGATCATCCTCTTCATCAGATTCATCATCACATTCATCCCTAGATCTTCTATTTCTTTGCGGGTTGGCGGGTTGATTCATCTTCCCATAAATGAAATTCATATCTTTCAACAATAAGAATATTTCGGATCCACCGATCTGCGAAGGAGCTAGTCTGAACTCTTCAGTACCATTAAACTAAGCACTCTGAAATCTAAATGTATGATTTTCTGGTAACCACCGACGATGCCCTATGTAAGAGAACTTCTTCCCATTATATAACCATTGCGAACATGTCTGCACAGCACAACACGGACAAGCATAACGTCCACTGGTACTCCAACCAGATAAATTAGCATAAGTCGGGAAGTCGTTAATAGTCCACATTAAAGCCGCATGTAAATTAAAGTTCTCTTTTCTCATTGTATCGTATGTCTGAACACCAGCCCATAGTTGTTTTAACTCATCAACAAGTGGCTGCAAATATACGTCAATATCATTCTCCGGCCCTTTCTCTCCAGGTATAATCATAGACAAGATAAAAGAAGATTGTTTCATGCAAACCCATGGAGGCAAATTGTAGGGAACAAGCACCACAGGCCAAGTAATGTACGTTGTGCTCATGAGTTTGTAAGGGTTAAATCCATTGGATGCTAGCCCAAGCCTCACACTCAGAGGACCGCTTGCAAAGCTTGGAAATTTGGAGTCAAACAATTTCCAAGCTAAAGAATCTGCAGGATACCTTAACAACCCATCATCTATTCGTCCATCACGGTGCCACGTCATTGATTCAGCTGTCTTCGACGACATGAAATGCCATTGAAGCCTTGGTATTAGCGAAAAATACCGTAAAACCTTAACTGACCGCTTCCTTGACTATGTATCATGTTCATCCTCGTAACCGTCCTCTCTATTTCTATTAATCCAATGGGATTGGCCGCATACATGACAGCACTGTTGATTTATCTGGTCGCCCCAATACAACATGCAGTCATTTGGGCAACTGTGAATTTTGTTGTAGCCAAGGCCCAAATCCTTTATCAATTTCTTCATGTCTTTGGAAGATTGAGGATTTTTGCAAGCGGAACATTTCTTGCGAAACTCTAACAAAGATTGTCAACGATTTTTCGGTCCACCCCCAAACATTTCAAGTGAAAAAGATGAATACAGAATGACAGTTTGGAAAATTTTGATCCCTCATACAGTTCTTCATTCATTTCACCAAGTAACGTGTAGAACGTCGTTGCTTCTTCATTTGGCTGTTCATCCGGTACACTGCTTCTTATTTCGGTGAAAGTATTTCCACCAAAATTATGATCATCGGTTGCACCCAAGTGAGGTGGAAATGTCCCAAACCATCATCACAAGATATTAAAAGCATCCCGCAACATGCCTTCCATGTTATCGTCTCTAACATTCTGATTGAAAGCACTATTAGGATACCCCAGATTCAGCGATGACTATGCTCCACTAGATGTACACTCTCCATGAAAAAAACCATTTTTTGTACCCCCGGACAAAGCTATTAACAACTAGATGTTCGTAAACCACTTCACAATAATGCCAGTTAATATTGCAACACGTCTTACATAGGCAAAGAATCATATTCTCTTGGCTTGCATTTTGAAATGCGAAATTCAAAAAAGTTTCTACTCCATTTCGATAGCCGTTGCTTACCCTTGACAATTTCATCCAACTCCTATCCATTTCGTAGTTATTGAAGTCTAAAGTTGACAATAAATTACACAGCTAAATTGTTAATTAATAATTTATGTAAATAATGCTATGAAATTTGATCGTAAAATTAGGTAAGTTTTGTATTCTTTTAGATTCATCATACGTGGCATTGTTACACCTAGGGAGGATCCATTATATCTAATAAATGAGATATAAGGCAACCCGTCAGTTTCGACCTATATACTTTGAATCATTTTTTTTCTATACAAGTATTATGTAAATTATGAAGTTTGATCTTAACTTAAAATTATGTAAGTTGTGAAATTTGATCGTAAAATTAGGTAAGTTTTGTATTCTTTTAGATTCATCATACGTGGCATTGTTACACCTAGGGAGGATCCATTATATCTAACAGTGAGATATAAGGCAACCCGTCAGGTTTCCAGCCTATATACTTTGAATCATTTTCTTTTTCTATACAAGTAGTATGTAAGTTATGAAGTCTGATCTTAACTTAAAATTATGTAAGTTATGAAATTTGATCGTAAAATTAGGTAAGTTTTGTATTCTTTTAGATTCATCATACGTGGCATTGTTCCACCTAGAGAGGATCCATTATATCTAACAGTGAGATAAAAGGCAACCCGTCAGGTTTCCAGCCTATGTACTTTGAATCATTTTTTTTCTATACAAGTATTATGTAAGTTATGAAGTTTGATCTTAACTTAAAATTATGTAAGTTATGAAATTTGATCGTAAAATTAGGTAAGTTTTGTATTCTTTTAGATTCATCATACGTGGCATTGTTACACCTAGGGAGGATCCATTATATCTAATGGTGAGATATAAGGCAACCCGTCAAAGTTTCCAAACCTATATACTTTGAATCATTTTTTTCTATACAAGTATTATGTAAGTTATGAAGTTTGATCTTAACTTAAAATTATGTAAGTTATGAAATTTGATCGTAAACTTATGTAAGTTATGAAATTTGATCTTAAAATTAGGTAAGTTTTGTATTCTTTTAGATTCATCATACGTGGCATTGTTACATCTAGGGAGGATTCATTATATCTCACTGTGAGATATAAGGCAACCCGTCAGGTTTCCAGCCTATGTACTTTGAATCATTTTTTTTCTGTACAAGTATTATGTAAGTTATGAAGTTTGATATTAACTTAAAATTATGTAAGTTATGAAATTTGATCGTAAACTTATGTAAGTTTTGAAATTTGATCTTAAAATTAGGTAAGTTTTGTATTCTTTTAGATTCATCATACGTGGCATTGTTACACCTAGGGTTTAGGATTTATGGTTTAGGGTTTAGAATTATAAGGTTTATGGTATAGGGTTTAGGGTTTAAGGTTTATGGTTTAGTGTTTAAGGTTTTGGGTTTAGGGTTTAGGGTTTAGGGTTGAGGGTTGAAGGTTTAGGATTTAGGGTTTAGGGTTTAGGATTTAGGATTTAAGGTTTAAGGTTTAAGGTTTAGGGTTTAAGGTTTAGGGTTTAGGGTTTTAGGGTTTAAGTGGTGTGTAATGCTTGAACCTAATGATCCAATTTAAAAAAAAATTTAAAACAATTCCTAAAATTTAAATTAAATTAAAGTTTATTAAAATTTACATATCGTTGTTGTAAATTTAAACTGATTTTAAGTTACTTCTTTTAAAAAATATTAAATAATGATCAAAATAAATTTTTATAATTGTTGACTATATGTCGTGTATTATTTGAATACTCATACTAATGATATAAAAAAATGAGGGCAACTATATGTAAACAAAGTGAAATCTTACCAACAAACTAACGGAGAACAACCTGCAGAAGAAACTTTATCAATGGCACTACCAGATATTAAATCGAAGATTAAATGTAACTCTTGATTGAACCGAAGTTGCGTATGAAGGAGCAGAAGCGATTAAATGTCAAACTTAAACGTCCCTGAAAAGCAAAGAAAGTAGTATTTAAATAATAAACCAGTAGTGGTTCAGTTCAAAGATATATAATGACATCTAGAAGCAAGAAAGCAGTGTTACTAATGGGGATGTCAATTGATAACAATCAGCAGTTCACACCTCAACTTACAACACTTTAACATCCCAATTAACAACAATTATACACCTCAATTATAGCAATAAACATCTCAATTTCCAGGAACTAAACAATACAATTTGCAGTACTTAAAACAATTCAATTTACAACATGTAAACACTTCAATTTGCATCACTTTAATACTTCAATTCAAAGCATTTAAATACTTCAATTTGCAGCACTTTAACACTTCAATTTACAGCATTTAAACACTTCAATTTGTTGCACTTTAACACTTCAATTCACAGCATTTAAATACTTCAAATTGCAACACTTTAACACTTCAATTTACATCATTTGAGCACCTCAATCTACAGAAATTAAACACTTCAATTTACATCAATTAAGCACCTCAATTTACTGCAATTAAACACTTCAATTTATAGCATTTAAACACCTCAACTTACAACACTTTAACATCCCAATTAACAACAATTATACACCTCAATTATAGCAATAAACATCTCAATTTCTAGGAACTAAACAATACAATTTGCAGTACTTAAAACAATTCAATTTACAACATGTAAACACTTCAATTTGCAGCACTTTAACACTTCAATTCAAAGCATTTAAATACTTCAATTTGCAGCACTTTAACACTTCAATTTACAGCATTTAAACACTTCAATTTGTTGCACTTTAACACTTCAATTCATAGTATTTAAATACTTCAAATTGCAACACTTTAACACTTCAATTTACATCATTTGAGCACCTCAATCTACATAAATTAAACACTTCAATTTACATCAATTAAGGACCTCAATTTACAGCAATTAAACACTTCAATTTACAGCATTTAAACACCTCAACTTACAACACTTTAACATCCCAATTAACAACAATTATACACCTCAATTATAGCAATAAGCATCTCAATTTCCAGGAACTAAACAATACAATTTGCAGTACTTAAAACAATTCAATTTACAACATGTAAACACTTCAATTTGCAACACTTTAACACTTCAATTCAAAGCATTTAAATACTTCAATTTGCAACACTTTAACACTTCAATTTGCAGCACTTAAACACTTCAATTTGCAGCACTTAACACTTCAATTCACATCATTTAAATACTTCAAATTGCAACACTTTAACACTTCAATTTACATCATTTGAGCACCTCAATTTACAGCAATTAAACACTTCAATTTACATCATTTGAGCATCTCAATTTACAGCAATAAAACACTTCAATTAACATCATTTAAACACCTCAATTTGCAGCACTTTAACATGCGAAATAAAGTTTAGATTTAGTATTTTTATTTAAGTTTAGATAAAATTTTAAACTCATTTATTAAACCAATTCAAGCCTAAAAAATCTAAAATACTAGATTAAGCGGATCAAGTATAATGTATCCTAATTTATGAAATTTATGATATTAATAAATTATTTATTAAACCCAATCATATTAATGTTTTTAGTAATTTAATTGAATACCCGTGCAATGTATAGTTATAAACAATAACTAAAATAATTTTAATATAGGCATCCAGCTTTTTATTACTAGTCCAAGTTTTATTGAAGTATTATAATTTGAAAATTGACATATTTATTATATTTGCTTTCTCTTTGTCCAATTTTTACTCTTATATTTATATACTAAGCTAAATAAAAATAGCATTATTTATAGTTTTATATTTTTAAATGTTATAAAAGGATAATTTGGTAACAACATATAAAATATATATATTTAAATTATAGAAATTAAATGGATAATAAAAAATTATAGAATGGGAGCAATATAGACTTGTGTACCTTATTATATACATATTTATATGATGAGATGAGATGAGATGAGAAGGGAATTTTTTTGAATGTAATGATGTTTTGGGTGAAACAGATTAGGTACATGAATGTGTGGAGTTAAAAACCTAAATTAAGGCACTGGATTCACATGATGTTTCCATTGGAAATCAAGGCACTATTTGTTCTTAGTTATTAGATTTTGCTTAGTTACTAGAGTTCTATCTTTTTTTTCTTAATAGTTTCATAATAGTTTCATTATGTTACTATTCGAAACTCTTGATTAAGTAATTGTTAAGTTGTCAATTAATAATTCATGTAAGTTTTGATTAAAAAAACCATTTTTTACAAAATTAATATTATGTGAATTTTTTATATTTCAATATTTTATTTGAGATTAATTAGTTAGTTACTTAAAAAATCTCATTTAATAATGAATTTTATGCTAATATAATATTATTTTCATCCACATATAATAGCAAGCATAGACATAAAAAAATGGTCATGGTAATGAGGAGGGTACTCACGAATTGCTCTTAAAAGTGCTGAGGACTCCAATACCCGGGATTTCACCAGAGAAGAAGTTGATACACAAATTGCTGCCACAAATAGCAATCATCGAAATTTTTAGGAACGTGTTAATTCAATCCTAAAACATATTGCTGCCACAAATCGTAAGTTTAGCACAAGGCCACGAAACTTATGTGCTGCATAGGGAGGAGATAGGTGTGGATATTGAGAAGGTGCAAATGCTGCTATCGTTTAAGCAGCAAGGGGCTCATCTTGTGACTGGTTCGTTTAACGACCACCAAAGCCTCGTCAAAGTGGTGAAATTAGTAAACGTGGCTATTTGTGCAATATCCGGTGTTCATATCCGTAGCCACCAAATACTGCTTCAACTCGTAAGTACCTGACAGCGACTCAATGTGCATTAGCATACTTTCTGTTAGTGATATAATACTAGTATAAGTGATATAATACTGCTTAGTTTCTATATAAAGCAAGCAGAGTTTACCAAACCCAACCGAAGGATTTAGTGGCAAGATTTAGTGACAAGTCCCCCATCTCACGCAAACACTCAACTAACCCACAGCAATTAAAAAGAATAATTTTTTCTCACTATAATGAATAATCCCACAGCCCCACCCTTCCCCTCTTTTCACATTACACCGTCCTATCCCCTTCCCTCTTTCTACGATGAGCCGACAAATTCAGAGAACCAAACAACAAAGAACTAATACTAGTCCATAACAAAGACCCAAACCTATATTTTGTTCACTTGCATGTTACCTTTTTGAGAATCTGAGATGTGCATGCGTCGATAGTCTGGCGAAGGAGAGGTGAAGCTTGAAGCCGAAGGAGCGTTGGTTTAGACGATAATACTGGAGCGGTGGAGGACGAAGAGATTATTAATCTGATGAAGTACGATGGTGGCGGACTGAAGAGAGGTATGAAATGAATAGGGGGATGAAAGAAACTAACCTTTAGAGATTTAGGGATTTCAGAAAGAGGGGGAAATGAATTTCAGAAGAAGCCTAGGGGGAAATTGAGTCAATCGGGTTTAAGGATTGGGGGAACTGGAGGAGAGCAAAATGGCGACGTTTTCACTAAAACAATTCAAGCATTGCAGCGTTTATAAAATAGCGCCGCTAAAGACATACCTATTGCGGCGTTTACCAGAAAAACACCACTAAAATATACAAAACAACGTCATTTTAATTAGAATACACAAACATATTTGCGGCATTTTTTATAAGCGCCGCTATATCCCAACTTGTTGTGGCGTTTTTGAAATAACGCCACTAATACTTGACAAATTGCTGTGGCGTTTTACCAACGGCGCCACTAACAAAAACTTTAAACGACGACGTCTTGCATCGTATTGATATATTTTGTATGCTTACACATAAACGCCACTAATTCATACAACAATGTTTCAAACGACGCCGCCTTAAAATAAATTGATGGGTTTTGTATGCTTTTGTATTAAACGCGGTAATTTTAATGTCATTTAATTTATATATTTTATACTATTATTAATTAATCCATTTAGTTAATATTATTAACAATAAATAATCTTTAAATTATATATATAAATTATATATCATCTTATATCCAATTACTTTAAAATTATTTTAAATATAAATAAATTTAAAATATATCACTATATACCCATAAATATTTAAAATTATTTTAAATAATAGTATTTTAATGTTTTTCATTTTAACATATATTTTTCTATGTTATAATTTGTTTCAAAATTTTTCTATGTGCTATTACTTTTTTCTAAATAATTTAAATATAATATTAAAAAATTACATTTTAGTTAATACAAAGCTCAAGAATTATAAGAAGAGGATGAAAGAGTGATTGACTTTTATTACAATTATATTTAATTATTGCATAATTCATATCAATTTCAAATAATTTACCCTCAATATCGTTAAACCCTAAACCCTAAATCTTAAATCTTAAAACCTAAACCCTAAATCCTAAACTTTAAGCCCTAAACCCTAAACACTAAATCTTAATTTGGTTTTTGGATTTTGGGTCATATATCCTAAACCCTAAACCCTAAATACTAAACCCTAATTTGACCTATACCTTAAACCTTAAACTCTAAACTCTAAACCCTAAACCTTAACCCCTAACCCTAACCTACAAGCATTGAACCCTTAACCCTTAAACCAATGAACCCTTAACCTAAACCTTAATTAACCCCTAACCACTACCACTTAAATTACCCTCAATATCGTTAAACACTAAGATCTTAAACCTTAAACAATAAAACCCAAATAATAACCTTTAAACCATAAAATTAACATCCTAAATATTAAACCCCTAAAGCCCTAAAATAAATTAATCCTAAAACTATAAACCATAAACCCTAAACTTATAACCCTAACCCATTAACCATTTCCCCTTAAACCCCTAACCCTAAACATTAACCCCTGACCACTAACACTTACACCTTAATACCGATAAACACTAAGATATTAAACACTATACAACAAACCCAAACAACAAATTTAAAACACTAAACCCATACACCAAAATAACAATCCTTAAACCATGAAATTAACATACTAAATAATAAACCCTAAATCAATTTTAATAGCTTAATTTGTAACTTAAATGAAAATTTCTAAATTGTTTAGTTAGCAATTTGTAACTTTTCATAATTAAGTAACTAAAATGAAACATTCTCGTTGCTTATAAGTGAATTTATCAAAATAAAATTTAATTCAAAGCAAGAATAAGGAAAAAATATGAAAAATTCTTAGCGGCGCTAATGCCCAGACCTTCAGCGGCGTTTCTTCAAAAGCGCCGCTAATGCCCAGACCTTTAGTGGCGTTTCTTCAAAAGCGCCGCTAATGCCCAGACCTTTAGCGGCGTTTCTTCAAAAGCACCGCTAATGCCCAGACCTTTAGCGGCGTCCTTTAGCGGCGTTTCTTCAAAAGCGGCGCTAATGCCCAGACCTTTAGCGGCGTTTTTTCAAAAGCGCCGCTAATGCTCAGACCTTTAACGGTGTTTTTTCTAAAACGCCACTATAAATCAGACCTTTAGCGTCGTTTTTACAAAAGCGCAGCTAATGTTCAGACCTTTAGCGGAGTTTGAATAAAAAACACCGCTATTTATCATTTTCAACTGCGTTTTGCAAATAAACGCCGCTATTGCTCATTTTTTTATGGTGTTTTCTATTGCTCATTTTTTTACGGCGTTTTCTTTAAAACGCTGCTATTGTGTAATTTTTTTGACGTTTTTAGTTAAAACGCCACTAAAAATGGCGCTAAAAGTCTGTTTTGGTGTAGTGTGAGTAAGCTTATGGTATATCATAATCAATGAAACAAAGCTTGGGATATAGGCAAACAACTAAAACTCAAATGCATTATTAAAAACGATGATAAAAATTACTTCGAAACAAAGATTCTTGTAACATCCTAAATTAGGGGTTGTTTGCAATTTAATTAATTTTCCCATGTGTGTGCTTGAAGAAATATGTATGCTTGATTGCTTGACATATTCTAGGGTCTAGTCATAACCCCAGGCTAGTCTGACTTAAGGCTGAAATTTCTTTTTAGTGCTTAAGAGGAGGGAGCTAGGTGAGATGGGGGTTAAGAGAAATTTTGGGAGAAGCATGACACAAGGAGCTGGTTGGTAGAAGTGGCGTTGGGCACCACTTAAGGGACTGGAAGTGACGCCTGGCGCAGGTCTTGGGTTCGAGCTGCTGGAGTGGCGCTTGGGAGTTTTACTTTTTGCGTTATGTATAGGGTGATGGGCTAGGAAGGCCTTAAAAATTAAATGGTAGGGGTTATGGACAAGAAAGTCAGACAGGTTAAGTGGCTTGGGGACGTGATAAGGGGCTGCGGCAGGAGGTCCCATGTTTGAGTAGCATGGGCAGAATGGGTGTTCTTTTTTTATGCATGCTGGCGTGAAGGGAGTGAGCTAATGGCCTACATGTGGGACTCTTAATTTGATAAGGATAAACCTTATTTTATTTTTTTATTTCGGCTGGAAGAGTAAGTGCTATTAGTTTTATTTTTTTTATTTATTTGAAGAGGTGGCTAGGAGATAAAATATAAGATAAATCTTATTTTATTTCAAATGGGTGATAATTGAAAGATAAAGAATTATCACAAAAGGGAGATGGCCGAATGTAGGACTCCTAGGGACTCCCACATTCGATTTTGAGTATAGTGGGGGGTGCCAAAAACTTGTTTTCTTTCTTCTCAATTTGTGTTGAATTCTCCCTAGTTCTCTTGGTCTTAAAGTTCTTCAAATTCCTCTCTTCTCTTTAGTTTCTACTTGGCCGAATCTATCACCCCTCTTTACTCAAACTCCATCTTCCATCTTGTGTAAGCCGAATCTACTCCATTCTTTTTCTCCCTTCTCTTATTAGATCCACTTTGGCTGAATATTAGGTGGGCATATATTCTCTTCGGGATTTCTTCTTCAAATCGGTTTGTTAGGGTAAGTGATTGTCGAAACCTTCCTTCCATATAATCTCTTTCTCTGTCGACTTATATGAAGGAAAAGCCGAAATCCAGCATTTGTGGATGGTTTGGCTAACTACTTTTGAAACTATTTTCTTATAAGGTGCTACGGGATTTTGAAGACTGCCGAACTAAGCCTTCGTTCTCTACTAATCGATTTGGCAAGTCTATGGTAAAGAATTTCTCCTTAAGCCTATTCATTAGACATTTTGGAAAAGCCGAAGGCTAACTTTTGAAGTGTGCTAGTGTAGCCAAATACAAGGAGGACTTGATGTGTTTTCAGGATTTGGTAGGAGACCAAATCGACATTAGGGTAAGAAATCAAACTTGTGCGATTCATCCTTCGGGGTTATTAGATATAGTCGAATAAGGCTTTTTGGATACTAACCTATAGTGGCCGAATGTAGGGCAATACGAGAATACGTTTTGGGATTTTGTGATATCGCATAGATTCGGGATTTCTCCTTAGATCTTTGGTTAAACAGGTGTGTAAAACTCTTACACACTTTATTAGTTAGCATTGCTATTATGTTACTATTTAATCATTGTGGTAGTGATTTGCTTGTGGACATGAGCATGGATTCCGGGTAAGTCACTTGTGATTTAAAATCTGTTATGGATGACATGATGGGTAATATGCTATGCCATGACTTATATGCATGATTTACGATAATATGTTAAGCATGATATGAGCATGTTGGTAATGGGATTGATGAGAGGAGGGGGATTAATCTCTATGGACTGTCACCAGTGGTTTTGACCATAAGATGGGTTGGCCCCATCAGTTTAATTGTGACTTCGGTCACCAGTGGTTTTGACCACACCGTTGATAAATTGTGACTAAGTCCTAGTGGTTTGGTACCACCAGTGGTTTTGACCACATATTGATAATTGTGACCTATGGTCATCAGTGGTTTTGACCACACGATGGGTTGGCCTCATCACTTGATTTGTGACTCCGGTCACCAGTGGTTTTGACCACCAGTGGTTTTGACCACACGGGGTAGTTAAAGGAGTATGGATGGTTAGTTTGGGTTGCATGTTTGCATGTCTTACTAATATTTTGTGTATGAGTTGCACTTCCGGGTTGGGGATTTATACACTGAGTCTTGGTGGCTCACCCCTTCCCATATCATTTTGCAGATGAGTAGATCGCAGAGACGGAGTCGGAGAGGACTCGAGGCGACCATGCTTGATTCTTTGGATTTAAAATCTTATTTAACAAAAATTAAGTTTATTATTTATTAAATTTTGGTTTGGGTTGTAATAAGGCCGCTAGTTATTATTTTGGATATTTTAGTAGATGTTTTACTTCACTTTTATTATATTACTCATGAATTGATAAAATGTTTAAATGAATCGGTTAAAAGAAACGTTTTCAAAATGGGAAATTTTACGAGTTTTCAAGGATGTTACCATCGGTAGCAAAATTCACCAAGTACACAATAACTCGAAGGTTCTAAAATTTAAATGATCAAATGTTTTCAAAGGTTTCAACTCAACCATGTTTTTAAAATCAATTCCACCTGAGTTTTTCATAGACACCGTTTTATAACCTTAACAATATTTTTTTCAGATTTTCACCAGTTAATCAAAATATTTCAAAATGTTTTTACTCCGTGACATACCAGATCCGGTCAGGGCTCATGGGCCGGGTTTGGGGTGTTACATTTTTGTATCAGAGCCAAGTTCAAAACTCGACTGTGGGGGCCCAAGGGCCAAAATGTTTTGATAGGCCTCTGAGAAATACTATGAAAATGGTTTTCGTTTTGAACAGCATGGCATCGAGCCTCCGGCACCAATCCGCCCAGGTAAGTATCTCTAACTGTTCTATGAATACTTGATAAGGGTAAACGGGTAACTTGGGAACGTAGAATAGAATGATAGGTACTTGAACTCTAGGACTAGTCTACCCCAACTACTACATAAGACTTAATTGCTTAATTAAACAAACCTATGTCTAAGTCGCTGAGTTAGGGTGTGGTAACCATGGTGCGCATGTCTAGGATTGGTATTCGGTGGGAGCTTGGTATTTAAGCAGTCCGCGTGACTCACCTCCTCTCCACTTGAATCCTACCTGGTGCGTAGCTTCGGTTCACCCTAACCAAGAGGACTTATTCATGGGCTAAACCCTAACTAAAACCCGAAAGGGAACTAGCCGCTAGTTTTAAAACTCTTAAAATTTCTTTTTAATGTGTGAGAACTATTGTTTTACAACATTTTTCTGAAAAAAAAATTCTGAATTGTAGAATTACTAAAATACCCCTAGTGGTAAAAATTACAAAAAAAATGCCCTTGGTTTACTAAATGTTCAACTATCCAACAGTTTTTCCAAAATTTCCTCATTTTGTAAAAGTGTTTAAAAACCCTGTTTTTGCAAAACGTCTAAAGTACCTTGATTTTGGAAAATTACAAAATTACCCTTAACTTACAAAATTACCAAAATGACCCTGATTTTTAAAATTTTTGCAACACCATCAACTTGGAAAACAAATTCTCAGAAAGAACCCTCAAAGTTTTGCAACATTTGGAAATACCCCGAAATTATCAAACTTTACAAATTTACCCTGGTTTATTACCAAAATACCCCCGAGTTTCAAAATCACCGAAATACCCCCGAATTTTAAAATTTTTCAAAATACCGGGAATTTAAAAGTTCCAAAATACTTTTGACAAAATCATCCGAGAACTTTTATTTTGAAAATTACAAAAATACCCTCAGAGGTTAAAATTACGAAAATACCCCCAGGTAGTGAAATGACGAAAATGCCCCTACATGTTAGATATGGTCGATGAATGTTGTTTGTGTGATGGATGCACTCAGAACTAGGAGATAAGCCTGAAACTGGAATTATAGGTAGTTTCGACTTCGAAAGAATCACTTCAAAAAAAAAACTATTCCTCATAAAATTGCTCGTGGGTAAACAGTGAACAGTATTAATAATGCATAAAATTTTTAATCAGATAAACGCGAACGAGAAGAATGAGTACAAGAGGTCATGGACGTCTGCTACATGGCCGTGGTAGGGGTAGGATGACCTTGTCGGAGCTAGCAGGGTCTGGTCATGGGTCTGGAAATGTGATACCGGATCTGCCGGGGGCGAAAATTGAGTTTCAAGATCAGACCGGTGGTAACGATGTAGTATCCCAAGCTGTACTACGAGTGTTGAAACGAGTTGTCGAGGCAGGCACAGGTGCAGGAGCCCGTAAATCCGTGGTTGAACGACTCCGGGCTAACGGAGCAGAAGTGTTTAGAGGAGTTTCTGGAGTGGCACCCAGTGCGGCGGAGTATTGGTTGGAATCAACTGAGAGGATCATGGATGACCTGGATTTTACAGCTGAGGAAAAGTTAAAGGGTATAATCTCTCTACTTCGGGATGAGTCATACCAGTGGTGGCTCACCGTAAGGGATGGAGCGATGGCGGAGGATCTCACATGGGAATTCTTTAAGGCAGCCTACCAAAAGAAGTACATAGGAACTAGCTACGTGGATGCACAGCGGAAGGCTTTCTTGAACCTGGTTCAGGGTAATAAGATAGTGGCAGAGTATGAGGCTAAATTTCTTCGATTGAGCAGGTATGCTCGTGGTATTGTGGGTACTGAACATGAACGCTGTGTCAGATTCAAGGATGGGCTGAGAGATGAGCTGAGGATTATGATAGCTCCACAACAGGAACGGGAGTTTGCTGTCTTAGTGGAGAAGTCTAAGGTTGCTGAAGGGGTAAGACAGTCAGTTAGGCAAAATCAGGATAGGAGTTGGAATAAGAGGAGCTCCGGATCTTTGAGGTTTTCTGGTAATCAGCAGAAGAGGACGAGGTATGGTGGGTCAAAACTGCTAGGCCTACTGTTGCTGCTAATCCTCAATGGCTGCCACGGTGTGCACAGTGTGGAAAGTCTCACACGGGAGAGTGTTGGAATGGTAATCGGGGATGCTTCGAATGTGGATCCATGGAACATCGAGTTAGGGATTGTCTCGAAAAAGGTAGCTAGGCTAAGGCCCGAGGTCGGATCGCATACGAATAGGGGGATAACCAATGGCCACCAAGAGGTCGTGGTGCGGGAAGAGGAGGTAATGGTGCTGGCAGAGGTTGTGGAGCACCGAGGGGAGGTACCGGTGGTACTGAGGCTAGGCAACCTGGTTTGGTCTATGCCGCGAGGCGTCAGGAGGAGGGCGACGCACCGGATGTCATAACCGGTATGTTCTTGATCTTTGGAGTACCCTATAGTACCTTAATTGATATTGGCTCAACCCACTAATACATTGCTAGTAGCGTAGTGGAAACTCTGCACTTAGACTCTGAGCTTACTTCTAGGAAGATGACTGTATTAAGCCCTCTAGGTCACTCTGTAGAAGTAAGTAAACTCTATAGAAATGTACCCCTAGAACTCCAAGGGGTCGTATTCTTGGCTGACTTGATGGAACTACCGTTTCGGGCATTCGATCTAATCCTCAGGATGGATTGGCTAGTAAAGTATCAGGCTAACCTGGATTGCGTAGCTAAGCGCATGGTATTAAAGACCGTGAAAGGTGATGAGGTGGTGATGATAGGTAAAAGGATAGATTACCTATCTAATCTGGCTTCTGCATTAAAGGCGAAAAAGATGGTTAGGAAAGGTTGTGAAGCATATGTAGTGCATGTCTGTGCTTTGGAAGCTAAGGGTGCAACTGTGAGGGATGTCCGGATCGTAAGGGATTATGTTGATGTGTTTTAGAGGAACTTCCGGGTCTACCTCCGGACCGTGAGGTTGAATTTGGTATAGATTTGTTACCCAAAACCGCGCCAGTATCTATAGCTCCGTATCAGATGGCACCGAAAGAATTGGTGGAGTTGAAGGCTCAGATTCAGGAATTGTTGGATAGAGGGTTCATTCGACCAAGTGTATCGCCTTGGGGAGCTCCAGTGCTTTTTGTCAAGAAGAAGGATGGGACAATGAGGATGTGCATAGACTATCGACAGCTGAACAAGCTGACAATAAAGAACATGTATCCTTTGCCCAGGATTGATGATTTGTTCGATCAACTCAAGGGTGCATCGGTGTTCTCTAAGATCGACCTTAGGTCAGGGTACCAACAGCTTAAGGTGAAGGAGGCTGATATCCACAAGACGGTATTCGTACTCGGTATGGGCACTACGAGTTTCTGGTAATGCCTTTTGGTTTGACGAATGCACCAGCCGCGTTTATGGACATGATGAATCGGGTTTTCCAACCCTATCTGGATCGGTTCGTCGTGGTGTTCATAGACGACATTTTGGTGTACTTGAAGTCTGAGGAGGAGCATGACACACATCTTCATGTGGTTCTCGTAAGTTCTAAGGAGAAAGCAGCTTGTACGCCAAATTCAAAGAAGTGTGAGTTCGCTTAAGGAGGTAACTTTTCTAGGGCATGTTGTTTCAAATGAGGAATCGTGGTGGATCCCGTAAGATTGAGGCAAGATAGAGTGGAAACCACCAAAGTCGGTTACGAAAATCAAGTTTTCGGGGTTGGCGAGGATATTACCGAGATTTGTGGAAATTTCTCCTTAATCGCAAAGACCGCTGACTAAGTTCTTTGAGAAAAAGAGTTTCGCTTGTGTGGTCCGAGAAGAAGCAAGAGAGTTTCGACAAGTCAAGAAGATTTTGATGAAGCACTGGATCTTGATTCAAAGGAGGCGGAAAGGAATTCACGGTGTATTGTGATGCATCGCATACTGGTTTAGGGTGTGTGTTGATGTAAGAAGGGAAGGTGGTTGCTTATGCATCACGGCAGTTGAGCCTCACGAAGGTAACTATCTCGACACATGATTTGGAATTGGTCATTGTGGTTTTTGCCTTGAAGATTTGGAGGCACTATCTGTATGGGGAGAAGTCGGTAGTGTACACAGATCACAAGAGTCTGAAGTACCTCTTGACTTAGAAAGATTTAAATTTAAGGCAGCGGAGGTGGATTGAGTTGCTGAAGGATTACAACTGCTTAATCGAATACCATCCGGGTAGGGCTAACGTGGTAGCTGATGCATTGAGCCGTAAGGTAGTAGCAGATTTGCGAGCAATGTTTGCTCACCTAAGTCTCTATGAGGATGGGAGCCTTTTGGCAGAGTTGCAAGTGAAGCCGTCTTGGATCGATGAGGTTAAAAAGAGGCAGTTGACCGATGAAGTTTTGAGTACTCGGAGGTCGCAAGTACAAAGTGGTGAGGCCGAAAGGTTCAGTGTGTGTAGCGATGGAGTATTGTATTTTCAGGGAAGAGTATGTATGCCTAAGGATGATGATTTGAGGCAAAGAATCCTTAAAGAGGCTCATAGCAGTCCGTACGCTATGCATCCGGGAAGCAGCAAGATGTATCGGGATTTAAGGGAGCGATTTTGATGGCCAGGTCTTAAGCGGGAAGTAACCGAGTTAGTGGGCAAGTGTCTGACATGCCAGCAAGTTAAGGCTGAGCATCAATTGCCATCAAGGCTGTTACAACCGGTAAAGATCTCACAGTGGAAGTGGAAGGAGATTACTATGGATTTCATAAGTGGGTTTCCCCTTACGCCCAGTAAGAAGGATGCAGTTTGGGTGATAGTAGACCAGTTGACCAAGTCGGCCCATTTCATATCGATAAGGGTTGACTACTCACTTCAAAGGTTAGCCAAGCTGTATATAGCAGAGATAGTGCGGTTACATGGAGTACCGGTGTCCATTATCTCAGATCGGGATCCCCAGTTCACGTCAAGATTCTGGAAGGCCTTACATCAGGAGTTAGGCACGAAGTTGAATTTCAGCACGGCTTTTCATCCGCAGTCTGATGGACAATCTGAGAAGGTAATCCAAGTGTTGGAAGATATGTTAAGGGGCTGCGTTTTGGACTTCTGTGGTAGTTGGGAGGAGTACCTACCTTTGGCAGAATTCGTTTATAACAATAGTTATCAAGCGAGTATTTAGATGGTACCGTATGAGGCGCTGTATGGTCGAAAATGTCGTACTCTTACGTGTTGGACAGAGCTGGGAGAATGACGAATGTTGGGTCCAGAGTTAGTAGCGGAGATAGAGGACAAGGTTAGAGTAATTGGGCTCCTCTTAAAGAGGCGTCGGACAGGCAGAAATCCTACGCCGATCTTAAACGTAGGGATGTGGAGTATACAGTAGGGGATAAGGTCTTCTTGAAGGTATCACCTTGGAAGAAGGTGCTGAGGTTTGGACGGAAGGGCAAGCTAAGCCCTAGATTTATCGAGTCGTACACGGTGCTGAAACGTATGGGACCAGTAGCTTACCAGCTTGAGTTGCCGGCAGAGTTGAGCCAGATCCATGACATTTTCCATGTTTCGATCTGAGGCGCTATCGATCAGATCCATCACACATAGTGCCGGTTGCAAAAATTGAAGTGAACTCGGACTTATCTTTCAAGGAAGAGCCGGTACAAATTTTGGATCGAGATGTCAAGGTTCTGAGGAGGAAGTCAGTACCGTTGGTAAAAGTGCTATGGCGAAAGCATGGTACAGAGGAGGCCACATGGGAACCCGAGGATGCGATGCGACAGCAATACCCCCAACTCTTCTGATCCAGGTAATTTTGAGGCCGAAATTATTTTTAAGGGGGTAGAACTGTAACATCCTGAATTAGGGGTTGTTTGCAATTTAATTATTTTTCCCATGTGTGTGCTTGAAGAAATATGTATGCTTGATTGCTTGACATATTCTAGGGTCTAGTCATAACCCCGGGCTAGTTTGACTTAGGGCTGAAATTTCTTTTTAGTGCTTAAGAGGAGGGAGCTAGGTGAGATGGGGGTTAAGAGAAATTTCGGGAGAAGCATGACACAAGGAGTTGGTTGGTAGAAGTGGCGTTGGGCACCACTTAAGGGCCTGGAAGTGACGCCTGACGCAGGTCTTGGGTTCGAGCTGCTGGAGTGGCGCTTGGGAGTTTTACTTTTTGCGTTATGTATAGGGTGATGGGCTAGGAAGGCCTTAAAAATTAAATGGTAGGGGATATGGACATGAAAGTCGGACAGGTTAAGTGGCTTGGGGATGTGATAAGTGGCTGTGGCAAGAGGTCCCATGTTCGAGTAGCATGGGCAAGAATGGGTGTTCTTTTTTTATGCATGCTGGCGTGAAGGGAGTGAGCTAATGGCCTGCATGTGGGACTCTTAATTTGATAAGGATAAACCTTATTTTATTTTTTTATTTCGGCTAGAAGAGTAAGTGCTATTAGTTTTATTTTTTTTTATTTGAAGAGGTGGCTAGGAGATAAAATAGAAGATAAATCTTGTTTTATTTCAAATGGGTGATAATTGAAAGATAAAGAATTATCACAAAAGGGAGATGGCCGAATGTAGGACTCCTAGGGACTCCCACATTCAGTTTTGAGTATAGTGAGGGGGTGCCGAAAACTTGTTTTCTTTCTTCTCAATTTTGTTGAATTCTCCCTAGTTCTCTTGGTCTTAAAGTTCTTCAAATTCCTCTCTTCTCTTTAGTTTCTACTTGGCGAATCTATCACCCTCTTCTACTCAAACTCCATCTTCCATCTTGTGTGTTCTAATCTACTCCATTCTTTTTCTCCCTTCTCCTATTAGATCTACTTTGGCCGGATATCAGGTGGGCATAGATTTTTTCGGGATTTCTTCTTCAAATCGGTTTGTAAGGGTAAGTGATTGCCGAAACCTTCCTTCCATATTATCTCTTTCTCTGTCGACTTATATGAAGGAAAAGCCAAAATTCGGCATTTGTGGATGGTTTGGCTAACTACTTTTGAAACTGTTTTCTCATAAGGTGCTATGGTATTTTGAAACCGCCGAACTAAGCCTCCGTTCTCTACTAATCGATTTGGTAAGTCTATGGTAAAGAATTTCTCCTTAAGCCTATTCATTAGACATTTTGGAAAAGCCGAAGGCTAACTTTTGAAGTGTGCTAGTGGAACCGAATACAAGGAGGACGTGGTGTGTTTTCGGGATTTGGTAGGAGACCAAATCGACATTAGGGTAAGAAATCAAACTTGTTCGATTCATCCTTCGGGGTTATTAGATCTAGCCCAATAAGACTTTTTGGATACTAACCTATAGTGGCCGAATGTAGGGCAATACGGGAATACGTTTCGGGATTTTGTGATATCGCATAGATTCGAGATTTCTCTTTAGATCTTTGGTTAAACAGGTGTGTAAAACTCTTACACACTTTATTAGTTAGCATCGCTATTATGTTACAATTTAATCATTGTGGTAGTGATTTGCTTCTGGACATGAGCATGGATTCCGAGTAAGTCACTTGTGATTTAAAATCTGTTATGGATGACATGATGGGTAATATGCTATGCCATGACTTATTTGCATGATTTACGATAATATGTTAAGCATGATATGAGCATGTTGGTAATGGGATTGATGAGAGGAGGAGGATTATTCTCTATGGACTGTCACTAGTGGTTTTGACCACAAGATGGGTTGGCCCCATCAGTTTAATTGTGACTTCGGTCACCAGTGGTTTTGACCACACCGTTGATAAATTGTGACTAAGTCTCAGTGGTTTGGTACCACCAGTGGTTTTGACCACATATTGATAATTGTGACCTATGGTCATCAGTGGTTTTGACCACATGATGGGTTGGCCCTATCACTTGATTTGTGACTCCGGTCACCAGTGGTTTGACCACCAGTGGTTTTGACCACACGGGGTAGTTAAAGGAGTATGGATGGTTAGTTTGGGTTGCATGTTTGCATGTCTTACTAATATTTTGTGTATGAGTTGCACTTCGGGTTGGAGATTTATACACTGAGTCTTGGTGACTCACCCCTTCCCATATCATTTTGCAGATGAGTATATCGCGGAGACGGAGCCGGAGAGGACTCAAGGCGGCCATGCTTGATTCCTTGGATTTAAAATCTTATTTAACACAAATTAAGTTTATTATTTATTAAATTTTGGTTTGGGTTGTAATAAGGCCACTAGTTATTATTTTGGATATTTTAGTAGATGTTTTACTTCACTTTTATTATATTACTCAGGAATTGGTAAAATGTTTAAATGAATCAGTTAAAAGTAACGTTTTCAAAATGGGAAATTTTTACGAGTTTTCAAGGATGTTACCATCGGGTAGCAAAATTCACCAAGTACACAATAACTCTGAAGGTTCTAAAAATTTAAATGATCAAATGTTTTCAAAGGTTTCAACTCAACCGTGTTTTTAAAATCAATTCCACCTGAGTTTTTCATAGATACCGTTTTATAACCTTAATAATATTTTTTTTCAGATTTTCACCAGTTAATCAAAATATTTCAAAACGTTTTTACTCCGTGACATACCAGATCCAGTCAGGGCTCATGGGCCGAATTTGGGGTGTTACAATTCTACCATAAGAAGACTTACACGGCGATGCAGCAGAGGAGTATCGACGGCAAGGAGGCAGAAGAGTGTCAACGGTGATGTGGCAGAGGGGATAGTTGACGGCGATGCAGCAGATGGTCAGATGAAGATTTGGGGATTTTGATTTTGGGAATTAGGGATTTGGGGAAAATTTTTAGAGGAAAAAAAATAAGGGATTTTGGGGATGAGTTGACTGAGCATGGCAAAACGGCATCATTTCGTTTAAAATAAAATTATACTTTACGGCGTTTTTCTCCCAGAGCCACTAAGGCTTGACCTTTTGCGGCATTTTTCTCATAAACGCCGCTAATGCTTGACCTTAAACGCCGCTACTAATTTACCTATTGCGGCGTTTTTTGGTTAGCGCCACTAATGTGTAATATTTGCGGCGTTTTTCATCCAAACGCCACTAAAAACGCCGCTAAAACCTTAAATTCCTGTAGTGTAACCATCTTAGAATTTTTGGATGTGCGATATATGTTCCAATTGCTCCACCACAACGCACAAAAATGGGTCCTCAAAGGAGGTTGGGAATATATGTTGGTTATGAATCTCCTTCTATAATTATGTTGAACCATTAACTAAAGATTTATTTAGTGCACAATTTTTTTATTGTCACTTCGATGAAACAGCATTCACAACATTAGAGGGAAAGAATAAAAAGTTAGATGAATAAAGTATTTGAAATGAATTATCATTGTCTGAGATCCTCGTACAAAGCAATGTGAACTGGAAGTTCAACAGATAATTCATTTTATAAATCAACTGTCAAATTCATTTACTGATCTAAAGATAATTACAAAATCACACATACCAGTTAAAAATGCTCCAATACGAATTGATGTCCCAATAGGGCAAATTGTTAGTACAAAAGAAAGTAATCCACGTTTGAAGCGTGGAAGACCAATCAGTTCCAAATATAAAAATCCTCGTAAAAGGAAAAGGGCAAACATTCAAGGTAATCATATAGTGGAGGTGGGTTTTCCTGAAGATACCCATGACATAACTAATTATAAAACTCATGAAGAGTGAAACACCCCAAACCCGGCCCAAAAAGCCTGACCGGATTTGATATGTTCCTCGAGTAAAAGTTTAACAAATTCTCACTTTGTTTAAGAAAAACTTGATGTTTTTGAATAAAATAGATTAACTTAAAGATCGGGTTGCAATTCAATTGTAAAATAAATTCGCATCTTCTTAAAACATTATTTTTAAGAGAAGTAATAGGTTAACAGAAAACCAAATTTAATGAAAAATTTATTAATATTGTGGAAATATATTTTGTTTTCAAAAGCAGTTTAAATTATTTATCAAAAACCATTTAGTTATTTACTTAATAATTGTTCAAGGCGTAATAAAAATAAATCCAAACACAAAAATTAAAAAAAAAAGCAGTTCATAGTGGCCTTATTACATAAAAATAGCAAAACCCATAATAAAGTCTAAGTAATAAAATTAACTTAATAAGTTTAAGTAGGAAAATTTCCAAGATACTTTGTTTGAGCGCCACACCTCGAAATCCTTCTTGACCCGATCCATCGCACTACAAATCATCTAAAAGTTATCCCACAAAATGGGTGAGTTATAAACTCAATGTGTAACACATACATTAAAAAGCCCATTTGATCATATGCCTTAAAGCCCAATAATTACACATATAGCCAGAGGCCCATTTAAGTCATTTTTAGCCCCAAAGCCCATTTTCATAGTAGATTAAATAATAATCATTTAAAATCATATGAATATACACATATAATGAAATGCAAACCCGCCCACCTAAATATCCATCCGCTACACACCACCGTACCAACCAAACACAAGTGGGATTACTAAATCGACCCTCCATCCGCTACACACCATCAAGGCGATTCTTTGCAGTCAACATGCACATCGCCCTTATAATTTTGTGGCAAGGCCACTGACAAATGTGACCAAGTCACCAGATTCACATATGTGACCAAGTCACCAGATTCAAATATGTGACCGAAGTCACGGATTATGTGGTAAAACCACCGAATACTTCCCTTTATCAATTTTACCCATATGCCCATGCACATACATATTATTAGTTTTCATGCCATTTACCCCAAAATCATAACAAAATCATACTTATCTCACAATTATGCATATAGCAAAATTAACAAAATATTGGGGTAAACATATTCGAATATCGTATACCACTGAATGGTATCCACAATCATTATCAAACATATTGTCATATAATCACATTTAATATATAGATCTATGAGATTTTATTGTAAGGTTACACACCTTATGACCGTGAGAACGACACCTTCCCTCTCGTCAACACCCTCGCATTCTCGAACAACCGTTATTTGTGGTTTTTCTCCGCTAGATGGATCAAAACCACGATAACCCACCAACGTAAAGTGGTTCGGTTATGCGACTACTTCAAATAATTGATCTTCGTTAGCGGAGGGTCCACAACCCGATGGAAAATCTCTTATCGCCGATCTGACCCTTCATTTGAAGTTCGATGGTAAAACAGTGCCTCCTCTCTTCCAAACACTCCGTACTGCTCTTTTCGAACCTATCTTGTTAGTCTCAAAATCACCACTTGGATGATTTCGAAAGGTTTCCCTTAAAACGTTGGTTCCAAAAAGATTCTTAAAAATCCCTTCTAAGAATTCGGCTTGTCCACTTGAAGATTCACCTTGATGATATAGAATAAGAGAATTTGTGATTTCGAATTGCACAAAAAGAGAAGAGAAAAAGATAGTGATTTTTGGCTATAATGGTTTGGTGCCAAGAAAAGAAAAGAAGAAAGGAAATCAAAATGGAAGATGATTCGGTTGACAAAAGAGAGGAAAAGAATGGTGGTTTTGGTTAGGGTAGATGATAGTTTCGGTTGAGAGAAAGAAGAAGAAAGAAAATGGAGAAAGAGAAAGGAAAAGAAAGGAAATAAGAATGTCCTTTGATACTAGATGATTCAGCACAAGAGAGGGAGAAAAGAGAAGAAAATTGTCAACAAAGTCTCTTTGGTGTTTTCGCAATAAGGAAAAGAGAAGAAAATGGTTCTTGAAGACTTGTAATTTGGTTACAAAGAGAAAGAAACCGAAATGGTAAAGTACCAAATGGCTTACAAGAAAAGAAAAAGTTCTCTTTTGAGTATTTTGCAATTGGCTAAAACAAAAACAAGGCTTTGAGAAAAAGGGAAAAGATGAACAATTTAGTTAAAATTTTGGCCAACAAACACCCCTAATGGCTATGCAAAATTTGGCCAACCTAAACCAACATGATCCCCCTTTTTCCTCCTTGTTTCTCCCCCATTAAACCTTTGATTACTATCACAATTAACCATCCCCCTTAGCCCCTAAAATCGACTAGGTTCATGGTCAAATGACCATGAAAAAGCTTCCAAAACATTGTCCTTTATTCAAGCCTTTTGTCCCCCTTTCTTACCATCCTTTCTTGATTCTTTGCCATAACTTTTAGCTTACCTTTTCACATGGTCTACTCACCAAAAATAGAAAAGATGACCATCCTTCTAGAATTGTCTTGGCAGACACTATAGGAAGGAAACAAAATAAAATCCTCCCATTTGCTAGCTAGGGATTGAACCTCTCCCCAAGTAATCATCCATGCGTCCTAACCACCTTGCCAATTACTCATCTTATGCTTAAAACCTCTTGTCATTATTTCTTAAAGCCTATCTTGCTTAGCTCCATCTTAATTATTAAGAATTTAATATTTCACTAAGCAATCACTTACATACTGAAGTTCAAAAATAAACTTCCAAAACACACTCAATCATAATTAGGCATGCAATAACATTTAATTAAGTAAAGATGCATAACCCCTAATTATCAGGATGTTACAGTTCTACCCCCTTAAAATAATTTCGTCCTCGAAATTACCTGGTTGGAATAAGTGAGGGTATTGTTGTCGCATCGCTTCCTCCGGTTCCCACGTAGCTTCTTCTGATCCATGATTACGCCATAATACTTTGACGAGAGGAACTGATTTTCTCCGTAAAACCTTTACATCTCGCTCCAGAATTTGAATTGGCTCCTCTTCATATGACAAATCTGGTCTTAATTCCACCTCCTCAACTGGCACTACATGAGATGGATCCGAATGGTAACGGCGTAACATTGAAACATGGAACACATCGTGCATTTGCTTCAACTCCGAAGGCAAATCTAACTGATATGCCACAGGTCTGACCCGCTTCAAAACCCGAAAAGGTCTAATGAACCTGGGACTTAACTTCCCTTTGCGACCAAATCTCATCACCTTTTTCCAAGGTGAAACCTTCAAGAATACTTGATCCCCCACAGCAAACTCTATTTCTTTCCGCTTAAGATCTGCGTACGACTTTTGTCTGTCAGATGCTTCCTTTAATCAAGCCCGAATTACCTTAACCTTTTCTTCGGATTCAACCACTATTTTTGGACCCAAAATTTGACGTTCCCCTAATTCTGTCCAACACGTAGGAGTGCGACACTTCCGTCCATATAGTGCTTCATATGGTGCCATCCGAATACTGGCTTGGTAACTGTTGTTGTACGCAAATTCTGCTAACGGTGTGAATTTTTCCTAACTTCCCCTGAAATCCATCACACATCCCCTTAACATATCTTCTAAGATTTGGATTACTCATTCCGACTGGCCGTCAGACTGTGGATGAAATGCCGTACTGAAATCCAATCTGGTACCCAAGGCCTGATGCAATG
Source organism: Gossypium rotundifolium (assembly GCA_025506655.1). Classification (NCBI taxonomy): domain Eukaryota; kingdom Viridiplantae; phylum Streptophyta; class Magnoliopsida; order Malvales; family Malvaceae; genus Gossypium; species Gossypium rotundifolium. The sequence goes on from CP106722.1 coordinate 151,661,092, forward strand.
CTTTCCAAAACTGAGACGTAAACCTCGGATCCCTATATGAAATAATTGACACCGGCACTCCATGAAATCTCACAATCTCAACCACATATAATTTCGCCAATTTCTGCAAAGAGTAATCAACCCGAACTGGGATAAAATGTGCAGATTTCGTCAATCGATCCACTATCACCCAAATCGAGTCTTTCTTAGTAGGCGTAAGACGAAGCCCACTAACAAAGTCCATGGTGATTCTCTCTCACTTCCACTGCAGAATCTTTATCGGCTGAAGCAATCCCGAAGGTACTTGATGTTCAGCCTTGACTTGCTGACATGTTAAGCACTTTCCTACAAACTCCGTAACTTCCCGTTTAAGACCAGGCCACCAAAACTGATCTCGCAAATCTCGGTATAACTTACTTCCTCCAGGATGCATAGCATAAGTGCTACTATGCGACTCCTGAAGAATCTTTTGCCTCAACTCTTGATCCCTTGGCATACAGATTTTACCTTTGAAACACAATACCCCATCACTGTTAATACCAAAAGCTTCCAATTCCCCATTTTGTACCGCCGAAGCTTTACACTCAGATCTTCGTCAACTAACTGCCTCTCTTTCACTTGACTCAACCATGTCGGCTTAACTTGTAATTCTGCCAACAAGCTTCCGTCATCGTAAAGACTAAGATGTGCAAACATCGCCCTTAAATCTGACACCATTTTTTGACTTAGAGCGTCTGCCACCACATTCGCCTTGCCCGGGTGGTACTCTATAGAACAGCCGTAGTCTTTCAACAACTCTATCCACTTTCGCTGCCTCAAATTCAGTTCTTTCTGAGTCAGTAGATAATTCTGTCCAACTCTATCCACTTTTCTCCATAAAATAATGTCTCCAAACTTTAAGAGCAAAGACTACTACTGCCAACTCCAAGTCATGCGTCAGGTAATTAACCTCGTGTGGTCTCAACTGTCGAGACGCATACGCAACTACCTTCCCATCTTGCATTAGAACACATCCTAATCTCGTGTGAGAAGCGTCACAATACACAACAAAATCCTTCCCTGCCTCAGGCTGAATCAAAACCAGAGCTTCAGTCAAAACCTTCTTGAGCTTCTCAAAACTCTCTTGTTGCTTATCAGCCCACACGAAAGGTACTTCCTTTCTCAACAATTTCGTTAAAGGTGCGGCTATCAATGAGAATCCTTCGACGAATCTTCTGTAGTAGCCTGCTAACCCCAAGAAACTGCGAACCTCAGTTACGGACTTAGGTGGTTTCCAATCTAGTACAGCCTCAATCTTCCGAGGATCCACCCTTATCCCTTCCGCAGACACCACATGGCCTAAAAACGTGACTTCCTTCAGCCAAAATTCACACTTGCTGAATTTGGCATATAGCTTCTTCTCCCTTAAAACTTGCAACACAATCTAGAGATGCTTATCATGCTCCATTTCAGACTTAGAATACACCAGGATGTCGTCTATGAACACCACAACGAATTGATCCAAGTAGGGTTGGAAAATTCGGTTCATCATATCCATTAACGCAGCTGGGGCGTTCATCAATCCTAATGGCATTACCAGAAATTCATAATGCCCATATCTAGTTCGGAAAGTCGTCTTATGGATATCCATTTCTTTCACCTTAAGTTGATGATACCACGACCTTAAATCAATCTTTGAGAATACCGCGGCTCCTTTAAGCTGATCAAACAAGTCATCGATCCTCGGCAAAGGATACTTGTTCTTGATGGTCAGCTTATTCAACTGCCGGTAATCTATACACATCCTCATCGTTCCATCCTTCTTCTTCACGAATAGAACTTGTGCTCCCCATGGAGACACACTAGGTCGGATAAATCCACGATCAAGCAACTCCTGGATCTAAGCCTTAAACTCAACTAACTCCTTCGGTGCCATTCTATATGGAGCAATAGAAACTGGCGCCGTTCCAGGCAATAATTCAATTCCAAATTCTACCTCTCGATCCGGAGGCAATCCTGGCAGTTCTTCCAGAAAAATCTTCAAATTCATTCACAGTCCTGACTTCTTCAACAGTTGCTTCCTTAGCCTCCAAGGCACTCACCAACATCAGGAAGGCTACACATCCCTTTCTAACCATCTTTTCTGCCTTAAGAGCGGATACTACATTAGATAAGTAGTTCCATCTCTCGCCCATCACTACAACTTCTTTGTCATCAACAGTTCTTAAGGACATTCGTTTAGCAGCACAATCCACATTTGCACGATACTTCACTAGCCAATCCATGCCTAAGATCAGGTCAAATTCCCCGAATGGCAACTCCATTAAATCAGCCAAAAACTGTGTCCCTTGAACTTCTAAAGGTACTTCCTTAAAAAGTTTGTCTATTACTACTGTCTGTCCTAAAGGACTAAGTACAGCCATCTTCCTAGGTACAATCTCAGAAGTCACATGCAACGTTCCAGATATTTCACTAGCGATATATGAGTAAGTTGACCCTATATCTATCAAAGCAATAAAGGGCAACCCGAAATAGAAACGCATCGTGATAACATCGGTGCGCCACTATCCTCTCTGCGACAAAGCGCATATACGAGACTGGCTGTCTCGCCTCGAGCTACCACGCCTCTGCACGAAGTTTCGCGACCTCTACCGAGCCATTACCCTTCCATTTGGACCACGGCCCTTATCAATTTCATTGTTCACCTCTGCCACTGATTAACGCCCCTAACCTCTTTGGCGGTTCTTATCTGAATTCTTGGGCAATCCTTGATCATATGGTCTTTAGATCCGCACTTGAAACATCCCGATCTTTTTCCAACATTCTCCGGGTGCATCTTCCCAAATTGAGCACAAGCACGATTTTGTCCACCAGTAGCGATCATTGACTTGCGACCCATCATTTCTTGGTTTCTTCTAAAATTCCGGTGACCACAAGACCCAAAGCTTCTCTTATTCTTATTCGCCTCTGTCCGGTTCATCTTTCGGTCGCTTAACATCTTCAGCTATTCTTGCCCTTTCTACTAAGATTGCAAAGCCTCTTTCCCGGTGCGGAGCAATCATCACTGCAGATTCATCTCTAAGTCCATCTTCAAATCGACACACCGTTCATATTCGAGAGCTACTATCCCTCCGCATATCGGCTAAGTCGTAAAAACTCTGCTTCAAACTCAGCTATCGACTTATTTCCTTGCACCAAATTCAGAAATGCCTTCCTCTGGGAGTCGATATAGCTAGCTCTAACGTATTTTCCTTCAAACTTAACTTTAAAATACCCCCAATCCACTCTATCCGCAGGGGTACTTTCCTTGATAGTGAGCCACCACTGGTAGGCCTCATCACGAGTAATGAAATAGCACCTTCGCTTTTTCTTCAAGAGGCAGGTCTAAATCGTCCATGATCCTTTCGATCGCCTTCAACCAAGATTCGCTACATTTGGGGCTACTCCAGATACTCCCCTAAAAACCTCAGCTCCATTTGATCTTAGTCTCTCAGCTACTGACTTTCGAGACCCATTTCCAGTACTAGCTTCTGCTACTCGTTCCAATACTCGAAGTACAGCTTGTGATACTGCGTCACCTCCTCCATTTTGCTCTTGAAAATCCACCCCAACAGCCGGTGGCGGAGCTTCATTTTCGGAACCTTGACCAGATCTAACTGGTTTCGACACAGCCATTCTTCCTCTTCCACGTCCACGACGACCACGTCCCCTAGAACTCATGTCTACTACGTGTCTTATCTATTTTTATGAAAAAGTCTTATGTATTAGAGTCTTTCCACTTCTTATTAAAAGAAAGTTTTATGCAATAGATATTCAGTGGTTTTTCCGTAGTAGTACACAAACACCTAGGGTCCATGTCTCTAAAGTATAGTTTCCTTAGGCTTATCATACATTCATATCACTTATCAATAAGGGTACTTACCTGGTGGATCTGGGCCGAGAATTCGAGTGCCATGCTCTTATAAAACCATTTTAACTTAAGAAAACTTTCAAAAAGTCATTTGGGCCAACTTTTGAAAACTTTGTGGGCTTCAAAACCCAAGGCCGAGAGTTTAAAACCTGGCTCTGATACCAAGATGAAACACCCCAAACCCGGCCCAAAAAGCCTGACCGGATTTGATATGTTTCTCGAGTAAAAGTTTAACAAATTCTCGCTTTGTTTAAGAAAAACTTGATGATTTTGAATAAAATAGATTAACTTAAAGATCGGGTTGCAATTCAATTGTAAAATAAATTAGCATCTTCTTAAAACATTATTTTAAGAGAAGTAATAGGTTAACGAAAACCAAATTTAATGAAAAATTTATTAATATTGTGGAAATATATTTTGTTTTCAAAAGCAGTTTAAATTATTTATCAAAAACCATTTAGTTATTTACTTAATAATTGTTCATGGCAGAATAAAAATAAATCCAAACACAAAAATTTAAAAAAAAAACAGTTCATAGTGGCCTTATTACATAAAAATAGCAAAAACCCATAATAAAGTCTAAGTAATAAAAATTAACTTAATAAGTTTAAGTAGGAAAATTTCCAAGATACTTTATTTGAGCGTTGGCCACCTCGAAATCCTTGCTGACCCGATCCATCGCACTACGAATCATCTAAAAAGTTATCCCACAAAATGGATGAGTTATAAACTCAATGTGTAACACATACATTAAAAAGCCCATTTGATCATATGCCTTAAAGCCCAATAATTACACATATAGCCATAGGCCCATTTAAGTCATTTTAGCCCAAAAGCCCATTTTCATAGCAGTTAAATAATAATCATTTAAAATCACATGAATATACACATATAATGAAATGCAAACCCGGCCCACCTAAATATCCATCCGCTACACACCACCCTTACCAACCAAACACACCGTGGGGATTACTAAATCGACCCTCCATCCGCTACACACCATCGAAGGCAGTTGCTGCAGTCAACATGCACATCGCCCTTATAATTTTGTGGCAAGGCCACCAGACAAATGTGACTGAAGTCACCAGATTCACATATGTGACAGAAGTCACCAGATTCAAATATGTGACCGAAGTCACCGGATTATGTGGTAAAACCACCAGAATACTTCCCCTTTATCAATTTTACCCATATGCCCATGCACATACGTATTATTCAGTTTTCATGCCATTTACCCCAAAATCATAACAAAATCATACTTATCTCACAATTATGCATATAGCAAAATTAACAAAATATTGGGGTAAACATACGAATATCGTATACCATCGAATGGTATCCACAATCATTATCAAACATATTGTCATATAATCACATTTAATATATAGATCTATGAGATTTTATTGTAAGGTTACACACCTTATGACCGTGAGAACGATACCTTCCCTCTCGTCAACACCCTCGATTCTCAAACAACCGTTATTTGTGGTTTTTCTCCGCTAGATGGATCAAAACCCGCTGATAACCCACCAACATAAAGTGGTTCGGTTGTACGCACTACTTCAAATAACCAAGCTTCGTTAGCAGAGGGTCTACAACCCGATGGAAAATCTCTTATGGCCGATACAGCCCTTCGTTTGAAGTTTGATGGTAAAATAGTGCCTCCTCTCTTCCAAACACTCCGTACTGCTCTTTTGAATCTATCTTGTTAGTCTCAAAATCACCCCTTGGATGATTTCGAAAGGTTTCCCTCAAAACGTTGGTTCCAAAAAGATTCTTAAAAATCCCTTCTAAGAATTCGGCTTGTCCACTTGAAGATTCGGCCTTGATGATATGGAATAAGAGAATTTGTGATTTCGAATTGCACAAAAAGAGAAGAGAAAAAGATAGTGATTTTTGGCTATAATGGTTTCAATTTTCAGTAAAAGAAAAGAAAAAAGAAATCAAAATGGAAGATGATTCGGTTGACAAAGAGAGAAAAGAATGGTGGTTTTGGTTAGGGTAGATGATAGTTTCGGTTGAGAGAAAGAAGAAGAAAGAAAATGGAGAAAGAGAAAGGAAAAGAAAGGAAATAAGAATGTCCTTTGATGCTAGATGATTCGCACAGAGAGGGAGAAAAGAGAAGAAAATTGTCAACAAAGTCTCTTTGATGTTTTCGCAATCTGGAAAAGAGAAGAAAATGGTTCTTGAAGACTTGTAATTTGGTTACAAAGAGAAAGAAACCGAAATGGTAAAGTACCAAATGGCTTACAAGAAAAGAAAAAGTTCTCTTTGAGTATTTTGCAATTGGCTAAAACAAAACAAGGCTTTGAGAAAAAGGGAAAAGATGAACAATTTGGTTAAAATTTTGGCCAACAAACACCCCTAATGGCTATGCAAAATTTGGCCAACCTAAACCAACATGATCCCCCTTTTTCCTCCTTGTTTCTTCCCCATTAAACCTTTGATTGCTATCACAATTAACCATCCCCCTTAGCCCCTAAAATCGACTAGGTTCATGGTCAAATGACCATGAAAAAGCTTCAAAACATTGTCCTTTATTCAAGCCTTTTGTCCCCTTTCTTACCATCCTTTCTTGATTCTTTGTCATAACTTTTAGCTTACCTTTTCACATGGTCTACTCACCAAAAATAGAAAAGATGACCACCCTTCTAGAATTGTCTTGGCCGACACTATAGGGAAGGAAACAAAAATAAAATCCTCCCATTTGCTAGCTAGGGGATTCAAACCTCTCCCCCCAAGTAATCATCCATGCGTCCTAACCACCTTGCCAATTACTCATCTTATGCTTAAAACCTCTTGTCATTATTTCTTAAAGCCTATCTTGCTTAGCTCCATCTTAATTATTAAGAATTTAATATTCACTAAGCAATCACTTACATACTGAAGTTCAAAAATAAACTTCCAAAACACACTCAATCATAATTAGGCATGCAATAACATTTAATTAAGTAAAGATGCATAACCCCTAATTATCAGGATGTTACAAAGAGATTCAGGTACCTGGAAGTGAAAATGAAAATGATGAAAATAAAAAGATCTCAATAAGTTATGTCAATACGAGAAAAAGATGAAACCGGAAAATATAGTTGTTGACAAAAATTTTGCTTATAATGTTGCTATTGAAATAGCAAAAGAAAATGAGGATCCTGAGCCTAAATTTATTGAAGAACATAGAAATAAAAAAAATTAGCCAAAATAGAAAGACACAATTCAAGCAGAATTAAATTCACTTTCTAAACGTGAGGTTTTTAGACCTATAGTCCAAACACCTAAAGATGTAAAGCCAATAGGATATAAATGGATATTTGTGCGAAAACGAAATGAGATAAATTAAATCGTAACATATAAAGAATGACTTGTAGCACAAGGATTTTCACAAATACCCGTCATTGATTAAGAAGAGATATATTCTCTTGTGGTGGATGCAATCGTGTTTAGATACCTTATTAGTCTGGCAGTACGTGAAAACTTGACATGTGTCTAATGGATGTCGTTACAGCCTATTTGTATCGTACACTTGATTGTGAAATTTATATGAAAATCCTTAAAGGATTTAAAATCCCAGAAGGATATAAAGTTTCTCAAGAAAATTGCTCTATTAGATTAAAGAAAAGTTTATATGAATTAAAACAATCTGGACATATGTGGTACAATCGTTAGTAAATATTTATTAAAAAAGGTTATAAAAACAATCCAATATGTCTATGTGTTTTTATAAAAGGTTTGGATTAAACTTTATGGTCATTGCTATTTATGTTGATGATATAAATATTATTGGAACCACTAAAGAGCTTCAAAATGCAGTAAATTTTTAAAAGAAATAATTTGAGATGAAAGATATTGAAAAAAAAAAGTTTTGTCTTGGCCTGCAGATTGAGCATTTAAAAGATGGAATTCATGTCCATCAATCAACTTATATGGAAAAGATCTTAAAGAAATTTTACCTGGATAAAGCACATCCACTGAGTACCCCGATGGTTGTACGATTGTTAGATGTGAATAAAGATCAATTTCATCCTTGTGAGAATGATGAAGAGTTTCTTAGTCCTGAAGTACCATATCTAAGTGCCATAAGGGCATTGATATATCTTGCAAAGAACACAAGACCTGATATAGCTATCCCTGTAAACTTGTTAGCAAGATTTAGTTCTTCTCCAACACGTAGACACTAAAGCGGAATTAAACATGTATTTTGATATTTTAGAAGGACTATTGATATGTGGTTATTTTATTCAAATGATTCAAAATCCCTATTAGTCAGCTATGATGATACTGGATATTTATCGGATCCATATAAATGTCGATCACAAATAGGATATTTATTTACATATGGAGGTACTGCTATATTCATGGCGTTCAACAAAGTAGACATTAGTTGCTGCATCTTCAAATCATGTTGAAATAATTGCAATGCATGAAGCAAGCAGAGAGTGTGTTTGGCTAAGGTTATTAACCCAACATATCTAGAAAATATGTAATTTGCCTTTATAGGAAAATATGTCAACTATCTTATACGAAGATAATGCAGCATGTATAGCTCAATTGAAGGGTGGTTACATCAAAGGTGGCAGAACGAAACATATTTCACCAAAATTATTCTTCACTCATGATCTTGAGAAGAAAGGTGACATAGAAGTTCAACAAATTCGTTCTAGTGATAATTTAGATGATCTTTTTACTAAGGCATTGCCAACTTCAACATTTGAAAGATTACTACACAAGATTGGAATGCGTCAACTGAAAGATGTAATATGATATTTCCATTAGGAGGAGTCAAAAACACGTTGCTTTAACTAATGTTTTGTCCCACTAGGTTTTTCTGGTAAAGGTTTTTAACGAGGCAGCTTGTAATAATAGATTATATACTCTTTTTCCTTCATTAGGTTTTTATCCCACAGAGTTTTTCCTAATAAAGGTTTTAATGAGGCACATTTCATTTAAAAGACATCCAATGGAAGGTTTTAATGAGGCACATTTCATTTAAAAGACATTCAAGGGGAAGTGTTGTAAATACATTAATAGTGGATGTTTATAACCCCTCTAAATCCTCATTAAAGTAATGAGATAAAACTCTCTGGTTTATTTATGACCATGAGAGTAAATTAGATGTTTCAATTAAGAAACTAAAAAGGCTTCATTTACATGTATTTCATTGAATGCAAAGGAGCTTATAAATAAAGCCCCTTGAAGTGAAAGTGGAATATGAGAAACTCTCTTGTACTTTTCACCTACTATGTACTTGTTAGTTGTAACAGTCCAAATTTGACCCTAATCGGAACAGTAGTTTCGGGACCACAAATCTGAGTCTGAATAATATTTTAATATTATTTTCTGTGACGTTGATATGTGAATTAGCATGTGCTAAATTTCTATGAATTAAATTGATTGTCTGTGTGTTTAATTTGACAAAAGGACTAAATTGCATAATTGGTAAAAGTGGCCTCTTAATTGATTATTGGCTAAATTGAGATGGCTTTATTAAAGTGAAGTCCTTAAAGGACAATTAGTCCATTATTATTCAAAGTGGATGGCAACATGGTTCATAACATGTTTCTTTATGTTATTTTATTAGTTAAAATGTTATATTATATTTATTTTATAAGATATAATTATATTAAACTAAAAGAAACATGATAATGGGATTCATTCATACATTGTTTCCACCGAAAATACAAAGGAAAGAAATGTTTTTGAAGCTTTCTCATATTTGGCTTCTATTAAGCAAAATTAAAGGTTAGTTCTTGTTCGGTTTTTGATAATTTTTACGTTTTTGAGATCGTTGCTTAGAAATGTTCAAGACCCATGTTTTAATTTTTGAATTTGATGAAAATTTTGAGTTGAGCCATTGTTGATAGTTGGTTGTTTATGTTATTTAAGGATGGATTATAAAATATATGTGATAGATTTATATGTTTTGTTTTTGGATTTTTGATGAAATTTAGTATTTTGGGCTAAATGGTAAAAATAAATTTTTAGGGGCTAAATTGCAAAACAGATGAAATGTATGGACTTATATGGTCATGTGAAAGATTCGGCCTAACTATGTGGTGGTGAGATTTTGCATATTTTGTGTTTTGTGCAAATAGGACTAAATTGTAAAAGTGTGAAATATTAGGCAAAATGGTAATTTTCCCATTTAGGTGTTTTTGGATTAAATTGCAATGAAATGTGTTTGAATGAGCTTAAATTGAATATGTTTAGATCAAGAACAAAGAAAAACGGACTTGGATCGGGGAAAAGCAAAAATTATCGAATAGCCAATTTTTGTCATCCGACGACATCCGAGGTAAGTCTTTAAGCAATTTAATACCGTTAATATTGGTTATAACCTTGATTACATGCTGAATTTTGAATTTATATTTGTGAATTTGGCCAAAGCCGAATGTGATAAGTGTTTTAATAATGAAATGTAGTTAAATTTATTTGAATTTGATATGTGATAGTAATATGAATTATGTGTGATATATGTGATATTGGTAATATGTAATGTGTATGAGATGGTGGAATAATATCAATATTCGGGCTTCGAGCCTAGCAGGCCTTGTGCCGGTGAAGTGTATCGGGCTTCGAGCCTAGCAGGCCTTCTGCTAGTGAAGTGTATCGGGCTTATTGCCTAGCAGGCTAAATGCCGATGATTAAATTTTAGACCTCGGGTCTAGCAGGCTTAATGCCAGTGTGTGTTTCAGGCTTTGTTGCCTAGCAGGCTTAATGCCGGTGATTTATAAGACTATGTTCACAAAATGGCGAAGTTATGGTGACAAATGAACAAGCTAAAGCTTATTCATGTGAATTAGATTATTTGGCCATAAGATATGTATTGACTTAAGTATATGATTATATGTGATGTTTATTGATTAAGTAAGTTATAGATAATGTATTATGCATTTGGTATTTTGGACATGTGGACAATTTGATATCGATTTGATGTTGTTCATTAGCCAACACTTGAGTAATCAATGACTATATGAGTATGGATACATAAGTATATTCGGCCATATGGAAATTTTATGGATAGGTATTCGAATATGTGGAATTAATTCTATAATTATGTGTATATTCGATTGTATGGAATTAAGTTTAACCTGGTACCTATTAAATTAATGGTATTTGGCTACTATGATCAATGTGTATTATGTGTTTAAATTAAGGTTATAAAATAAGTAGGGTATAATAATGAATGGTTAATTATATTGTACTAATTGCTTAAGGCTTACTAAGCTAAGTAGCTTACTCTGTGAATTTGTCATTTTGTTTTATAGATTTTGATCAAGCTACGAGCTCAGGGGATCATCAACGAAGTCATCCACACTTTCAACTTGTTTTGGTACTTATAAGCTTAGTTTTTGAACTAAAGGCATGTATAGGTTAGACTAAGTTTAAAACCAATGAGTTTTATTTTGTATATAAGTATAGCCATGCGAAAATGGCTAAGTTAAGATACTTTGATCTTAAATGTAATTGGCAATAATGCATGTTCTTTATGGCAGTATAATCGGTAATGTGAGGTTGCATGAATGGATGTATAGTTAATCATCATGACATTCATATCATTCATCTGATTAGTAATTAACTCATTATATCAGTACAGTGAATAATACATTTTTAGAATTGATGTTCATATGGTTTGACCTAAATGTCAAGATAGTTATCGAATGAAGTTAATTGTGCAATGTCTTTTGGTTGGTGACATTATGAAGTTCGTATTATAAGGGTTTCAATTGAGAAGTTAACGTTTGTATATATGTGAATGTGTTTGATTCATGGATTTAGAAAGAAGTGTTATTGAAGTGATATATTCAAGTTTATATCGAGTAGAAAATGTTATTATATATATGGCATGTTCGGTCACATTGTGAAAGCATAGGTTTGGATATATGAAATGGTATAAATAGGTAGATGTCATGATGTATATGTTTCGATATTTGATGGTCAACTTGATAGTTTAAGGTTAGATCTTATTTATGTGTATAATGTGATAGACGAATTAATAGCAATATGGCTACTTTAATTCGGTTAATTATTAGTGAAAATTTGCTATGCCTAGGTATGCATTCTGTTATAAAATAGTATGATTTGGTTGATCACACGAAAATGTTATAAGCTTGTTTATATATGGATAATATTAGTATTTGGGTATTTTTGTTAGGTATTGAATATTATTAAGATGATATGCATATGATTTGAATTATGTGTTTTGTAAAGTATGTATAAATTGTATAGCTTGTGGCATGTTTATTTGCTTGATAATATGACTAGATACATGATATGGTTAAGGGTAAATTTAGAGGTACGATCTATATATATAATATGAATAAGAATGTATGATTAATATTAATTAGCTATTTGCTTTATATATATATATATATGATTTTGACTCGTGTGAATGTTTGAATCTGCACTTGTGTTTGGTAATACCTGGTGACCCTAATCCGGCGACGAACTCGGGTGAAGGGTGTTACATTAGTATTGTTCTCTTTATTTTTCTATAGTTCTGTTGTTTTTGGTATAACATTTTATTTTTATTGAGTTATTTTTTTTTAACCCAAGGTAATAATAAAGATAAAATTAGGAGAAAACAAAAGCAACGATTAATTTAAATTTAACACGAGCGTTGTCGATTAAGTCTAGGTTTGATTGGCATCAACAACGTTGCCAATGTAGGAGGATGTGGGTTCATGTACGCGAAGCATGTTATCCTCCAATTTATGGGTTGGGAAGGGGCTATGAGTAGTTCTAGGTATTGTATAAAAAATAACAGATATGATAATAATTTATAATAAAATTAATATTCAAAAAATTTAACACGAAAGTCAATGACTTTAAATTATTTGTTTTAATTTAAATTAGTCTAAAATTGTAATGCCTTGATTTATTTAAACTATGTTATTATGAACTTTCTCACAAATATGTATTTGTATCAGTGGCTAAGTGCTTTAATTTTGTGTCTGAGGTCTTGGGTTCAAGTCCCACTATTTGAAATTCTGCTATTTTTTATCCTAGCCTTATCCCTTTGGTTAAGTAATAAATTTTTGGTCAAATTATATCAAAATGAGCCTGCTGGTTCAAGTGGTAAGGTGTTAGTTTGCCTTAAGTTCTTGTGTTCGAACCCTCGTGTAAGCTAAAGATGTTATTTTAGTGGGTTATGGGGAGTTGAGATTTTGGGTTATTTTAATTTTTAATTTTAATTTTAATTTTTTTGAACTTTTTCAAAATTCCTCTCCTCTTTGACTTTTTTTTCTTTCCTTCCCTTCTCTGTTACTATCAATTTCTTTTCCTTCTCCCTTTGATTCTGTCACCATTTTTTTTTTCATTCAATCGCGATACTTCAAATTTTTGGTTTATTTGTGCTGCTTCGTAGGTAAGGTTATTTGTGGTTTTGAAAGAGTTTTGGTTAATGTTGTAATTTTCTGTTGATGTATAAATTGATTTGGTATACCTTTTTGCCAAGTGATTTTCAAGAAATCCGAGACTCTTTGGTTGCATAGTAAAGTTTAGGGGCAACCGTAGTCGTGGCTAAACTTTTGAAACGTTTTTGAGTGCAATCTTTTAGTTGATTTTGCATATGGTTGCATTGTATTCGAATGGTAACTCGATTGAAATTGAGGAATTGAGACTGATTTTGGGTGTTTATTGATTAATTTTAGGTTATGGTTGTCTCAAGATTACTTTCACATTAAAAATGAACCAGGGGTGTAATGAAAACACGAGAAAATGATGATCGACGAAAGCCAAAAATTTGGCCTGTTGAAGCCACACGGGCGTGTGCCCAGCCGTGTGGTAGGTCGTGTGCGACACAAGGTCGTGTGACGGGTGTGTGTGTGGCCGTGTGACCAAATTGAGAGTGTGGGTTGTGGACCAGGCCGTGTAGGCCACACGGGCATGCCAATTTGGGCGTATGAGCCTACACAGGCATGTGGGCCAAAATTTAAGAATTTTTCCCTAGGGTCGCAGGCATCGTTCCAATTGACTGTGGGTCTTCCATAGGGTCGGTATGGGTATAAACCGTTAAGCTTGAAACTTGTTAGACTGAAAATAGCCTAAACAGTGATTATATGAGATTTATGATACGTGGTGTATGATCTGTTCTGTCAGGCATACATGTATAATGTCTGTTATGTATAAGCATGCATATTATCTATTATTTTATTTATCTATATCTGTGTATGGGGTCGGTTATGTATATGTGGAGAAAGTATTCTGTGAGGCGACAATTGCCAATATACTGGCAGCATGGCTGCGATTTATTCTGATAAGTGTCGTATGGACACTATGTGGTGTGTAGGGCTGGGTGAGTGTTTTATACCCCACGTGGTGTGTTAGGATGGTCGGAGTTGGTGTGTAGAGGATGGGGGTAGGACTATACATATTTGATTTTGTATGATTCTGTCAATATTCTAATTCTGTAAAGAGATTATGTCTGTATCTGTTCTGCCATGCGATAAAATCTAAATTTATTTTTCCGTTGAGTTACACACTGAATTTTAAAACTCACTTCCGTTTGTCTGTTCTGTTCAGGTAATCCTCAAGCATAGGCGGGTCAGTGCGACGGAGGCTTAGTTGTGACCACTTGTCCATAAACTATATTTATTTAAAAGTTTATTTGATTTTTTGGTTTTCTTTTGAGAGTTTTGTAATTTTGGGATTCTCTAGACTTTTTGGTTCCGTTGTTGGATTTGGACTTGATTTATGTTTCTTACGATGCTCAACAAAACAATTCACGAAAACAACGGTTTTATGCAAACAAACGTTTTTGAGAACATAAACTTGGTTTTCAAAATGTAACGACTTTTAAACCTTCGCTGCAAATTATGGTTTTGTTCGAAAGAGTAAACAAACGATGGTTTTCGAATGAGTAGAGTAACATATTCTTTTAAATAAAGAGGTACGATGTTTTTGAAACGAATTTCTAATTTTTCTTTGTAATATCTCCAGATACAACAATAACGTTTAGACCGGATTTAGGGTATTACAAAAAATTTTGAATGCTAACATTTTTTTCCATTGTAACTTTATCTTGTACGTTTATTTTTGATTAAATAAATTTTCATGTTTTCTAAATTTGCTTTTAATCAAACCCTTTCATCATATAGTATTTTATATTATAAGGTTAATCCTTTGATTAAAATGTCCTCATTTTAGTTTGAGTTAATGGAGAAATTGCAAAACAATTTTAAAAACAGTTTTGAAGTTTTTTTTTAAAAAAAAAACACTTTACATGAATGTTTACTCTCTTTTAAATATGTTTGCGAACATATACTATTTTTAAATCTAAATGTTAAAAAATATTTTTTAAATTGAAATAACACTTTATCAATAATATTAAAACTAAATTGTTTTTAAATAAAAATTTATACATTTTAAAAATCTTTTAAAATTTTAAATGTTAACTTTAATTTTTTAAATTATTTTATATTTAATGCTCAAAATAAAATTGTTTTTAAATACAATATAAAATAAATTATTAAAAAATTTATTTTGTCACATTCAAAACCGCATTAGTAGAATTAGACATTAAATTATGGGTTGAGAGAAAATTGAATTTTGTGTCATAGGAATTAAAATAGATTAAAATAAATAATTAGTTAATAATATTAAAAACTAAATTAAATAATTATGGTATTAATAATTGGGGAATTAGTAAAAATAATAATAATGACTAATTTGGAATAGTGGTTAAAGTAGAGATTAAATGTGTAAAGTAAAAACTAGTGGCTAAAAGGGGGAGCTATTAGAACAAGGGAGAATATGGGAGGACTTATAGGAAAATAGCCTTTTTTTTTTTTTTTAAATGGTTGGCAAGCCAGATCCATCTCCTGTTTCTTTTATTTTGTTTCTCTCCATTTCTTTTTCATTTTTAAATTTGGTTAGATTGGAGAATTTTCTCTCAAAATTTTCTGCATCTCTTATATTTTTTTAGCATCCG
Organism: Gossypium rotundifolium; assembly: GCA_025506655.1. Classification (NCBI taxonomy): domain Eukaryota; kingdom Viridiplantae; phylum Streptophyta; class Magnoliopsida; order Malvales; family Malvaceae; genus Gossypium; species Gossypium rotundifolium. The sequence goes on from CP106722.1 coordinate 151,676,886, forward strand.
AACACTCTTTCTTCTTTCAATTTTGCAAGAAAATCATTCTTTTTTCTTCAATTTCTCACCTAAACTTAGCTCGTTTTTGTTCAATTGGTACAAATTCGTGGAGGTTTTCGAGTTAAAGGTAAAGATATTATTTTCTTATGTTTTAAATTTTTATTAGGTGTTTTTAATTTCAGTTTTCATAGATCTAAGCAAGAAATTAAAGATCAATAGTTTTAAAGCTATCTTTTGCATAAAAATGGTGAATCTCATAATAAAGAGCTAATAGATGTTTTTAAAATGATTTGTAGTATATTTTGACGAGATTAAAAGGTTTACAAATTCAATTTAACAAAATCTTTAAGTAATTGCATGAATTAAATGGTTTTCCTTTGAGAATGAAGATGAACAATGTTTTTCCAAAAAATATATTAATTAAAGAAATTAAGCAAAGTTAGAGATCTATATCTATAATTAGGCACAAGTTAAGAGGTTAGGAGGTAAAATTAAGGATTTAATTAAGTTAAAAAGGAGAAATTAAACGAAATAGATTGTACGAAATAAGTCGAATAAGTATGTGTGCAGAGTCATCGCATGAACACAAAGAGAGTAAGCTAGATTGCTTTTGAATGCTTAGTAATATGTATATTTTGTGCTAAGCTGAAAACAATAGTGGAGCCTCAACAAATCAGAATAAAGGTAAGCGAAAAGTTGTCCAATTCGACAAGTCGTGGTGAACTATAAGTGAGTACATTTGTATGTCACGTTTTAGCATAAATTGCAAAATTTAAAGAGTCGAAGTGTTGCTTGTGAACCACCGCTTATGGTATGCGAAACTTGACTTCTTCCTTGTGCAAATCATTACAATTTTAGTTGAATCTTTAAGTATATACACTGTGCGATTTTAATAGGGCAAAATGCATGAACGTATAATATATATGCATGAGCTTTATTGTGTATACAATATATATATATATATATATATATATATATATTAGTGGGAGTTATATATAATATATAAATGGGGAGTTGGTAATATATATACATATGAGTGGGGTTGTATATATATAAATATATATACGTGGGTGATTATACATATATAATATATATGCATAGTTCTATCGTATACAATATGTAATTATGGGTATGGTTTTATATAATATATAAATTTACTGAGGCTTTTAATGTATGTTAAAATTTGACGTGCCAAAGGTCACTAAATAGGTCTGTATATATTTGTAATATATATTAGTATATGATTATGTAATGCTTGTGAATAGACATTAAAATAAATATTATAATATAAAATTTTATAACATGTGAATTTTATTGGTAATGTGCATTTATGTATGCACGAATCCGTAAGTGAATTATGAGATTTATGATATAGCGAGTTTTGATTAATGCAAAATTATATTATTGTGAAACACTAAATGCGAGCCAGTTATATTGCGTAATAAAATGTGATTAATTAGATATGTTGACAGTGTGAACACTTGAAACTGTTGGATATCGTTGGCATGCTATAGGATTGTGAGTACTCACCATTTTATTATGTGCTGGGCATTGTGGCCCAAAGATAGCGTTGGAGAGATAAGAGATTGTCGAGCATAGCTCCATTCACCGTAGATAGTGTGGTGTGTTTCGTGAGTGTAAGTATACATGCTAAACTAAAATGGAGATAGTGTTAGCTCCATAGAACAAACCGGAAAGGCCAAGAGGGGGGTGAATTGGCCTTTTAAGAAATGAGGGAAGTAAAGAGAGAAAATTAAAAGTATTGACACTAGGACTTAGAGTGGTTTGGCCCCAAATTCACTACCTTAGCTTTCTACCATTAAGGATTTTTCCAGATTCACTAATTTGTTCAACCTTTGAGGAAAAGGTTTAACCTTACAACTGCTTAAAATTTCTACCCCAAATTTCAAGTTACAAACCCTCTCAAAGAGATACAAATAAGCAAACAAAGTAATAATCCTGACAAGATTAAATTGTTTGCAAAATGAAGCTCAAATACAATAGAGTACTCTTGAGCACAAGAATGGAAATAAAGCTCACAAGTGTATGAAAGAAGAATATGAAAGTATTAAGCTCTAAAGCTATTTGATTGATTATGTTTGCTTGAAAGTATAATTCTTGTTGTTGTAGGTATTTGGAATATGGTAATTATACCCCTTAATAGATTTCCAACCATTGAGGTTGTTGGTGTAATGAATATGGCTGTTGGGGATGTAAAACCAAAGCATTTATTTCACTTACAATTGTGAGTATCGATACTAACTAAAAGGATATCGATATTTTTTGTAATAAATGCTAATTCAGTGATCGTTGGAATTTATTAACCAATACCAACAAATATTTTATCAATACTTTTGAAAAGAGGTATCGATACCGAATCGATACTTTGTAGGGTTTGTAAGAAACATAATGTTATTTTGGTATCGCTTTTAAGAAATGTATTGATTATTTTCAAAAAATATCGATACCTCAAAAATGGTATCGATAATTTTTAGGATTTCTGAAAATAGAATGCAAGTTTGGTCTCGATTTTTCTAAGGGTATCGATAGTTACAAAATTATCGATACTTGGCCAAAATGGTATTGATACTTTTTGGCCTGGAGCAATTCTGACTTGTTTGAAAATTATTTTGATGTGTTAAAATTATTTTAACTTGGTTGATATCATTTCGACTAGGTTAAAATCATTTTAACTTAATTTTTAAAAAATTTCAAAATTTTCAAAGAGTTTAATGTAAGTATTCAAAATTTTATCTCTTAGACTTTAAATTTAAAAATCATTTTGTTAATTTTAACTTATAATAAACTTCAATTTGTTATATCAAAATCTTTTATCAAATAAAGCTTGGTTTAATAGATAGCATACGACTTTATAAGTCATGTAATGTGTTTTGGAGATCCGTTTATCCAATGAGCATATAATTTGACTATGTTTCATATTCACGAATTGTCAATATATCACTGTGTTGAGTATGGAAATTGTGTTATATGTGAATTGTTAAAATATGTTTCAATCCTAATATGTCTAGTGTGTGTATATATTTGTGTTGTATGCATGGGTACTCACTGAGCTTTCCCAAGCTCACCCCCTTGCTTTACCTTGTAGATAAATAATTCCCAGGTTAGCGAGGAGAGTGGCAAATTGTTGATCCATCGCAAGACATATTCTTTGAGTATGTGTGTTGAGGTTTTAAGCTCTGAAGTAAAGGCAATTTTCAACGGGTCGTAAACAGACATTACGGACTATTTTTTTTTGAGGGGGGGATTTTTTAACATTGTAATTGCTTGCTTGACTAGTTGTTTAGATGGTTTTTTACCTGATTAATCTGATGATAATTGAATGAACTAATAATTTTTTTGCAGATAAAGGAGACTATCGAGTATCAAGGTATGCCTTATACCTTCTGATCGTGTGAATGAAATGATTAATTTAGAAAAGCATGCACTTACGTCTAATTTCTTATATGAAATATCCTGCAATTGTATGGTGTGTATGGTTGGTTGGTGTGGTTCGTAAAGTTTTAAACGAAGAGTCACCTTGGTGACTAATGTGATGTTTCGAATTCGAGTCAAACCGTCCTTGTCGGATTTGGGGTGTATCATTTTCATTTTAAACGTTTTAAATTTTTAAAAACAAGTTTTTAAAGTTCGAATATTGTTTATAAATTTTTTCTAATAAAAGATTTTAATCCAATAAATAAAAAATATCCTATCAAAAATTAAAATAAATCATACAAGTGTAAAATAATTTTTTATGATCATGATTATCAAATATTTTAAATTTTCAAAATGTATCAAAAAAGTTCTCAAACTTTTTCAAAAAAAGCAATTAATCCCCCCCTTTTTTTTGCACTCAATTGTGTATTTGAATTGCAAAATGTATCAAAAAGGTCCTCAAACTTTTTTTTAAAAAAAAGCAATTAAGCCTCTATTTTTTTTCTTTTGTAGTAATTGGGTACTTGAACTGTAAAAATATATTAAAAAAAGGCCAAGTGTGGATCTAAGGGGTGGTTGGCAGGGGCCCCAGCTCCCTGAAATGGAAAATTTTTCATTTAGGCCATTTATAATTTAGAAAATTTTAAATTAGTAATGGTAAAATTGCACTTTCACCCCTTCAAATTTGATAAAAATTTGATTTAATCCTCTAAAAATTATAAATATATAGGCTATTAAAATGACAAAATTACATTTTTACTATCATAAAAATATAGAATTTAATTTCGGCCACCCAAAAAAATTTCTGACTTTGCCTCTCCCCCCAAATTGTATTTCTGGATCCACCATTAAAAATGTCATTTGATCCTTAACTTTAACTATTGACAATTCAATTAACCGCCCCTAATTTTTTTTAGTTAAGCCACCAGTGTCACAACCATGGCATGAAATGTGGCAAAAATAATAAAAAATAAAATAAATAAAATTATAAAATTATAATATAAAAATATAAAAATATTTTAAATTTATTAAAATTATAAAAAATTGATTAATATAGTAAAAATATAAAATATATAGTATTATAGAAAAAATTATAAAGTTTTATAAAGTTTTATAAAGTAATAAGAAAATTATAAAAATGATAAAAATATAAAAATTATCGTACTAAAAAAAAATTTTTTTTTTTTTATAACTTTAACGGTCAAGTCAAAGGGTCTCTTTTAGTTGTTAAAGTTGACGACTTAGGGGGGCAAGGGCGAAACCAGAAATATTTTTTGGGGTGGGCGAAAGTAAATTATATATTTTTATGATAGTAAAAATATAATTTCACTATTTTAATAGCATATATATTTATAATTTTAGAGGATTAAATTAAATTTTATCATTTTTAGGGGGCTAAAGTATAATTTTTTAAAAACAAAGGCTTAATTGTTTTTTTTTTAAAATTGAAAACTTTTTACACTGTTGAGCCTTTAAATTTTTATTTAAATAATAACAATTTTTTAAAATATACAGATAACCCATAAATGAAGGAGATAAAAAATTATTGGCTTAAGCGAAGCAAGAGAATTGAGAGTTGTACATATAAAATGAAGCTGTTATTATATTGGGTGGGTGATGAAACTAGCATAGCCGGAGATATGGAAATACATAGAATTGGGTGGGTGATGAAACTAGCTAGCCGGAGATATGGAAATACAAAGAATTGGGCCTTATTCAGTAGCCTAACTGATGGCCTGTGTTGTGGTATAAGAAAATCACATTGCAATCATTTGCAAATTTGTTGATTTTATTATATAAATGCTGCACTGCATCTACATGGATTTATGTAACACTTGTATTTCCCAAACATCATCTAAATGTACTCAACATCCCTCCCCCTCACTAATATTACTATATCAACATTAATGCTTTCTTTGGTACGGTTAAATGGAAAATATGATTTTTCTACCCATTGTTTAGTAAAATTGAAAAAAAAATAAATAAAATATTTTAGAAATGCATAATTTTAAACTAAACGTACACATTTACTATTTTTCTCCTCCCATCATTTCAATTTAGAAAGATTAATAATGATTATTTATTTATTTTCTTTCCTCTCACTTTTTTTCAATCAAATATATTTAAATTTTCTTTTCTTTTAACTTTTCAGTCATTTCTTTCATTCTTCAACTTTTCCACCTAAGGAGACGGAATGCTCAATATTTTGGTTTCTAAACTTACTATACATGAAAAGAAAATACATTAAGAACTGTAGATTTATGGCCTTCAAAACATAACACCTGTTTGTTTTAATGGTTTTTGAGCTCAGTACGTGTGGGAGAAATGGAGAGATAGACAGTGAAGAGAAAAAAAGAAAAGGGAGGGGAAAGAGAGAATGTTTTTTTATATTTAAAATATGATAACCTGAGATTTTGGGAGAGTGTAACAAAATTTTAGAAATTGCGTGATAATCTAAGTAAAAAGTTAAGAATATAATATATACTAAAAATTTTATATGCACGTGTTAAAATTACGTATTTAGATTATAAAGTTATGTTTAAAAATAACATAATAAATAATGAAATATAAAATTAGAAGCTTGTAGGAACTCAATTTTACCCGGGCCCATTTTATTCAGAAAAAACAAAATAAAAAATAAATAAAACCAATGTTTATTTGTACAATCCATTTACAAAACCAATAGCCCAATCCATTAGCCCAAAACCCAATTACACCCCATACCAATTTACAGACTCACTACCCTACACGGACTAATGACCCAGTAACCTAGACCCAATCAAGCCCAAAACAAAGATGGCCCGAACAGTTTCAGAGTTTGGAAACCTAAGGTTTCTGGAAAACCCTAGGCGCCGCAAGCACCCCCTAGCAGCCTCGACACCCATTGCACTGCAATCTGTGCAAGCCACTTCGACATCAAAGCACGGACAGCCTCCGTCGCGAGATCCTCGCCTTCTACCTGCAAAAAAGGAAAGAAGTACAAGCAGCAAACAAGGCAAACAAAACAGGGGATATGTATTTTCTTTTTTATTTCTTTATTTTGGGGTTATAAAAACCCCCAAATAAGTCTGTAAAATAGGAGGATACACACAAAAATATACAGGCAGATATACAAAAATTCAATACAAAGCAAACAAAAATCAGTAAAGGTTTTGTTTTTATTTTTATTTCTTTCTATTTTGAATACTTATATATATATATATATATATATATATATATATATATATATATATATATATATATATTTAAAATAATAGATATAACGTATATAAAATACATTAAAAAAAGAGAGAAAAAAAACTTACACTTTTTAGGGTTTCGGCCACCGCGTGCGGTGATCGTTGACGGCAGCGGAGGGCCAAAATTGCGTCAAAAAACCTCACCGGAGCTCGCCGGAAATCGTCTGGACAAGGGAGAGGAGAGGGCTCCTCTCTGTTCTTTTGTTTTACAATGAGAAAGAATGATTTTTTTTAAAAGAATTTCAACTTATATACCCTTCTTAAACGGTGTCGTTTTGGGGCTGAATCCATAGCCCTAAAACAACGTCGTTTTACCCAGGATCCGCGCGCAGTTGACCCGACCCGAAGGATCCGCGTGTTTTCTTGTGAAATGGGTTATTTGTTGTTTTAGCCCTTCCGCATTTTTGGTTTTTTTAATTGAGTTTATGTTATTTTTTAATTTTTTCCCGATAATTTATTTCGGTTTTCATTTTAGTCCTAAAATGCACGGTGTCGTTTAGGAGGGCGGGAATATTTCCTTTTTGGTCCTCCATTTTTTGCGCGCATTGCTAAGAGGCCCTAATTCACTTATTTCTTTTAAAATTCGACCCAAAGTATCATTTTTAAGTTTAATTTTGTCCCTATTTTATTTTCTTTTATCTTTTTATTCAATGTTTATTTATTTTTCCTTAATTATTTATTATTGCTTAACATAATTCTTTATTTATTTATTCATGTTATATTATTCTTTAATTATTTTATTTTGTATAAAGTTTACTTATATTATATAATATATTTCATTTAATTATATATGTAATTTTATGATTAGTAATGTAACACCCCAAATCCGGCCCAAACACCACGATCGAATCTGGTATGTCACTAAGGAAATTTTGTAAAACAAATCGTGTTATCGAAAGCCCAAATGTAATTTATATAAAATATGCCTTTATGAATAAAACCCAAACTTAATTACATGCCTTAGTTTAATTAAAATAAATGTTTGAATAACTAAAAATAATTTATCCCATAATAAAACAAGATATAAACTAGTGGCCCATGGCCTTATTACAACGAGGTTTAAAATTCATTAAATAAAACATAATATAAAAATAATTAACTTGAGTCTTTTTGCCGGATCCACATATTCTTTTGCATGGCCACCTTGCGCTCCTCTCCAGCCCGGTCCGATGCACTAAATGCTACCTGAAATGTTAATTAATTGGTTGAGTCACGAGACTCAGTGTGCAACCCTCATGCACCATTAGATTTGGGCCTTAACCCATAAAAATAGAATAATAAATTCATGTACATATATAACAAATAATATGCAAGGCCCAACCCATTTGCCTAGGTTTCTATCCGCTACATGCCCCTGTACCAACCGTTCACACCATTGGGGATTTCTACAATCAACCCATACCGCTACACGCCAAGATGGCGATCATCTTTGCTCATCAACATATCATGGCCGAAGCCCTTATAACAAATCACGGCAAAAGTCGCTACAACATATAACAGATCACAGCAAAAACCGCTACACATATAACGTATAACTTCCTCCTTTCATCAAACCCACCCCATGCAATCACAAAAATCAATACACTTATAACATATAATCGAATATTCAACGACACGGTGAGTCGCTTTTACCCTCTTTGGGCTTCCATCTTTATGTCGGATTTTGGCATTTATCACAACATATAATACTTATGAGCATGTATTTAATGATGATGAGATCTAAATGGTGGGGAAGTATTACACACGATATCGCGAAATCAATATTCTTAGTCGATGTCCTTAATATCCGGATCTATTATCCTCAATTTATAACTTTGCTTAAAAGCGAAAAAGCGTGAAAATATGCCTCTCCTATATTCGCCATGGTTAGTATTCTACCCGATTTTATATATATAAATAAACAAATCCTCTTACCTTGAAATCCCGAAAGTAACACGATTCTATAACTTAGAGATCTATGCGATTAGCCTCCTTCTTCAAATCCGAATCTTAGAAAAGAAGTGTGAAATAAGAGATTAGTTTCTAATAGCCATTCGGCTAAGGACTTTGAAAAGCCGAAAGAACATGAAAATCCCAAAATCAACACTTACCTATTGTTTCCTTTAGATTTCGGCACAAACAGACTCCATTAAAGAGGATTCGGCAACCACAGGAGATGAGATCTAGCGATTTCAGCTTTTATGAAAAACCTCGGAAAAGATGAACTGATGCATTTTCAACTTTTAGAAAAACTGAGTGAAGTGTTTCGGCTTAGAAGGAAAGTGAAAAGAAAGTGGAGAGAAAGAAAACTTAGGGGTTTGACTTTTAGAAGAAATCAAAAGGAAAGAGATTACCAAGAAGAACTGAGAATTTTGGCACAGAAGATGAGAGAAGAGAATAGGGTTCAAAATGCGAATTGAAGAGGTACCCTATTTATAGGAATTTGGCACCCTCCGGAGATGGAATTTCGCCAACTCTGTACTCGAGAAGATAACTCCTATCTTTTCTCCTCTATCCTTCTATCCCTTATCCCTATCAAAACACTCATCCATAAGAGGCCACATTTGCACCAACTCTCCCTTTATTTTATCGACTTGTTATCCTCATTAATTAAACAAAATAATCCCTAAATTATAGCCTTGTGCCGTCCCCCTTAGCTCACCTTGGTGCGAAATTTTGACCCAATTCTTTGGGCCCAAGCGAACCTCAAATTAACATATTAAACATAACATTACACACAATGCACAAGCCCATTAATACCTTACCATAACATTCTAAGTGCTACATGCATTTCAAAAATTTTAAACGTTCCCATTCTCAAGGCCTATTGGGCCCAATTCTACTAGGCCCAATTTCAGGATGTTACAAATCTACCATCCTTAAAGAAATTTCGTCCTCGAAATTTTCGACTAACTAGTAATCGTACTACCCAAGTCTCATCACTATGCTTTCGCTGCGCACTCTAATTCCAAAGCCAAATAAACACTTAGTATACTATGGTAGGATATGCACCATTATTCGCTTCTGGAGCGTCTTCGTCCTCTTGTACTAATACTACCGATTCGCGTTTATCTGATTAAGAATTTTATGAATTATTAGTTTTCTTCCACTGATTAACCACGAACAGTCTTATGAATAATAGTTTTAAAAGTAGTTCTTTCGAATTCAAACCTATCTACAGGTTTTAGTCTTCTTAATTCTAGGAACCATGCACATTGAACATCTATACACACCAACATACAAATAGCATCCATCACCTAAGGGTATTTCCGTCATTTCACTACCCAGGGGTATTTTTGTAATTTTCCAAAATATGGTTCCAGGTGATTTTACGAAATAAGGGTATTTTAGTAATTTTTAATTCGGGAAATTTTTACGAATCAAGGGTACTTTAGTGATTTCAAAACCAAGGTTTACTTTAGGATTGTACAAAATAAGGTGGTTGGTCCCTTTCGGGTTTTAGTTATAAATTTTGGCCCGTCAACAAGTCCTCATGGCTAGGGTGAACAGTCACCACGCACCAGGTAGAATTCCAGCAAAGAGGAGGTGAGTCACTAGGACTGCTTAAATACCAAGCTCTCCCTGTATCCACTCCTAGACATGCGTATGCCTGTTGCTACACCCTAACTCGGTGACTAGTTTACAGGATTTGTTTCGGTAAATTAAGTCTTATGGAATTTAAGAAGTGTTTTAAGCTAGGCCTAGAGTCCATCAAAGTCTAACTAATCTAACCTACGTCCCATAAAACCCATCAAGCCCATATTCATATATATATCACACAAGGAGTTCTGAATACTTACCTGGCGGACTTGGCCGGAGACGCAGGTGCCATGCTGAACTAACAAGTCTTTGCTAAGAGAAATCCATGTTTTAAAAACCCATTTTTAGAAAATCTTTTGGGCCCAAAATCCCAAAGCCGAGTTTTGAACCTGCTCGATACCAATTTGTAACACCCCAAACCGGCCCAAACACCACGATCGGATCCGGTATGTCACTAAGGAAATTTTGTAAAACAAATCGTGTTGTCGAAAGCCCAAATGTAATTTATATAAAATATGCCTTTATGAATAAAACTCAAACTTAATTACATGCCTTAGTTTAATTAAAATAAATGTTTGAATAACTAAAAATAATTTATCCCATAATAAAACAAGATATAAACTAGTGGCCCATGGCCTTATTACAACGAGGTTTAAAATCCATTAAATAAAACATAATATAAAAATAATCAACTTGAGTCTTTTTGCCGGATCCACATATTCTTTTGCATGGCCACATTGCACTCCTCTCCAGCCCGGTCCGATGCACTAAATGCTACCTGAAATGTTAATTAATTGGTTGAGTCACGAGACTCAGTGTGCAACCCTTATGCACCATTAGATTTGGCCTTAACCCATAAAAATAGAATAATAAATTCATGTACATATATAACAAATAATATGCAAGGCTCAACCCATTTGCCTAGGTTTCCATCCGCTACACGCCCCTGTACCAACCGTTCACACCATTGGGGATTTCTACAATCAACCCACACCGCTACACGCCAAGATGGTAGTCATGCTGCTCATCAACATATCATGGCCGAAGCCCTTATAACAGATCACGGCAAAAGCCGCTACAACATATAACAGATCACGATAAAAATCGCTACACATATAACGTATAAGTTCCTCCTTTCATCAAACCCACCCCATGCAATCACAAAAATCAATACACTTATAACATATAATCAGAATATTCACTGACCTGGTGAATCGCTTTTACCCTCTTTGGGCTTCCATCTTTATGCCGAGATTTCGGCATTTATCACAACATATAATACTTATAAACAGGTATTTAACAGACAGATCTAAATGGTGGGGAAGTATTACACACTTGATATCGCGAAATCCAATACTATTAGTTGATGTCCTTGATATTCGAATCTATTATCCTCAATCGATAACTTTGCTTAAAAGCCAAAAAACTGTGAAAATATGCCCTCTCCTATATTCGGCCATGGTTAGTATTCTACCCGATTTTATATATATAAATAAACAAATCCTCTTACCTTGAAATCCCGAAAGTAACACGATTCTATAACTTAGAGATCTATGCGATTGGCCTCCTTATTCAAATCCCAGAATGTCGAAAAGAAGTGTGAAATAAGAGATTAGTTTCTAATAGCCATTCGGCTAAGGACTTTGAAAAGCCGAAAGAACATGGAAATCTTGAAATCAACACTTACCTATTGTTTCCTTTAGATTCCGGCACAAGCAGACTCCATTAAAGAGGATTTGGCAACCACAGGAGATGAGATCTAGCGATTTTGACTTTTATGAAAAACCTCGGAAAAGACGAACTGATGCATTTTCGGCTTTTAGAAAAACTGAGTGAAGTGTTTCGGCTTAGAAGGAAAGTGAAAAGAAAGTGGAGAGAAAGAATACTTAGGGGTTTGACTTTCGGAAGAAATCAAAAGAAAAGAGATTACCAAGAAGAACTGAGAATTTCGGCACAGAAGATGAGAGAAGAGAATGGGGTTCAAAATGCCGGAATTGAAGAGGTACCCCCTATTTATAGGAATTTGGCACCCTCCAAGAGATGGAATTTTGGCCAACTCGTACTCGGAAGATAACTCCTATCTTTTCTCCTCTATCCTTCTATCCCTTATCCCTATCAAAACACTCATCCATAAGAGGCCACATTTGCACCAACTCTCCCTTTATTTTATCAGCTTGTTATCCTCATTAATTAAACAAAAATAATCCCTAAATTATAGCCTTGTACCGTCCCCCCTAGCTCACCTTGGCTGCCGAAATTTTGACCCAATTCTTTGGGCCCAACTGAACCTCAAATTAACATATTAAACATAACATTACACACAATGCACAAGCCCATTAATACCTTTCCATAACATTCTAAGTGCTACATGCATTTCAAAAATTTTAAACGTTCCCATTCTCAAGGCCTATTGGGCCCAATTCTACTAGGCCCAATTTCAGGATGTTACAAGTAAATTATATATATATATATATATATATATATGTTTTATATAAAAATATTATATGTTATTTACTAATTATTTTTATTATATATAACCATTATATATGTATTAGATTATTAAATTATATACATTTATTATAAGTACTTCCTTTTTACTTTTATTATATATATATATATATATTAAATCATTTTAAAAATCGTCATATTCTTTTTTATATTCAATGTTTGAATATATTATTCCCTTTCCATTTGATTTTGCTATTTTGTGAAAGTCTTAATTATCTCTATTTATTTTATATCACATGTTTATTTATTTAGGTTCTTTTAATCGTTTATTATTGTTTAACATAGTTTTTTTTATATATTTATGTTATATTATTCTTTATTGTTTATTGATAGTTTGATTTGTAGTTATATAGAATTGCAATTGAATATGTATGTCATAATATCTTATCCGATCCATTGTTTTATAAAAACATTTTTAAAATCAACACATTTTTAAAACAACAATATACGATATTTGGAGACTTCGGGAAAATTATACCCTAACTTACTTGGTTTTAGTTTTTCTCGTGGAACTTAAAGTATCAAGTATTTTTTTTTAAACTTTCAACAACAACTCAAAACTTATTTTTGGAAATTCAAAACGTTGTATCCTAACTTACTAGGTATGATGTTTTGTGTTTCGAGATAAGGATATTCTACAAATAAAGACAAGCCTAGCTTCGAAGTCATGAGATGTTACATCCAAACTTATTAGGTATAGCATTTTATTTCTTTGAGATAGGTAAATCTTGATTTTCTTTCAAAGGATCATATTTTCAAATTTTCGACAATGGGACATGATTTTATCTATTGGGTACCAATTTTTGGGCGTCATGAGGGTGCTAACCCTTCCTCATACGTAACTTACTCCCGACCCTGTTTTCTTATTTTTCGTGGACCAAAATCAAATGTTTTAAAATAAAGCATTTTATAAGGTGATCCAATTACACCTAAGTAAAAAGGGATTGGTGGCGACTTCATTTTCGTTTTTAAAGTCGATCCCCGTTTTTTATCAAAACTAAATTAAAAATGGTTTCGACAGCTTGGCGACTCCACTAGGGACCAATAAGATAGCCAAGCCGTAAAATCGATAACTTCATGTCCTTATGTCTGAATTTAAAAATTTGGTTTAAAAATTATGATCCTTTTTTATTGCATGTGGTTCTATTTTTATAAAATATCTTTGCATTGCATTGCATGACCGTTATGGTCATACCCTTAAGTGGGAGCGAGAAGCTACTCCTTCGTGAGGTTTTCACCTCCATGTAGGATAGTGAACTGCTTTCGAGATACACCCGTACCAATGTCTTCGTGAGATTTTCATCTCTGTGCAGCCGTAAGGAAATGTATTCCCCTGAACTGAACTCGGTCCATATGAGCCTATAATGGATGAGGATCGAGGAATTTGCTGGTTCAGGTGCCTCAACTTTAGAGCTAAACCACATATAGAAAACCTAAGTGCTTACCTTAGGAAGAGCTATACCAAACCTTAGCAATTACCCAAATAGGCGATTAATTATTTTCTTTATATTTTACTTCATGTTGCTAATCGATTGTGTTTTATTTTGTTGCATGTTATTTCATATTTTAAAGAGGTATCAATTCACAGTCAGTTTCTAAATTAGAAAGCTAGTTATAGAGAACGAATTCCTTGATAAAGTGGAGGACAATGCAATCGTCCGTAGGTGGTCAGAGCAAACATAGTTAGGAAAAGGAGATAGCTTAGCTGAAGGGTACAAATCAGAGCTATGGGACTACACTCACATCAGTATGACGTAGAACAATCTTCAGGAATTAAGAGGGATATGGGGTCAGTGGAATGATGAGACCAAGCATTTGTTTTACTGCAGTTATAGGGACTTCATGTACCTATTAGATATTAAGGTAGATGAACATCTATTTCGAGCTATCTCTCAATATTGCAACTTTGCGTATAGTTGCTTTACTTTCGGAAGAGTTGATTTGGTGCCTACGGTAGAGGAGTATATAGCTCTATTACGATGTCCTAAGATTCAAGTTGATAAAGCTTACTCGAGGGCTCCTAATGTTCCAATCTTTGTGAGGAAACTGATGAATATTACAGGGATGAGCGAATAGTGGGTCTCAGCCAGAATCAAACAAAAAGGTGAGTATAAGTGCATCTCGTGGAAAGCTTTGAAATATTTGATTTAAGAGCACCCTGATATGAAAAATAAAGTCGATGTACTTGCTTTGAGTATATATGGATTAGTGATCTTCCCTAGGGTATTGGGATACGTAGATAAAGCTGTCTCAGATCTTTTTAATCGACTTGACAAACAAGTCACACCTATTCTTACGATCTTGGTGGAAACGTTTCAATCATTGAGCGCATGTAGGAGAGCTAGTGAAGGCAGATTTATAGGATGTGCATAATTGTTGTTGGCTTGGCTCCATAGTCACTTCTAGAGGGTGGACAAGATTTCTTATCGGTTTTTCTCAAAAAATTACTCTCCATTAAAAGAGATAGTGGCTACCCTAAGGAGAGATGACATATCTGAGAAAAATTGGATAGCGCTTCTACGTAATCTCTGAGAAAAGATGTTGAATGGAGAGTTCCTGGATGGTTCCTAATGAAGTTCTGTATCGGTGTGGAAGTTTTGATTGGGTCCCTCTACTTGGAATCTGGGGAGCCATTGGATATGTACCTTTACTCGTATTAAGGCAATTCAGATTAAGGCAGTCTACCGGCCACACACGAATTAGCTCAAAGTGAGTTTTCGTATAAAGGGGATAGCTACAAGAAGAGGGTTAAAGAGACCTCTAGTGCTTGGAATCAGACCGATTGCATGAAGAGAGTGGATGTAAGCCCAATGACGACCCCAAAATATAGTGGATGGTAGAGTAGGAGAGTCAATGACAATATCTATGTGCCAAGTTCAGAATACGCTCGATCGATCGAAGAATTTTCACAAGTGGTCCCATCGGAATTGGAGATGATAAAACAGGATTTGGAAAGAAGAAATTCAGAGCTCGGAAAAGGATAGAGAAGTTGAAAGAAGAAAAGATGTACTTGAGGTTAGATGTGGGTGTTCAGAAATTAAAAGCCGATAAAGTAAGAAAAAAATAAGATGATTGAGGAAGATCGAGATAGCTTGAAGACAGAGTACAAGAAGTTATGTCTATCGATGAAGAATGCTGGATTGGGAAAGACTTCACAATAGTGGCAACAAGAGGTTCAAAAGGAAAAAGCCAAAGCCAACCATTGGGAGAAGAAGTTTCAGGAGATGCATATGAGAAATGAGGCCTTAGAAAGGGGCTTGGCAGAAAGCCAAAAGAAGAAAAGTGGATAAAAAGCTAAAGTGGCCGAACTGGGACGATCTCTTCACTATCATTGAAGTCGTAATTCTGCAATCTAGTTGAAGTCAAGTTTGAACAAGATCGAGGAAATGAAGGGTAAGATTGAAGAGTTAAAATCAGCATTGCACAGTTGTGAACTTCGGATCGAGCTTCTTGAAACAAGAGAAGGGCGTTGGAAAGAAGAGCTTTACCATTCCCAAGATCAAGTTAGAAATCGGGATTATCTCATGGGTGAAGCAATAGGTTAGATCTGAGAGGTAGCCGATCACTTACAGACTTTGGCAGCACAGGCTGATATGTTGAGCATGAAGTATGAGCTACACTCAGATCGTAGTCAAGAGCTAGTTTCGCTATTTAGGAAAATTAAAACTTCGGGCCTTAAGGCGAAAGCATATTTGTAGTCTATTTTATGCAAAGGATTTTGTTTTCTAATAAAGTTTTCTAAAATGATGTTGAATCTGAATCGAAGCCTCTTTGCATTCATGCATTTGCATTACATTGCATCATTAGCATTAGACTTTTACAAAAGGACCCTAATTAGGTAAAAATATTCCAATTAACCTGGAAAATATGGAACAAAGGTTGGAGAGAATAGAGCAAATGCAAATACAGATGCAGGGGAAATTGACCAAGATTCAACAAGAAATATGGGAACAAATGCTAGAATTCCAAAAAAATATGATAGGCCAGCTAACCCAGTTACTAGCCGGAAGACTTGAAAAAAAGAGTGGCCCAGTGGTTAACAGTGTGGATGATGATGAAGACATCGTTTATTCCCCAATAGGTGTCCCGACTCAACCAGACATGCATTCGCATGGGGTACCCGTCATTATTGGACCCCAATGTCAGACTGATATTTCAGCCTTATTGAACTTCCCATGGGTTCGGGTTTTAACCCAGATGATGATCGAGCCAAACCGGTTGTACTGGCAGAAAAAAAAGGAGAATATACTTTAAAAGCCCCGAAGAAAAAGAAAAATAAAGTGAATAGTATGAGAAGGTATGACGAGGGCCATTTAGAGCCGATTTGATAAAAGTAGAAAGTAATTCTTCTTTGGGCAACAAGGGTCGATGTCTGAGGAATCGGTATAAGACAAAACGCTGAAAAGCTCTAATTTACGCCAATCCCAATGACGTATAAGGAGCTATATCAAAGTTTATTTGACGCACACATGGTGTCTCTATTTTATTTGAAGCCGTTACAGCCCCCATATCCTAAATGGTATGACTCGAATGCTCAATGTGACTCCCATGTGGAAATAACAGGTCACTCAATTGAAAACTGTAATACGTTTAAAAAATTGGTCGAAAGGTTCATTAAAATGGGAATTGTGAAGTTTGACGATTCATCAAAACCTGATCACTTTAACGATGCAGTAAATGCGATAATTGAAGAATGAGACAAGAATGTTGTGACTCCTTGAAGAAGTCAAAAGCAAAGAGGGAATAAGGGAATGAAGTTTCCACGCCCTTGCATACTTGGGAGTGTTTTGAATAATGAGACTATGGAAGAGATTCTTATATTTTTAGAACTGATCTAGAGTAATATTCAAAACATGCTTGTTTTATTAAGCCTAGAGGCAATAAGAACCCTTTTGTGAAATAGGCTTATGTCCAGAATTTTTATTTCAATAAAATGCAAAGATTTTTTTTCATTATTTACATTTCATATTGTATATTCTTTTGTTTCTTTCAAGTATTCTTTCATTCTCCATTTATGACCATACAAATGATCATTCTTCCAATAATTTATTCTTTGAAATCTTCCCTCGAACCTACAATAGGTCTCCAGATATCAATGATGTGAGCAATGTTGCTACTGACTCAGAGTTTCCTTTTAAGTAAGATATGCGTTTAGAGGGATCTCAGGATTTTGAAAATGACAGAGATTGTGACCTATCTTCTGATTTGTTAAGGATGGTAGAACATGATCCTAGAGTCAGTATACATTGCAAGCCTAGGAAAGGGGTAAAATCGAAGCCCAGCTCACCACAGAAATAAGGCAAGACATTATTAAGTTATTTTCAAGAATTCAAAGATGTTTTCGCACGATCATATCAGGACATGTATGGGTTAATAAGACGCTGGCTAAACATGAGGATCGGGCACTGTTGGTCTACCATGAAAAGGGATTGCATCAGTTATACTACAAATGTCGTATTTAAGGAGACAAGATTCATGTGCCTTCTTCATTTCTTCACAAACTGTAACACCCCAAACTCGGTCAAATGCTATGACCGAACCTAGTATGTTACAGGGAAGAGAACCTTTGAAAACCCGTTTGTCGTCTCAAGTTAGAAGGTAAACCTTTGCATTTATGAAAGAACCCAGTATATATGGTGTAAATCAGGAAAACATTTTAACCCTTAGTCTTAAGAAATTAGAGTGGTCGTGTTGTTATTACTAGTTAATTAGTTTCCCGATGGTGAAACTAGGAAAATCCTGAAAGTTTATTTAGTTTTGAAAACGTCCATTTATAACTTACTAGGCATGCTTTCAATAATTAAACAAAATTATAAAGAAATTCTACCAAAAGAATAGTCCCAAAGAAAAACTATGTGGCCTTATTACATAACTGATAACCCAAAAATAAAATAA
Organism: Gossypium rotundifolium; assembly: GCA_025506655.1. NCBI lineage: Eukaryota > Viridiplantae > Streptophyta > Magnoliopsida > Malvales > Malvaceae > Gossypium > Gossypium rotundifolium. The sequence goes on from CP106722.1 coordinate 151,695,473, forward strand.
ATCCGAAATAACCATTTAAAGCAAACGAACCAACGAAACATAACCTTGACCATGGCCACCTCGAGTCTTCCTGGCTCTATATCCATGGTCTAGGAATTACCTACAAGATGGTAATGGAAGGGGTGAGTCACCAAGACCCAGTGTGTAAATCCCCATCCCGAAGATATTAAACTTTTACACAGTTTCATATGCCAACATGTATGTCATGCAACCCATCCAACCTATCCAACCGAACTCCCAATTCTACCCCTTGTGGCACCTAGCCACTGGTGATACCTAACCACTGGTGGTTCCAAACCACTGGTGACCGAAGTCACAAATAATCATTAGTGGGGTCAACCCACTGTGTGGTACCTAACCACTGGTGACGATCCCTTATCTCGATATGTGGGGCCAACCTACTGTGGTACCAAACCACTGAGACGAGTCACAAAAATATAGATTTATGGTACCTAACCACTGAGACTTAGTCACAATATCATAGTAAGCGGGGCCAATCCACTGTGTAGTACCTAACCATTAGTGACAGTCTGAAAATATTCCTTCCCCCTCCTCTCATCAGCCATGTCTCATGTACATGCTCACCATCAAGTATGATCATGCTTAACATATAGAATAACATATGTAAAATAACATGGCACTGACAGATTTCAATATTTGCAATTAACGTTTGCAGCCATAGCAAACTTACCCGGCATCCTTGCTTTTACCCACACAGGTAAATTAGTGACATCAGCCGTTATTCCGACTTTTAACAACACATAACAAATAGTATATTAAACAAAAAAGTGTGTAAGAGTTACACACCTGATTACTCGTAACACTATGCTTTCTACGTTGACACTGTCGTTAACTGACACTACCGCTATCTACCTACTTCCTATTCAGAGGCTGGCCCACAACTCGGTGGCCAATCCCTCACCACTGATACTGCCCGCTTCTTGAACTTAGGGGCCGGGTTCTCTGATCCAACCCCTCCTAACGCTTGGCTGGCATTCGAGTCCATAATAATCCTTGGTCACTAAATCGGGTTAAAGTAACAAGATAAAATCTAAAAGATTAACACATCACTTAAAGCGAAGGCTCTTACCTAGATTGACAAATCCCGAGGCTCAAGATCCAATCCACAGACCAACGAATCTCGAAAACCAAATGAGTGCATCACCCCCTCCTTCATTCGGCGAAACAACACACCATTAGGCCAAGTAGCCATTCGGCTTTGGCATGAAAACCTGAACTAGATAATACAAAATAAAGAAATCACCCCTTACCTTCCTGATAAACTCGATCACCCTCCAGCAAGATTCGGCAACAGTTAAAACAAAAGGGAGACCAAATAAGAAACTGAAACTAGACGTATAGAACTTCTACAGAACACATGGGGGTTTCGGCTTTTCCTCCCATAGCAATCAAAATAGAGAACAGAGATGTGAGAATGCTAGGGAGATTCGGCCATAAGAACAAAAGAGAAAGAAAGAGAAGAAAAAAAAAGAAGAAAGCAAAGAGATCTTACCTGATTATGGGTTGAGATTTCGGCTTTGAGAACCAGAGAAGGGAAAATTAGATTTCGGCACCCAAGGAGATTAAGAGGAAACGCAAGAAGAGAAAGAAAATATGGGAAATAGGTATTCGGCTTATGCAAGAAATTGAAGATAAGAAGGGAGTTAAGGAAGTTCGGCCTCAAGAAGCAACTGAGAGAAGAGAGAACACTAATCAAGAAAGTAAGGTTCGGCTAACAGAAGATGAATGAGATAAAGAGAAGGGATGGAAGATGGAGTTTCGGTTTTTGATGTTACTGGCAAGAAAATAAACAAAAAATGATGAGTGGAGGGTAATGAAGTTTCTGCCAAACACCAAAAGTAGAGAGAAAAAGAGAAGGCTTAGGGACAATTCGGTTTTGACAAAAAGAAGCAAAAGAATGCACTCAGCCTTCCCTAGCTAGCCGAAAATGCTCACTTGAGATCAATTCTCCCCCTAAGTCCAAATGTAAAATTTGGCACTCCTAAGCTACCCAAAAACTGATTATTCCACTCCCCCTTAGTGTTTAACATTCGGCCAACTCTAAGCTTAAGTGTCCATCCCCCTTATTTCTCCATAATTTCCTCCTGACCACACATTCAAATCTGTTAGAGTGTTTCCAACTCCACCGATTTCTCTCCTCCACCTATTTGAATCTGTTGACTCTTTCAGCACTCATCCACCAGAGTCCTACCTGAGTGCAACTCTCCCTTGTCCTGGCGTAAAAAATAACAAGCAAAAAGGGGATTTTTGCTGCTTGAACCAAGGCTCCCTCACTCCCCTGAGGCGTCACTTCATTAAGCCTTAAGTGGCGCATCCTTGCCACTTTACCAAGGCACTCTTTGCGTCAAAACCTACCACCAGATACCTTTAACCCCTAACTCAAACAGCTCCCCCTCTAGAAGCCCAAAACGCAAATTTGAAAAAAATTCTGGCCTATCCCTGGCTCATGCCTAGAGCCTAAAATAGCCTAAACTAGCCTGACAACCATACTATTTGCATGCAAGCAGATAAAATGCAAAGACCCCGATTTAAGGATGTTACACAAACTTTCCATATATGGGGCATGGATGTGATGAGACCAATCTTGGCAAAAGCTTTTAGCCAATATCGATTCATTGTCGTGGTCGTCGTTTACTTCACTAAGAGGGTGAAAGTAGCTTCATATGCCAATATTACAAGGTCGAAGTCATTAAATTTTTAAATTAAAAAAAAGATCAGGCACCGACAAAGAATGCCAAAGAGGAAAAAGTCAAAAGTTTGTAGTCTGTTCAAAGATCAAACACAATATCATAGAGCACCAAAGGCAGCCAAAAAGAAAAAAACAAAAAAAAGGATTGTAGAAAAGATGACTGGGACTTGTAAAGATTGGTATAAAGAAGTTACCATTTACCCTCTGTCTTATCGAACGTCGGCTAGAACCTTCGTTGGGGCAACACATTGGAATTGAAATAGTTTTGCCAATTGAATCTAATCGAAGAAAAGGTTAAAAGTTATCCATCACGGTTAGATGATGCAAAGGGCGCTTTGAGACCAAAGGGGTTTTGAGCCGAAAACCCAAAAAGGGCGGCTCAAATTTTAATCAAAGATAGAGCATGAGGTAGTCTTGCTATGCCTGAATTAACAATGAGGAAATATGCTACGTCTTGGGGCATTGACAAAGTACTCTGGATCCCCTAAACACATATTGAGCTCAAAATGGTCCTCAAGGAGTTTGTACAGAAACGCTCAGGCTGCGATATCTGGGGCACCTAGCTTCTATCTTACCCATTTTAAATTTGCTATCTTTGATTACTTTATTATTTTCAAAGATACACCCCAATCAATTTTCTTTTATAGCCTTGGCTTACTTTATTCTTTTAAGATACACCAATCAATTTTCTTTTATTGCCTTGGTTATCTTTGATTAGCTTATTTTTTCGAGCTATGCTCCTGATTAATTCCTTTTATGTCCATTGTTGTGATCTTTTTCAAGCATTTTATATTGAAATAAAGATTAATGGACTAATAACACTTTCACAAAAGGAGTTTCGCATATTACTTTGGGAGCTTCTAGATAATACAAGAAACTGAAACAGGACAATTATTTAAAAATTTCCATGTGTAAGGATTGGAAATACTTGAGAAAAAGTCTAAATTGAGACTATTTCTTTGAATTTTCTATCCAAATGGTGATTGGAAAAAATAATAAGTTGAGCAATATCAATCCTAAAAGAGGATCATTTTGCAAAGCATTTTCATTGGGTCATAACATTTGGGGAATGGTAGATGGACCAAATTGATGGGAAAAGATTCAAAACCCTTGAATTACAGTGGAATGGATTGAAGTTGAAACAGATCTTGTACCCTTAAATTGCAATAGGAATGGATTAAAAAGTTTTAAATTCTATAAGTTATGGTACGATGGTTTGTGGGTGGTACAAGCCTTGTGTCCCAAGGTTCAAGTGGAGTGGGCCCTGAAATTACTATGGGGCAAATTATTTGAGCAAAATATGAATGATACTTCGAGAGGAAAAAAATGAAACCTTGAGAAGTGATGATACTTTAAATAGGAATCATTCTCATGACATTTTGCATAACACATTCAGTTAGGAGCATTGGATTCATTCTGATCATAACATCCTAATCATTTTGCATAAGCATATACCCATTCTACAGGTTATGTCCCTTAGAGGACAATGTAGAACGGTAGACTGAAGATAGCAGATCTGGCCTTCTTGAAGTTACAGGAAGCAGATCAAAGACATCAGATCTTGTCTTTCTGAGTTTGCAGCGAAGCAGATCAAAGATAGTAGTCTGGCATCCTTGAGTTTGCAGGAAGCAGATTGAAGACATCAGTTTGGCATCCTTGAGTTTGCACTGGAGCAGATTGAAGATAGCAGATTTGGCATTCCTAAAGTTACAAGAAGCAGATCGAAGACATCAGTCTAGCATTCCTGAGTTTGCAGTGGAGCAGATCGAAAATACCAATCTGGCATTCCTGAGTTTGCAGGAAGTAGATTGAAGATAGCAGTCTGGCATTCCTGAGTTTATAGGAAGCAGATTGAAGATAGAAGTCTAGCATTCCTGAGTTTGCAGGAAGCAGATTGAAGATACCAGTCTGGAATTCTTGAGTTTGCAGGAAGCAGATTGAAGATACCAGTCTGGCATTCCTGATTTTACAGGAAGCAGATTGAAGATAGTAGTATGGCATTCCTGAGTTTGCAAGACGCAGATTAAAGATACCAGTCTAGCATTCCTGAGTTTGCAAGAAGCAGATTAAAGATACCAGTCTAGCATTCTTGAGTTTGCAGGAAGCAGATTAAAGATAGCAGTCTGGCATTCCTGAGTTTGTAGGAATCAGATTGAAGACATCAGTCTGGCATCCCTGAGTTTGCAGTGGAGTAGATTGAAAATAGCAGATTTGGCATTATTGAAGTTTCAAGAAGTAGATCGAAAACATTAGATCTTGTCTCCCTGAGTTTGCAGTGGAGCAGATCGAAGATAGCAGATTTGGCATTCTTGAAGTTGCAAGAAGAAGATCGAAAACATCATTCTGGCATCCCTGAGTTTACAGTGAAGCAGATTAAACATAGCAAATTTGACATTCTTGAAGTTACAAGAAGCAGATCGAAGACATCAGTCTGGCATCCCTGAGTTTGCAGTGGAGCAGATTGAAAATTGCAGATTTGGCATTCTTGAAGTTGCAAGAAGCTAATCGAAAACATTAGATCTTGTCTCTCTGAGTTTGCAGTGGAGCAGATCAAAGATAGTAGATTTGGTATTCTTGGAGTTGCAAGAAGCAGATCGAAAACATCAGAACTTGTCTCCCTGAGTTTGCAGTGGAGCAGATCGAAGATAGCAGATTTGGCATTCTTGAAGTTGCAAGAAGCGGATTGAAGACATTAGTCTGGTTTCCCTGAGTTACACTGGAACAGACTAAAGATAGTAGATTTTGTCTTCCTAAAGTTGCAGTGAAGCAGATTGAAGTTATCAGACTTATTTGAAATCAAGATGAAGTTCCAATACCATTATAATGAAGTTGGAAGCCGTTTGAAGAGGACGAGGACCAAGAAGTCGAGGCTTGGCCAAGATAGGGCAAAATTGGTCCTTTTATAGTTTTTGCTCTATTCTCGTTACACAACAATAAGCAAAGAGGGGCAGCTGTAGGAACCCAATTTTGCCCGGGCCCATTTTATTCAGAAAAACAAAATAAAAAATAAATAAAACCAATGTTTATTTGTACAGTCCATTTACAAAACCAATAGCCCAATCCACTAGCCTAAAACCCAATTACACCCCAGACCAAATTATAGACTCACTACCCTACATGGACTAATAACCCATTAACCCAGACCCAATCAAGCCCAAAATAAATATGGCCCGAACAGTTTCAGAGTTTAGAGACCTAAGGTTTCTGGAAAACCCTAAACCTTGCAAGCACCCCTAGCGACCTCGACACCCATTCTTGCATAATCTCGCGAGCCACTCTGACATCAACGCACAAACAGCCTCCGTCGCGAGATCCTCGCCTTCTACTTGCAAAAAAGGAAAGAAGTACAAGCAAGAAACAAGGCAAACAAAACAGGGGATATGTATTTCCTTTTTTTTTTTTTTATTTTAGGGTTATAAAAACCCCAAATAAGTCTGTAAAACGGGAGGATATACACAAAAATATATAGGCAAATATACAGAAATTCAATACAAAGCAAACAAAAATCAGTAAAGGTTTTGTTTTTATTTTTTATTTCTTTCTATTTTAAAATACTTATATATAAATATATATGTATATATATATTTAAAATCATATATATAACGTATATAAAATACATTTAAAAAAAGAGAGAAAAAATTTGATTTTTGGGGTTTGACCACAGACGCGTGATGGCCGTGACGGATGGACGACGGTGTCCAGCCGAAAAACCTCACCAGAGCTCGCCAAAAATCGTCTGGACAAGGGAGAGGAGAGGGCTCCTTTCTGTCCTTTTGTTTTACAATGAGAAATAATGATTTTTTTTTAAAAGAATTTCAACTTATATACCCCTCATAAACAGTGTCGTTTGGGCTGAATTCATAGCCCTAAAACAACATCGTTTTACCTAGGATCCGCGCGCAGTTGACCCGACCCGAAGGATCCGCGTGTTTTTTTGTGAAATGGGTTATTTTCTGTTTTAGCCCTTCCACAATTTTGGTTTTTTTAATTGAGTTTATGTTATTTTTTAATTTTGCCCGATAATTTATTTTGATTTTTATTTTAGTACTAAAACGCACGGTGTCGTTTAGGAAGGGCGGGAATATTTCCTTTTTGGTCCTCCATTTTTTGCACGCATTGCTAAGAGGCCCTAATTCACTTATTTCTTTTAAAATTCGCCCCAAAGTATCATTTTTAAGTTTAATTTTTTGTCCCTATTTTATTTTCTTTTATCTTTTTATTCAATGTTTATTTATTTATCCTTAATTATTTATTATTGCTTAACATAATTTTTATTTATTTATTCATGTTATATTATTTTTAATTATTTTATTTTGTATAAAGTTTATTTATATTATATAATATATTTTATTTAATTATATATGTAATCTTATGATTAGTACATTATATATATATATATGTTTTATATAAAAATATTATATGTTATTTACTAATTATTTTTGTAATGTACCAAACCCTGCCCAAAAGTTAGGACCTAATATGGGTCGTTATTTAAGAGGAACTTTTGAAACCCATTTTCAAATCCACTTAAGTTTTGTTGAAAACTACTCATTTTGGCTATCTTCTTGAAAACATACTTAGATTTAATTTGGAAATTTTATTGGGTCAAGATATTAAACAAATTTCAATCGTGCCCCGATGGCATTTTAGAACATTTTTCGTGTTAAATAAAAAAAATGTGTGATCTAAATTCAACCATAATAATAATATAGTTTAAAACAATATCCAACATGTGGAAATAACGGAAATAAAGTTTCAGGAGGCCTTATTACAACCAAATGAAATAAACCCAAAATAAAATTTATCAAACTGAAATTAAAGTTCATTTTAATTTAATCCACTGCATGGCCACCTCGAGTCAACCCGGCTCCACATCCGCGATCTAAGTGTCACTGAAAAATATAAAGGAGAAGGTGAGTCACCAAGACTCGATGTAACCCTTCCCCGCTTTTAAAACATTTTCATACAGTATATAACAATTAATATGCGAATGTTAAATACCCAACCTAGCCATCCAAACGCCCTTTATACCCTGTTGTGGTACCAAACCACTTTGGTGGTGCCAAACCACCGGTGACATGTAGTCACAATGTGTTACCAAAACACCGGTGTCCGAACACAAATCGGGTGATGGGGCCAACCCATCGTGTGATACCAAATCACCGCGACGATCCCATATCTCAAGTGGGGCCAACCCACGGTGGTGTTAACCACGTGGATAAGTCGCTATTGAGGTACCAAACCTCTGGAGGTACCAAACCTCACGGTGACCGTAGCCACGGTGTGTTACCAAAACACTTGGTGCCCGTCGGCACAATATCACGCGCCTCCACTCATCAATCCCACAAAGATAAACATACATATGTTTCATGCCATCACATTCTTAAATTTCATGTGTCAATACATCATGCTTGCCAAAAGCATTAATAATAATAAATCACATTAACGTGTACTTACTCAATCACCACTTATACCGATTTGGTATTAATTCCAATGCTACATTAATAAAATGAGCATTCACAAAGTTAAGCATAGTTAATATATTATATAGTGTGTATGTACACACCGTTACCACGATAGTCTTAAATCCGAAGATAATCAATCGGCCACACTCTAAGTCCTTGCCCTATATTCGCCAACTATCAAGGTTAGTAATATGGCCATTCTACCAAACCAAATAATTTAAAGGGTCATATTTTGTACCGCATCCTTACCTAATCGCTTGAATCCTAGCTTGCACTTTTGAATCGCAATCTGGTTCATAAACTACAGGTTGGTCAATATTAGCAACCATAGCTTTGCTTTTCTTAATCATTAGAGGAGTAATCTTTTATAAGTAGACACTTACCACCACCTACCCAAAACCGAATGTCGAGAATGCCGATCCGATCTCTGCTTTTGAGATCCCGAAGTGCCTATCATCGATTTCAACACCGTTAGAACTCTTGCTACTAGTTGTCGAAACTTGACTTCCATTCAATCCCATAAGTCGACAAGAAAAGAAAATACGAAGGAGGTTCGCCATCCCTTACCTTGATAATCGATTGAATTACAAAGAAGTCCCGGAGTATCAATGCCACTGCACCATTCGGCCAAAGTGCAACCAAGGAGGAATGTGAGGTTTCGGCACTTCAAGAGGGTATATCCGGCTATTTGGAGGTAGGACAATAGGGGTTTTGATCTATGAAGAAAAGAAATAGATGGGCTATGGAGATGTGGAGGATTGACCAAAGATTGAAAAAATTGATGGCTTTTAGTCTTCAAAGAGAAAGAATAAAAGATGGGAGGGTTGAGAGTTTCGACCACAAGCAAAGATGGAAAAAAAAGAAAACAAGTGATAGCTTGAAGGCTTTTATAAGCATTCGCACTCCTCCCTAAAGCTTACCGTCCAAGGAGTTCAAGGCTTAGCCAACTCCTTGTTTTCTCATAACCACTAAATTGATTTAATTCAAATAATAATAATCACCTAATAATTCCCAATAATAGCCAAATAATCCTTTTAATCAAATAATATCCTTGATTATCCTCAACATAAAACTTCAATAATATCTATTTAATAATCCATGTAATATCCTCAATTATCTCCCATTTTCCTTAGATTTAAGCAATTAAAATCCAATTAAAAAGCTCACATTATCCTATTATCTAAATAATAATTAGAGTTTAAAGAGAAAGGACTCTCTCTCCCTTGTTGCCGCCCCACCATAATGCAAAAGAAGGATTCTTGTGACTCAACCAAGGCTCTCCTTGCTCCCTTGGTGGCGTCACACAAGTTCCTAAGTGGCCTCACTTTTGCCACTTTGTCTAGGCTTATTTTATGTCCAAATTATCCCCATTTATTCTTATAACACCCTCTTGCTAAGGCTCCCTACCTTAAAAATTAAAACTAAAATTTCCTACCAAATCGAGCCAACACAAAGCCTTAAATTGATCATTATTATTCCATAAATAATATCTTAGCGTTCTTACATAAGAAAAATAATTAAATTCCAAATAACCCCATTTTGGGATGTTACGCTTCTACCCCTTAAAATAAATTTCGTCGAAATTACATAACTAAAACAGATGAGGGTATTGCCATTGTATCACATCCTCGTGTTCCCACGTAGCTTCCTCAAGACCATGATTCCGCCATAGCACTTTCACTAAGGGCATCGACTTCCTACGTAGAACCTTTATATCTCTATCCAAGATCCGAATGTGTTCTTCCTCAAAAGATAAGTCCGCGTTAACCCGATTTACATCACGGGCACCACATGTGATGGATCCGACCGATACTGCCTCAAAGATTGATACGTGAAAGACGTCATGTATCGACTTAATTTCGCGGTAACTCTAACCGATAAGCTACGGTCCTATTCGCTTCAAGATCAGATATGGGCCAATGAATCTTGGGCTTAGCTTCCTTTTCGCCCAAATCTTAGTACCTTCTTCCAAGGCGACACCTTGTAAAGACCTTATCTCCCACAAGATACTCCATTTCCTTGCGTTTGAGATCGGCATAAGACTTTTGCCTATCGATGCTTCCTTGAGACGAGACCGAATCACTTTGACTTTGTCTTCGATCTCGCTACTAATTTGGGCCCAACACTTGTCGTTCACTCAACTCCGCCCAACACGTCTGAGTTCGGCATTTCAAATCCATACAAGGTCTTCGTATGGTGCCATCGAATACTCGCTGGTAGCTATTGTTGTGGCGAACTCGGCTAGAGGTAAGAATTCTTCCCAACTACCTCGAATTCCAAGACACAACCCTCAAAGATATCTTCTAAGATCTGATGACCCTTTCGGATTGCCCGTCTGACCGAGGATGGAAAGTCATCTTTGAAATCCAACCGCTGCACCCAACGCTTGATGTAACGCTTCCAAAACCTCAAGTGAACCTTGGGTCCCTATCCGAGATAACCGACACGGGTACACCATGCAATCGACTATCTCGCCACATACAACTTTGCTAGCTTCGAGTGAGTAATCCATTCTCACCCCAGATGAAATGAGCTGATTTAGTCAGACGGTCTACAATTACCCAAACTGCATCTTTCTTGCTAGGCGTAAGGGGTAGACCACTGACGAAATCCATAGTGATCCTTTCCCATTTCCATTGAGGAATCTTTACCGGTTGAAGTAGCCCCGATGGTAACTGGTGTTCAGCCTTAACCTGCTGACACGTCAAACACTTCCCTACGAATTTCGTTATCTCACGCTTCAACCTGTGCCACCGTAAGCTGCTTTCGTAGGTCTCCATACATCTTGCTACCTCCAGGATGCATAGCGTATGGGCTACTATGAGCATCATGGAGAATCTTCCGCCTCAACTCCATGTCCTTTGGCATACAGGGCCGTCCTTGAAAACATAACACACCATCACCAGTCAAACTATACCCTTCTAAACCACCATCCTGAACTTGCATTCTCTTCGCATTTAAGCCTTCATCCACTAACTGTTTGTTCTTAATCTCCTCGACCCATGTTGGCTTAACTTGAAGTTCTGCCAAAAGGCTTCCATCGTCATATAGGCTCAACTGAGCAAACATTGCTCTTAAGTCCGCCACGACCTTCCGGCCAACGCGTCACCACCACGTTAGCCTTACCGGATGATATTCGATGGAACAATCGTAGTCCTTAATGACTCAATCCATCCATTGTCTCGATTGAGATCCTTCGTGTCGAAGATACCTCAAACTTTTGTGGTCGTGTAAATTACCGACTTCTCCCATAAAGATAATGTCTCCATACTTTCGTAGGCGAAGACGATCGCGGCTAACTCTGTGTCGTGAGTTGGATAGTTAACCTCATGCGGTCTCATTTGCCGGGACGCATAGGCTACTACCTTTCCATCTGCATCAACACACACCCCAAACCAAGGTGAGATGCATCACAATAGACCGTGAATAATTTCCCCGCCTCGGGTTGTACTAAACCGGAGCTTCCGTCGAAATCTTCCTCACTTATCAAAACTTTCTTCGCTTCTCCGACCATACAAATGGAACACCTTTCCTTAGTAACTTAGTCAATCTAGCTGCGATCGAGAGAACCCTTCCACAAATCTCGGTAATACCTCGCTAACCCTGAAAACTCCGTATCTCTGCCACCGACTTAGGCGGGTTCAGACACCGTCATCCTACCCCTACCGCGTCCACGGCATCCACGTCCTCTAGAACTCATTCTATCTACTTGCGCTTTTAATCTGATTAAGAAAATTTTTATGCGTTAGCATTTGTTCCACTTTATTACTCGCGAAGAAATTTTATGGATAAGGTTTAATCAGAGATTCTTTCGAGCAAACAAGTTTTCAGTCTTCTATCCTAGTTCATACAAAGGAGTTCATGCATCCATTCCTTAATGCTTTCCATACCTATTCACTCCTCGGACATTTCTGCCCATTTCTACCCTGGGTATTTCCGTCATTTTCCTCTGTGGTATTTTCGTAATAAAAGAGATTTTAAAACTTTAGTAAAGTAGGTTGTTTTGCAATTCCCAACACTAGAGGGTATCATTAGAAAATGGCATTATTTCAAAACCGTGGGTATTTTGGTAATTTTGTCCACCAGGGTAATTTTGTAATTTTTTGTAAATCAAGGGTGTTTTAGTAATTGTAAAACTCGAGGGTCCCTTTGCAATTTTTCATTCTTAAAACCGTGATGTTGCAAAAATTTTGTACTCGGGGTGTTTTGGTAATTTTTTTTGAGTTGAGGCGTTTCGTAATTTTTCCAAAACCCACGTGTTTCATTGAGGATTTCAAAGTGAGTTGAATATTTGAGAAATAGTTGGAATTTTGGACAAAATCATTGAGTTGATGTTTTATGAACCAAGGGCATTTTAGTAATTTTACCTAAGGGCATTTTCGTAATTTTCCACAAATCGAACTTTTGGGAAAACATTGCAAAAGAGTTGTTCTTACGTTTGAAGGAGTGATTTGAAAAGTTTTAAAACCAAGTTTTGTTGTTTCCTTCCTTTTTCAAAATCAAGGCTAATTTCCTTTCGGGTTTTAGTCATTATGTTTAGCCTATGACCGAACCTTCTTGGTCGAGTGAACCAAGCTACGCACAGGCGGGTTTCGTGTGGAGAGGAGGTGAGTCACACTGATCGCTTAAATACCAAGCTCCCATCGAACCTTTCTAGACATGCATGCCTGAGGTTACCACACCATCTGAGCCTACGAGTTAAGGTGAACCCAAGCTACGCACTGTGGGATACTGCGAAGAGGTGGTGAGTCACTCTGACCGCTTAAATACCAAGCTCTTTAGGTTCCAATCCTGACATGCGTCTGGGGTTACCACACCCTAGCTCGGTGACTAAGTCATAGATTGGTTTAGTTCTTTAAGTCTTATGTTTAGCTTGTGTGTTTGAGTAATCTAATCCTAGGGTTCAAATTCCTATAAGTCTATCTACGTTCCATGCTTCCTACCCTTCTCTGTAATATAATTCACACAGAGGTTTAGATGTACTTACAGGCGGATCGGTCTTGGGAGACTCGGCCATCTTGCTTAAAACCCAAGAACAATTAATAAGGCCTACTAAAACATTTTTGGGCCTTGGGCCCCACAAATGAAGTTTTGAACTGGCTCGATACAATTTGTAACAAAGCCCAAACCCGCCCAAAAGTTAGGACCGAATATGGGTGAATTCTGAAGAGGAACTTTTGAAACCCATTTGAAATCCACTTAAGTTTTGTTGAAAACTACTCATTTTGGCTATCTTCTTGAAAACATACTTAGATTTAATTTGGAAATTTTATTGGGTCAAGATATTAAACAAATTTCAATCGTATTTATGGCATTTTAGAACATTTTTCGTGTTAAATAAAAAAATGTGTGATCTAAATTCAACCATAATAATAATATAGTTTAAAACAATATCCAACATGTGGAAATAACGAAATAAAGTTTGGGAGGCCTTATTACAACCAAATGAAATAAACCCAAAATAAAATTTATCAAACTGAAATTAAAGTTCATTTTAATTTAATCCTTTGCATAGCCACCTCGAGTCAACCCGGCTCCACATCCGATCTAAGTGTCACTGAAAAATATAAAGGAGAAGGTGAGTCACCAAGACTCAAGATGTAACCCTTCCCCGTTTTAAAACATTTTCATACACGTATATAACAATTAATATGCGAATGTTAAATACCCAACCTAGCCATCCAAACGCATACTTTGTCTACCCGTTGTGGTACCAAACCACCGGTGGTGCCAAACCACCGGTGACATGTAGTCACAATGTGTTACCAAACAACGGTGTCCAGTAAACACAAATCGGGTGATGGGGCCAACCCATCGTGTGATACCAAATCACCGCGAGGCGATCCCATATCTCAAGTGGGGCCAACCCACGGTGGTGTTAACCACGAGGATAAGTCGCTATTGAGGTACCAAACCTCTGAGGTACCAAACCTCTGGTGACCGTAGCTACGGTGTGTTACCAAAACTCTGGTGCCCGTCGGCACAATATCCTTGCCCTCCACTCATCAATCCCACAACAGATAAACATACATATGTTTCATGCCATCACATTCTTAAATTTCATGTGTCAATACATCATGCTTGCCAAAAGCATTAATAATAATAAATCACATTAATGTGTACTTACCGAATCACCACTTATACCGATTTGGTATTAATTCCAATGCTACATTAATAAAAATGAGCATTCACAAAGTTAAGCATAGTTAATATATTATATAGTGTGTATGTACACACCTGTTACCACGATAGTCTTAAATCCCGAAGATAATCAATCGGCCACACTCTAAGTCCTTGCCCCTATATTCGGCCAACTATCAAGGTTAGTAATATGGCCATTCGGCCAAACCAAATAATTTAAAGGGGTCATATTTTGTACCCGCATCCTTACCTAATCGCTTGAATCCTAGCTTCGGCACCCGAATCGCAAATCTGGTTCATAAACTACAGTTGGTCAATATTAGCAACCATAGCTTTCGGCTTTTCTTAATCATTAGAGGAGTAATCTTTTATAAGTAGACACTTACCACCACCTACCCAAAATCGAATGTCAGAGAATGCCAGATCCGATCTCTCTGTTTTGAGATCCCGAAGTGCCTATCATCGATTTCAACACTGGTTAGAACTCTTGCTACTAGTTGTCAAACTTCGCTTCCATTCAATCCCATAAGTCGACAAGAAAAAGAAAATACTGTGAAGGAGGTTCGCCATCCCTTACCTTGATAATCGATTGAATTACAAAGAAGTCCCGGAGTATCAATGCCTTTGCACCATCGGCCAAAGTGCAACCAAGGAGGAATGTGAGGTTTCGGCACTTCAAGAGGGTATATCCGGCTATTTGGAGGTAGGACAATAGGGTTTTGATCTATGAAGAAAAGAAATAGATGGGCTATGGAGATGTGGAGGATTCGCCAAAGATTGAAAAAATTGATGGCTTTTAGTCTTCAAAGAGAAAGAATAAAAGATGGGAGGGTTGAGAGTTTCGGCCACAAGCAAAGATGGAAAAAAAGAAAACAAGTGATAGCTTGAAGGCTTTTATAAGCATTCGGCACTCCCCTTCCCTAAGCTTACCGTCCAAGGAGTTCAAGGCTTAGCCAACTCCTTGTTTTCTCATAACCACTAAATTGATTTAATTCAAATAATAATAATCACCTAATAATTCCCAATAATAGCCAAATAATCCTTTTAATCAAATAATATCCTTGATTATCCTCAACATAAAACTTCAATAATATCTATTTAATAATCCATGTAATATCCTCATTTTGCCACTTTGTCTAGGCTTATTTTATGTCCAAATTATCCCCATTTATTCTTATAACACCCTCTTGCTAAGGCTCCCTACCTTAAAAATTAAAACTAAAATTTCCTACCAAATCGAGCCAACACAAAGCCTTAAATTGATCATTATTATTCCATAAATAATATCTTAGCGTTCTTACATAAGAAAAATAATTAAATTCCAAATAACCCCATTTTGGGATGTTACAATTTTTATTATATATAACCATTATATATGTATTAGATTATTAAATTATATACATTTATTATAAGTACTTCCTTTTTACTTTTATTATATATATATATATATATATTAAATCATTTTAAAAATCGTCATATTCTTTTTTATATTCAATGTTTAAATATATTATTCCTTTTCCATTTGATTTTGTTATTTTGTGAAAGTCTTAATTATCTCTATTTATTTTATATCACATGTTTATTTATTTAGGTTCTTTTAATCGTTTATTATTGTTTAACATAGTTTTTTTATATATTTATGTTATATTATTTTTATTGTTTATTGATAGTATGATTTGTAGTTATATAGAATTGCAATTGAATATGTATGTCATAATATCTTCTCCAGTCCATTGTATTATAAAAACATTTTTAAAATCAACGCATTTTTAAAACAACAATATTCGATATTTGGGGACTTCGGGTGTCGAAACCATTTTTTTTGTAAATGGGGATCAACTTGGTTTTGAAAACGAAAATAAAACGGGAGTTGACACCGATCTTTATTTGGTGTGATCGGATCACCTTTGTTTTAATAAAATATTTTGGTTTACTAAAACAGTGTTTTTGGTCTACGAATTTTGTGAAAGCGGGTTCGGGAGACAGTTACGTGCGACGAAGGGTTAGCATCCTCGTCACACCCAAAATTGGTACCAAATTAATTAATTAATGTCTTAATGTCGAAAAATTGAAAAGATTTCAAATACGAATCCTTTAGAAAATATTTGGATAATTCGAATTGGATATCGAAATTCTCTTGTTCTAAAAAGATGAAATATCACATCCAGAACGATAGGACACGATGTTTCAACCCTCGATACCAAAGATCATTTCATGATTTCCAAAATTCCCACATTGTAATTTAAAAAAAAAGGGTATTCCCCTATTTGGACAAACCAAAAACCAAAACTCAGCACGATTAGGCACGATTCCTCGGATTTCCAAAACGCAAAATATTACCCTTATTTTTAAGAAATTCTTATCCCGAGATAATAAAACGTCACATCCAGTGAGTTAGGACATGACAATTTTGAATTCTTGAAAATAAGTTTCTATTTAACTTTAATGCCTTGATTTTAAAAAGAAAATAGTAGGTTATTTGGACTCGATGAGAAAAATCGAAACCCAGTAAGTTACGGTACGATTTTCTTTCGAGCCTTAGAACGCGGAGTATTTGTTTATTTCAAAAATCAAATAAAATGTGATATGATTTTATAATAAAATGTAAAATAAATTGCAATGCTAATATGTATAAAACAATAATGATGACAATAAAATATAAATAACAATAATCAAAGTAAGATGCAATACAATGAAATGGAAGTTAAGTGAACAATCTATATAAAAATAAAAGAAAATAAATAAATGAAAAAATAAAATAAAAAGCTAAAAAATAAAAGCTAATAGTAAATCAGTAAATAAATAAATACTATATACAATAATTTAAAGATAATAAAATAATAATAGTAATAAAAAACGATAATAATAAGCTATAACGGAAATATGTTAAGAGAAAATAGGAAAATAATTAAATACAAATAATAACAATAAGAAGAAGAAGAATAATAATAATAGTAATAATGATAATAATAATATTAATAAATAAATAAATAAAATAATAGTAATAGTAATAGTAATAATAATGAACAAATAATTGTATAAAGAATAAGAATAAAATAAATGAATAATGGTAACAATAATTATAAATAGTAACAAAAAAAAACGAGAATAGAAATACTAAATAAAATTTTAAAAAAATGAATTATACATATTGAAATAAAAAAGAAAACTTAATTGAAATAAAATTAAACTAACAGAGATAATTAATAAATAAAATAAATCAATAAAACTGACATAAGGACCAAAATGCAATGCGCGTGAATGCACAAGGGCTAAAAGTGAAAATGTTCCCAACCCCAAAAAAAGCACTCAGGCGTGGACTGAATTGGAAGGGCGCGCAAACTTTAGGGCAAAAATGAAAGAAATATAATAGGATTAACTTAAAAGTAGCGCAAATGGGAGGGACCAAAGCGTAAATCTCCCATTTAAGTTGAAAAGGCGCACATCTAGCTTTCAAATCTTCAATGCGCAGGCTTTCACTCCTTTTAATGACACCACTTTAAAAAATAATAATAATAATCGTTATTATACTTATTATTATTTTTTTAAAAGCTTATAAGTTCCTTTTTTTAAAACAAAAATAGAGAACCCCCATTTTTCTTATTTTCCTCTGTTAGGGTTTTTGAACCTATTCTTGTGCCGTCATGAGTTTGATCGGGGATTGGCCACGCAACCACCGTGGTTAGTGACCGGCGTTGTGTGAGAGGGCCTTTCTAACCCCGGTTTTGGAACCTATTCAGAGATTAAGCTTCCCAAACCTGAGAGACCGAAAGAAAAGGGTCTCTAGCCCACATTTCAGGCCCGATTCCGACGAGGGAGGGGGGACCTCCGACGACGAGGCGGCGAGTCGATTCAGGTAGACCCTATTTCCTTTATTTTTTATTATTTTTGTTTTTTTTAAATTTGAAAGTAATAAAAATAAAAAATAAAAAAAGGATAGAAGACAACAGTAATAAGAGTAAAGTCGAAAGAAAATAAACGAAATCAACATTCTATTCTTGTTTTTTATTCTTGATAGTTCGTATTCTCTTTTTTTTTTTATTCCGAAAAATCCCCTAAATACATTGGTTTTTGGGCTTATATAGCCGAATAAAAGAAAGAAAAAGGAAGATACAATATTGTTTTTTCGTTGCTGTCCTCTTTTGCTTCTTTTGTGCTATTGTCTTCCATTTTTGCTTGTTTACAGATCTCTCAGAGAGTCAACGTAGTGACCTTGCTTCTTTGGTGAAAGATGGAGCAGAGGGCGCATTGGGGGGCCTTGGGACGAGGTGCTTCGAGACGAGGCGAGGGCACGATGCTCAAGGGGTTGTGGCACTAGGGTTTCAAAAACCCTAAAATTTTTTGAAAATGATTTTGAATTTGGGTTGTTAAAAGTTGGGTTGTAATTCGATTTTTATTATTGGGCCCCCGGCAGATTTGGGCCTGTACATCGGGAAAATTATATCCTAACTTGCTGGGTTTTAATTTTTCTCGTGGAACTTAAAGTATCAAGTATATCCTCTTTGCTCGTTGTCGTGTAACGAGAATAGAGCAAAGACTTTAGAAGGACCAAATTTGCCCAGTCTTGCTGAGTCTCGGCGCTTCTTTTCTTCTTCAGGTAGCCTTGCTTTGACCCACTGCAACTTCAGGAGTATAGGAATTGGTGCTTTAATTTGCCCCACTGTAACTTTAAGGAGATAAAATTTGATGTCTTCAATCTGCTTCCTACAACTTCAAGAATGCCAGATCTGCTATCTTCGATCTACTCCACTGCAAACTCAGGGAGACAAGATCTGATGTTTTTTATCTACTCCTGCACTTCAGGAATGCCAGACATGCTATCTTCGATCTGTTCTCGCACTTGGGAATGCGGACTGCTATCTTCATCTGCTCCTGCACTTCAGAATGCGGACTGTATCTTGATCGATCTTGCACTTCAGAATGCGGACTGCTATCTTCGATCTGCTCCTGCACTTCAGGAATGCCAGACCTACTAACTTCGAGGGGATGAGATTTGTTTTATCTCTAACTTGCTCCACTTTGACTTCAGGATAAGAATTCAGGGAGAAGAGATTCGTAGTCTCCATCTTCTCTACTGAAACTTCAAAGAAATAAGAATTTAAGGGAGACGAGATTTGTAATCTCAACCTACTCCAAGGGAACTTTAAGGAAATAAGAATTCAGGGAGAAGAGATTCGTAATCTCCATCTTCCCTACTGAAACTTCAAAGAAATATGGATTTATCCTCATTGTTAACTCAGGGAGACGGGATTTGTAATCTCAACCTACTCTACGGGAACTTCGAAGAAATAAGAATTCACGGAGAAGAGATTCGTAGTCTCCATCTTCTCTACTGAAACTTCAAAGAAATAAGGATTTATCCTCATTGTTAACTCAAGGAGACGGGATTTGTAATCTCAACCTACTCCATGGGAACTTTGAGGAAATAAGAATTCAAGGAGAAGAGATTCGTAGTCTCCATCTTCTCTACTAAAACTTCAAAGAAATAGGGGTTGATCCTCAGTGTTAACTCAGGGAGACGGGATTTGTAATCTCAACCTACTCCACGGGAACTCGAGGAAATAAGAATTCAGGGAGAAGAGATTTGTAGTCTCCATCTTCTCTACTGAAACTTCAAAGAAATAAGGATTGATCCTCATTGTTAACTCAGGGAGACGGGATTCATAATCTCAACCTACTCCACGGGAACTTCGAGGAAAAAAGGATTCTGAACTTTCCAATTTGCTTCCTTATTATTTTTAGGGAGGCTTTAATCTTCAGTCTGCTCCACTACCATCTTCAGGAACAAAATTTGAACTTCGATATTGCTGTACCGTTCTTTGAGGAACCTATCCTGTAGAATTAATTTTGTGTGCTTATGCTTATGCAAATGATGAGGATGCTATGATCGGAATGACTCAAAGCCTCCTAACTACATGTGTTATGGACGATACTTGCATGAATGCAGAATGTCATGAGAATGGTCTTTTTACAATGATTAGGATGCAATGATCAGAATGAATCAAATACTCCTAACTAAATGACTATAGATGATATTTGCATGAATGCAGAATGTCATGAGAATGATCCATTGTTAAATGTATAATGGTTAGGATGCAATGATCAGAAGGTACCTAATGCCCCTAACTAAATGTATTATGGACGATATTTGCATGAATGCAGAATGTCATGAGAATGGTCTTTCTATGATGATTAGGATGCAATGATCAGAATGAGTCGAATGCTCTTAACTAAATGTGCTTTGAATAATGATGAAATGATCCCTTGTTCATTGAGGTTCTATCACTGATGCATTATCATGCTTTTCGTTTAGCTGGTATCTTTGACAAAAAATCCAAGAAAACAGTCATTCCGCTCAGCAAGCTTGCTCCGCTGTAATTTCAGAGCCCCTTCCACTGTACCTTCTGGGACATAAAGTTTGTACCTCCCACTGTAACTTCAGGAGAATAACATTTGGTTTCTTCTATCCATCCTGCTGTAACTCCGAGGGATAGGATCAATTTGATCCGTTACACCATTCACTGGGTGTAATGACCAGATGTATATGCCTGATATTTGGATGAATGTAGAGTATCATTTTTCTTTTCCCAGGAATGATCCCCTTGTACAGTTGGGTTGACATTACTCGTTATTCGTCGAGGTTGTATCACCGATGAAATGTCTTGTCTTTTATCCAACCGATAAAAAAGTCCAAAGAGATAATCATCTTTCTCCAATATTTCCAAACCTTAGGCTCGGGGAATTCTAAACAACAGTCCTGTTTCAGGTTCTTGTACTATTTAGAAGCTTCCAAAGTAATACGCGAAACTCCTTTTATGAAAGTATTATTAGTCCACCAATCATTATTTCAATGTAAAATGCTTGAAAAATATCACAACAATGGACAGGAAGAAAACTAATTGAGCATAGCTCAAAACAAATAAGTTAAGCAAATATAGCAAATGTAATCACGAAGGAAATTCGTTGGTAGTATACTTTGAAATGAATAAGGTAATCAAAGATAGCAAAAAATGGGTAAAATAAAAAGCTAGGTGCCCCAGATATTGCAGCTTGAACTTCTCTGTTCAAACTTCTTGAGGACCATTTTAAGCTCAATAGGTGTTTAGGGGATCCGGAGTACTTTGTCGATGCCCCAAGATGTAACATACTTCTTTATTGTTAATTCAAGCGTAGCAAAACTACTGTATGCCTCACTTTTGATCAAAATTTGAGTTGCCCTTTCCGGGTTTTCAGCTCAAATCCCCTTTGGTCTCAAGGCGCCCGTTGCGGATTTTCGCCTTAGCCTCTCCCTTTTTCTTTTTTCTTTTTTCTTTCTTCTTTTTCTCTTTTTTGTTTTTTCTTTAGAAAACTTTTTATTGAATCTAAATTCACCAGATTGAACAAGTCCTTGCTATCCATCTCGGTCAATATCCCTACTTTCCCAGAATAGGCCTCCTTTATTGCATAAGGTCCTTCCCAGTTGGGCATCCACTTTCTTCTGAAGTCTTTCTATATGGGAAATGTCCTTTTCAAAACTAGGTCTTCTTCCTGAAATTCTCTAAGGTGAACCTTTTCGTCATAATCTGGGATAGCTTTCCATCTCTTTCCTTCAATCAAGTTTACTTGATCATATCGAAATTAGATCCAACTTCATCTCTGACAAGGCTCGAAGAAAAGGAACCTCAACTTCGATGAGAAAGGAATTGCCCCGGTGGGAGTCCTGGCCGATGTGAGCATAATGGGTAAACGTAACTTCTATATGCCAATCTTTACAAGTCTAGGTCATCTTCTTAACGATCCTTGTTTTGTTGCCCCCTTTTTTTTTTGCACTATGACGTAGCACTTGATCTTTGAACAGACCGCAAACTTTTGACATTGTGCGGTTAAATGTGATCTTTTTGACATTTTTTGTTGTTGGCATTCTTTCTTTCTTTTTTTGCTTTTTGTTCTAATGACCATTGACTTTGCAATATTAGCCTGCGAAGCTACTTCCACCCTCTTAGCAAATTAATGTTTACTAAAAGCTTTCGACGAGATCGTCCCAATAAGCTCCATACCCAACGAAGAAATGAAGGAGGTACATTAATCTTTTCTCCATAAATTTGGCACTTATGACATTTCTTGGTATAACTGATGCAATCCACTTCCATGGTGAACCACCAGTACCCGAACCTGATGATTTGCTTGGCTATTGTAAATGTGTTCCTCTTCTAAGATTTCCTTAGCCTTAACAGCATCCACATGCCTCGGAAGCCAGGGCATATCCTGATACGATTAGGAGAAAATATTTGAACACCTAAAATGACTCAATGACGTCTCACTTTATCTTTGTGGAGATACATGCTCCGATTTTCATCTCTTTCTCTTCTTCTAGGCTTAAAATTTCCAACGATTCTTTGTAAGGTAGGATCTGCTTCATCTAGGCTCAAAATTTCCAATGATTCTTTGTAAGGTAGGATCTACTTCATCTTATTCTACCATCCTTAACAAATCAGGAGATAAGCCACAGTCTCTAACGTCTTCAAAGTCTTGAGATCCCTCTAGACACATATCTTACTCAAAAGTAGATTCTGAGTCGATAGGAGCGTCGCTCATGTCGTTGATATCTAGGGACCTGTTTCGGGTACGAAAGAATATTCAAAGGACAAATGAATCTAAGAATAATTATTTATGTGGTATGAACATGAATGAAATAAGGAATAAACGAATATTTGCTCAAAGTGAGACACAAAAATGCATTTTCATTGAAAATATAGATTTTGAACATAAGTCTATTTCACAAAAAGATTCTTATTGCTCCTAGGCTTAGAGTAATAAGCGTGTTTTGGACATTACTTTGAATTAGCTCTAAAAATACAGGGATCTTTTCCACAATCCTATTGTTTAAAACACTCCCAAGTACATAAGGCAGATGCTCGAAAAACTTTTATTCCTCGGTTCTCTCTTCGGGTATACCATTGGTGTTCTGATGTCTCGATTTCTAGGCTTCTGATGACTTCTTCAAGGAAACACAACTCTCCTACCCCCAATTTCAATTACCACTACTTCGTCATCGAACGTTACAATACCCATGTTGATGAAATTTTCCACCAATTTCTTGAAAGTAAGGCAATTTTCTATCGAATGGCCTGTGATCCCCGAGTGGTACTTACACTAAGCGTTTGGGTCAAACCATTTCGGGTGTGAAGGTTGCATCGGTTTTAGATAGTTGGGGGACACAACGTGCACATCAAATAAACTTTGATACAACTTCTTATACGTCATCAGGATCGGCGTAAATTAGAGTTTTTCAGTGTTTTTCCTTGTGCGAGATTCTTTTCTTGATGAACCCTGATACTCATTAGTCACCGTTTTTGGCTGATTAACGGTAATTGACTTTGAGTGCCCCATGTTTGTATTATTCACTTCATTTTCCTTATTCATTGTAGCCATTATCTTGTTACTTTCTCCTGCTTCTATCCTTCCATTTTTTATGGCATTCTCAATCATTTCTCCCGCCATTACAATGTCTGAGAAGCTCTTTGTAGCGCTCCCTAACATATGAGTAATAAATGGGGCCCTCAGTGTATTAATAAAGAGCATGGTCGTCTCTTTTTCTAAGAGTGGTGGTTGGACTTGGTTGGACTTATGTCTGCCACGTGACCGTATTGTTTCATGAAGGCCTGTGCCAGGTCCTTCCATGTCTTAATTTGGGCACGACTGAGATGATTGTACCATTTGGCAGCAGACCCGACCAGACTGTCCTGAAAATAGTGAATCAATAATTGGTCATTATTAACGTGTCCCGCCATCCGTCGACAGAACATAGTGATGTGCGCTTCGGGGCAGCTAGTCCCATTGTATTTTTCAAAATTCAGAGTTTTAAACTTCGGTAGAAGTCCGGGACCAAACTTAAGTCCTTAGTATCTACCCTGTAATGGTAGTCAGTAGTTTCCATTGCTTTGAACTTCTCTTCTAACCACTTGCAACGGTCTTTGAGTTGTTTAGGCATGTCCACTCTTGCCTTGTCTATTTCTGTCATTTCATCGAGATCAGGGACCAAAGGGTCGACTGAACTATCTCCTGGGTTGGATCGTAAGCCTGGAGGGTACGCAGGTATCGCGGTACCGTTCTAATACTGTGGCCTAATAGTAATAGGTGTCTTTTGGGGGTACATATCTGGTTGTGCTTCGATGTTTGGCACGGTAAAACGTAGAGGGTAAACAGGGTCGTCATTCTCGTTCCCTGAACTAGTAGCAATGCCCTTTCCTTTCTCACGTTCTTTAGCCAGCAACTGCGCCAACTGGCTTATCATATTATTTTGGGACTCTTGCATCTGCTCTATCATGTCCTATTGTATCTTGACTAATTGCTCTTACATTTGATCCTGCATGTCTTTTTGTATCCGCTCTAACTTTTCTAGCCTTTGGTCCATGTTAACTGAAATAATTTCACCTAATTAGGGTCTTTCTATGAATTTTAATGCATGTGATACGATGTGATGCAAATGCATGGAATGAATGCAAAAAAGAAATAGAGGCGTTAATTCTGAATTCAATTCCATTAGAAGAACTTTTCTAGAAAACAAATTTCTTTACATAAAACAGATTACATATACGACAATACCCTAATGCTCGAAGCCTTATCTTTCCATAGAAGCCAAGTTAACTCCTAATCCTAATCTGATTCTAATTCAAAATTAGCACGTCAACTTAAACTGCTATGGTTTACCAATGATTCGTCACCTCTTGGATTTGGGCAACTAATTCTTTCAATAGAGAGTAGTTCTGAGAGAATACTTGATAAAAAAACTTTTTCACTCTCCAAAAGCGGCTATGGAACCGTGCCAATAAGAGTTTCGCGCATCCAAATGAATCTTCCTTCACCTACTCCTCGGTATGTATTCAAAAATGTTTCGGCCAGAATTACAAGGACGGGTGTGATCCTCTTGTCAAGTCTATCGAGCAAGTCTAAAACTGCCTCGTCCACGTGCCCTAGTGCTTTAGGGAAAGTATCTAGTTTGTAAATGCTCAAAGTAAATACATTGACCCTTTTCTTCATACCTGGGTGTGCTAAGATCGAATCTCGCGAATTTTTCAATGGATGCCTTCACCAGCTCCTTTTGATTGATATGGACTGTGACCCATTGCTTACTCATCCCCACAATGCTTATTAACTCCTTTAAGAAAGTCGAGACTTGATCGCCCTTGAGTAGTCTTTGTCGGCTTAAATCCTTGGGCAAAGTCTTGTATTCTTCGGTGGACTATCAGCCTTCTCTCGTTGTGTTTACTTGGACCCTATTCGGACAACCGTATTATAATCCACTTTATCAAATAACCTATTTCCTTATGACAAACTCTTCTATTTAGCAATCGAATATGAATCAACACCTCCTTTCTATGATGATGTGATGCAATGCAATGAAAACAAAAGAAACACGTTAGCACATGAGAAATAAAAAAAATAGATAACCTATCCGGGTGACCACTAAGGATTTGGAATGGTTCTACCTAAGGTGGGCTCTTAAGGCTTACGATATGGGGTTCAGTTCTAAAGAAGGGTACCTGAACCAGTAGATTCCTCAATCCTCACCCATTATAGGCTCATACGTATCAAGTTCAGTTCAGGGGAATACATTTCCCTATGGCCATGCGGAGATGAAAATCTCATGAAGCACATAGGTACGGATGTATCCCGGAAGCAATCCACTAGCCCATGCAGAGGTGAAAACCTCACGAAGGCGTAGTTTCTTACTCCCACTTAAGGGTGAGACCACAACAGTCATGCAATGTAATGTGCGCAAGAAAATAACAATCATATGCAATGACACAAACGAGTGCAACAAAAGGATCATAATTTTCAAATCAAATTTTCAAATCTAATTTTCAACTTTTTGACAAAGGGCAGAAAATAATCAATTTATGGCCTGACCCTCTTTAATTCCCCAGCGGAGTCGCCAAGCTGTCGAAACCATTTTTTTTTGTAAATGGGGATCTACTTGGTTTTGAAAACGAAAATAAAACGGGAGTCGCCACCGACCTTATTTGGTGTGATCAGATCACCTTTGTTTTAATAAAATGTTTTGTTTTAATAAAACTCACTGGATGAGACATGAATGTTGTGACTCCTTGAATAAGTCAAAAGCAAAGAGGGAATAAGGGAATAAAGTTTCCACGCCCTTGCATACTTGGGAGTGTTTTGAATAATGAGACTGTGGAAGAGATCCCTGTATTTTTAGAACTGATCTAGAGTAATATTCAAAACATGCTTGTTGTATTAAGTCTAGAGGCAATAAGAACCCTTTTGTGAAATAGGCTTATGTCCAGAATTTTTATTTCATTAAAATGCAAAGATTTTTTTTCATTCTTTACATTTCATATTGTATATTCTTTTGTTTCTTTCAAGTGTTCTTTCATTCTCCATTTATGACCATACAAATGATCATTCTTTCAATCATTTATTCTTGGAAATCTTCCTCCAAACCTACAATAGGTCTCCAGATATCAATGATGTGAGCAATGCTGCTACTGACTCAGAGTTTCCTTTTAAGTAAGATATGCGTTTAGAGGGATCTCAGGATTCTGAAAATGACAGAGATTGTGACCTATCTTCTGATTTGTTAAGGATGGTAGAACATGATCCTAGACTCAGTATACATTGCAAGCCTAGGAAAGGGTGAAGATCGAAGCCCAGCTCACCACAGAAATCAGGCAAGACATCATTGAGTTATTTTCAAGAATTCAAAGATGTTTTCGCACGATCATATCAGGACATGCATGGGCTAATAAGATGCGGGCTAAACATGAGGATCGGGCACTGTTGGTCTACCATGAAAAGGGATTGCATCAGTTATACTACAAATGTCATATTTAAGGAGATAAGATTCATGTGCCTTCTCCATTTCCTCACAAACTTTCCATATATGGGGCATGGATGTGATGAGGCCAATCTTGTCAAAAGCTTTTAGCCAATATCGATTCATCGTCGTGGTCGTCGTTTACTTCACTAAGAGGGTGAAAGTAGCTTCATATGCCAATATTACAAGGTTGAAGTCATTAAAATTTTAAATTAAAAAAAAAGATCAGACGCCGACAAAGAATGCCAAAAAGGAAAAAGTCAAAAGTTTGTAGTCTATTCAAAGATCAAACGCAATATCATAGAGCAACAAATGCAGCCAAAAAGAAAAAAAAAAAAAAAAAGATTGTAGAAAAGATGACTGGGACTTATAAAGATTGGTATAAAGAAGTTACTGTTTACCCTCTGTCTTATCGAACGTCGGCTAGAACCTTCGCTGGGGCAACACATTGGAATTGAAATAGGTTTGCCAATTGAATCTAATCGAAGAAAAGGTTAAAAGTAATCTATCACGGTTAGATGATGCAAAGGGCGCTTTGAGACCAAAGGGGTTTTGAGCCGAAAACCTGAAAAGGGCAGCTCAAATTTTAATCGAAGATAGAGCATGAGGTAGTCTTGCTATGCCTGAATTAACAATGAAGAAATATGCTACATCTTGGGGCATTGACAAAGTACTCCGGATCCCCTAAACACGTATTGAGCTCAAAATGGTCCTCAAGGAGTTTGTACAGAAACGCTCAGGCTGCGATATCTGGGGCACCTAGCTTCTATCTTACCCATTTTAAATTTGCTATCTTTGATTACTTTATTCTTTTCAAAGATACACCCCAATCAATTTTCTTTTATAGCCTTGGCTATCTTTGCTTACTTTATTCTTTTAAGATGCACCAATCAATTTTCTTTTATTGCCTTGGTTATCTTTGATTAGCTTATTTGTTTCGAGCTATGCTCCTGATTAATTCCTTTTACGTCTATTGTTGTGATCTTTTTCTAGCATTTTATATTGAAATAAAGATTAATGGACAATAATACTTTCACAAAAGGAGTTTCGCATATTACTCTGGGAGCTTCTAGATAATACAAGAAACTGAAATAGGACAATTATTTAAAAATTTCCATGTATAAGGATTGGAAATACTTGAGAAAAAGTCTAAATTGAGACTATTTCTTTGAATTTTCTGTCCAAATGGTGATTGGAAAAAATAATGAGTTGAGCAATATCAATCCTAAAAGAGGATCATTTTGCAAAGTATTTTCATTGGGTCATAACATTCAGGGAATGGTAGATGGACCAAATTGATGGGAAAAGATTCAAAACCATTGAATTAAGTGGAATGGATTAAAGCTGAAATAGATCCTATACCCTTAAATTGCAATAGGAATGGATTAAAAAGTTTCAAATTCTATAAGTTATGGTACGATGGTTTGTAGGTGGTACAAGCCTTGTGTCTCAAGGTTCAAGTGGAGTGGGCCCTGAAATTACTATGGGGCAAATTATTTGAGCAAAATATGAATGATACTTTGAGAGGAACAAAAATGAAACCTCGAGAAGTGATGATACTTTAAATAGGAATCATTCTCATGACATTTTGCATAACACATTCAGTTAGGAGCATTGGATTCATTCCGATCATAACATCCTAATCATTTTGCATAAGCATATACCCATTCTACAGGTTATGTCCCTTAGAGGACAATGTAGAAGGGTAGACTGAAGATAGCAGATCTGGCCTTCTTGAAGTTACAGGAAGCAGAACGAAGACATCAGATCTTGCCTTCCTAAGTTTGCAGCGAAGCGGATCGAAGATAGCAATCTGGCCCATTTTGCCCGGGCCCATTTTATTCAGAAAAACAAAATAAAAAATAAATAAAACCAATGTTTATTTGTACAGTCCATTTACAAAACCAAAAGCCCAATCCACTAGCCTAAAACCCAATTACACCCCAGACCAAATTACAGACTCACTACCCTACATGGACTAATGACCCATCAACCCAGACCCAATCAAGCCCAAAACAAAGATGGCCCGAACAGTTTCAGAGTTTAGAGACCTAGGGTTTCTGGAAAACCCTAGGCACCGCAAGCACCCCCTAGCAGCCTCGACACCCATTGCACCGCAATCTGCGTGAGCCACTCCAACATCAACGCACAAACAGCCCCCGTCGCGAGATCTTCTCCTTCTACTTGCAAAAAAGGAAAGAAGTACAAGCAGGAAACAAGGCAAACAAAACAGGGGATATGTATTTCCTTTTTTATTTTTTTATTTTAGGGTTATAAAAACCCCAAATAAGTCTGTAAAACGGGAGGACATACACAAAAATATACAGGCAGATATACAGAAATTCAATACAAAGCAAACAAAAATCAGTAAAGGTTTTGTTTTTATTTTTTATTTCTTTCTATTTTAAAATACTTATATATATATGTGTGTATATATATTTAAAATCATATATATAACGTATATAAAATACATTTAAAAAAAGAGAGAAAAAATTTACACTTTTTGGGGTTTCAGCCACCGCGTGCGGTGTCCGGCGACGGCGGCCGACGGCCAGAATTGTGCCGAAAAACCTCACCAGTGCTCGCCAAAAATCATCTGGACAAGGAAAAGGAGAGGGCTCCTCTCTGTTCTTTTGTTTTACAATGAGAAAGAATGATTTTTTTAAATAATTTCAACTAATATACCCCTCATAAACAGTGTCATTTTGGGGCTGAATCCATAGCCCTAAAACAACGTCGTTTTACCCAGGATCCGCGCGCAGTTGACCCGACCCGAAGGATCCACGTGTTTTTTTGTGAAATGGGTTATTTTTTGTTTTAGCCCTTCCACATTTTTGGTTTTTTTAATTGAGTTTATGTTATTTTTTAATTTTTGCCCGATAATTTATTTCGGTTTTCATTTTAGTAGTAAAACGCAAGGTGTCGTTTAGGAAGGGCAAGAATATTTCCTTTTTGGTCCTCCATTTTTTTGCGCGCATTGCTAAGAGGCCCTAATTCACTTATTTCTTTTAAAATTCGCCCCAAAGTATCATTTTTAAGTTTAATTTTTTGTCCCTATTTTATTTTCTTTTATCTTTTTATTCAATGTTTATTTATTTATCCTTAATTATTTATTATTGCTTAACATAATTTTTATTTATTTATTCATGTTATATTATTCTTTAATTATTTTATTTTGTATAAAGTTTATTTATATTATATAATATATTTTATTTAATTATATATGTAATTTTATGATTAGTACATTATATATATATATATATATATATATATGTTTTATATAAAAATATTATATGTTATTTACTAATTATTTTTATTATATATAACCATTATATATGTATTAGATTATTAAATTATATACATTTATTATAAGTACTTCCTTTTTACTTTTATATATATATATATATATATATATATATTAAATCATTTTAAAATCTTTATATTCTTTTTTATATTCAATGTTTAAATATATTATTCCTTTTCCATTTGATTTTGTTATTTTGTGAAAGTCTTAATTATCTCTATTTATTTTATATCACATGTTTATTTATTTAGGTTCTTTTAATCGTTTATTATTGTTTAACATAGTTTTTTTATATATATTTATCTTATATTATTTTTTATTGTTTATTGATAGTATGATTTGTAGTTATATAGAATTGCAATTGAATATATATGTCATAATATCTTATCCAGTCCATTGTTTTATAAAAACATTTTTAAAATCAACGCATTTTTAAAACAACAATATTCGATATTTGGGGGCTTCGAGTGTCAAAACCATTTTTTTTGTAAATGGGGATCGACTTGGTTTTGAAAACGAAAATAAAACGGGAGTCACCACCGATCTTTATTTGGTGTGATCGGATCACCTTTGTTTTAATAAAACGTTTTGGTTTACTAAAACAGTGTTTTTGGTCTACGAATTTTGTGAAAGCGGGTTCGGGAGTCGGTTACGTGCAAGGAAGGGTTAGCATCCTCGTCACGCCCACAATTGATACCAAATTGATTAATTAATGTCTTAATGTCGAAAAATTGAAAAGATTTCAAATAGGAATCCTTTAGAAAATATTTGGATAATTTGAATTGGATATCGAAATTCTCTTGTTCCAAAAAGATGAAATATCACATCCAGCACGATAAGACACGATGTTTCAACCCTCGATACCAAAGATCATTTCATGATTTCCAAAATTCTCACATTGTAATTTATATAAAAAAAAAAGGTATTCCACTATTCGGACAAACCAAAAACCGAAACTCAGCACGATTAGGCATGATTCCTCGGATTTCTAAAACGCGAAATATTACCCTTATTTTTAAGAAATTCTTATCCCGAGATAATAAAACGTCACATCCAGTGAGTTAGGACATGACAATTTTGAATTCTCGAAACTAAGTTTCTATTTAACTTTAATGCCTTGATTTTAAAAAGAAAATAGTAGGTTATTTGGACTTGATGAGAAAAATCGAAACCCAGTAAGTTAGGGTACGATTTTCTTTCGAGCTTTAGAACGCGGAGTATTTGTTTATTTTAAAAATCAAATAAAATGTGATATGATTTTATAATAAAATGTAAAATAAATTGCAATGCTAATATGTATAAAACAATAATGATGACAATAAAATATAAATAACAATAATCAAAGTAAGATGCAATACAATGAAATGGAAGTTAAGTGAACAATCTATATAAAAATAAAAGAAAATAAATAAATGAAATAAAATAAAATAAAATAAAAAGCTAAAAATAAAAGTTAATAGTAAATCAATAAATAAATAAATACTATATGCAATAATTTAAAGATAATAAAATAATAATAGTGATAAAACACAATAATAATAAGCTATAACGGAAATATGTTAATAGAAAATAGGAAAATAATTAAATACAAATAATAAGAATAAGAATAATAATAATATTAGTAATAATAATAATAATAATAATAATAATAATAAACAAAATAGTAATAATAGTAATAGTAATAATAATGAACAAATAATTGTATAAAGAATAAGAATAAAATAAATGAATAATGGTAACAATAATAATAAATAGTAACAAAAAAAACGAGAATAGAAATACTAAATAAAATTTAAAAAAAATGAATTATACATATTGAAATAAAAAGAAAACTTAGTTGAAATAAAATTAAACTAACGAGAGATAACTAATAAATAAAATAAATCAATAAAACTGACATAAGGACTAAAATACAATTCGCGTGAATGCACAAGGGCTAAAAGTGAAAATGTTCCCAACCCCCAAAAAAGCACTCAGGCGTAGACTGAATTGGAAGGGCGCACAAACTTTAGGGCAAAAATAAAAGAAATAGAATAGGATTAATTTAAAGGTAGCGCAAATGGGAGGGACAAGAAGCGAAATCTCCCATTTAAGTTGAAAAGGTGCACATCCAGCTTTCAAATCTTCAAGCGCAGGCTTTCACTCCTTTTAATTACACCACTTTAAAAAATAATAATAATAACCGTTATTATACTTATTATTTTTTTTTAAAAGCTTATAAGTTCTTTTTTTTAAAACAAAAACAGAGAACCCCCATTTTTCTTCTTTTCCTTTGCTAGGGTTTTTGAACCCATTCTTGTGCCGTCGTGAGTTTGATCGGGGATTGGCAGCAAGAACCGTCGTGGTTAGTGACCGGCGCAGCGAGAGGGCCTTTCTAACCCGGTTTTGGGACCTATTCAGAGATTAAGCTTCCCTAACCTGAAAGACCGAAAGAAAAGGGTCTCTAGCCCACATTTCAGGCCCAATTCCGATGAGGGAGGGGGGACCTCTGACGACGAGGCGGTGAGCCGATTCAGGTAGACCCTATTTCCTTTCTTTTTTTATTTTTTTTGTTTTTTTAATTTGAAAGTAATAAAAATAAAAAATAAA
Organism: Gossypium rotundifolium; assembly: GCA_025506655.1. Classification (NCBI taxonomy): domain Eukaryota; kingdom Viridiplantae; phylum Streptophyta; class Magnoliopsida; order Malvales; family Malvaceae; genus Gossypium; species Gossypium rotundifolium. Next base: position 151,728,496 of record CP106722.1, read on the forward strand.
AAAGGATAGAAGACAACAGTAATAAGAGTAAAGTCGAAAGAAAATAAACGAAATCAACCTTCTATTCTTGTTTTTGATTCTTGATAGTTCATATTCTCTTTTTTTTTATTCCGAAAAATCCCCCTATATACATTGGTTTTTCGGGCTTATATAGCCGAATAAAAGAAAGAAAAAGGAAGATACAATATTGTTTTTGCTTTTATTTCTGTTGTTTTTTCGTTGTTGTCCTCTATTGCTTCTTTTGCACTATTGTCTTCCATTTTTGCTTGTTTGCAGGTCTCTCAGAGAGTCAACGCAGTGACCTTGCTTCTTTGGTGAAAGATGGAGCAGAGGGCGCATCGTGGGGGGGGCCTCAGGACGAGGTGCTTCAAGACGAGGCGAGGGCACGACGCTCGAGGGGCTGTGGCACTAGGGTTTCAAAAACCTTAAAATTTTCTGAAAATGATTTTGAATTTGGGCTGTTAAAAGTTGGGCTGTAATTGGGTTTTTATTATTGGGCCCGGGGCAGATTTGGGCCTGTACATCGGGAAAATTATATCCTAACTTGCTGGGTTTTAATTTTTCTCGTGGAACTTAAAGTATCAAGTATTTTTTTAAAACTTTCAACAACAACTCAAAACTTATTCTTGGAAATTCAAAATGTTGTATCCTAACTTACTGGGTATGATATTTTGTGTTTCGAGATAAGGATTTTCTACAAATAAAGACAAGCCTAGCTTTGAAGTCATGAGATGTTACACCCAAACTTATTGGGTATAGCATTTTATTTCTTTGAGATAGGTAAATCTTGATTTTCTTTCAAAGGATCATATTTTCAAATTTTCGACAATAGGACATAATTTGATCGATTGGGTACCAATTTTTGGGCATTATGAGGGTGCTAACCCTTCCTCATATGTAACCGACTCCCGAACTCGTTTTCTTGTTTTTCGTGGACCAAAATCAAATGTTTTAAAATAAAACGTTTTACAAAGGTGATCCAATCACACCTAAGTAAAAAGGGATTGGTGGCGACTCCATTTTCGTTTTTAAAGTCGATCCCCGTTTTTTATCAAAACTAAATTAAAGATGGCTTCGACAAAGCTAATAATAATAAATTTTCAAAAAAAAAGAAATAAATAATAATAACAACACATATGTAATATGTACAAAATTAAAATAAAAATAGTTTAGCTTGTGAGTAAAGAAAATTGAAATAAGTAAATACATCATATTAAAATATTAAATGCACTCAATTGTTTTTCATAGTATTATCATTTTTCTATAGCACGTTAAGTGAAAAAATTCAATATTAAAATCTATTTTTAAAACTTAAATATCGAGTTGACTTGTAACATCGATTTAATTAGTGACATTATATATATTAACAAATTTAGTGAGAGAAAACATTTTATGTTAAAAGTTAATTTTTTAAAATTACATAAGAATTATTATTATTGGATAGTGGTAAAAATTTATTTATAAATCTAAACTTGGGTTCAATCCTTAGATATATTAATTTTAGTTCTTTTATTTAAAAACTCTATAAAAGTATGAAAAGAAAAAAATGTACTAAAATAATAATAATAGTCACTTAATAAAATGGTATATTATTCATTTCCAAACCGAGTTAGTACCTAGTTAACCCATAGCATCAACTCAGTCAGGAATTTTATTAATAGTATGATGCACAAATTTGGTGAGAGAAAATATTTTATGTTAAAAGTTTTTTCAAGTTAACTCTAGCGTTGTCATCGGTGTAGTGGAAAAGAATTTGTTTATAAATCTATTAAACATGTGTTTAATATCTAGATATGTTAATTTTAATTCTTTTGTTTAAAAACTATAAAAAATGAACAAACAAAAAAAGGTAATCAAAATAATAGTAGTAATCATTTAATAAAAAGGGTATATTAGTCATTTCCTAATTGAGTTGTTACTTGGTTAACTCATGAAATCAACTCAATCGAGATTTTATTAATAATATAAATACACAAATTTGGTAAGAGAAAAAATTATGTTAAAAGTTTATTTATGTTTAAGTTTACTCAAAAGTATTTTGGTATAGTAGTAAAAAATTGTTTGTAAATCTATTAAACATGGGTTTAATCTAGATCTGATGGTCAGATCAGGCCAATGCAAAAATTTTAGATTTGTTTTCTAGATCTAAGCTCGACCCAAAAAATAGACTTAAAATTTTACCCAACCCCGACCCAGATAAAAAATGCTAAACCTGAGCTCGGCTCGACGTACCCGTATTAATTTTTTTTTATAAAAACAAGTTTAAAAAATATAATATCATTGAGAAGCTTGTAACAAATCATTTGTAATATCCAGTAACTCCCAGAAAACTATGTACCTCAGTAATAACTTTCAGAGATTTTCAATTCATAATTACCGAAATTTCGTTTCAAATCAATACATATACTTCATCCAATATTACAAGTCTTAGAAACTTTACTTCTCGAAGTCAGAATTCACATTTACTAAACTTTGCATATCACTGTTTCTCTCGCAAAATCTACAACATTGTTCTCAAACATTAATCATGTTCGATTCATTAATTCCATAAAAGTAGCTGTGTGCTCATTTATCCAAACAGTATTATCAGAAACTCACATTGTTTATATCAAGTCTAGAAAGTAGTCTTCAATACATCTGAATCATAACTCAAAGCTAACAACAATAGGATCGAAATTCAATCTTTTCAAAATATGATATCTCCCTTTCACTAATCAAGCACATAATTTATACGAAGCAACATATATTGTAACACCCTATACTCGATGTCGAAACCATTTTTTTCTTTTCGAAAACAAGGTCGACTTTTAAAACGAAAATGGAGTCTCCACCAATCCATTTTTGAGGTGTGATCGGGGCACCTTGAGATTGATTGTTAAAACATTTTGATTTATTAAAACAATATTTTTGGCCTACGAAATTTAAGAAAACAGGTTCGAGAGTCGGTTACGTGCGAGGAAGGACTAGCACCCTCGTAACGCCCAAAATTGGTATCGAATTGATTAATTAATGTCTTAATGTCGAAAATTTGAAAAGATTTTAAAATACGATCCTTTTTGTTTAAAAAGAACTTGGATGAATTAAAATGAATGTTGAGACCCGCCAATCTCGAAGGAGTGAAATATCATACCCAGTAAGTTAGAATACGACATCTCGAATCCTCGAAATCAAGCTTGTCTTTTTGACATTTAAACACTCGTATATTTAAATTTAAGCAGAATATTTGATTATTTGAGTCAAATGAGAAATAGAAACCCATTAAGTTAGGGCACTATTTCTGAAAATTTCCGAGTACGGAACATTGCCTTTATTTTGGAAATCCTTATTTCGAGATAACAAAATGTCACATCCAGTGAGTTAGGATGCAACGTTTTCGAATTCCTGAGAATAAGTGTTTATTTAACTTATAAATTTTGATTAAAAATAATAATTAGTTCTTTAGATTCGACGAGAAAAATCGGAACCCAGTAAGTTAGGGCACGATTTCTTTCGAATCTTAGAACACGAAGTAATTGCTTATTTCTAAAAAATGAATAAAATATGATATGGTTTTATAAAATGGAAGATGAATTATAATATCAATACATGATAGAATAAAAACACGGGTAACATTGTTTACAAACAATAGATAAATAAATATTAACAAAGTGATAGTAATGAAAACATAATTAATTAAATATATTAGTAATAATAATAGTACATTAATAGTAAGGAGGTAATAAATAAAATGAATACAATAATAGTAATTGCAATATGAAAATAATAGTGAAAATAATGATAATAATATTAAAATTAAATAATAATAATACTACTACTACTAATAATAATAATAATAAGAATAAGAAAAATAATAATAATAAATACAATAATAATATTTAAAATAATAACAGCAATAAAATAATGACCATAATGTTAAAACTAATTAAATTAATAACAAAACTAACAACAAAGGACTAATTTTAAATGAAAACAGAAATTCAGGAGCGAATTCGTGAATAAATAAAAGGAAAAGGATCAAATTGAAACGCGCGCCACGAGCGAGGGACCAACTGGGCAATTTTGCCCTTATCCCAAAACGGTGCCGTCCAAATGGGGATCCAATTGGCAACGAAATCAAATTTCAAATCCAAATTAAAATAATAAAATAACTTAATTGCAAAACTTTAAAAAAGCGGAAGGACCAAAGCGGTAAATATACCACTTTCAAAAAAACGCGGATCCTTCCCCGGGTCGGGTCAACGTACGGGTTAAGGGGCTTAAACGGTGTCGTTTTGGGGCTATTGAAGCCAACCCTAAACGGCGCTGTTTTGTACGCTTATAAATACTAAAATTTTTTGTAAAAAGAATCATTCTTCTTATCTCCTAAAAAAAAAAACCAGAAAACTCTCCCCTTCTCCCCTTTGCTGGGTGATTTTCGGCGACAACTCCGATGCCGATCACCGTCGCCCACCGCCGTCGCCTGCCGCCGTGTATATTTTTTATAGTTTAATACTTATATATATAGTTTAAAATATAAAATATTTATGTATATATGCAATGACAGTTTCGATGATAAAAAAAACTTTAAAAATGTAAAGAAAAGAAGAACATTGGAACCTTGCTGATTTTGTTTTTATATTATCTGTATTCGTAAAAAATCGTAAGCCCTCTACAAGTTTTTACTTTGGCCTTCTTATAACCGAATTTAGGAATAAAAAGAAAAATTAAAAATTCTCTATTCTGTTACATTTTTGTTGTGCTATTTTCTTAGCATTCTTCCTTCTTTTCCGCAGGTGTGTGACATAACGGAGGCCGTACGAGTGATGTGGAGGAGGCATGCGTGTGGAGGCTGCTCGAGGGTTTCAGAAACTTTTCTGCTTGGGCCCTATTCTGGTATGGCGCTATGGGGGCTATTCTGGTGCGAAGCAAACTTCATTAACCCTTAGGGTTTCTGGGAAAAATTAGGCATCAGGCCTTTTTCAATTTGGGTCGAATTTGGGCTAACATTTTGGACTTGTAATACTGGACATTTATTAATTTTGGATTTTTTTATTTTGTTTGCCTTTTTTTGGTTTGGTTTAATTTTTGATGGGCCCGGGCGAAATGGGCCTTCTACACTCGATATGATTTATCGTACTCAGATATAGGATACCACAATACCTAAATACTTAACCAAATTTTACAACTAACGAAAACCATACTGAACATACTTCTTATTTATTTCTTTTCATTTTTAAGCCAAAAGATTTTAAAGGAGATTTTTATTAATTAATACAGATTCTCAAAAGCAGTATAAAACATTACAACTTAAATATTTTTTAAAATAGACTTATTCATGGCGTATAGTACTTAGATGGCTTCGATACATAATGTGAAAACTTCCAAGTTCAGAAAACACTTACACCACCCATAATTATAGATATGCCAAGCTCTTCATCGTAGTGAGTTACTATGGCGGATTTATTAATCGAGTACACTACCAAGAACTCTTTCAGAAAATACCTTAAAGGTATGCCCAGATCTCGCCACAAAGACGGACTAACAACTCGCCACTTAGATGTTGTAGAATTCGCCATACAATCTTTCTAGAAAATTTGCCACAAAGGCTTTCCAAATAACTTTACCATTAAGGCTTCCCAAATAAGACGCCACATAAGCTTTTTAGATAATTCACCCCAAGGGCTTTACAGGTAACTTGCCACAAAGTCTTTGTTTGGTTTGCCACCAAGGCACCACATAAACTATCGTGTTTGGTGATATGGATTTGCCTAAACACCCGACGTTTGCCCATTATTGCCCTCAGGATACGTAAAAATGCTAGTAGAAATTGTGGCTCATCTGCCATTTCCAGAATGTGTCATGTCCATGGTCGTTCCACATATATGGCATACTGGTTTTTTCTCATGTTTATTGTCTCAACGAACATCATCAAAAACCACACGGGGTCCATTATCATATAACACATTTTCCAATCACTCCGCCGAACCCTATTATCGCCAACCATACTTTGTCATTAATCATTCGATTAACATAATGGACTCATTTTCATAGATTTTACTCATACCCATACCTAACACACAATTTCCCATTCATACTTAACTCACATCGTTCTATTCATGGAACACATCGTATACTTCATTACATACATACAGATGCTTCATCCTCAATAAGATATACACAACTAAATATATATCAATCATACAAAGAATTATCATAAAATGAAGTGTAGGAGTCGGATCTAGAGGCTCACCAGAGACACACCTAGAGCTTTTGTTTTGATCGTCTTTCCCGATCCAGTAGCAACAATTGCTTAAAAGATCATGAAATTTCCATTAAAATCCCCATTTACCCCATGCAGGGCTTTCTTTTCACACCCTACTGTTCTTACATCTTTTAACATCTTTACTCTTCAACAATCGTAACATATAGATCTATAAGACTTACCAAAAGGTTGAATCATCCACTGATTAAACAAAATCTTAGCTCTAGCTTAGCGAAGAAGAAGAGAATATTAAGGTTAGAAAGAAGGACCAGAACGTCAAGCAGAAATAAAAACCATCCGGAATACCTCCTTAATCCTCTCTCTACATACTCTAGTCTCCATTTTTGTTGATTTTGACAAGTGATGTTTCTTACTAAAATTTTCCTTTGATTTTTCCTACCAAACCTTGAGGAAGGTAAAAGAAAATCCGACGAAGATCTACTTTACTATTTGACCAATCATAAGGAAGGTCATATCAATCTAATTGACTCCCAACTAATCCTATTACAAAAATCAACTTGAATAGTGCTCATGCAAACCGAGCGTACTATACTTTGGTGGTGACTCAAGTATGGCGTGGTCTTAAAGACAATTAAGTCTCCATAGCTTTCTCATACACTTGGTAGGCTCTTTGTGCTAAGCCAAAACTTTGGGGTGTACTCTTCCTTAGGCGTACTCTTTCTTGAGCATATAAATTCTTCAGTTGAAGATACTTTGTAATTAAATCCTTAGATATAGCCAACAGGTGGATACTTTAATGTTAGTTTGCGCCAATATTTTAACTAGCCAGCAAGCCAACAGGGTGCTAAATTATGCTACCATAGTGCGCCAAAAAAGTTAACATGCATGCCTCACTCGCCTTTTTGGATCCTTCGTTTTTGGGGTGTTACATATACATTTATTCTTTATGGTAACTCTGTTCAACTATCTGTATTCAATATACAATCTCATAATTTTAGCTTTCTTTTTCACAAATAACATTGACACACTCCAAGATGACACACTTGATTGAATAAATCCCCTGTCTAATAATTATTGCAATCATACTTTCAATTCTTTCCATTCTATTTATAGCATTCTGTGCGACGCAATCGAGATTGAAGTAGTTTTGGGTGTCACTTAAATAAAATTTTCAAATTTTCTCACTTTGGCGATAAACCTGGCATTCCTTTAAGAAATAAATCAATGCACTCGTTAATTGTCAAATCTTGTTCTATCTTTGTTCTTGGTATTCTGGCATCTAAAATGTAGTCAAATACTCTTTACAATCTTTTCTTATCAGTACCTAGGCTGATATGATATTGAGTAAAAAATCAAGTCTTTATGTCTCTATATTAATCAATTCACCATTTTGATGTCTCAACACAATTCATTTCAGTCAGCTATAATGTCAGGGGTAGTAGCCTCTTCTCTAGCTCGAATAGCATAAGCTGCAACTGGTGCATGAGCTTTTAATCTCAACATCGTATCCTTAGTCCCACCTTGACTAGTTCTAACTTTATTAGTAGTTATCGATTTCCTACCTCTCTACGGAGTTGGCATCGGTTTAATAATTTGATCACTAACGACATCTAATTTCTCGAGTAATCCTACATTAAGTGCTTGGTAGGGTCACATTTGAAATAGGCTCCCTATTTTCACTTTGTATTTTCCCTGAAATAATTTTTGCAGTAATGTTCACAAACTAGTTTATTCATGTTCCGAACACTACTTGTACTAGCCACTGATGTAGCCTGAAGTCTCGAATAACTTTGTTTATACATATATTTTTACCAGATTTCCTGTAGGGCGAACGATTGACTCTTAAAATTTCTCGTATGCTTAGATAAAGAATCGGGAAGGATTTGGTCACACTACCTTTTTTTTTTATGTCTCGGCTTTTTGACGTAACTCAATAATTTTCATTCCATATCCTTACCATCCCTGAGCTCACTCAAACAGTACAAAAATTCTTTTAGCTCTAATACCCCCATAAGTATTCAGATGTCTTCGTTCAAGCCTCATTCAACACGGATGCACATATCGATTTCTCAGTGCCATTGATGTCAGAGTTACCCACAACTGATACGCTTCTTCTTTCCATAACAATACAACGCATTTCGACTGTTTTCTAGAAAAACACATCAATTTATCAAGCACTCTTAAAGTGTCTTCTAACCAGTATTCAGTTCTTTCAGTATCATCATCTTTCTTACCTTCGAACTCTTTTGTCCCTCATTTACAAATTTTTCCAATCGGGGTTAATTAACATTGACCAGATTTGGGTTTTAAGCACAATGGGGTGCCATAAGAGGCACAATTCAGGATGAAGGTTGCATTTAGGGTTACAAAGCTGAAGTAATAACTTCCAAATGTTAAGTGAACCACTAGTTTAACAATTGGACGAAGGCATCTCTTGCCTTATTCACAATCCCTTGCGGAACAGGCACACTAAATAGCTCCCTAATTAGAAGCAGTAACATTACCATTAACTTCATTCAATACGATACAATTCAATTCAACCAACAAGATTTATCTATAAATGAAAACAGAATCTATTCATATCTAAAAGCATCACGCTATCATAGGTTATAGTGGCATGTAATTCTAGACTCAACATGCACTACATTTAGTCCTAGAATTGACTAAACATGTAGCTCTGATACCACTAAATATAACACTCATTACCCAGTCTAGTCGTTGGAGCTGAGCTACGTAATGCTACATTCATAATTGAAACAGAACTGTAACACCCCTAACCCCTATCTGACGCCGAAATAGGGTTACAAAACATTACCAAACTTATCATATAAACCATCATACATTTCATGTTCATTTCTCATATCCAAAAAAAAGTCATTCAAATTCAATCATATAGTACCTAACACGAGCCCTCAAGGCCTAAAATAAGCATTAGAAGTGGTTTGGGACTAAATCGTGTACTTAAGAGATTTTTAGAAAAACATGAAAAAAATTTTAAAATGTAGGGGACACATGCCCGTGTGGCCAGGCCATGTGTCTCACACAGCCAAGAGACATGCCCGTGTGGACATTCGAAATGGGATCACATGGCCGTGTCCCAGCCCGTGTCCAACCCCATGTGATTTTTGGTGCTAATTATATGTGATTTATTATATGTGAAAGTTTCGTATAAAAATTTTATTGATTGAGTGCTTAACTTAAGTGAAAGGATTAAATTGAATAAGTGGAAAAATAATAGCTTTTGTGAGATTAGTAGCCAAATCGAATTGTTTTCTTTGAAGTAGGTATTGAAGTGATAAATTAGCCATTTTGATTTCTTTTTTTTATGATGGATGGTTAGTGAAATAAAATAGTACTAAGTGGATGTTTATTTTAAAAATTGGAAATAATAAAGGTAGTTGTATCAAATAGGAGGGTTTAAATGAATTGCTCCTTGAAAGATTGGACTTGCATGTCAAATACCCTATTTTTAATAATAGTGGACGGCATGATGATTAAGGTTCCTATTTAATTATTTTATTATAGTTAGTGGTATGACATAGGTATTATACTTTGATTATTATAATGAAAAGATGAAAAGAAAAGAAAAAGAATTACCTTCCATCTTCTTTCTCCATCTTGCCGAAATTACTAACAAAGAAAAGAAGAAAAGAAAAACCATTCAATCCTCCATGGCCGGACCTTGCATGCATTCTTAAGGTGAGTTAGCAAGCTCCAATCTTGATAATTCTTGCACAATTATGTTAGTAGGCTTGTACACTATCAATTTCGTGCATAAGTTTTGAGTTTAAAGCTTCCTTTAGATTCAGCTATTAGTAATAAATATGCCATATTTATGTTTTGATAAAGAAACCTTGATCTTGGTTAGTTTATTAGCATGTTGATTAAAGAAAATAAGTATGAGTTATGGCTTGGGTATTTTGGAAGCAATCGGTTGGAAGCTAAGTGGCTAGATCGAATGGTTTTATGAACCTAGGAAATGAAGTTTAAGATTCGGCTACTAGGGGAAATAGTTGAATTTCATAAAAAAAATTGTTGTGAATAATATGTTTGGGACTTATTTGAATTGGGCGAGAAATTATAAGGGTAAATTAGTAAGAACTATAAAACTTTGCAATCTGATTGAATTGATTTAGATTAAGTGGAAATTATTTGAACCAAACCTCATTTGATATTTCATAGATCGGGAACAAAAAGAGAAAGAGCTAAACCGGGGAAAAACTAAGATGAATGAATAGCCGAAAATTTCAAATCTATCGACTTCTAAGGTAAGTCCTTAAGCAAATTTATGTCAAAGAATTATTTACGAACTTAGTATCTAATAAATTTGGAAATTTAAGGCATGAAAATGTATGTTGGCGAATGTAGGGTATGAATTTGTAGTAAATTTATTTGTTGAATATCTGTGAATAATTATGTTTGGTTTAATATGTGAAAGTGATATGTTGCAAATGAGATAGTTGTGATTTTTAGTATCAAGTAATGTGTGTTGGAATGTTGAAAATGTTGAAAATTCGGGCTTAATGCCTAGCGTGCCTTGTGCTTGATCTAATTCAGACTTTGAGCCTAGCAGGTGCCTTGTGCTTAGGTTATCTATTTCAGGCTTAATGCCTAGCAGGCCTTGTGCCGGTGATCTATTTCGGGCTTAATGCCTAGCAGGCCTTGTGCTGGTGATCTATTTTGGGCTTAATGCCTAGCAGGCCTTGTGCCGGTGATTTAATTCGGGCTTAATGCCTAGCAGGCTAAATGCTGGTGTTTTAAATCTCGGACTTCAAGTCTAGCAGGTAGGGTACCAGTGTATGTGATTCGATTTAATATGTAGCTCGTTATATGCTGGTGAGTTATCTATTTCCGAACTTTAGTTACGAAATGGTAAAGTTATGAAACAAGCCATGGAAGCTTAAGTTTATGAAAGTGAATTGGTAAGTTCGGCTATAAGGTATGTATTAAGTATACTTTAATGTTATGATTTTAAGCTATGATGATAAGTAAATGTAATGATGAAAGGAAGTAATGTACATATGATAGATGGAATTCGATTATATGTATACTATGAGTGAATTAGTTATTGAAAATTATGAATGAAGTAAGTATTCGTACAAGTATATCTATATGCGTAAGTATGTGAATAATTACTTAGTACATAATAATCTGTTGTATAGAAGTAAAAGTTGATGTAGGTATATATAATGGAATGGGATATTCGGTTTTGGTAGATTAAATGTTAAGTCATGAACGTTTGATGTTAAGAAATGTTTATTTAAATTCTTATATACTTGAATGTTACATTAAAGTTGCTTAAGACTTACTAAGCTAGTAAGCTTACTTTGTGTGTATCCCTTGTTTGTTTTATAGATTTTTTCAAAGCTACGGGCTCAGAGGATTTTTGGAGAAGTCAACGACACTGTCAACTCTTTTGATGCAGTAGAAATATCTTTTGCTAAGTGATTTCCATGAAAAATGCATGTAGGTACTTATTTATGAAAGTCTCGAGTTTGGTCATACATGTGTGATTTAGTGAGAATTTATGATTGCTTTAGTTGAGTAAATGGTTCGGGTAAGCATGAAAGGCTAGAAAGTTAAATGAAAATCACTTTACGAGCCTTGGGGCAAAAGTGTAAATATGAGAAAGATTAGGGGAAAATAGTAATTTTGCTAAAGTAGGAGATAAGGGTCAATTTATTCAATGTGTGTATTGAATGAGTTGATTTATCATCATAGATTAAGAAAGACAAAGCCCGGATCGAAACCGAGGTAAGAGCAAGGTGGTGGACTAAATTGCACGTCTCTATACTTTTGAGTGTCGAGGTAAGTTTATGCGTAATCAATGCGATTATACTTATACATTCTTAATGCTAGTTAGTGTGTAGCATGAATGAGAACGAATGAGAATGAATGAGAAAGATTGAGAATGATTGAGATCCTATGTGGTTCAAGTAGAATGAATGTGGTAGATATCATGAATGAATGAATGAGTAAGTAGATATGTGGATGTGTAGTGATAATATTTGATGGTGGGCTAAGTACGATACCACCTTAATACTTAACAACGATGGGCTGTGTGCGATACCATAGTTAAGTATATTATTTAGTGGGCTATGTGCGAAACCACAATGATTTCCTCTTGGTAGGCTATGTGCGAAACTACCTTATTATCTGATTGTGGTGGACTGAATGTGAAAAGATGTATTAGTGTGATAAAATGATGTGTTGTACTTTTGAGTAAATGTGGTATTGAGTGCAAGGGTGCATGTCGATGATTATGAGTATGTGACTCATGATGTATTGGAAATGTGGTAAGGAATAGAAAGAGTAAGCATAGTTGTGGATGTCAATTTATTTGGTAGTATAATGATAATTGTTGTTTAGCTTATACTAAATGCTTAAATTGTTTATGTGTAAACTTACTAAGCTCAAAGCTTACTCCTTTTCTTTTCCCTTGTCTTATATAGCAAAAGAGTTGAATTGAGATACGTGAATCAATTGGAGGATCACCCACACTATCAGCACACTCTGGTACATGAGACTCAATGTTTTGTATATGGCATGTATAGAGGCTAGACAAGTTAGTGAATTTTATTGTAAATGGCTAAGATGTGTTGGCCTTTAGATGGATAATCTATTTTGTATAATGCCATAGTTGTTGGCTATTTTATTATATGAAAAGATGTAGTTATCCATGTGAGATTGTACTTCAATATGGGTTAATTATAGATGGATTGGATAAGTGCATGTTGTGTATGATTGAGGAGTGAAAAGAACTTGGCAAATAGCTTAGTTCTTGTTCATGTGGATAGACACACGGGTATGTGTCTAGGCCATGTGTGACACACGGGCAGTCCACGGGCGTGTGCCTTGGCCGTGTCACTTTGGCAGAATTGAGTAGTGTAGGCCACGGGCTAGTCACACGGGCGTGTGCCTAAACTCAAGGCCATGTGAAATAGTCAGTGTTCACCATGGGTGGTGGGCAAGGGCGTGTGCTCTAGCCGTGGGGCATTGGCAAAATGCTTGAGTTTTCATGCACGGTTGGTGGACATGGATGTGTGTGTCTACACACGGGCGTGTAGTCCCTGTTTAGATGGAAAAATTTTAAGATTCGAAAAAGTTCCGATATAGTCTCGAGAGCCTCGTGTGTATGAGTGAGGCCTCGTAAGTTGAGAATGAGGTTGATGAGGTGACTTAAGAGAGAGTAGTCACGATGAGCCTAAGTGGCGATCATGTGGTTTTTATCTAGTAATGCCTCAGCTCGGTTCCGGCGGGAATTACGGGTAAGGGGTGTTACAGTCCAAATGGCCCAAAAACTTAAATGTTTTCAGTAAAACAAAAGAAATACTAGCCTCCTTTGCTCCACTCCTCATGCCACGTCAGCCAATGTCGCTTGAGGTCCTCTCCCCCTCCTTTCACTGAAATGGCAAGGCACGACTCCCATCGTCGTCGTTGACTCTGCTAGAGATACCTGCAAAGAAAAAGAAATGAAATAGAGGCAGAAGAGCAGCAGAAACAACGAAAGAAAAAAGAAAACTTATGTTGTAAAACTAGCTATAAAAGCCACAACAACCATCAATGTAATTTTTACAGAGAAAGATATATAAAAAAGCAGAGATTTTGAAATCGATTCAAAGAAAGGTGTTGTATTGACTTATATTTCTTTTTTTTTTTTTTTGTCTCTTTTCGAAATAAACAAATAAAAATAATAAAAGCATAAAAAAGGAACCTTTTTTTAACTGTCGGTGTTATCATCGGTCCTCAAGGCCGTCGAATCCCTCGAGATTCCGCCAAAGGCCGCGGCGGAGGATGGCGGGAGTAGAAGGGTTTCATCACTTTTTTTTTCATTTTTGCCTACTTTTTTAGTGATTTCAACTCCAAAAAGGAGTTTTACGTGAAAAATACATAAAAAAGGGGTTTGGGTGATTTTTCGACCACTATGGACAGCGGTACGTCGCCAATGACCGGTGGCCGGCGTGGCGGCGACTCGCCAGACCAATGGTCGGACCTGGGGACTGAGAGAGAAAGGGGAGAGCTTTTTGAGAGTTTTTTTTTTTAGTATGAAATGATTTTTTTTGTGAAAAAATTGGTTTAAATAGACATTTAAAACGACGTCGTTTTAGGGCTGACTTCAATAGCCCCAAAACGACATCGTTTTTTCCCTTGACCCGACATCCGACCCAAGACTCCCCAAGATCCGCGTGTTTTCAACAAAAGGTATATTTGCGCGATCAGTTCCTCCTCTTTTACATGTGTTTTATTTTGGTCCTAATTCCAACCTTTTTTCTTTCTTTTTAAATTTATCCATTTAAGTTTTTTTTTTCAGTCCTTTGACCATTTAGTCTCGCGGAAATGGTGCGCATAAAAAAATTTGGAATAATCGCCCATTTAGTCCTTTTTTTGAATACTTTTGTATTTTTATATTAGTATTTTATTTACTTATTTTATTTAAATTTATGCTTTTAAGTTCACTCTTATCTCGATTTAGTCCTTAGTTCAGATTAATTTCAATCTTTTATCATTTCTATTTTATTTATTTTCGTACTTATCTATTTACTTATATTTTACAATTTATGCCCTAAATTTCATTTTAATTCCAATTGAATCCTTTATTTATTTAATTTCAACTTTTATTTTATTTTTTATTCATTCTTTATTATTCCTTTGCCCTTATTATTATTTTTTGTAACGTTTGCACTTCCAATCTTATTATTATTATTATTATTATTATTATTATTATTATTATTATTATTATTATTATTATTATTATTATTATTATTATTATTATTATTATTATGGTTACTAGTATAATTTTTGCTATTATTATTAAATTGTTATTTTTTATTATTTATTTTAACATCATTATAGTGTATTATCATTATTCATTAGCATAGTATTTTCGTTTTATTGATTTATCCACTTGTTTTGTCATCTGCTTTTTACTCGTTATCTTATATTGTGCTAATATTCGTGCCAAGTATTACATTAAAACACATTTGTCCGTTTTTATACTATATCCCGAATAAGATAAATATCCATCGTTTTAAATATTACACTTGTTATTGTTCAAAAATTGGAAAATTTAAAAATAAGGCAATGTTCCGTATTTAGAGATTCGAGAAGTAGTGCCCTAACTTACGGGGTTTCAACTTTCTCGTTGAATCTAAATGACCGAATATCCTCTTAAAATCAAAATACATGATATTTAATTAAATAATAAAAAATGCGAACTTATTTTTCGAGATTTCAAGGTGTCGTATCCTAACTTACGGGATATGACCTTTTGTTACCTCGAGATAAGATGACCTTTAACATACGTTTCGATTTATTCAAGCGATTTTTAAGTAAAAATAACATTAATAAAGAGGGATCGTATTTTAAATTCTTTTCGAGTTTTCAACTTTTGACACTAAGACATCAAGTAATCAATTAGGTACCAATTTTGGGCGTCACAAGGGTGCTAATCCTTCCTCGTGCGTAACTGACTCCCGAACCCATTTTCTAAATTTTGTAGACCAAAAATCGTTGTTTTAGTAAATCAAACCTTTTATTAAAACGATCAAATTACGAGGTGATCCGATCACACCTCACAAAAAAGGATTGGTGGCGACTCTCATTTTCTTTTTTTTAATAAAAAGTCGATTTCCAAAAAAAAGATTTCGACAAGCCAAACATATACATCTATCAACTTTTAAACTTTTCCAAAACAAACCAAAACATATCATATAACAATCCCTAATCAGCTAACCAATATGCCTCAATGAGACCATTTCATAATAAGGTTATATAAGCATCATCAACTATTCAAGTCAATTGATACAATTCAATACCATTTATATCACACTAATCCAACCCTTTTCACAATCAAATATGACCATTTGAAAGCTACAACCATTTGTGAATCATAATACCATTTTGTACATTTTGAGCACTTTAATAAGGCATGTAAAAACTAACCACATTCATAGTTCAAACACATGAAAACTCTCAATTACACATATATACACTTCAAGCCTTATATACATATTATTCACACATTCAAAACAAGGATTATATGGACCATTTCATCAACTTACAAAATCAACACTTAACCATATAGAAACCTATTCACATGCCACAAAATTGAACTATAAACGATAAAAATACTACCAAAACAATAATAGGATAGTGTGAGCTTCCCAACGATCCGCTAGACACATTCTGTAAGTCAGTGATCTACGAGAAAAGGGAAAACAAACGGAGAAAGCATTACAAATACTTAGTAAGTTCATAGCTATTAAACCAAGTATCTTACCTTAGATTATAATTAAACACTACATGCTACTTAGCTTGGTAAAGTTTGTCTATCATGGCAAATCAAAATATATATATATATATATAAGGTGACTTAACATTTAACCTCATCATATAACATTTCAATATGAAATAAACCAATTCACCGAGATTCACATTTTAATACCATTCTCAAATCAGTTCAACATTTAACCATATGAACATCATTCCCATAATATCATACAATTCCATCTAGTTATCAATTATACATCCAATTTCAATTTAATGTTAATTACTATTTCATTTCCTTAATTGAATATTGAATCAAATTCATTGATTCATCACATTTCTATATCGACCCTCCGGGCTTGTATAATTTTTCACATGCCATTAATATATGTTAATCACAATATGTATACACAATCATCAAATCATAATATCAACCCAATTCAAATATCAGTTATCAAAATTTCATTTTGTACCCCTATTAATCTACTCAAACGAATACACGAATCCAACTAATCACACAGTTTGACACCCAATGCCTATTGGATAAATTTAAAGTAGCAAGTTACACCCAACACTGGTTGGTAAAATCGATAAATAAATATGCCCAGCACGGGTCGGTATAACCGACAAATAGGTGTGTCCAACACTTTTGACACGTAGTTGCAATAACCTGGACTCTTCCTATCTTATGACATGCCAACTATATCCAGCTCTGCCCAAAAAGTTAATAGGGTAACAGTTTCTTAATTTCGTTTATAAGCCAATTTCTCAATTCAATATTGTTATTTCATCAACCAATTATCAACTTGTATGCATAACATTATAATTCATCTTATCATAAAGCCAATTTTACAATTACAAAAATATACAATATTTTTGAATCTATTCAATTTAGTCATCTATTTCAAGATCAAACATAATCATATCAATTTGATTCAATTCAACTAATAAACCTCATATTACAATTCATTATATTCAATTTATCAAACAATTTTTCATTTCTTTATGATTTAATCCATATATCACCTTTTTGTACCAAATCGTAAACAATCAAAATTTCAATTAACTTATTTACAATTATAATTTTAAAAACATAAAAATCTAACACAAACATACCTATGGACTTACTTGGTCAAAACATAAAATGATCAATTCTCTAAGGATTAATTAACAAATTTGCCTTTTTCCCCATTAATTCTGATTTGCACCAATTCTGATCTATACAGTTATTCAATTCAATTTATTTAATCCTCTTATTTCATCCAATTATAAACATGTATCAGCTTAATTTCATTATTCGGATGCCCTAAATTTTTACATTTTATTTAATTTAGTCCCTAAAACCGAAATAGTTATAACTTTCAAATTTGAGCCTCGATTTCAAAATTGATCTCAATTTCATCTTTCTACAGCCCACTACTACCCATAATTATATAAATTTCTTACCAATTTTAAAATATTTTTAATTTAATCCCTATGTTCAAACCTAACAACTTTCATTTTACAAACTAGTCCTTTTTCATATCCAGGCTTTAAATCTAACCATTTAACACCAAAAGCTACAAGATTTAACAATTTCAATATTTATAAACTTTTACAGTTTTAAAAATTAACAAACGAGTTAACTAAATTAAACTCCCAAAATTTAAAAAACATAAAAATTATAAATAAAAACCTAATTTAAACTGGCCAATTTAAAGCTTGAAAATAAAAAACACTAGTGGAATCCTCCTATAAGTTTCGGCATGCAAGATGAAAAGAGAATTATGTTTCTCTTTCTCTCCACTACTTGTTTTATGTTATATATTATGCTTTATTTTATTTAATTTTAATTAACCACTTTTTTTTTTATAACATATCTATGCATATATATACATTTCTTACCGTCCACTATTAGTTAAGAAGGCATAATTTCCTTTTAATCCTTTCTCTTTGTTTCTAATTGAAGCTTCTCTTACAATTGAACTTTTTTAGTTTTAGGATTTAATCCCTGCACCTTAATTAATCTCTAATTTGATAAAATTATCTAACCAAAATCCAATTTATCAATACAATAACTTCGTAAATATTTAATAAAAATATTTACAGGCTCGATTTATGGAAATGAGGTCCTGATACCTCATTTTTTAATACCACTGACTTTAGGATCAATACATTTGTATCTTAACTAACTATTTAATTAATAATTTCGTCGGACTAAAGCTTAATATAATGTTATAATTGACTCATAAATATTAATTAATAACATTTATGAACTTAGTCATCGGAGAATGAGATTTCAAAACCACTATTTTCAACACCATTAATTTTTGGGTCGTTACATTTGGTCTCTACATCGTGGGTTGGGTACCCATTGTGTAGGTATCTGTTCTTAACTTAAGCAGGGCTAAAAATTTGTCCTAGGTTTCCAAGGTTTGGTACATTGTCAAAGGTATCGCACCCAAGCTTGACAAAATGCTAACCTAGATAGTACAAGGACCTAGGTCCAGTACCTAAGGCCTTAGGTAACGATACCTAGGCCCTTAAGCATTGTTTTGATGAAATTGAGCCCTCCAAGGCTCATATTGGTCCTGGATATATGTGAATACCTGCAATTCAATTTTAAATGGTTTTAGCATGATTATAAATTGCAAAAATTGATTTTTATTTACTTTTATGATTTTATAAAAATGATTTTCTTTTTGTACCTAATTTCTTAAATGAATACAAGATTATTATCACGAAAGTATTCTAGTGACATTTCTCATTCAGACTGGTCATTGGAATGAATGAAAGATACACTAACCATATTGCTTCAAAACAATAGGTATGTAGTTTAAACATTGTTCTCTTATTCGAATCGAAGACTAACATACCATGATCAAATTTAGTTATTGGCAAACTTATGAGATGAGCTTTTGGGTATTCCTTTAACCAAGATACATTGCGATGATGAATTATGATTTTCCAATGGTGCATAAAACTCATGATAATCTCTTATATAAATTACAAAAAGTAATAGATGAGAAAATCATCTTAAGATTATGAGTTTATAACAATACATATTTATATCAGTTTTCCTTTCTAACTTTTGGGAAAACAAACAGCATTTTCTTCAGCTTTGCAGCTTCTATCATTATAATAATGAACAACTATTTTTCTTTTGTCAAAAGTCAAACCCCACTAAGCCATATAATATGTATGAACTTTGAGATAAATCCCTGGACTACCTAGGATATTCATATCCATCAAATACGCTGGAAGGAGGCTAATCAACCCAACCCTAAAATGCACATCTCCATTTCTGAATTGGGTTGCCATCTAATTTACTGCCTTATTTGCACAACGTTTAATTAACCTGAATTTTCACTTGTGCTACCTCCTCTACCATTCGATCCAGCTTAAGTAGAATAGGCTTTTATATCAATCTTTGTCTTCCAGCACTCTTACTTTTCCTTAGACTACTCGAAAATCACTTTCCAACATAACTTTCTCAATTTTTTTAGAGTAGTATTTTTTGAATCTTCACAGCATACCTGACTAAGAAAAAATATCTATATAATTATATCAAAGTAAGTCTAATTCTAATCAAATCTTCCTCATTTAGAGAAAATTTATGCAAATCCCAATTATTATGCTCAACATGCAAACTAAGGTACTAAAAGGTTGATTGTTGATTCTTAAGTAACGTTTGGTATGATAGAAAGTATCATTTACTTGAAATTTTTTAGGAATTTAAATAAATTAATTTCAATATTTGACATGTCAAATTTTATTTACTTTCTTTATAATTTAACTTTTATTTGGGAGTTACTTCGTGAATATGACAATGTAATCCCGATGATAAAAGATGGAAAAATTACTTTCCATCTAGATTGCAAAATTAAAAAAAATTATTAAGACAAAAGTAATTCTATTTTATATTGGTTTAGAGAATTGGGCTATTAATAAGGAGAATTTATTGGCTTTTTCCTCCTTCCTACTACTTAATTTTCTCTATTAGTTCAATGGATTTTTTGCAAGTTTTTTTTTCCTTGATTTTATTTTTTTTAGCTACATATTTGATTTAACACTTATATTTGTAGTGTCGAAACCATTTTTAAATTTAAAAAAAATGGGGGTCGACTTAAAAAAAAAAACAAAAACGGAAGTCGCCACCAATCCTTTTTGACTTAGGTGTGATTGAATCACCTTATAAAACGTTTTAGTTTAAAACATTGATTTTGGTCCACGAAATATAAGAAAACGGGTTCGGGAATCGGTTACGTACGAGGAAGGGTTAGCACCCTCGTAACGCCCAAAATTTGGTACTTAATTGATAATCTCATGTCCTAATGTCGAAATTTTGAAAAATTTAAAGTACGATCCTTTATTTGAAAGAAAGTCAATACTTACCTATCTCAAAGAAATAAAATGCTATACCCAATAAGTTAGGATGTAACATCTCATGACTTCGAAACTAGGATCACCTTTATTTTATAGAAAATCCTTACCTCGAGATACAAAACATTATATCTAATAAGTTAAGATATAACATTATGAATTTTCGAGAATAAGTTTTAATTTGAAATTTATAGGTTTTTTTTTTAAAAAAAGAGGATACTTGATATTTTAAGTTCTACGAGAAAAATTAAAACCTAGTAAGTTAGGGTATAATTTCTCTCGAAGTCCCCAAATATCATATATCGCTGTATTTAAAAGCCTTTGAATAAAATGCGTAAATGTAATTAAATGTGTTTTTATAAAACAAATGGTTTTGGAGTAAGATATGGCATATATATATATTAAAACACCAATTCCAAATTAAAAATCATATTAACAATTAATACTAATATAAATAATTAAAGAAATAATAATATAAAATAGCGAATAATGCAGAAATAAAATGACTATACTAAGAAAACATAAAAATAATAAACAAATAAAGAATAAAAGATATAATGTAGTAAATAATAAAAGATAAAAAACTACTGAAATAAACATGAAACTTTACATATGAAATAAAAAGAATCAACATTATGAATAAAATAACAAGCTAATAATAAATAAAACAATAAATGAAAATTGATAAAATTTTAAATAATAATTGAAAAGAATAAAAATACAAAATGAAAATTATAATAATAATTATGATAATAATAACAATTATAGAAAATGATAATTAAAATGATGTGAGTAAATACAAAAGAAGAAAATATATGATATAATAAAGAAAGTATAAAATTAATAATAGTAATAATAATAAATATAATTATAGTAATAATAATAATAATAATAATATGGAAAATAATAATAAATATAATAATATTAATAATATTAATGGTGGTAATAATAATAATAATAGTAATGCTAAAATAATAATAATATTAATATTAATAATAATAAGAATTTAAATTAATTGATTTTAATAATAAAATGACAGAAAGGATTAAATTGAAAGCAAAAATAAAGTTTTTAGGGTAAAAACGGAAATAAAATGAGGCAAAGGGATCGAATTGTAACGCGCCCAAAAAAGATAGGGACTAATTGGGAAATTATTCCCCACAATCCAAAACGCGCGGCATCAAGGGGGATTAAAATGAATTAGCAAGAAAATTACTAGGACGAACCATAATTTAAAAAAAAACTGAATTAAAAAGAATAAAAAATGCGGAAGGGCTTGATGCGCAAATAATCTATTTCTCAAAAACACGCAGATCTCTGTAGCGGGTCAGGTCAGTGCGTGGATTTAAAGAAGAAACGACGTTGTTTTGGGCCATTATAGCCAACTTCAAAACGGCGCCGTTTTAAAAACTTATAAAACCCAAAATTTTTTAAAAAAATTTCATTCTTCATCTCAGCAGAAAAAAAAATTTGAGAGCCTTCAGAATGCTCTCCCTTGGCGATTTTAGAGCCCCGTGAGGCTCCATCATCGTCGGCCACCGTATATGGTCATGGAATTTAAAAATATAAGTTTTTCTTTTTTATAAAATATATATATATATATATATAAAAAACAAAATATAAAAAAAAACAGTATTCGAAAATGAAAAAAGAAAAAAATAAAAATAAAAAATAAAACAAGACCTTTGCTGATTTGGTTGTTTTTTTTGTGTGTTTTTGCATTCTCTGAATCTGTCTGTATATTGTGTGTGTGTGTGTGTGTGTGTGTGTGTGTGTGTGTCTCTGTCCCCGTTACAGATTGTTTTAGGGTTATTTATAACCCAAAATAAAATCAAAAAATAAATGCAAAAACACAATCTACTGCTACTGCCCATTTCTTTTCCTTGTTTGCAGGTTAATGGCGAGAACCATGGTGTCGGAGCGTTGCCTGTGCGCTAATTGTGGCGCGACTAGGGCTAGTGGCTAAGCAAGCGGCGCAAGGGTTTTCCAGCAACCCTAAGTCCTGAAACAGTTTGGTATTGGGCTCCGTAGGTTGGGCTAGGTTAAGTTTGGGCCATTGGTGTAATTGGGTAATGGTTTTGGGCCACGGATTATCTGTTTGGTTTTGTAAATGGACTGTAAAGGGAAATTTTGTTTTTGGATTTTGTATGGGCCCGGGCATAAATAGGCTATTACAGCTGCCCCTCTTTGCTCATTGTCGTGTAACGGGAATAGAGCAAAGACGATAAAAAGACCCATTTTGCCCGGTCTTGTAAAATGGTTGTATATTCAGGGAGATAGGCTAGTTTCTTCAATTTGCTTCATTGTAAATTCAGGAAGACGAGATTTACTATTTTTAGTCTACTCCACTGCAAACTACAGGGATGCCAGTTTGATATCTTGGATCCGTTTCCTGCAACTTTAGGAAGATAAGATCTGCTATCTTCAGTCTGCTTCACTGCAACTTCAAGGAGGTCAAACTAGTATCTTCGATATGTTTCACTGTAATCTCAGGAAAACAAGATCTGTCATCTTCAGTCTGTTCTGTTGCAACATCAGGGAGACAAGGCTGACGTCTTCAATCTTCTTCCTGCAACTTTAGGAAGGTAAGATCTGTTATTTTAGTCCGCTCTACTACAAACTCAGGGGGACAAGATCGATGTCTTCGATTTGCGTCCTGCAACTTTAGGAATGCCAAATCTGCTATTTTTAATCTGCTCCACTGCAAACTCAGGGAGATAAGATCTGATGTCTTCGATCTGCTTCCTGTAACTTCAAGAATGCCAAATCTGCTATCTTCAATCTGCTCTACTGCAAATTCAGGGAGACAAGATTTGATGTCTTCGATATGCTTCTTGCAACTTCAGGAATGCCAAATCTATTATCTTTAATCTGCTTCATTGCAAACTCAGGGAGACAAGATCTGATGTCTTCGATCTGCTTCACTGCAAACTTAGGGAGACAAGATCTGATGTCTTCGATCTACTTCCTGCAACTTCAGGCATGCTAGATCTGCTGCCTTCGATCTGCTCCACTGCAAACTCAGGGAAACAAGATCTGATGTCTTCGATCTGCTTCCTACAACTTTAGGAATGCTAGATCTGCTGTCTTCGATCTGCTCCATTGCAAACTCAGGGAGACAAGATCTGATGTCTTCGATCTGCTTCCTACAACTTCAGGAATGCCAAATTTGCTATCTTCAATATGCTCCACTACAAAATCAAGGAGACAAGATCTGATGTCTTCGATCTGCTTCCTGCAACTTCAAGAATGCCAGATCTGCTGTCTTCGATTTGCTCTACTGCAAACTCAGGGAGACAAGATCTGATGTCTTCGATTTGCTTCCTACAACTTCAAGAATGTCAGATCTACTATCTTCGATCTGCTCTGCTGTAAACTTAGGGAGGCAGATCTGCTTTCTTTAGTTTGCTCCACTACAACTTTAGGGAGGTCAAGCTGATATCTTCGATCTGCTTTCTACAAATTCAGGAAGACTAGATTTATTATCTTTAGTCTGCTCCACTACAAACTCAAGGATGCCAGACCGAAAGTGTTATCTATCCTACTACATTGTCCTGTAGAGGACATGACCTGTAGAATGGGTATATGCTTATGCTGAATGATTAGGATGCTTTGATCGAAATGAGTCAAATGCTCCTAATTAGACGCGCTATGATATATGAATGCAGAAATGTTATGTGCATGATTCCTACTCAAGGTGTCATCACTTATTTATACGTCAAGGTTTCATCCCCGTTCCTCTTGAAGTATCATATTCTACTCAAATAATTTGCCACATGGTAATTCTGAGTCCACTCTACTTGAACCTTGAGACATAAAGCTTGTAACTCCCACTGCAACTTCAGGGGAATAACATTTGGTTTTTCTATCCAATCTGTTACCACTCAGAGGTATAGAATTTGTATCATCTTCAATCAATTTGATCTGTTACACCATTCCCTGGGTGTAATGACCAGATGTATGTGCCTAAAATTTGCATGACTGCGGGGTATCATTTTTCTTTTCCCGAGAATAATCCCCTACTTGAGTTGACATTGCTCGTCATTTGTCGAGATGGTATCACCGACGAAATGTCTTATCTAATAAAAATCCCAAGAGATAATCATCTTTCAATATTTCCAACCCTTAGGTTTGGTGAGTTCTAAACAATAGTCCTATTTCAGATTTCATATTATTTAAAAGCTTCCAGAGTAATATGCGAAACTCCTTTTATGAAAGTATTATTAGTCCATTAATCGTTATTTCAATATAAAATGCTTGAAAAAGATCATAATAATGGACGTGAAAGAAATTAATCAGGAGCATAGCTCAAAACAAATAAGTTAATCAAAGATAACCCAGACAATAAAAGGAAATTGATTTGTGTATCTTGAAAAGAACAAAGTAAGCAAAGATAGCTAAGGCTAAAGAAGAAAATTGATTGGGGTGTATCTTTGAAAAGAAAAAAGTAATCAAAGATAGCAAATTAAAAAATGGATAAGACAGAAGCTAAGTGCCCTAGATATCGCAGCATGAGCTTCTCTGTTCAAACTGCTTGAGGACCATTTTGAGCTCAATACGTGTTTAGAGGATCTAGAGTACTTTGTCAATGCCCCAAGATGTAGCATACTTCTTCATTGTTAATTCAGGCATAGCAAGACTACCACATGCCTTATATTTGATCAAAATTTGAGCTGCCCTTTTCAGGTTTTTGGCTCAAAACCCCTTTGATCTCAAAGCTCCCTTTGCGGGTTTTCTCTTTGGCCTCTCCTCTTTTTTTTTTTTTTGAATTTGATTTCAAAGCGCCCTTTGCGAGTTTTCACCTTGGCCTTTCCTCTTTTTTTTTTTAAGTTTTGAATTTGAACTCAAGGCGTCCTTTGTGGGTTTTCACCTTGGCCTTTCCCCTTTCAGGTAAAATACTTCTTGACTGAACCTGAATTCACCGGATTCAGGCAAGTATTTGGCATCCATCTCGGTCAATATCAATGCTCCTCTAGAATAGGCCCTTTTTTACTACATAAGGTCCTTCCCAGTTTGGCATCTGAAATCCTTTTGTATAAGGAAGATCCTTTTCAACGCCAGGTCCCCATCATGAAATTCCCTTAGGTGGACCATTTTCGACATAAATTAGTATCATCTATTTCGGGTATTTTTTACTATGATGGATACTTTCAAACCCTTTTCTTCAGCCAAGTTCATTGGAGACATTCTACTTCATCCAATTCTTGACTCAATCAAAGTTTGGGGCAAAGGAATCTTTATTTTCATGGATAAAACCACTTCTATTCTATAAACCAATAGGAAAAGTGTTGCCCCAGCGAAAGTCCTGGTCGACATTTGATAAGCATAGAGAGTAAATGATAGCTTTATATGACAATCTTTACAAGTCTTGGTCACCTTTCATGTTTTGTGCTGTTTTTTTTCTTTTTGTATTTTCTTTTGACAACCTTTACTACACTGTGATATGTTGTTTGATCATTGAGCAAACTGTAATCTTTGACATTGTACAGTTATGCATTATTAAACATAATCCTTTCTGGCATTCTTTGCTAGCATCTGATCCTTTTTTTTTTAATATTTGATGACTGTCGACTTTACAATAGTGGCATATGAAACTACTTCCACCCTTTTAGTGAAGTAAGCGACGACCACGACGATGAATCAATATTGGCTAAAGGCTTTTGACGAGATTGGCCCCATCACATCAATGCCCCACATATGGAAAATTTATGAAGAAATGGAGAAGGCACATGAATCTCGTCTCCTTAAATACGGCATAGCTGATACCATCCCCTTCTATGTCGATTAATAGTACCCAAACCTCATGATTAGCTTGACTATTGTAAAACCATTAGTATGTGTCCTTTTGATATCCTTATGGACCTCTTTTAAGATTTCAACGTACCCGTGTTTCAGTAGTCCGGGCATGTCCTGATATGATCGTGCAAAAACATCTTTGAATTCTTGAAAATAACTCAATGATGTCTTGCCTTATTTTTGTGGTGAGTTGGGCTTCGATCTTCACCCCTTCCCTAGGCTCGCAATGTACACTAACCCTATGAAAGGTAGGATCTATTTTTCATCATGTTCTACCATCCTTAACAAATCAGAAGATAGGACACAATCTCTGTTGTCGCTACCATTTTTTTGAAAAATAGGAATCGACTAGGGTTTTGATAACGAAAATAGAAAATGGGAGTCGCCACCGATCTTTTATTCAAGGTGTGATCGGATCACCTTGAGATGGATTATTTTAATAAAACATTTTTATTAAAACAATAATTTTGGTCTACGAAATCTAAGAAAATAGGTTCGAGAGTCGGTTACGTACGAGGAAGGGTTAGCACCGCCGTAATGCCCAAAATTGGTATCGAATTGATTAATGTTGTCCTAACGTCGAAAATTTGGAAAGTTTTAAAAATGCAATTTCTTTGAAAAACAAGTGGAATATTCCAAACATAAGATTCATTCACTCTAAAGGAACTGAATATCACACCCAGCACGTTAGGATGTAATATCTTGAACCCTCAAAGTCAAGATTATCTTATGATTTCGGAATCATATGATTTAAAAAGAATATTTGATTATTTGGTCGAACGAAAAAATCAACACCCAGCACGTTAGGGTGCAATTCCTCGAATTTCCAAACGTACAAATATTGCCTTGTTTTAAAACTTTTAAATAAGTGATTTTAAAAACAACTTAAGATGCTTTTATTAAATCATGAGAAAAAGAAACACAATATGAGAGAATAATATGTGAATACAACATTTATACAAATGGAGAATAATAATATGGACATACAATTCAATATATACAAAGTCAATAATCTCACCACTCTTTTGAAATATCAACATTATTAAGAAATAACGAAAGCTAAAAATATAACTAATTGAAAACCAATTATACTAAAATATAGCATATTTAAAATAATATTCAAAATAATATGCATCAATGTAAGTAATATATAAATAAATAAATAAATAATAACTTGGTATAAAATAA
Organism: Gossypium rotundifolium; assembly: GCA_025506655.1. Lineage (NCBI taxonomy): Eukaryota > Viridiplantae > Streptophyta > Magnoliopsida > Malvales > Malvaceae > Gossypium > Gossypium rotundifolium. The sequence goes on from CP106722.1 coordinate 151,756,310, forward strand.
TACATATATACATATAAAATAATGATGATTTATAAAAGTGTATAGAATAGATAAATATATAATCTAGAATAGAGTCCTTGAAAGAAATAAATTATATATAATAAAATAATGTAAAATTAATAATATATATAATTAAGGAAAATAACATATATAAATAGAAATAAATAATATCTAAAACAATTTAAAATTTTTATTATTAAATATTAATTAAAAGACTAGTTAAATGAATCAATAAATAATTAGCTAAATAATTAAAGGACTGCATTAAAATCAAAACAAAATTACAAGGTTGAAAGGCAATAAAAAATGAAATAAAAAGGATTAAAATACAATACGCGTAAATTAAGAAGGATTAAAAGCGCAATTTATCCAAATTAGTTAATGCTGCATTTAAAGAGGGTTAAAATTAAAATGGCGCAGAATTTAAAGGTGAAATTTAAAATAAAATAAAACTTAATTAAAAAGAGGTAAAATGCGGAGGGATTAAAATGGAAATTAGCCCATAAATTTGAAAAACACGCGGATCTAGCTTGGAGCGGGTCGGGCACGCGGGTTAAACACACCAAACGGTGTCGTTTCATCGCCTGACCGTCATGGCTTAAACGACGTCATATTATTCATATATATGAAAAAAAAAAGTTTGCCCTAATTTTCACTGCGCCGATTCTCCAGAGCAAATTTCAAAACCCTTTTTTTTCAAAAAAAACCTTTCAGCCTCTCCGCCTTATCAACCGACCCTTGGATTTCATCGGCGCTTAGTGTCTCCGCCACTACCGCAATTTCAACTAGATCCACACGGATCCATCAATTTTTGGAGTGAAGACTTGGCTAAATCGACACCAACAACACAGATAGGTAAACTCTTCTTTTGTTTGTTTTATCTTTATTGAAAATGGAAAACGAAACCGAAAAAAACAATCAAAATATAAAACAACCTTTTTTTTGAATGTTTGTTTTCAATTTGCTCTCTTATGTGAGAGCCCCCTGTGATACAAAAGAATTGGCCTTTTAAAGCCGGAAATCAGAAATAAAAACTAAAACAAAAAATCAAAATTACAACTTTTTCTATTTTTTGTTTTCTCTGCTGCTATCTGTTCACTATTGTTGTTTGCTTGTGTAGGTACTGGCGACGTGGAAGCACGAAGGTCTCCTATGGAGGCCGTGCGGAGGCCGTATGCAGAGAGGCGTTGGGGCTGTTGCGGCGCTGGATTTGGCTAGGGGATTCTAAGGTTTCTGAAACCAGGTTTAGGTTATCCGGGCCTACTTAACATTGAGCCCGGGCGATTGTATTTAGTTATTTGGGCCGTTTGGTTAGGCTAAATTTAGTCTGGGCTATTGTATTGGGTTATGGTTTGGACTGTTGAACTATATTGGGTTTTTGCATTTTATTGGTATTTTTTTTATTTGGTTAAAATTGGGTCAGGCCAAAATTGGCTATTACATCTGTCATTTTCAAAATCCTGAGATCCCTCTAGACATATATCTTACTCGAAATAAGACTCTGAGTCAGTAGTAATGTTGCTCACATCGTTGATATCTGGAGACCTATGGTGGGTTCGAAGGAAGATTCCAAAGAATAAATGATTCAAAGAATGATTATTTGTATGGTCATGAATGAAGAATGAAAGAATACTTGAAAGAAATTCCAAAGAACAAAAAAAAACTAAGAACAATTGTTTATACAGTATGAATTGAAGAATATTTACTCAAAAAGATGCATTTTATTGAAATAAAAATTTCAGACACAAGTCTATTTCACAAAAGGGTTCTTATTGCCTCTAGGCTTAAGGCAACAAGCGTGTTTTGAATGTTACTCTAGATTAGCTTTAAAAATACAGGGATATCTTCCACAGTCCCATTATTCAAAACACTCCTAAGTACACAAGGGTTTGGAAACTTCGTTCCTCGGTTCCCTCTTCGCTTTTGAATTTTTCAAGGAGTCACAACTTTCTTGTCTCCTTCTTCAATTATCGCATTTACTGCCTCGTCGAAGTGATCAGGTTCTGATGAAACGTCGAACTTTACAATTCTCATTTTAATGAACCTTTCAACCAACTTTTTAAACATAGTACAGTTTTCAATTGAGTGGCCTATTATTCCCGCGTGGTACTTGCATTGGGCATTCTAATTATACCACTTTGGCAACGGAGGTTGCACAGGTTCCAAGTAGGACGGGGACACATGCACATCAAAAAGATTCTGATACAGCTCTTTATATGTCATCGAGATATGTGTGAACTGGAGCTTTTCTATATTTTGCCTCAAATTGGGTTCCTGCCTTGAAGAGCCTTGATAGCTAGTGGTTACAGCCCTCAGTTGGCCTACGGTGACTGATTTGGGATGCATGCTCAGGACACTAACTTCATTTTCCTTGTTTCTCGGGGGCTGATCTTTTAGCATTTTCTCCCGTGTCTATTCTCCCACTCCTTACCACATTTTCAATCATCTCGCCAGACATTACTATATCTGAAAAGCTTATGGTGGCGCTTCCCAACATATGATTAATGAATGGGGCTTTTAGAGTATTGATGAAAAGCATGGTGGTCTCCTTTTCTAAAAGCGGTGGCTGAACTTGTAGGACAACTTCCCTCCATCTTTACGCATACTGCCTGAAGCTTTCATTTGACTTCTTTTCCATATTCTGCAGCGTGATTCTATCAGGTGTCATGTCTGTGACATGATTGTATTGCTTCATAAAAGCTTGGGCTAGGCCTCTCCAAGAACTAATCCTAGCACGGCTGAGGTGATTGTACCACCTGGACGCTGCCCCCACCAAACTGTCTTGGAAAAATGGATCAAAAGTTGATCATTGTTAACATAGCCGGTCATCCATCTACAGAACATAGTAATATGGGCTTCAGGGCAGCTAGTCCCATTGTACTTATCAAATTCTGGCATTTTGAACTTATGAGGAAGCACCAAATCTGGAACCAAGCTCAAGTCTTTAGCATCAATTCCATGGTGATTATCAGCATTTTCTAAAGCCTTGAACTTTTCTTCTAACCATCTACAATGATCCTCTAACTGGCTTGAGGATTCAATTCTTGTCTTTTCCCTCTCTGCTATATCTAAGTCAGGGATAACAGGAATAGCAGGGTTATCTCCTGAATTAGATCCTGTGCCCACTTGGAAGTTCATGTGCACTCTTGCATCAGTTTGCCCTTGTTGAGGCCTAATCGTGACAGATGGCCTTCGGGGATACTCTTTAGATTATGCTTGTGTATGCTTGTGGAGCAAAATCCGGAGGAAAGTCCTCATTATCTTCTCAAACAATAGTCATTGGACCTTTTCCTTTATCCATCGCCCCGTTCAGTAGCTGAGCCATTTGAGCCATCATATTTCTTTGGGCTTCCAGCATTTTGTCGCTCATTTCTTGTTGGAGCTTTGCCAACTGCTCTTGCATCTGGTCTTGCATGTCTCTCTGGAACTGTTCAAGTCTTTGATCCATTTTTTTTGTCTTGGCACGTGTACTGTAACGGTGTTCAATTTCCAGATTTTTCTTTTTTTTTCCCTTTCTCTCTATCTCTCTCTTTTTCTGAAATAACTTCAACTAATTAGGATCCCTTTTGTAAAAGACTAATGCAAATAATGCAATGCAATACAGATGCATGGAATGAATGCAAAAGAAAGAGAGGTGTTGATTCTGAATTCAGTTACATTAGAAAAACTTTTCTAGAAAGTAAATTTCTTTACATAAAACAGATTACATAGGGCCTTGCCTTCATATTCCAAGCAAAAACATCAATCCCCTTCTTCGCAAAGGTCAAATCTTGCAAACTTCTAATAGATGCCTCCACTAGCTCATTTTTGCTTGGGTCGCGACTCATTACTCACTTTTCCTTCCCATGCTTGTTAGCCTCTTCAAGAAAGCCGAGACGTGGTGATTTTTAAATAGTCTTTTGTCAGATTGAATATTTGGGCAAATAAAGTTTTATATTTCTTCAACGACTATCAGTCTTCTCTCGTTGTGTTTTCTTGGACCATATTTGGATGACCATATTATAATCCACTTTATTAAGAAATCCATTTTCTCATGACAAACTCTTCTATTTAGCAATCGAATTTGAATCAACACTTCGTTTCTATGATGTGAATGCAATGCAGTCAAAACAAAAGAGAACACGTTAGCACAAAAGAAATAAAAAACAAAATAGGGCACCTATCTGGGCGACCCCTAGGGTTCAATATAGCTCTATCTAGGGTTGGCTCTTAAGGATCACTATATGTGGCTTAGTTCTAAAGGGAGGGTACCTGAACCAGCGGATTCCTCGATCCTCACCCATTATAGGCTCATACAGACCGAGTTCAGTTCAGGGGAATACATTTCCTATGGCTACACGGAGATGAAAATCTCACGAAGACATAGGTACGGATGTATCCCGAAAGTGATCAACTATCCTGCACGGAGGTGAAGACCTCATCAAGGAGTAGCTTCTCACTCTCACTTAAAAGGTGTGACCACAACGGTCATGCAATATGATGCAAGAGAATAATAATCATATGTTCAAATCAAAATTTTTAAATTTTCAAATCAAATTTTCAAATTTCTGACAAATGACAAAAAAATAATCAATTTTACGGCTTGACTCTCTTATAGGTCCCCAATGGAGTCGCTAAAACACCCCAAACCAGGCCCACGAGCCTTGACCGGATCTGATATGTTCCCCGGTGTAAACCGTTTCAAATTCTTTTGTTACTTAGGAAAAACTTGTGTGATTTGGAAGAAAGATCGTTTTGGGTTGGGCTTAGATGAAAACAAGTTTATTTCATTATTAAAAATCCTTTACTTTAGGTGACAAAACGTTTGGGCTTTGTTTTTAAAAAAAATAGATTTACTTAATCTTTTAATAAATAAAAGTTTGTAAAATAAAAACAGAATAAAATAATTCTACTAAGGCATAATTACATCAAATAATTCCCAAAATTTAAATTCAAATACTTAAAATAAAATAGTTCAAATAAAAATAGATGAACTTCTTGCTGAGCATGGCCATCCCTAAGCATTTGCCGGCCCGGTCCATCACTGATCGTCACCTGAAAAATGTTCCCACAACGGGGTGAGTCAAACAGACTCAATGTGTACACGAACACTAAGTCTTAACAATTTCAGGCATTTCAAATCATACATGTACATAAAGCATTTAAACAATATGATGCAACCCGAACCCAAACCTATATGCCATCCGGTACACACCACCCGTACCATCCTGCACACCGTGGGGACTACTAAGTCAACCCTCCTTCTGCTACACTCCATATCGCGGTCTTAGGTCACCGCATTCGTGGTCTTAGGTCACCACGTTTAGATTTCTGTGGTCTTAGGTCACCACATTTAGATTACTGTGGTCTTAGGTCACCACATTCAGATATCACGGTCTTAGGTCACCGTGTTTGTGGTCTTAGGTCACCACATTCACTTCCCCAAAAATAAACCCATATGCCCCATATAATAGTAATATGCATAAATATGCCAGAGTTCACAATCTTATTCTTATTCTCATGTTACAATTAACATATTTCATAATCCTAGTAGGAGTAGGAAACATACCTGCGTACTTTGTACCATAACATGGTACCTTAGCCACTTTCATATTCTTAATATCACATATATTAATTAAACGTAGCCATAAAACATATTATGATATAGTGTGGGGTACACACGGTACCTTAGTCATATTCTTACACTTTCATATTAACACATATAATGATTTAAAACCGTAAATCTATTGAGATTTAGTGTGGGGTACACACCTGATTCGCTTAACGATTTCACTCGAAATCCAAATTGATCTCATGCTTTAGGTTTTAATGCCTACATTCTACCAACATGGTAATATTTAGCAAAGGCCTATTCGACCATAAAACCAAATCCTAGTAGGATTTGTGTACTTACCTTAATGCCGATTGAATAAAAATCAAATCCGGAAACTTGTATTCTTCCCCTTTGAAATCGGCTACTCACTAGATCCCTTGAATCGGTTAGTTTTCAGCTTAAAACACATAATAATAGATCTACTACAAAAATAAGGTCTTGGCCGAATATTCATAGACACTTACCTTAAGGATCTTAAATCCCAAAATTCACCAAATAACTAGGGAACACGCGGCCTATGGTGTACCTTCAGGAAAAAAACTTCTCCTTCCATGATTCGGCCAAGATTAATAATCGAAATTAGTCCCTAAATTTCAATAAGTCTAAAATATAAAAGAATGGAAACTAAACTTGGATCTTACCCTTATTTGAAGGAATCGATTGCACCTTCACTTCAACCTTCAGAGATTCGGCTATGGCTAAATGATGCTCTCACAACTTTCGGCTTTTGGAGGATTAGAAAGAAAGAGAAGGAAGAATAAAGATGGAGGATTCGGTTAGAACACAAGGTATTTTGGCTTGGCAAAATAAAAGAAGAAGAATAAAAGCAGAGGAATTTCGAGAGAGAGGAGAATGCTTAAGAAATTTGGCAAAGGAAGAGTGAATGAATGGATGAATGGCCTTCTCTTCCTTTTATAGCCGAAATTACTAGCTAGAGTCCTTAACTTGGCCACCACTCTTCCTTATTTTCCTAATTAAAGAATAATTCTTCATTTATCCACCTATTTAGCCGAATTTTAAAGAGAATTAAACTCTTCCCTTAAGAGTCCTTATTGCCATCCATTGCTTCCTCTTTAAGTAATTAAATAAAAAATCACTTAAAGTCTTAGCTAGATGCCGTCCACTCCCTTCCCTTGATGAGTCGAATTTAAACTTGTTCTATTGGACTCCTTGTGGCCATACGAGGCCCAAATTATCCACCTAAGTGGCGCCACCTTTGGGCTTTTAAGTGGTATCTTGAGCCACTTTTCCAAGCCTTTTGTGTGTCAAATTTCACATACTTTTTCTCTTAAGGCCACCTTGCCTTAATTTCCTCTTTTAAACTTTAAAACTCGACATTTCTAAGTTATTTCTAAGTTTCCAAAAATTTTCGTTTGGCTCTTTTAAACTTGACATTTCCTTATATTTCCAAGTTTCCCGAAATGTTTACTTTCCTCTTTTGAATCATTTCCAAATCATTTCCTTATATTTCTTAGTTTCCAAAAATGTTCACTTTCCTCTTTAACTTAAGTTTCAAAAATGTTCACTTTCCTCTTTTAACTTAAGTTTCCAAAATGTTCACTTCCCTCTTTTAACTTAACATTTCCAAGTTTCCAAAATGTTCACTTTTCTCTTTTTGAAACTTAACATTTCTAAATCATTTCTTACATTTCCAGGACATTTCCCTACATTTCCTTACATTTCTCTACATTTCCTTACATTTCCATACATTTCCTTACATTTCCATACATTTCCATACATTTTCATACATTTCCATACATTTCCTTACATTTCCATACATTTCCATACATTTCCTTACATTTCCATACATTTCCTTACATTTCCTTATATTTCCTTACATTTCCTTGCATTTCCTTATATTTCCTTACATTTCCAAGGTTCTAAAAATGCACACCACACATCCATATCACAGTAAACATGCTATTTAATAAAATTAAGAAAAATGCACACAATGGGTTTCGAACCTCTTCCCTCAAAGTACTTCACTTGATGCCATAACCCTTGCACCTTAGGTGGCGTCCCTTGCCACTTTTCCACATCACTTCTTGTTTTTAACTTGAAAACCAATAATTGTCCAAAGCTTTCTCTTCCATCCTAGGATTTTAAAAACCCTTAATTCACTTCCAAACACTGCCAAAACCTACTACTCATGAATTATGCAAAAACGCATAACCCCTAATCTAGGATGTTACAGTCGCCAAGCTGTCGAATCCATTTTTAAATTTTAAAAAAAAATGGTGGTCGACTTAAAAAAAACAGAAACGGGAGTCGCCACCAATTTTTTTGACTTAGGTGTGATTGGATCACCTTATAAAATGTTTTATTTTAAAACATTGATTTTAGTCACGAAATATAAGAAAACAGGTTCGGGAGTCGGTTACGTACGAGGAAGGGTTAGCACCTTCGTAATGCCCAAAATTTGGTACCTAATTGATAATCTCATGTCCTAATGTCAAAATTTTGAAAAATTTAAAATACGATCCTTTATTTGAAAGAAAGCCAATACTTACCTATCTCAAAGAAATAAAATGCTATACCTAATAAGTTAAGATGTAACATCTCATGACTTCGAAACTAGAATCACCTTTATTTTATAGAAAATCCTTACCTCGAGATACAAAACATTATATCTAATAAGTTAAGATATAACATTATGAATTTTCGAGAATAAGTTTTAATTTGAAATTTATAGGTTTTAAAAAAGGATACTTGATATTTTAAGTTCTACGAGAAAAATTAAAACCTAGTAAGCTAGGTATAATTTCTCTCAAGTCCCCAAATATCATATATCGTTGTATTTAAAAGCCTTTGAATAAAATGCGTAAATGTAATTAAATGTGTTTTATAAAACAAATGGTTTTGGAGTAAGATATGGCATATATATATTAAAACACCAATTCCAAATTAAAAATCATATTAACAATTAATACTAATATAAACAATTAAATAAATAATAATATAAAATAGCGAATAATGCAGAAATAAAATGACTATACTAAAAAACATAAAAAGAATAAACAAAGAAAGAATAAAAGATATAAATTAGTAAATAACAAAAGATAAAAAATTATGAAATAAACATGAAACTTTACATATGAAATAAAAAAGAATCAACAATATGAATAAAATAACAAGCTAATAATAAATAAAACAATAAATGAAAATTGATAAAATTTTAAATAATAATTGAAAAGAATAAAAAATACAAAATGAAAATTATAATAATTATGATAATAATAACAATTATAGAAAATGATAATTAAAATGATGTGAGTAAATACAAAAGAAGAAAATATATGATATAATAAAGAAAGTATAAAATTAATAATAGTAATAATAATAATAATAATAATAATAATAATAATAATAATAATAATAATAATATGGAAAATAATAATAATAAATATAATTATAATAATAATAATAGTAATGGTGGTAATAAAAATAAAAATAATAGTAATGCTAAAATAATAATATTAATAGTAATAGTAATAAGAATTTAAATTAATTGATTTTAATAATAAAATGACAGAAAGGATTAAATTGAAAGCAAAAATAAAGTTTTTAGGGTAAAAACGAAAATAAAATGAGGCAAAGGGATCGAATTGTAACGCGCCCAAAAAAGGTAGGGACTAATTGGGAAATTATTCCCCACAATCCAAAACGCGCGGCATCAAGGGGGATTAAGACGAATTAGCAAGAAAATTACTAGGGCGAATCATAATTTAAAAAAAAAACTGAATTAAAAAGAATAAAGAATGCGGAAGGGCTTGATGCGCAAATAATCCATTTCTCAAAAACACACAGATCTCTGTAGCGGGTTGGGTCAGTGTGTGGGTTTAAAGAAGAAACGACGTCGTTTTGGGCCATTATAGCCCGCTCCAAAATGGCGTCGTTTTAAAAACTTATAAAAATCAAAATTTCTTAAAAAAAAAAAAATTCATTCTTCATCTCAGCAGAAAAAAAAAAATTGAGAGCCTTCAGAATGCTCTCCCCTTGGGCGATTTTCGGCAGGCCCTCCGGCGAGGCTCCGGCATCGTCTGCCGTCGCCAGCCACCGTACATGGTGGCCGAAATTTAAAAAATGTAAGTTTTTTTTATAAATGTATTATATATATATGGTTTCCAAAAAAACAAAATATAAAAAAACAGTATTCAAAAATGAAAAGAGAAAAAAAATAAAAATAAAAAAATAAAACAAGACCTTTGCTGATTTGGTTGTTTTTTTTTTTTTTTTTGTGTGTTTTTGTATTCTCTGAATCTGTCTGTATATCCGTGTGTGCGCCTTTGTCCCCGTTACAGATTGTTTTAGGGTTATTTATAACCCAAAATAAAATCAAAAAATAAATGCAAAAACACAATCATTGCACATCGCCCATTTCTTTTCCTTGTTTGCAGGTTAATGGCGAGAACCATGGCGCCGAGCTATTGTCCGTCTTGTTGATTCTTGGCGCGACTAGGGCTGGTGGCTAAGCATGCAGCGCAAGGATTTTCCAGCAACCCTAAGTCCTGAAACAGTTTGGGTATTGGGCTCCGTAGGTTGGGTTAGGTTAAGTTTGGGCCATGGGTGTAATTGGGTAATGGTTTTGGGCCACTGGGTTATCTGTTTGGTTTTGTAAATGGACTGTAAAGGGACATTATTTGGTTTATTATTTTTTAATTTTTTTGTTTTTAGATTTTGTATGGGCCCGGGCATAAATGGGCTATTACATGTAAGAAATACTTATTATTGTTATTGTTGTTGTATAATATGGGTAGAATTGCTCCATTTAAGCTGTGAAGGAATTGTGGGTTGGATCGCCTATGATTTTACGTTTCTCTGTGATTTAATTATTTATAGTTTTGCTTAAAGCAATTCTTGGAATCAACTATTTTTTATTACATTCAAAACGTGATTTAAAAAAAAAATTTATCTATTCCAAAACAAGTTTTATATATACATGATTTTATATATACATGATTATATTTAGAAAATAGATGCAAGACAAATTTGAAATAATTTTCCTTTGAATTAAAATCATAAATTAAAAAATAATTTAAAATTATCAATTAAATTTTATTATTAAATATTTTATCCAAAGAATAAAATAATTATATAAAATTAAATACATGAATATTATCTTTTATTGAACAAAGTAAATTCATAAATTATCATTTCATTCCATGCTTAGTAAACCAAATGTGATAACATAACTTTCTTGAGTTTTAATCAATACCTTCCGATGTATATCAAACATTGTAAAGTAACTTTCCCGATAATCACATTATCAAAAAATTATAATATTAAAACTTTAACACGACAAAACACCAAACGTATACATAATCTTGTCTAATGTGGATATTCAACAAAGTATCCATTAATTTATATTAATAATGCTGTCGAAACCATTCTTAAAAATCAATTTAAAAGATGGGGATCGACTTTTAAATATAAAATGGGAGTCGCCACCAATCCCTTTTTCTTAGGTGTGATTGGATCACCTTGTAAAACATTTTATTTTAAAACATCTGATTTTGGTCTACGGAAAAATAAGAAAACGAGTTCGGGAGTCAGTTACGTAGAAAGGGTTAGCACCCTCATAACGCCCAAAAATTGGTACCAAATTGATAGAATCATGTCCAAATTTTTGAAATTTAAAAGGAATTTAAAAATATAATTTCTAAAAAACTTCGAACAATTTGATTTAAAATTTGAGAGTTTTTCGTTCCGAATGAATATAAACATCATATCCAGCACGATTGGACATGATGTTTTTTTAACATTCGTAACTAAAATCATCTCACGATTTACAAAGCTTCGAGCAATTTTGATTTAAAATTTGAGAGTTCTTCGATCCGAAGGAATATAAACATCACATCCAGCACGATTGGACACGATATTTTTTAAACCCTCGTAACTAAGATCATCTCATAATTTATAAAACTTCGAACAATTTTGATTTAAAATTTGAGAGTTCTTCGATCCGAAGGAATATAAACATCACATCCAGCACGATTGGACACGATATTTTTAAATCCTCGTAACTAAGATCATCTCATAATTTATAAAACTTGTTAAAATGATATTTAGTTATTTAGCCAAACAGAAAATCGAAACCCAGCACGATTGGGCACTATTTCCCGAATTTCTAAATACCAAAACATTGCCTTTATTTTAAAAACCTTTAAATAAAATATTAATTTTGCAAAAATGTATTTTTTATTTTAAACAATAACTATGTGACAATATTGCATTTATATACTATCGAACATAAATATATAAAAATAATAATTATAACATACTAACATTTAAGATAGGCAATAATAATACGTAATACGACAAATAATAATTTCTATACTAAAGCAATTACAAATATATGACAAAGTATAGACAAATATAATAAACAATAAAATCAACTATGAACATATTTCATACAAATTTAAATAATAGATAAAAAGAACATACATATGATATAAACAATATGTTTTAAATATATATATATATATATATATATATATAAAGAATATTGTAAATAGAACATATTATACAATAAAAATAAATTTTAGTTAAAAAATAATATACGAGATAATATTATATAATATACAAAATTTTAGAATATAATATAATATCTAATATATATATAAATACTAAAATAGTTTTGTAAATAAAAATAATTAAACTAAAATAAAATAATAATATAAAAATAATTAGAAATATATAATATAATAAATAATATGCTAATTAATATAATATAAGTAATAAATAATAATAATAATATGATAATAAAATAAAATTAAAAATAATGATAATAAAATTATTAATAAAGTAATGAAAATTATAAAGGAAATGAAAAAAGGACGAAATTGAATCTGCAAATAAAAGTTTGGGATAAATTTAAAATACGAAAGAACTGAATTTTAAAAAAAATTAAAATGCAGAAAAGCTTGATGCGCAAATAGCCCATTTGACTGAAAAACACGCGGATCCTGAAGGCTGGGTTGGGTTGGATTTGGGCCGTAGGTGAAACGACGCCGTTTTGGAGCAAAAAGGGCCGGTGCAAAACGGCACTGTTTTGATGCCCTGTAAAAGCTACCCTTTTTCTTAAAATTTTCATTTCTCCCTCAAAAAAAAAAAAAAAAAAAAACTTTGAGAGCTTTCCCAGGGTGATTTCTGGCCCTTCTCTGGCGAGGCTCCGACCGTCGTCCGCCACCGTCGCGCGGTGGTCGGAATCCCAAAAACGCAGGTTTTTTTTCCTTTTTCTTTTAGTATTTTATATATATGTTATATATATGATAAAAATAAAATATATAAAAAAAGAGGTATACGAAAATAAAAATAAAACAAGACCTTTGCTTTTTATTTTCTGAATCTCTCTGTATATTTGCCTATCTCTCTCTGTATATATCTGTGTTTGTGTGTATTCTTTCTTTTCCCTCTGTATTCTCGTTTTTTTTTTTTTTTTGTATTTTCCCTGTGAAAATCGGGTCCATTTACAGGTTTCTTGTAAGGCTTATATAGCATTAAAAAATAAAAGGTAAAAAAGGAAATAAAGATTGGTTGCCATTTCTGCTGCGATTCTTTCCTCTATTGTGCAGGTCGAACGGAAATCTCGGCGATGATGCCGTTCGTGTGTTGATGGCGGCGTGGGTACGAAGGGTTGATTTTGTATGATTGTTGGCATGGTGAGGAGTCATTGGAAAGGCTTATGCTGAGGGCTCTTTAGGGTTTCTAAAACCCTTAGTTCCTTGGTTAGGTTTTGGGCCTTTTGGGCCTCGTAAGTTAGTTGGGTTAGGGGGCCTGTTTAGGTAGTGTCTGGTGGGTAGTTTTGGGCTGAGGGTGTAATGGGCTAATCGAGTTTGGTTTGGTTAATTGGGTAGTTATTTGGCCTTGGGCTTTGTAATTATAAATGGATTGTTCACGAACATTTTATTTTTTTTTATTTTTAATCTGGTTTTCAATAGGTCGGGCAAAATTAAGTACTTACAAATGCATCAATCAATCTCTATGTGCTTCCTTCTATCATGTTGAATTAGATTATGAATTATAGTGATGGCAGCTTGTGTGTTCCAATTGTGCCTCTTATGCTCATTGGTGTGAGGAATTTTGTATTGTATTCATTTTAGAGGTGAAGGTTACCTTTATGATTTTGTTATTTCAGAAAAGACATCTCCTTGCTGTGAGATTGTTTTCTTCTTCACTATTTAAATGGCGTGGATGATATTTTTAACAAAGGTTGATATGTTTCCAGAACGACATCACCATTCTTCACCAAATAAATTTCAAACTAAGTCTGTTTTAGATGTAAATGTAACTGGTCTAATCATCAAAAACAACTTCAATAATCAATATTGAAAGTCAACTTAACTCGAATAATATTTAACATTTGTGGTTAAAGAAAACCGCATTAGGAGAAATGCGAATCTTAATTTATAAAAAAATTAGTAAAACTATTTTGGAAACTGAGTAAAAAAATAGGTAACTTAGTTCTAAACCAAATAGCAAAATGACATTTTGTTAAAGAAAAACAACTTCAATAATCAATACATAGAATAAGAATTTGGATTATGTTTGAATATTATAATTATCAATATTCAATTTGAATATAAACTTAGCTCGAATGATATATAATATTTCTGGTTTAAAAAAACCTTAATACGAGAAATATGAATTTTAATTTATAAAAATTTGGTAAAAAGTATTTTGAAGACGAGAAAGGATTGAATGAAACAGTGACGCCACGTTATCTGTATCTATTTTCAATAGATTTATGTCACATCAATATTTTTATCCTGAATTTAGCATCTTATCTTGAATTTCAGGATTTTAATTTGGATTTAATTTTTTTCGAAATAAAAATGCGGGATACAGATGACGTGACATCACTGTTTCATTCAATCCATTCTATTTTGAAGACTCTATATTAAGAGCTAGATTGTTTTTTTTTTTTTTCTACTAGAAAAATGGGTAAAATAGTTTTAAACCAAAAAGAAAACTGGTAATTTTGTTAAAAATTTTATCTACTTCTATTATTAAAATTCGATCTCTATACGTTAACATGAGTTATATGTGACACACTAAGCGTTGCTGTTGAGTTATTTTGTCTGTCGCATCAATTTTTAACACTATAAAGAGATAAAAATTTTAGTAAAAATGACTAATTTGTACTTTTATCTAACATAAAAAATTAATTTACTTATTTTTTAATAAAAAGATAAAATATACTTTTAACTAAAAATTCAAGTTAAATTTTTTTTTTCCAAATAAAACAAATTACGGAAAAATTAAAATGTGAATTATGATTCAAAATCATTAATTTATTTGTATACAAGTAACGATGATTAGGATTATCGACAGTGACAAGAGAAGACGTAGATATAGAAACAGGGAAGTGATTGAATTGGGAAATTGATGATATGAAGTATGAAGCAAATGGGAAAATTTTCAGAGTGGTAAAGGAACTGAGGTGATAGAACAAAAATATGATAAAAGTGGTGATGAAGGATTCTAGAGTTGGAAATAGCCATTGGTTGAAGCTGTACTGTACCCAAAATATATAAAAATAATATGAACAGTGAGGAAGCAAGTACCAAAGCAATACAACGTGGAAAAGTGCAGAGAGACAAATAAAAGGCATCGATTGCATCACGGAAAGGCAAAGACCTTGCTTGGGGGCAAGCGTGGTTGTTGCCAGACAGTTTGCAGAAATGCGCACCTTAAGCTCTTTTGATCATTCAAATCCATATATTTTCATACACACACTACTCTCAGGGCTCAGCACGAACAGGACAACAGCTCTCCCCGTGGACCCTCCCCACAGTTTTTTAACTTTTCACCCCTACCAGCATGTTTAAAAGAGCTTTCTTTTTTAACTTGTAATGGAGTGTTTATTAGTTTCTGGAAACCTGTTTTATTAAGAAAAGTTGAGGTTTCGGGGACGGATTATGGAGGAAGCAAAGGTATGTCGCATCAAGGGGAGTCACTGTACTTTATCTCTCTGTTTGCTCATTTGAGGGAGGGAGCTCAAGTGGGTAGATTTTGGAATCTTTTTTAACTCTAAAATTACACTAATCTGATTCCAACACCAGTTATTAGAAGTGGAGGAAAGTAGACCTTACCCCAAATATATTAATTAATTAATTACTGTTCAATTTAAGTGTTTTTTTTATTTTTATTTCACAAATTATAACTACTTTAGTACAACTAACTTTTATTTATATTTAATTCATCATTTATTTTCCACATAAGTTGAAGTAGTAAATTTTTGGGTTTTTTAAGTGTAGCTACTATCATACAATTAAAGTCCCAATAATCATAAATATCATGTAAAATCAATTCATTATATTACAAATAAATTAAAAATAGATACAATTCAAACTAAAATCACCTATAAAAACATATATACATAAAATTATATATGAACTAATATACATATTTTAAAAAGAAAAAAGGGCATATACATTAGTCGTAGATTTTTGTTTTAAAACCGGAGCCTGTAACATAGACGGAAGGGCAATAATGAAGAGTAAGTGGGACCCGAATGTGGCAGGGCGTGGGATAGGGATGAACATGACGTTGTCGGTTGTTTTGTACAGAGAAAGACTCCTTTAATCTCGTCAGAATTTCTCTCTTTCTGTTTTTGTTTTTAACACAAACCAAACTCTCTCTTTCTCTCTCTTGTCTCTAAACATTGACTCTTTTAATTTTTCATTTTTTATTTATCTTTCCCTCGGCTTCAACACAAGCAACCAAGCTGTCGCTTGTTGGATATGTAGTTGGCTTGTTGGGGGCACAGAAGCAAACCCAGATCTTTAACCCTAAAACTCATACCCCAGATCCATCTCTTTTCTTTCATGGTGTCTTAAAGCCTTAAAAGCTGCTGCCCACTTGCAGTTTCTGCCGTTTGCTGGTCATCTCTTTTTTAGGTCTGTGACTTTTGGTCCCATTTCAACTTTAATGTCTTTTGTTTGTTCTTTTTCAAGATATTGATTTCATCTCTCTCTCTCTCTCTTTCTCTCTCTTTCTTCTTTATCTCAGCTTACAGATGTTGTAACGGTTGAAATTAGCGGTATGGGTCGATGGATTTTGGCTGGATAATGCTAAATATCGGGAGGAATATAGGGGAAAAGGAAAACAATAAGATATCTACCCTAGATAAGCTTCTTGCATCATCATCATCATCATCACCGTCATCTCTTTTGATAACGTTTCAAAGTTTTCCGAGTTAGATGAATAGTTGAATAGTGAGCTTCATTTTAGGCTCTTTATTTTGTGTTTTGTCGATAATTAGTTGTTAAACTATGGAAGTTAGAGGTGAAGAACATGATATTAAAACGCCAGTGCGAGATGGGAATCATAATGGTGCTGCGGTTCTCACTTGCACTCAAACCCTAGACCATGTTCATCGTCCCCAAAGGCAACAATCACTTGGCCATGTTGGAAGATCTCCGAACCAGGATCGAATCGCCGGCGCCAGTGTTGCACCCATTTCAGTCAGTTCTAACACGAAGCCATTGGCGGGTGTCGTTAGGTATCGAGAGTGTCTGAAGAACCACGCTGCCAGCATCGGTGGAAACGTTTACGACGGGTGCGGTGAGTTCATGCCTAGTGGAGAAGAAGGAACACTGGAAGCGTTGAAATGTGCAGCCTGTGACTGCCACCGCAACTTTCACCGCAAAGAGGTTGATGGAGAGACCCAACAATTCGGAGGTAGGAAAAGCTTGATGCTTAACCCTCTTCAGTTGCCTCCACCATTGCCCTCTCCAACCATGCTGCACCACCACCACCATCACCATCAAAAGTATACAAGTCCACCCAGTGCAATGGTTACACCAATGAATGTAGCGTTTGGTGGCGGTGGCACCGAGTCTTCAAGCGAGGATCTTAACATGTATCAGTCTAATCAGGAGGGAATGGCGGCAGCAGCACCCCCTTATGTTTTGTCAAAGAAGAGATTTAGAACGAAATTTACACAGGAACAGAAGGACAAGATGTTGGAATTAGCGGAGAAATTGGGGTGGAGAATCAATAAACAAGATGAAGATGAAGTCGAAAAGTTTTGCGCTGAGTATGGGGTGAAACGGCAGGTTTTCAAGGTTTGGATGCACAACAACAAGAACGTGAAGAAGCCGCCTCAGGATCAGTAAGATTTCTCCTTCATAACCCCATATATATATATATATATATATATATAGACGGGGCAACGTACAAGATTAAACCAGACATTTTAGAGTTAAGAAAGGAGCTGGCCTTCATGTTCAAATTATAATTGTATAATTCTTCATTGTAAGCCATGGTTATGTCTTGGCAATTCAGCACCGTTCCAAACCCCCCCGCCTCCCAAAAACAAAGTAGTCTTGTATTAGTAATTAATTGTTCTTGTTTAAATTAATTATAATGGCAGTCTCTTTCTCATCATTTCAAGCTATGCCCCCAATCCCATTGTTTCTGATAACACTGTCGAAAAAGGAAATATGACATGGCGTAAATGCTACCGAATGCGAATGCGTGTCGTGTTTAATGCTGACTGAAAACTTGTGACTTCATTTCATGCACATTCATACCATCTGTGATTAAAAAATGTTTTATTTATTCAGAAATAGGTAAAATATTCTCGTTAAATGAAATAACAAATTAGATGTTTTATTAAAAATTTCATCCATTTTTATTATTAGAAATTAATATTGTATGTCACCATGAAATACAAGTTACATGTTATTATATAATTATTTTGTTAATCACACCAACTTTTAATAGAAAAGATTCATTTACTTTTTTATCTAATATATAAAAAATTAATTTATTTATTTTTTAATAAATGAGAAAAATATAATTAAACTTTCACTACAGCAAAATAGACTTTTAGCGGCGTTTTTTTGGGCATTTAGCGGTGTTTATAAGCGCCACTAAAAGTATTTGCGGCGCTTTTCTAAGCGCCACAAAAAACGCCGTCAATATAACCGTCGAAAATTTTTGCGGCTTTTATGAGAAAAATGCCGTTAAAGACCATGACTTTTAGCGACGTTTGTGAGAAAAGCGCCGCTAAAGACCATGGCCTTTAGCGGCGCTTCTTTTAAAAATGCCGCTAAAAGTCATGGCTTTAGCTACGTTTTCCAAAAACGCCACTAAAAGTCATGGCCTTTTATGCGCTTTTGTAAAAACGCTAAAAGTCGGGAGCCTTTTAGCGGCGCTTTTCCAAAAACGCCGCGAAAATTTCTTGACATTTAGCTTTTATACAAACGCTAATTTGTACAGATTTCAAAAATATAATTTTTCAATATTATACCCTCCCGCACTAAAACCAACCAATAACAAAGATATAATTCCAACCCAAAACAACAAATTTAGCATAAAAATCACAATCAATACATTAATTCTAAATGATACTTGAAATTTAATAAATTAAATGAATGATAATCAAACTATTGTAACAATAATGTTAAATGTAATAATGTCAAAACTTCTTACAACGAGAAACTAAATGTCTAAGATGGCGGTTTAGAATCTTTCAAACATTTGCATCATATGTCAAGTCAGTCTTTGGAGCTCTTCGATTTTCTCGTTTCGCTCGCTAGCATCGATGTCGCTCTGCTTTCTCTCGCTACTCTGCCGCCTCTCTTCCATCTTGCCGCCGCTTCAGATCTGCTCTAAGTCTTTCGGAGTTCTTCATATTTTCTTTGAACATCGCAATTTGTCGCCTCTCGCTAACTGTGTTTCTTGCATCCGAGCTATCTCGGTTTTGTAGCCTCGAACTTCAAAGACGAGATTGACCCGGAAGGCATGTAATCGCTAGGAGGCGGATCCAAAATATTGGGTCGGGGTAACACCAGATTCTTTAAATCAAACCCGATCATACCTTTCAAGACCAAAAACATTAGTGATAATTCTATTAAAAATATACTAAAGATTAGCAGAACTGTCAGTTGAAGCAGTTGTACCTTTCAGGACCCAAAACATCTGTAATAATTCTGTTATTAATCTCCTCAAGATTAATAGAACTATCAGTCGAAACAGCCGCTTCATACTCGGCCTTCTTCTCCTTTAGTTTATCCTAATAAATCAATGAAAGAGTTAGAAACAAAATATATAAATAAGAAAGAATGCAACATAATTTAACATTATAAATTTAAAACTATAAACGATGAATTAAACTATTATAATTAAACATTAGAAATATTTATAAAAATAAAATTTTATTAAGTAAATATACCAAAATTTACAGCCTTTGGATGTCATCGGAGATCCATCCTTCTTTCTATGCAGTAATGTCAAAAAGTCGAACGCGTCCAACTTTTTGACCAATCAAGTTTCCTACATTTTAGCGAAAAAATATAATTTAATAGTATAAAGTAATTAATATTTGATGTAATTAATAAATTATAATACCTCGGCCTCATTACACAAGCAAAACTTCTAGAACTCCGGTGTATGCGTGAATTTACATTTACATCTCACGCTTATTCCAACTCGCACACGGTCTACATAATGCAATTTGAATTATATATATAGTAAATACTATAAACCAAATAATTTATACGATTTTAGAAGTACGTAATACCTCTCCTTTTTTGAATTCCAAAATCTAACTTGATCTTCCCATTGGTACCTCAACATTCCTGTGGAACATTTCTTAATTTTTCGTCAAGCTTATGTCTTTCTTAAAATATAGTTTTTGAGCATGCTTTTATTGTCTCTCCATTTTTACCCAATGTCTTCTTCACATAGTCATCGAGACCTCTAAATTAAATCTACCTCAAGAAAAAAGTATAAAAGTTAATATAAATGAAAATTAAATTAAAGTATTATAAATTACATTCACGTTTTGTTACCTTAATATTTTCGAGAGCTCGATTTTGTTGGCATCGTGCATGTGATGCCATGATTAAGTAGTTAATGGGCAACATATTGGCATTTCGTGCTAAAATGCCCATATAGCCTCCTAACAATCGAGCTTCGGACCCAACAGTCGCCCATGATTGTTTCTCCTTACTTTAACACGATCGGTAGGCTCTAAGTCGATAAATCTTTAAGTAATGTACGCCCCGACCTCTCAAGGCCCCACCACCTTCAAATTGAAAAATGATATATTATTATATTAAAATTGAAAATGAATCAATAATAAAATTCAACATGCATGTAAAATAAACTTAACATTACTTTCAAATTCTCCGTGCTCGTTATCTATGTCCCAGAGTAGAAGATCCAACAACCTGCTTGTTGTTCACTACTATTAGCTTCTTCGGATTTGGAGTTTCATGGACAATATTTAAATCTCGTAATCGTCTTCTAGGCATTTTTCTTGCAATACACATAAAATAGTTCAAAATTTTAGTAACAAATAACAACAATAATAGGACATTTAAAATAGTTAAATTATATAACATGACCAACATGAAAATTATAATATTACATATAAATAATAAATCGTTAAATCTTACTATATCATATTTCAGTAAATATCTTCGTCCACATCCCGACGAACCCATTGAAATTGTTGACTAGTACTAGGATATTTTCGATTAAGTCTTGTTCTGGAAAAGGCAAAGTTTCTGATCTTTCGAGTATGTCATCTCTACTTCCACTGCCAATGTCGAAGAAGTCTTTAGGGGTGTTTCGAAGTACAACGTACCAACCCTCATCAATTGGATCTTCCGAGTAAAAAACTTATTTAACTTGAGAAGAAAACACATACGGCTCATCCATCAGTTGTTCTCCGGTGTGAATTAATCGAGAGAAATTCACCATTGTAAAGCCATATTGATCGTTTTTAATTCCGCGAGCCGTATTCACATCAGCCCAATCACCTCGAAATAAGACAACTTTGCATTTGCCGTAATAATCCAACTCAATGATGTCAGTAATAAGTCCGTAATATTCCAAATTCCCTTGACCGGATTACTGTCCCTAGCACTAGCATAACTTGTAATCGAAGAATTAACAACAATTTCGCAATTTTGGGTTCTCCTCAATCTCTCGCGATACCTTGTATGAAATCTGTATCCGTTGATGAGGAAGCCACTATATCTTTTAACTATTCTGTTTGGACCTTGTGAAAGCCATTTAACGTCATCATTTACTTCATTCCGACTCCAAACCTATTGAGTCGAAAGTAAATCGAGTAATTATGAATGTTATGAGAAAATATTATTACTTGTCAATGAAAATTTAAATTGCATACCATTTGGCTTAACCATTCATGAAATGATTCTGCGAACAACTTATTAATTTCTCGTCGATTTAATCTTAGAGTTCGTGAATGAGCTCTCAATATTTGTTTGTACTCACTACGGTAAAAAAGGTTTTACTTTGTTAAAAGACAAACAAATCATAATTGATGAGTATTTATCAAATTGTAGAACGTACTTCCAAAATGGTTCCATTGAATCGTGATGAAAAAGAACGTGTCGATGTGCTTGGACTCACGATCTATCGCTCTAATTTCGTAATTTTGACTCTGCGGTCGGTTCTCCGAAACTTTGAAATAAATAAGTTTCACCAAATTATGATCCGTGAGCCCAAAGATTTCTACTTGGTCTGTTCATTCTTGTTTCAACATCTTCCAAATACCTCGAACGAAAGTCATACATTACTCGCCAAGTAGCCCTAAGCAATTGATCCTTCCGGATAACGCTTATTGCGACAAGATGACTTCAATTTGGAAAGGAACCTAAACACGATATACAACATTATCAAAAGTTGCAAATAAAGGCATTTAATGAATGAAGGAATATTTTGCAAATAAAGTAAGACCTTTCAATGGGATACATCCATCGATAGAAAACGGTCCACCAAGAAGTGCTTCACCGGAGATGAATTAACAAGTGCACCATGATAGTGAAGAATGAAGGCGGGAATATCTTTTCCAGATTGCATAAAGTTAATGCGACTCGATCTTGTAGTCTCTCAAGTTCTTGAACATTCAAAACTTTACCACAAATGCCTTTCATTATATTTGACAGTTCAATTATGAGAGCCTTCACCTTTTTCGACATACAACACCGCATAGCAATCGACAAAGAAGTCTTGCATCAATATGTGATAGTCATGCGATTTTAAGCCATATAATCTTCGATCCTTAAGACTCACACATCGCGATATATTTGATGCATACGCATCCGGGACCTTTATATCCTTCAACACCGTACAAAACACTTCTTTCTCCGTCTTCAACATTGAAAAAATAGTAGGCGACAACCGATATTTCATATTCGAAGTGCTCGGGGATGAAGCTCACGCCGAATTCCCATGTGGACTAAATCAAGTCGACTCTGAAGATTATCTTTCAATTTTTCATCCACATTCAAAATAGTCCCAATGATGTTCTCGCAAACATTTTTCTCTATGTGCATGACATCAAGATTATGGCGTAAAATCTGATGCTCCCAACAAGGCAACTCGAAAAAAATACTTCTTCTTTTCCACAAGTCCACCTCATTAGGATCATCCTCTTCATCAGATTCATCATCAGATTCATCCCTAGATCTTCTATTTCTATGCGAGTTTGTCGGTTGATTCATCTTCCCATAAATGAAATTCATATCTTTCAACATTAACAATATTTCGGATCCACCGGTCATGAAGGAGTGGTCCGAACTCTTCAAGACCATCAAACCGAGCACTCGAAATCTAAATGTATGATTTTTCGGTAACCACCGACGATGCCCCATGTAAGAAAACTTCTTCCCATTATATAACCATTGCAAACATGTCTGCGCAGCATAACACGGACAAGCATAACGTCCCTTGGTACTCCAACCAGATAAATTAGCATAAGCCAAAAAGTCGTTAATAGTCCACATTAATGCCGCACGTAAATTAAAGTTCTCTTTTCTCATTGCATCGTATGTCTGAACACCAGCCCATAGTTGTTTTAACTCGTCAACAAGTGGCTGCAAATAGACGTCAATGTCATTCCCCGACCCTTTCTCTCCAGGTATAATCATAGACAAGATAAAAGAAGATTGTTTCATGCAAACCCATGGAGGCAAATTGTAGGAACAAGCACCACAAAGCCAAGTCATTGACGTTGTGCTCATGAGTTTGTGGGTTAAATCCATTGGATGCTAGCCCAAGCCTCACACTCGAGGATCGCTTGCAAAGCTTGGAAATTTGGAGTCAAAACATTTCCAAGCTAAAGAATCTGTAGGATGCCTTAACAACCCATCATCGGTTCGTCCATCACGGTGCCACATCATTGATTCGGTTGTCTTCGACGACATAAAAAGTCGTTGAAGCCTCTCAGATAGCAAAAAATACCGCAAAATCTTAACTCGCTACTTCTTTGATCGTGTATCATGTTCATCCTCGTTACCGTCCTCTGTATTTCTATTAATCCAAGGGATTGGCGATACATGACAAAGACTGTTGGTTTATGCGGTCGCCTAATACAACATGCGATCATTTGGGCAATTGTGAATTTTGTTGTATCCAAGGCCCAAATCCTTTATCAATTTCTTCATGTCTTTGGAAGATTGAGGATTTTTGCAAACGGAACATTTCTTGCGAAACTCTAACAAAGATTGTCAACGAGTTTCCTGCCTACCCCCCAAACATTTCAAGTGAAAAGACGAATAGAGAATGACAGTTTGTAAAATTTTGATCCTCATACGCTTCTTCATTCATTTCACCAAGTAACGTGTTGAACCTCACCGCTTCTTCATTTCATTGTTCATCCGAAGACACTTCTTTCCCTTCGGTGAAAGTATTTCCTCCAAAATTATGATTATCGGTTGCACCTAAGTCGTGGAAATGACCGAAACCATCATCACAAGATATTAAAAGCATCCCGCAACATGTTTTCCATGTTATCGTTACTAACATTCTGATTGAAAGCACTATGAGGATACCCCAGATTCATTGATGAAGATGCTCCACTAGATGTACACTCTCCATGAAAAGCCATATTTTGTACCCCCGAACAAAGCCATCAACAACTAGATGTTCGTAGACCACTTCACGATAATGCCAGTTAATATTGCAACACTTCTTACACGGGCAAAGAATCATATTCTCTTGGCTTGCATTTTGAAATACGAAATTTAGAAAAGTTTCTACTCCATTTCGATAGCCGTTGCTTACCCTTGACAATTTCATCCAACTCCTATCCATTTCATAGTTGTTGAAGTCTAAAGTTGACAATAAATTATACGGCTAAATTGTTAATTAATAATTAATGTAAATAATGCTATGGAATTTGATCTTAAAATTAAGTAAGTTATGTATTCTTTAAGATCCATCATACGCAGCATTGTTACACCTAGGAGGATCCATTATATCAAATAAAGTGAGATATAAGGCAACCCGTCAAAGTTTCCAAATTTATATACTTTGAATCCTTTTTTTCTATATAGTATTATAAGTTATGAAATATAATCGTCAACTTATGTATTTAATAAATGTTATATTATTTCGATATTTAATTTGGTAATTCTTTAAAATCCATCATACGTGGCATTGTTACAAGGAGGATCCATTATATCGACTGAGATATAAGGCAACCCGTCAGTTTTCAAACCTATATACTTTGAATTTTTTATATACAAGTATTATGTAAGTTATGAAGTTTGATCTTAAGGAAAATTATGTAAGTTATGAAATTTAATCGTAAACTTATGTAAGTTATGAAATTTGATCTTAAAATTAGGTAAGTTGTGTATTCTTTAAGATCCATCATACGCGGCATTGTTACACTTAAGGAGGATCCATTATATCTAACAGTGAGATATAAGGCAACCCATCAGGTTTCCAGCCTATATCCTTTGAATCCTTTTTTTTATATACAAGTATTATGTAAGTTATGAAGTTTGATCTTAAGGGAAAATTATGTAAGTTATGAAATTTAATCGTAAACTTATGTAAGTTATGAAATTTGATCTTAAAATTAGGTAAGTTATGTATTCTTTAATATCCATCATACGCGACATTGTTACACCTAGGGAGGATCCATTATATCTAACAGTGAGATATAAGGCAACCCGTCAGGTTTCCATCCTATATACTTTGAATCCTTTTTTTTTATATACAAGTATTATGTAAGTTATGAAGTTTGATCTTAAGGGAAAATTATGTAAGTTATGAAATATAATCGTCAACTTATGTAAGTTATGAAATTTGATCTTAAAATTAGGTAAGTTATGTATTCTTTAAGATCCATCATACGTGGCATTGTTACACCTAGAGAGGATCCATTATATCGACTCGAGATATAAGGCAACCCGTCAAAGTTTCCAAATTTATATACTTGAATACTTTTTTTATATACAAGTATTATGTAAGTTATGAAGTTTGATCTTAAGGGAAAATTATGTAAGTTATGAAATTTAATCGTAAACTTATGTAAGTTATGAAATTTGTTCTTAAAATTAGGTAAGTTATGTATTCTTTAAGATCCATCATACGCGGCATTGTTACACCTAGGGAGGATCCATTATATCTAACAGTGAGATATAAGGCAACCCGTCAGGTTTCCAGCCTATATACTTTGAATCCTTTTTTTTTTTATATACAAGTATTATGTAAGTTATGAAGTTTGATCTTAAGGTAAGTTATGAAGTTTGATCTTAAGTTATGAAGTTTTATGGTTTCAAGGTTTAGGGTTTAGGGTTTAAGATTTAAGGCATTGTTAATAAATGTTATTAGCTAATTATGTATTTAATAAATGTTATATTATTTCGATATTTAATTTGGTAATTCTTTAAGATCCATCATACGTGGCATTGTTACACCTAGGGAGGATCTATTATATCTGACTCTTAGATCTAAGGCAACCCGTCAGGTTTCCAGCCTATATACTTTGAATCTTTTTCTTTTATCTATACAAGTATTATGTAAGTTATGAAGTTTGATATTAACTTAAAATTAGGGGTTAAGGCTTAGAGGTTAGGGGTTAGGAGTTAGGGGTTAAGGGTTTAAAATTTAAGGGTTTAAGGGTTTAAGGTTTATGATTTAAGGGTTAAAGGTTAGGGGTTGGGGTTAAGGGTTAGGGGTTTAAGATTTAAGGGTTTAAAGGTTTAAGGGTTTATGGTTTAAGGTTTAAGGTTTAGGGTTTAAGAGTTATGAGTTAGGGGTTAAGGGTTTAAAATTTAGGGGTTTAAGGGTTTAAAGTTTAGGGTTTAAGGTTTAAGGTTTAGAGTTTAAGGGTTAAGAGTTTATGGTTAGGGTTTAAGGGGTTTAGGGTTAAGGGTTAGGGGTTTAAAGTTTAAGGGTTTAGGTGTTTAATGTTTAGTGTTTAAGGTTTTAAGGTTTAATGTTTAAGGTTTAGGGTTTTAGAGTTTAAAATTTAGGGTTTAGGATTTAAGGTTTTAAGGTTTATGATTTTAGGGTTTTATGGTTTTAAGGTTTAGGGTTTAGTGTTTAGGATTTAAGGCATTGTTAATAGATGTTATTAGCTAATTATGTATTTAGTAAATGTTATATTATTTCGATATTTAATTTGGTAATTCTTTAAGATCCATCATACGTGGCATTGTTACACCTAGGGAGGATCCATTATATCTGACTCTGAGATATAAGGCAACCCGTCAGGTTTCCAGCCTATATACTTTGAATCCTTTTTTTTATATATACAAGTATTATGTAAGTTATGAAGTTTGATCTTAACTTAAAATTATGTTAGTTGTGAAATTTGATCGGTAAATAATGTAAGTTATGAAATTTGATCTTAAAATTAGGTAATTTTTGAATTCTTTTAGATTCATCATACGTGGCATTGTTACACCTAGGGAGGATCCATTGTATCTCACTGTGAGATATAAGGCAACCCGTCAGGTTTCCAG
Organism: Gossypium rotundifolium; assembly: GCA_025506655.1. Classification (NCBI taxonomy): domain Eukaryota; kingdom Viridiplantae; phylum Streptophyta; class Magnoliopsida; order Malvales; family Malvaceae; genus Gossypium; species Gossypium rotundifolium. The sequence continues at coordinate 151,783,652 of CP106722.1, forward strand.
CCTATATACTTTGAATCTTTTTTTTTATCTATACAATTATTATGTATGTTATGAAGTTTGATCTTAACTTAAAATTATGTAAGTTGTAAAATTTGATCGGTAAATAGTGGCATTGTTATGAAATTTGATCTTAAAATTAGGTAATTTTTGCATTCTTTTAGATTCATCATACGTGGCATTGTTACACCTAGGGAGAATCCATTATATCTCACTGTGAGATATAAGGCAACCCGTCAGGTTTCCAGCCTATATACTTTGAATCTTATTTTTTTTATCTATACAATTATTATGTATGTTATGAAGTTTGATCTTATCTTAAAATTATGTAAGTTGTAAAATTTGATCGGTAAATAATGTAAGTTATGAAATTTGATCTTAAAATTATGTAATTTTTGTATTCTTTTAGATTCATCATACGTGGCATTGTTACACCTAGAGAGGATCCATTATATCTCACTGTGAGATATAAGGCAACCCTCAGGTTTCCAGCCTATATACTTTGAATCTTTTTTTTTCTATACAATTATTATGTATGTTATGAAGTTTGATCTTATCTTAAAATTATGTAAGTTGTGAAATTTGATTGGTAAATAATGTAAGCTATGAAATTTGATCTTAAAATTAGGTAATTTTTGTGAAATTTGATCGGTAAATAATGTAAGTTATGATTTAAGGTTTAAGGTATTAGGGTTTAAGATTTGGGTTTGGGGTTTGGGGTTTTAAGTTTGGAGGTTTGGAATTTAAGGTTTGAGATTTAGGGTTTAAGGTTAATGGTTTATGATTTAGGGTTTAGGGAATATTGTTTAGGGTTTAAGATTTATGATTTAGGATTTAAAGTTTTAGGGTTATAATATTTAAGATTTAAGGTTTAGGGTTTTAAGGTTTTAGGTTTTAGTGTTTGGAGTTTAAAGTTTAGGGTTTGGGGTTTAGGGTTTGGGGTTTGGGGTTTAGGGTTTAAGATTTAGGGTTTAGAGTTTAGGGTTTATGGTTTATGGTTTGGGGGGTTTAGGGGGTTTGTGGTTTAAGGTTTAAAGTTTAAGGTTTAGGGTTTTAGGGTTTAAGGTTTTAGGGTTTAAGGTTTAGGGTTTTTGGTTTTATGATTTTAAGGTTTAAGGTTTTAGTGTATAAGGTTTAGGGTTTAGCATAAATGACAAATATAACTTAGCAAATAATATGCAATTATTACAATTTAAATATAACTTAGCAAATATTACGACTAAAAATGATGAAAGCATAGAAACCTATAAAAAGTTTACTTGCTTTATGTACCGCTTCTTAACTCTCCTGAAACAATAGACGCTTTTTCACCTGTTATTGTTCAAGTTTTGATGATTGACTTGAACTATTTGGCACCATAAGATGTCGATAAATTAACAAAAATCTTGTTCATTGAGAATAAAGATGCAACTAAGTCGAATAAGAATATAAACTTTTTCTCCCTTGAGGAAATGAATATACAATAGTTGCTAAGCGTAAATCAAACTCAAAGGACAAAGGGCTACCGAACCCTTTGGTTTTCATTATAAGTACCAAAAACCCCTAAATCCCATCCAAAAGAATGAATGAAAGGGTTTGCACCGTGAGCTTTCGAAAATAATAGATGGAAAAGAAGAAACATATATAACCTAAGTATACTTTCAAGTATAAATGGCCAATAACAAATAACATCGAGCAATCAATAGATTACCATTCACACAATAAATTTAAAAGATAGCAAGAAAAAACTAACTCAATGAAGATACCAGCTTAAAATTATTGGAGAGGGGATAATCCAAATCCAGATTCTTAAAAAAAAAAAAACTAACTCAATCAATAAAAAAACTTAAATTAAATTTAGAATTTAAGACTCAAAAGATAAACTCAAGTTTATTTGACTTTCGTGTTCAAAATTAGAATTGATTTCAAGAATAAAAAAAACTAGCTAAATTATTATGCTCATTTATCCATTTAAACCTAGATTACTCAAGCCCGAACTTGAGTTAAGAGTTGAAAATTTTTAATATTACTAATTAAACAAAATTTTTGAATTAGACTCAAACACTAATCGAGTGGAGTATTATAAGACTCAATCTCCCCTCCCTTAATAGCATGAGATTACCTTCAATATCAAAACAATTCTTAAAATTCTAGTTTTTTTTAGACTATGCAATTTTTAGACTATACAATACAGGCGGGTCCTCGAATTTGTTTAAGCAAAGAATTCACTTCCAAAAAATATTCAGTAACATACCTCTTAAGGATGAAACACTTCCAGAATTTAAGATCGAATCAGTTCTTAAAATATTCAATTCTTAAAAAGTTTTTCAACAAAATCAAGATTAGGGAAAAAATTCACTTCCCAAAAATATTCAAATCAAACTCAATGGCAACCGTATTTAAGATCGAATCAGTAACATACCTCTTAATGATGAAACAGTAGGTTCCTCGATCAATAAGAAAACTCGATTCCTCCTCGTAAGCTGCAAAAAAAGGGGAAGCGTTTAGTAAAATTAACCCCTAATAAATATTTGAGCAAACAAAATAAAAAGAAAATATTAAATAATCAGTCGACGGTAGTGAATCGTACCAAGCTGGTCAGAAACTAGAATGATTGTGAGAGCCGAGAAAGTGACCGGAAATATGACAAACGAGAAGGGGATTCAAGAAAAAAGAAAAAAAGGAAGAGACTGGAAATCAAAGCAACAGAAATAGATTTAGGGAGATTGGGGAAGTATTTCGCACCAGGAATCGAAGAAAAATTTGGGGATTGGGAGGGGAAACGAGAAAGGGGATTAGGGATTAGGGTTTTCGAGAAATTGGAAAATGGGGGAACAGAATAGTCTTAGGCTATTAAAATGGATAGATAAAGAACGACGCCGTTTCAATAGAAAATTTAACCCTATTGAGGCGCTTTCCAATAAATGCCACTAAAAATTTCCAGAAAAAACGCAATGCTTTTTCTTCCATATTGTATGCGTTTTGGGCTAAAACGCCGAGAATAACATGGACCATTTTACGGCATTTTTCAAAAAGCCAGTAATACATACTTTTTGCGGCGTTTTCCGCTAAACGCCACTAACGATACTAACTGTGCCACAAAAACGATGTCGTGAAGCTTAATGTAAATATATATTTGCGGTGTTTTTTAGGAAAATGCCACTAAATATAGACTTATAGCGGCGTTTTTGTAACTAGCGCCACTAATACTTGATGATATTTGTGGAGTTTTTACGGAATCGCCAGGAAAAAAAAGTTTAAACGACGCTGTTTTGCATTGTACTGATATATTTTTGTGGCGTTTTATTCACAAACGCCACTAATTCATCCAACAAATTTTCAAACGATGCCGTCTTTGAATCTATTGATTGCTTTTGTGGCGTTTTTGTATAAAACGCCGGTAATTTTTAATATCATTTAATCTATATATTTGTATACTATTATTAATTAATCCAATTACTTATTTTTTATATTTATAAATTTAAAATATATCATAACTCTAAAATATATCATAACCATAAAACCCTAAACCCTAAACCCTAAACCCTAACTCTAAACCCTAAAACTCTAAACCCTAAACACTAAACCCTAGACCTATAAACCTTAAACCCTAAACCCTAAACCCTATATCATAACTCTTAAACTATCAACCCTTAACCCTTAACTCTAAACCCAAAGCTATAAGCCTTAAACCCTTAAACCCTATAAAACTCTAAATACATAACCCTAAACTCTAAACCCTAAAATATTTTAAACCCAAAACCTTAAACGACAAACCTTTATAAACTCTAAGCCCTAAACACCATAAACCATAAAACCCTCAATCATAAACCCTTACAAATATATAAACCCCTATAACCACAAATACTAAACCTTAAATCAATAACTCTAAACCACTAAAACACTAAAGTATAAACATTAACCCTTAAACCATACGACCCACATATTACACCCTAAATGCTAAACCCTTAACACTAAGGCACATTTTTTACACTTTTTATATTTACATGAAAACGACGTCTTTTTTGTTTTGAAATAAAAATTATATTCTGGCGTTTTTGTTAAAAACGCCACTAAAGATTACATTTAGCGGCGTTTTTATAACAAACACCGCTATAAGTTAGACTTTAGCGGCATTTTTTAAAAACGCCTAAATTTATCCCATTTTACATCGTAATTAAAACAGCGTCGCTTCGCTTTTGAAAGAAACAAATTAGTGGCGTTTTCTTAAAAACGCCGCTAAAGATCACATTTAGCAGCGTGTTTTGTAAAAAACGCCACTAATTTTTTCCCATTTTAACATTGCAATTAAAACGTCGTTGTTTTTGTTTTGAAATAAAAAATATTTTCCGGCGTTTGGTAGAAACCGCTGCTAAAGATCCAAGCATTAGCGGCGTTTTATAAAAATCGCCGCTAAAGGTCCAAGCATTAGCGGCGTTTTATAAAAAGCGCCGCTATAGGTCAGAGATTTAGTGGCGTTTTCTTAAAAGCGCCGCTATACGTCGGAGATTTAGCGGCGTTTTCTCAAATGCGCCGCTATATATCGTTTTTAGCGGCGTTTATTTAAAAAACGCCGCTATTGATCGTTTTGTTGCGGCATTTTCCTTCAAACGCCACGATTGTGTAATCTTGGTGGCGTTTTAAACAAAAACGCCACTAAAAACGCCGCTAAAAGTCTGATTTGGTGTAGTGTTTTAATATATATATATTCATGATACATTTACCTACCCTCGGCTAATTTATAAGGTAAAATATATATTTTTCTAATGTTTTTATAAGTTTTTGAACCCTTTTTTTATTGGGGACCATTTAAGTTTTTGGCTTTTGATGTATGGTGATTGATATGAACCTTGCAGATTAAACAACAACGTCTCGGCATTTTTATTCGGATTTTGAAACTCTCTCTTGAATCTTAACTCTCAACACAAATTGTATTCCAATATACCTTCTCTTGAATCTAACTTTCAACACAGATTGTATACACATACCTTCCCCACCTCAAAAAGAAAAAGAAAAACTACGGAATTAAATGGACAATAAGCCTCAGTGAGATTGTGACCCCGACACATTTGTCCTGCTTGAATGTTGGTGGCATCTTTACACAACAAATGAAGCCGATACCCCTTTAACCGTTTAATATCTCCACCTGGTTTAATTTTATAATCCTCACGTTCATAAGTAAAATTTTGGATTTGAATTTTGGGAAGGGAGAAAATATTTTGATGAAAGTTATTCATACTAGGTATCACTAAGAGAAAGAGAAAGAGAAGGAGAAAATGGCCGTAGTGACAAAAAAGTTGGTTCACCTATGATAGGTGGAGGTCGAAGTAAAGAGGAAAGGAAGTGTTAAGGCTTATTACTAGGGTTGTTGAAAATGAGGAAGGAGTTTCCTCATTCATTCATCATGCCTTGGGATATTTATAGGGGAAGAGTCTCTTGTCCAATTATGGCATGTCATCGACAAGCTCAAGGTATGGTAACTGTGTGATTAAACCAAATGAAAGCCTGTTATTCATTGGTTGTCATCAAGTGTAATATATTTGACATTCTCTGTACTGATATAGTATGAGGTTATTGGATTTCAATAGTCTTATAGTCGTCTTCTCTTGATGAGTGCGCACCTAATAATGAGTTGTCTAATAGGGGTCTCTTATTAGCGAGTCACTAAGAACGGGTGATCTTATGAGTGGTGTGAAGCATGTGGGTGGTTGGTCATTATGACCAGCCGAGTGGTAGGAGGTGAAGGGCTATCCGGGGGTGTTTCTCATGTTGTTACAGCCACGCAATGTTACTAAAAATAGACCAAACTAGTCTGTCTGATCAAGAACCGATTGGTATACTAGTCTAAAGTAAAGAGGAGAACTAGTTAGCCTGCAAATCGATATAAACGGCGATTGAACCGTGAATCGATAAACTGGTTCAATTGGTTTTTTTATTTTGTTCTATATTTTTGGACAAACCCAAGTAAAAAAAAGAAGAAAACGTTTCAGAAGACCAGATCCTTCAAGTAATGTAAATCTGCATGGCCTCTATTTTTTTGTTGCTAAAAACCGAATTATTTTCCTTTCTTCTTCATAGCTTAATGTTTGGGAATCCTCAATCCTTTGCACATGAAATAGTTTTCTCAAGGTTTGAGTGAAAAGGGAAAAAAAAGACATGACAATTGACAAAAGAGAAAGAATGAAAGATGAAAAAGGAAGCTGGCGGCAAAGGGAAATGAGAAGATGAAGTAGCAGAAAATAGTAAAAGCTACTTACTTTTTCTTTTCTGTGGATTATGGGCTTTATCTTATTAGTTGGGCTGATCTCTAAATTTAAAAGGTCCACTCATTTAAAGTTTTTGAAAGTATTTTTTTAATAATTATTGTTTTAAAATATTGAATTGGTTTTGGTTGAACCGGGATTGAAACAATCGAACCGGTTAAATCAAGAATTGATAGTCTATTCAATTTAACCACCAACCCAATTTAAAAAACATTGATCTCACCTGACGAAGTCAGAAGGATGTACAATGTGGCGGAGAATACACAAAATATAAAATATAAAATATAAAACATTATAAGTAAAAATTAAAGTTTTGTTGTTAAAAAAAATCCATAGTATTAAATAAAATAAAAATTATTTTATATTGAAAAATAAAAACATGAAGTTACATATAATGAAAAACATTATTAATTCAAATTAATAGAAATATTAAGTTAATAAAGTAATGTGATATAACCTAAAACTTTGGAAGGTCAGGCATAAGTCATTGTGGTTTATAAGGATTAAAATAAATTTGTTTTCAAAATTCATAGGGCAATAGAGCAATTTGACAGAATTTAGGGAAGGTGAGGGACGTCAGTCCCCTCTAAATTTGCTACTGGACTCAGCTCTATAGTCAAATAATAAAATTTGGATGTCCTTCCCACCATTCCCATGCATGCAAAGGTCAATTTCAACTTTCATCTCCAAATTTTGTATTTATATCCTTGGGTTTTTTAAGAGAGCAAGTTCACCAATGAAATGAAAAGATAATAATATTGGCATTCTTTTTATTATTATAACATTTTATTAACAACGGGTTCAAACCACATAAAAGGTTTGATCCAAAAAAGAAGAAAAAAAAAAAAAGTACTGATAGTGATAGTGATAGTGTTTTTCCCATCAATCTCTATATTATAGGATGAGAACCATGCTTTGATATCCCATCTTAAACCAAGCTTGTGGCTACAGGTGCAGCTCAAACCTTGACTTCGGGTGTTTCCGCAGATGAGCTTGCTGGTGTTGGTGCTGGTTCCGAGGCTGGTGAGGATGAAGGTGAAGAAGCGAACATGCCCCCAATACCGCTGCACATCACAAATAAATTTCAACATAAAAGGCTTATGTATGTAATTACTAAAATTTAAAATAATATTGGTTTTCATGGTTTCTTTTTTCACCTGATCTTGTCCTTAGCCCAATCGGTCCATGATTCATTGGAATTATCGTGTCCCTCATGACCTGGTGCCTCAGCTTTTGCAGCGTTTGATTCTGTTGATGCTGTAGGTGACGTTGCGGCGGCGTCACCAACGACGGAATGGATTGAAACAACCACGATCATTGAGATCAAAACAATGACCAAAGCAATCTTTGCCATTTTTGTTTTTTGAGTTTATGTAAAAAAAAAAAAAATTAAAAGTAAAAGAGAAAGGAATGAATTTATTTGTGAATATGAAAATATTTAGTAAAATGTGATGGATGAATTTGAGATTGAAATCATGAAATATTTATAGGGTTTAAGAGGAGATATGTACGACGAATCCATAGGCATAGGTGATTGGTTAAGTGCCTAATGACCCAACACAAGTTTAACTGTGAGAGAATTTCGGAAAAATCAATTCAAACTTCCATTTATGTCGGTCTGGTTGGCTTATGAATTTCGTATAAACATCATCAAAATTTCGATTTTTCATATCAAATCATTTTACCAACATGCTATTTCCGCTTCCATAAAATGTAAGTTATTTTTAATGTTCGCTCATATATCAAAATTACCAAAATCAAATTTAATAAAAACTATCAATTAAACTACAAATCATGTATCTAAAATATATCTGCGTGTTTCAATAAATAATAAAACATAATTTTAAAACTAATAATAATTACATAAATGCAATATATAAAATATTAAAATAAAAATTAGTTTAAATTGTGAGAAAAAAAATTAAATAGATAAATACATCATATTAAGAATATTAAGTTCACTCCAATTGTTTATCATGATTGTCGAAACCATTTTAAAATCGGGTTTTAAAAAAAATGGGGATCGACTTTAAAAAATAAAAACGGGAGTCGCCACCAATCTTTTTCACTTAGGTGTGATTGGATCACCTTGTAAAACATTTTATTTTAAAAACATTTCTGGTCCACGAAAACAAGAAAACGAGTTCGGGAGTCGGTTACGTATGAGGAAGGGTTAGCACCCTCATAACGCCCAAAAATTGGTACCAAATCGATAAAATCATGTCCAAATATTGAAAATAAGAAAATTATAAAATATGATCCTTTTATTTGAAAGAAAACCAAGACTTACCTATCCCAAAGAAATAAAGTACTTTACTCAGTAAGTTAAGGTATAGCACCTCATGACTTTAAAATTAAGCTCGTCTTTATTCGAGGAAATTCTTACCTCGAGACGTAAAATGTCGAACCTAGTAAGTTAAGGCAAAACACTTTGAATTCCCAAGAATAAGTTTTTTTATTTTGAAATTAATAAACCTCAAATTTCTTTAAAAAAAGAGATATGTAATACTTAAAGTTTCACGAGAAAAATCGAACCCAATAAGTTAGGGCAAGATTCTTCTCGAAATTCCCCAAATATCACATATCATCATATTTTAAAAATTATTTGAAATAAATTTAGAAAAGGGAGATACGTAATACCTAAAGTTTCACCAGAAAAATCAAACCCAATAAGTTAGGGCAAAATTCTTCTCGAAATTCCCCAAATATCACATATCACCATACTTTGAAAATCATTTGAAATAGAAGGTGTCGATTCAAAATATATTTTATAAAAGCTATGATTTGGATAAGATATTAAAACATATATTAAAATAAATAACAAATTATAAATAATAAAAATATAATCTACAAATCATACTAACAATGAATGATAAAATAATAACACAAATATAATGAACTATGCTAAACAATAATAAACAATCTAAAGCAAATAAAAACATATAATGGCAATAAAAAAATTAAACAACGAGAAAAAATACTTTTATATAAAATAACACAAATTTAAGATAAAAGGTACCTATAAATATAAAATTTAATAATGTAATATATATATATATATATATATATATATAAATGATAGCAGTAAAATAATTAATAAATAGTAAAAAGTATTTTAGAAAAACATGTATAAAACTACATATATAATATAAAAATATAAATAAAATACGTTAGATAATATAGATAATTTAAAATAAGGATTTTAGGAATATATGATATAACCTAATACTATATAATGTATAAAAAAGATAATATATTAATAATACATAATAAAAAATAATATTAAATCATATAAAATAAATAATAATAATTAAACATATAATAGATTATATATATATATATATATATATATATATATAACTTATACTATTAATAGATTAACTTACAAGTAAAAATATTTAATTTGATAAAAATATTTAATATAATAACAAAATAATTTAAATTAAAAATAATAATAAAAGAAATTTAGGATAAATATAAGGGGTTAAAATATAAATAAAAAGAAAGAAATGGACTTAATTACAATGCGCTAAAAACATGAGGGGATGAAAAAGGAAATATTCCCGGAGTATTATGCGCTGCGTTTTGTCCAGGGACTAAAATGAAAGACGAATAAAATTTAAGGGTAAAATTAAAAGTAATGAAAACTTAATTATAAAATTATAAAAAAAAGCGGAAGGGCTGAAAGCACAATTAGCCCTTCCGTAAAAACACGCGGATCCTTCGGGTCAAATCGGGTCAGAATTCGGGTAAAAGCTAAACGACGCCGTTTTGTGCTTATCAGATTAAACAGAAACGACGTCATTTTTTGACACTTATAAAAGTCGATATTCAAGCCCAAAAAATCATTTTACACTCGATTTTAAAAAAAAAATTAGAAATGTTCTCTCAAGCCTCGTTTAAGCTCCGTTGCCGGACATTCGGGCCACCGCATCACGCGCCTCCATGGCCGACGGCCGGAGGCTAAAACCTCAATTTTTGGTGACTTTAAAAGGTAAATCGCATCTCTTTATCTCTTTGACAGTGTTTATAGAAGAAAAAAAATAGATCGAAGAAAAGAATAAATAAAATAAAATAAAGTGAGGAAAAAAAAAACACCTTTGCTGTTAAAACTTTCTTTTTATTCAGTATCTCTTCTGTTTGTGTATTTTGTGAATACTTTTCTCTATTTTTATCGTGTTTCTTTTTGTGTATTTGTGTATCCCTATCTCTCGTATGCATAAATCTCTCTGTATTGTCTCCCTGTTGTTTACAAATTTTTGGGGTTTAAATAGACCCGAAATAAAATAATAAAAAAGGGAATACAAGATTTTTGCCATTTTGCTTGTTGTTTCTTTCCTTTTCTTGTAGGGCGAAAATCTCGACGACGATGAAGGCTGTGATGGCGGCGCTGGTATTGCGGCGTGATTAGCGACGTGACCCAGGTGCGACGTTCGAGCTTCTGCTGAGGCGGCGCCTAGGGTTTCTGAAACCCTAAGCCACTATTGATCCTGTTTTAGTTCCTGGGCCTTTTGGGCTATCTCTACTATTGGGTCTGGGTGTATTTGGATAGATGGCTAAGGGTTTTGTAATTGGGTCAAGGGTTACTGGGTGGTCTGTTATTAGGTTTAATTTTGGGCCATCAAAATTGGCTTTGTATAATAGACTGTTAAAAAACATTTATTTATTTTTTTATTTTTATTTTCTGGTTTATTTTAGCCTGGTCAAAATTGGGCTGTTACTGTTGCCCCTCTTTGCTCATTGTCGTGTAACGAGAATGGAGCAAAGACTAGAAAATGACCAATTTTGCCCGGTCTTAGCCGAGTCTCGACTTCTTGATCCTCGTCTTCTTCAAATGTCTTCCAATCCGCTGCAACTTCAATGGTATTTGAAACTTCATCTTGATTTCAATAAGTTTGATAGCTTCAACTTCATGAAGGTAGTATCCACTATCTTTTGATCTGCTCCACTGCAACCTCAGGGAGACCAAATCTGATATTTTCAATCTGATCCCTACAAATTCAGGGATCACCAGACTGATGTCTTTGATCTGCTTCCTGCAAGTTCAAGAAGATAAGATCTGCTATTTTCAATATGATCCCTACAAACTCAGAGATCACCAGACTGATGTCTTTGATCTGCTTCCTGCAACTTATGGAATGTCAAATATGCTATTTTCAATCTGATCCTTGCAAACTCAAGGATCACTAGACTGATATCTTCGATCTGCTTCCTGTAACTTCAGGAAGATCAAATATGCTATCTTCAATCTGATCCCTGCAAAATCAAGGATCACCAGGCTGATATCTTCGATCTGCTTCCTGCAACTTCAAGAAGATCAAATCTGCTATCTTCAATCTGATCCCTGCAAACTCAGGGATCACCAGACTGATGTCTTTGATCTGCTTCCTGCAACTTCAAGAAGATCAAATCTGTTATCTTCAATCTGATTCCTGCAAACTCAGGGATCACCAGACTGATGTCTTCGATTTGCTTCCTGCAACTTTAGGAAGATAAGATCTGTTGTCTTTAATCTGATCCCTGCAAACTCAGGGATCACCATACTGATGTCTTCGATCTGCTTCCTACAACTTCAGGAAGATAAGATCTGTTGTGCCTTCAATCTACTTCCTACAACTTCATGAAGATAAGATCTGTTGTGTCTTTGATCTACTTCCTACAACTTCAGGAAGATAAGATCTTTTATCTTTAGTCTGCTCCCTACAACTTCAGGGAGATAAGACTAAAATATTCTTTTGATCTACTTCCTACAACTTCAGGAAGATAAGATCTTTTTTCTTTAGTCTGCTCCCTACAACTTCAGGGAGATAAAACTAAAATATCTTTGATTTGCTTCCTACAACTTCAGTAAGATAAGATCTTTTGTTTTCGATTCGCTCCACTGCAACTTCAAGGAGATAAAATCTTCTGTCTTTAGTCTACTCCACTGCAACTTTAGGGAGATAAGACTGAAAGTGTCTTTTGATCTGCTTCCTGCAACTTCAGAAAGATTAGATCTGAAACTTCACCGATATCGTTGCACCATCTACTGAAGGACATATCCTGTAGACTCGGTTTCATTTTTATGAGTGACATGAATGCAACATGTCATGAAAATGATTCTTTTTAAAAGACTAGGATGTAAAGATTGTAATGAATCAAATGCTCCTAATGAGATTTGCTATGATGCAAAAAATGTTATGAGTATGATTCCTACTTTAGGTGTTATCACTCATTTGTTTTTCCTTTCTTGTTCATCAATCATACTCTGTTTAACCAGCTTGCCCCAATGTAATTTCTGAGTCAGCCCCCTTGGATCTTGAGATATGAAGTTGGTAACTCCCATTGCAACTTCAGAGGAATGACGTTTGGTTTCTTTCATATTTCTGTTACTACTCAAAGGTACAGAACTTGTATCACTTTCAATCTATTACACCATTCCCTGGGTGTAATGACCAGATATATGTGTCTGAATGGGTGTAGGGTATCCCGACAATGATCCCCTTTTACACTCGGATTGACCTTATTCGTCATTTGCTTGATGTGGTGCCACCAACGAAATTGTCTTATCCAATAAGAATTTGAAGAGATCATCATTTTTCAATGTTTTTAGCCCTTAAGCTTGGTGAGTTCTGAACAATAGTCACGTTTCAGATTCCTCATATTATTCAGAAGCTTCTAGAGTAATATGCGAAACTCCTTTTATGAAAGTGTTATTAGTCCATAGATCGTTATTTCAATATAAATGCTTGAAAAAGAATACAAAAATGGACGAGAAAGAAATTAGTCAAGAGCATAGCTCGAAACAAATAAGTTAATCAAAGATAACCAAGGCAATAAATGAAAATTGATTGGTATATCTTAAAAAGAATAAAGTAAATATAGCAAAGACTATAAAAGAAAATTAATTAGGGTGTTTCTTTAAAAAGAATAAAGTAATCAAAGATTTAAAATGGGTAAAATAGGAAACTAGGTGCCCTAGATATCGCAGTCTGAGCTTCTCTGTTCCAATTTCTTGAGGACCATTTTAAACTCAATATGTGTTTAGGGGATCTGGAGTACTCTATCAATGCCCCAAGACGTAACATACTTCTTCATTGTTAATTCAAATGTAGAAGACTACTGTGTGCCCCACTTTTGATCAAAATTTGAGCCGCCCTTTTTGAGTTTTCAACTCAAATCCCCTTTGGTCTCAAAGCGCCCTTTGCGGGTTTTCGCCTTGGCCTCTCCTTTTTTCTTTTTCTTCTTCTTTTTTTTTTTAACTCAAGGAGTCCTTTGCAGGTTTTCACCTTGACCCTTTTCCCTTTCAGGTAAAATCCTTCTTGACTAAACCTGAATTCACCAGATTGGAAAAGTCTTCGCCATCCATCTCGGTCAATATATGCACTCCTCTAGAATAGGCCCTACATAAGTCTTTCCTAGTTTGGCCTAGGCTTTCTTCTAAAATCATTTTGTAGAGGAAAAATATTTTTCAACATCAGGCTTCCTCTTGTAGAACTCTCTAGGATGAACCTCTTTGTCATAAACTCGCATCATCTGACTGTGATGGATAGCTTTTAACCTTTTCTTTGATTAGGTTTAATTGGCAAAAAAGCTTCAATTCCATAAATCAATGGGTAAGATGTTGCCCCAGCGCAAGTTCTGACTAACGTTCAATAATCATAGAGAATAGTGATAACTTCTTATGCCAATATTTACCAGTCTTAGCCACCCTTTTATTTTTGTTTTTTTTTTTTTTTTTGGTAACTTTTGCTATACAGTGATACGCTACCTGATCTTTGGACAAACTATAAACTTTGACTTTGTACAGTTATGCATTCTTTGCTAGTATCTGATCTTTTTTAATGAGCTTGACCTCGTAACATTGGCATCTAAAGTTACTTCCATCCTCTTAGGGAAGTAAACGGTGACCACAACAATGAATCGATATTGGTTAAAAGCTTTTGACGAGATTGGCCCCATCACATCCATGCCCCACATATGGAAAATTTATAAAGAACTGGAGTTGGCGTATGAATCTTGTTTCATTATATTCGGCATAGCTGATATCACCCCTTTCTATATAGATCGGCAGTGTTTGATTCCCATGTTTAGCCTGCTTCTTATGAGCCAAGGTATGCCCTGATATAATTGTGTGAAAACATCTTTGAATTCTTGAAAATAACTCAATGATGTCTTGCCTTATTTTGGTGGTGAGCTAGGCTTTGATCTTTACCCCTTTCTAGGCTCGCAATATCTTATGACCCTTTTGTAGAGTAAGGTCTTTTCCATCTTATTTCACCATTCTTAACAAGTCAAAAGATACGTCACAATCTCTATCATCTTCAAAATCCTGAGATCCCCTAGACCCATATCTTGTTCAAAAAGGGAGTCAGTAACAATATCGCTCATGACATTAATATCTGGGTACCTTGGTACGAAGGCGAACAAATCCAAAGAATAAATGATTCTAAGGATGATTATTTGGATAGTATGATCACAAATAAAGAATGAAAGAATATTGGTAAAGAATGTACAGTATGAAATAAAAATATGTGCTCAAACAAATGCATTTTATTGAAATAAAATTTTGAACATAAGCCTATTTCACAAAAGAGTTCTTGTTGCCTCTAGGCCCAAGACAACAAGCCTGTTTTGAACATTACTCTAGATTAGCCCTAAAAGTACAGAGATTTCTTCTACAGTCTTATTATTCAAAACACTCCCAATTACACAAGGGTTTGGAAACTTCATTTTCTGATTCACTCTTTGATTTCTTCAAGGAGTAGCACATTTCTTGTCACCTCCTTCAATCACTGCATTCATTTCCTCATTAAAGTGATCAGGTTTTGATAGATCATCGAACTTTACAACTCCCATTTTAATAAACCTTTCGACCAACTTTTTAAACGTATTGCAGTTTTCGATTGAGTGGCCCTTTATTCCCGCGTGATACTCACATTGGGCATTCTCGTTATACCATTTTGGGAATGGAGGTTGCAACAGTTTCGAATAAAATGGGGACACCACATGTGCGTCAAATAAACTTTGATATAGCTCCGTATACGTCATGGGGATTGTCGTAAATTGGAGCCTTTCAGAGTTATACCTACCGGTATTATTCGTTTTCTTTTCCTTCTTCTTCAGGGCTTTTGAGGTCCCTTTTCCTCTTTCATTCGTTTCTACCAGAGCAAACGGTTTGGCTTGATCGTTGCTCTGGTTAACACCCATTGGAGAGTAAATGATGTCTTCCTCGTCATCCTCACTATTGACTGCTGAACCATTGCTCTTTTCAAATCTTTCGGCTAGTAACTGGGTTAACTGGCCAATAACATTCTTTTGGAACTCTAACATTTGTTCCTGCATTTCTTACTGAATCTCGGTCAATTGCCTCTGTATCTGTATTTACATTTGTTCTATTCTCTCTAACCTTTGTTCCATGTTTTCCAGGTTAACTCTCTAAAATATTTTTACCTAATTAGAATCCTCTTGTAAAAGTCTAATGCAAATGATGTAATGTAATGCGAATGCATGAATGCAAAGAAGTATCGATAAATGAAAACTTTATTAGAAAACAAAATCCTTTACATAAAACGGACTACTATATGCTTTTGCCCTAAGTCCTAGTGTTCTAACTTTCCTACTCAATAAAGCCAACGCTTGACCATGATCTGACCATAGCTCATACTTCATGCTCAATGTATTTGCCTATATTACCCAAGTCGAATCTAGACTCTTGCTTCACCCGTGAGATAATTTTAACTTCTGACTCGATCGTAAAGTTCTTCTTTTCAACGCCCTTTATTTGTTTCAAAAAGCTCGACCCGAAGCTCACAGTTGTGCAATGCTGATTCTAACTCTTCAATCTTACCCTTCATTTCCTTGCTCTTGTTTAAGCTTGACTTTAACTCAATCGCGAAACTTATTGCTTCGATAGTGATGAAGGTAACCGTCCCAGCTTAGCATTAACTTTCATAAGAAGATTTGATCATACACCCTAGCTGATGCCATACATCACTATGCCAGATTCTTCCGCTTTCATGGCCCATAAAGATCGAAATTTTTTTCTATCAAGGGGCAGACAAAGAAGGAACTACGAAGCTCTTGAAAGTTTAGATTGTATCTGTTCAAACATTTTTCCAACTCTAACCACAGGTGAAAGGCGTCTATTCTGGTTTATCTCTTTGAATATATCAAATGGGGGATCAATACAAATTCCTTTCATTTCTCCCCAATGAATCAAATCCCTTGCAATGTTGTTTGGATCAGAACGAGGAGCCGAGAAGTTCACAACAGCCCATCCTTCAGTCCTAGGTGGCTCCACCAATTTCTTGTTGTTAAAATTCCAACGCCCATTCCTTGGAAAGAGATCTCCACCATTACCCACTCTTATCCTTGGTGCTAGCAGAATACGTCCATCCTCTTGGGTGACTATCTCCATATGAAAGAGAAACACTGTAATGGTAGAAATGTCCATCCGTACTCCCCACGCTCACTTTGAAGTAATTGGCGAGCATAATTACCTTTTACCTTTTAGTTCTAACACCACGCCTTACCATAGAGTGTCGTACAATCTTCTTCACATCTGATTCTAGAATGACATCAGGAGGCACAGGTAGCAAAAAAGGCAAGGATTCCGGTGCTGCCCCATTTCTCTCTTGCTCAA
The DNA here is from genome assembly GCA_025506655.1 of Gossypium rotundifolium. Classification (NCBI taxonomy): domain Eukaryota; kingdom Viridiplantae; phylum Streptophyta; class Magnoliopsida; order Malvales; family Malvaceae; genus Gossypium; species Gossypium rotundifolium. Next base: position 151,800,515 of record CP106722.1, read on the forward strand.
ACGAATCCATACCCTCTTTCTCTAATTGCCTATACTCGAACAATTGCATTGTCTTCCACTTTATCAAGGAATTCGTTCTCCATAACCAGCTTTCTAACTTAGAAACTGACCGTGACTCGATACCTCTTAATGTATGAAATGATATGCACAAAAGAATAAAACACAACAAGTTAGTATCATGGAATATAAAGCAAGCAAAGTAAACACACATCTACCTGGGTAACTACTAAGGTTCAACGTAGTTCTATTGAGGGTGGGTTCCTAGGTTCTCTACATGTGGTTTTGCTCTAAAGTTAGGGTACCCGAACCAGCAGATTCCTCAATCCTTACCCATTTTAGGCTCATATGGATCGAGTTCGGTTCAGGGGAATACATTTCCCTATGACTGCACGGAGGTGAAAACCTCACGAAGACATAGGTACGGATGTATCCCGAAAGCGATTCACTTTCCTGCACGGAGGTGAAAACCTCACGAAGGAGTAGCTTCTCGCTCCCACTTAGGGGTGTGACCACAACGGTCATGCAAATGCAATGCAAAGATATTTTATTCAAACAGAATCGCATGGAAATAAAAAGGATCATAATTTTTAAAATCCAAATTTTAAATTCAAACCAAAGGACATGAAATTATCAATTTTATGGCTTGACCCTCAAAATCCCCAGCGGAGTCGCCAAGTTGTCGAAACCATTTTAAAATCGGGTTTTAAAAAAATGGGGATCGACTTTAAAAAACAAAAAGGGGAGTCGCCACCAATCTTTTTCACTTAGGTGTGATTGGATCACCTTGTACAACATTTTATTTTAAAAATATTTTTGGTCCACGAAAACAAGAAAATGAGTTCGGGAGTCGGTTACGTATGAGGAAGGGTTAGCACCCTCATAACGCCCAAAAATTGGTATCGAATCGATAAAATCATGTCCAAATGTTGAAAATAAGAAAATTATAAAATATGATCATTTTATTTGAAAGAAAACCAAGACTTACCTATCCCAAAGAAATAAAGTACTTTATCCAGTAAGTTAAGGTATATCACCTCATGACTTTAAAATTAAGCTCGTCTTTATTCGAGGAAATTCCTACCTCGAGACGCAAAATGTCGAACCCAGTAAGTTAAGGCAAAACACTTTGAATTCCCAAGAATAGGTTTTTTTTATTTTGAAATTAATAAACCTTAAATTTCTTTTTAAAAAAGAGATATGTAATACCTAAAGATTCACGAGAAAAATCGAACCCAATAAGTTAGGGCAAGATTCTTCTCGAAATTCCCCAAATATCACATATCATCATATTTTAAAAATCATTTGAAATAAATTTAGAAAAGGGAGATACGTAATACCTAAAGTTTCACCAGAAAAATCAAACCCAATAAGTTAGGGCAAAATTCTTCTCGAAATTTCCCAAATATCACATATCACCATATTTTGAAAATCATTTGAAATAAAAGGTGTCGATTCAAAATATATTTTTATAAAAGCTATGGTTTGGATAAGATATTACAACATATATTAAAATAAATAACAAATTATAAATAGTAAAAATATAATCTACAAATCATACTAACAATGAATGATAAAATAATAACACAAATATAATGAACTATGCTAAACAATAATAAACAATCTAAAGCAAATAAAAACATATAATGGCAATAAAAAAATTAAACAACGAGAAAAAATAATTTTATATAAAATAACACAAATTTAAGATAAAAGGTACCTATAAATATAAAATTTAATAATATATATATATAAATGATAGCAGTAAAAATAATTAATAAATAGTAAAAAGTATTTTAGAAAAACATGTATAAAACTACATATATAATATAAAAATATAAATAAAATATGTTAGATAATACAGATAATTTAAAAATAAGGATTTTAGGAATATATGATATAACCTAATACTATATAATGTATAAAAAAGATAATATATTAATAATGCATAATAAAAAATAATATTAAATCATATAAAATAAATAATAATAATTAAACATATAATAGATTAAATATTTATATATATATATATATATATATATATATATATATATAACTTATACTATTAATAGATTAACTTACAAGTAAAAATATTTAATATGATAAAACATTTAATGTAATAACAAAATAATTTAAATTAAAAAATAACAAAAGAAATTTAGGATAAATATAAGGGGTTAAAATATAAATAAAAAGAAAGAAATGGACTTAATTACAATGCGCTAAAAACATGAGGGGGTGAAAAAGGAAATATTCCCGGAGTATTATGCGATGCGTTTTGTCCAAAGACTAAAATGAAAGACAAATAAAATTTAAGGGTAAAATTAAAAGTAATGAAAACTTAATTATAAAAAAATGCGGAAGGGCTGAAAGCACAATTAGCCCTTCCATAAAAACACGCGGATCCTTCGGGTCAAATCGGGTCGGAATTCAGGTAAAAGCTAAACCGCGCCGTTTTGTGCTTATCAGATTAAACAGAAACGACGTCGTTTTTTGACACTTATAAAAGTCGATATTCAAGCCCAAAAAATCATTTTACACTCGGTTTTAAAAAAAATCAGAAATGTTCTCTCAAGCCTCGTCTAAGCTCCATTGCTGAACATTCGGGCCACCGCCTCACGCGCCTCCATGGCCGACGGCCGGAGGCTAAAACCTCGATTTTTGGTGCATTTAAAAGATAAATTGCATCTCTTTATCTCTTTGACAGTGTTTATAGAAGAAAAAAATAGATCGAAGAAAAGAATAAATAAAATAAAATAAAGCGAGGAAAAAAAAACACCTTTGCTGTTAAAACTTTCTTTTTATTCAGTATCTCTTCTGTCTGTGTATTTTGTGAATACTTTTCTCTATTTTTATCGTGTTTCTTTTTGTGTATTTGTGTATCCCTATCTCTCGTATGTATAAATCTCTCTGTATTGTCTCCCTTTTGTTTACAGATTTTTGGGGTTTAAATAGACCCGAAATAAAATAATAAAAAAGGGAATACAAGATTTTTGCCATTTTTGCTTGCTGTTTCTTTCCTTTTCTTGCAGGGAGGAGATCTCGACGACGATGAAAGCTGTGATGGTGGCGCTGGTATTGCGGCGTGATTAGCGACGTGACCTAGGTGCGACGTTCGGGCTTCTGCTGAGGTGGCGCCTAGGGTTTCTGAAACCCTAGGCCACTGTTGATCCTGTTTTAGTTCCTGGGCCTTTTGGGCTATCTCTGCTATTGGGTTTGGGTGTATTTGGGTAGTTGGCTAAGGGTTTTGTAATTGGGTCAAGGGTTACTGGGTGGTCTATTATTGGGTTTAATTTTGGGCCATCAAAATTGGCTTTGTATAATAGACTGTTAAAAAACATTTATTTATTTTTTTATTTTTATTTTCTGGTTTATTTTAGCCCGGTCAAAATTGGGCTCTTACAATGATATTGTCATTTTTTTGTTGGTTTGAGTTGACTTGGAATACCAACTCAATCAACCACATTATCAATATATACAAACAATGTGTGTGAAACGATTTGTAATAAAATTGAAATGTATAAAAATATAAAATCTTGATAGAAGTGGTAAAAGAGGTAAAACTATAGCAAAACCCCTTGTACTATACCCTACATTGCATTTTAGCCCATCTAATGAAAAAAATGAACAAATTAGCTTATGTACATTAGATGAGTGAGCAAAATAGCTCCTCCGTTAAAATTGCAATGTTAAATGTTTGTTTTGATATTTATATATAAGGAATAATAATAAATTTAGCCCCCAACATTTATACATTTATTCATTTTGATCCATACTCTTTTATTGGAAGAAAATTAGAAATTTTTAAACTAATAAGGCTAAAGGGTTAAAAGGCCTTAGTAAAAATTAAAATTAAAACCAATTAAACCCTTTTAAATTTTTAAAATAATTTAAAAATCATAAAAATTATAAACTAAATTTATAGAAGAAAGTTATAAAATTTTATTAGAAAATAACGACACCGACCAAATAAAAGAGTAGAGTCAAAAAATTTTAAGTCTTATAACTATTAGATTTTAATGGGTCGATATTGATATTTTTAACAAGAATTTTATTATTTTAATAATTTTAATTTTAAAATGACTTAATTGATTTTTTTAATTTGTTATAAGGTCTTTTTGACCCTTTAGCCTTATTATTTTCAGAATTTTCTAATTTATTTCCAATAAAAGAGTAGGGGTCAAATTGAATAAATGTGTAAATGTTAAGGGCTAAATTTATTATTATACTTTATATATAAATACCAAATTTTAATAGAGGGACTATTTTGCTCACTCATCTAACTTACAATGACCAATTTGCCCATTTTTTAATAGAGGGGTTAAAATGCAATCCAAGGTATAGTACAGGGGTTTTATGGTACTTTTATCGATAAAAAAATATTTATAAATGCTGGTAGCATGGTTCTGAATCTCAACGTTTACAATTTTTATTGGTTTATTAATATAACTTACTTAAAATATGTAAAATTATTTTATTAATTTCTTTAAATGAGATGGTGTTGAGTTTACTCTTACCACTAACTCAGTCACACACTTCAATAATAGTATAAATGGTATATATAAGTATTATATCAAAAATAATATATATTATCTATTAAACATAAGGGTTAATTACATTGTTGATTATCCCATTATTAGTAATTTTTGTTTTGATCATCCAATTCTAAAAAAAAAAAATACAAAATAGGCACTAGCATTATCGATTTATAATGTTTTGACTCAATGATGGATTGATGACATAAAATATTTGTTAGAACCGAAAAATTCTAGTATAAACTTAGAATCGTAAATCAGGATATGTTATGTCAGATCACTAAGAACAAAAGTAGATGCAGAAGCATACTTAAATCAATTGATATCTTGAAATCTTCAAGTCTTGGGGTTTTGATCTTCCAAATTGACACACAAATGTCTTAGAGAATGTGACCTTTTTTATTGATTATGAAGATGAGATGTCTAAAAAATTATGTATGTGTAATTTAAAGATCATGTATATAACTTTTGCACATTAACCTTAATTTCTGATCAGCCTATCATCAATTAGAAATTAATTACTAGAGTATCAACACATATTTGATTCATACTTTATTCAATAACTGAAGCACAATAAGTCTTAGCCAAATTAGATCACTTTTAATTTGAGCTAACCTTTTACAATAGTAAATAATAACATGTAATTATTCATATTATATATTTGATGTCCATATGATACAACAATCTCTCATCTCGGACCATATACATATACTAATTACATTATAATTACATGTTATGAGCTCAAAACCTTGCTATCATATTAAAAGGCATTCCGAACAATCTTGTTGATTAATTATGTTAATATAGAACCAAGATGACTTTCGTTACATATATCTTAACTAAATCCATCACTAATCACATATACTAACACAACCAAATGACATAGATCAAGTATGGATATGTAGCATGGAAATTACATAAAATGTGATCTAAACATGCCTATTTCCAACTAGTCCTCCTTAAACTTTAGTAAGATCAAGCTTTACCAAAATCAAATTGTGAATAAACCAAATAAACCTTATTTCTATAGAAAATAACCTTAAGATACATATATATAAATTGAAATAAATGAAAATGTGTCTATAACATAAAAGCATTTAAAATTACAAATTCTCAACTAAAATCGAATATACTGAAATGATGTTACATCCATATGAGCAATGTGCCCATAAAAACCTTGGGTGGTAGTCTCTTAGTAAATGAATCTGCAATCATTAAGTTTGTCTCAATATTCTTTATAAGCAGTTGACCACTTTGGATGCTTACTTTAATAACTAGGAATTTGAAGTCTATGTGCATTGGCTTTGATGTCCTCCTATTGCAATTGGAATAAAGAATTGTCATTTATTGTCACAATTTGCAGCCTAGTGATAAAACTTTGCATCCTTTTCCATCTAAATCAAATTTTGATACATGAGCAGGTAATATTTTATTTTCTAAATATAATATATGAATCGTTTGGCTACTTTCCAATGATCCATACCCGAATTGCTCAATTATTTGCACAACATCCCAACAATGTATGCAACATATGAACGCATACAAACCTAAACATACATTAGACTCCCCCTAATATTAAAATGTATGGATTTTGTTTACATTTTCGTAAACTCAAAATCATTCTTAGGGCATTGATTAAGACTACGCTTACTCCTAATGAACTTGTGATATATACAACCATTAACCAAAGTCATCTTGAAATCAAATGTGATAATCACTTGGTGAATATTGTAATACCATAAACAAGAATCATGCTTAAGCCCATAAATGAACTCCTTAATTTGCAAACCATTAACTTTGTATCACCAGATGCAAAAGCTTTTTTGTTGTTGTACCAAATAAATCGTCTCAACAATGTTACCATTGAGAACCCATTGACTTAACATCCATCTAATACAACTCAAGGTCAAAATATTCCACTAAAGCCGTTATAATCCTTTCTCTACTGAACCTTCTTAATGACATTAGTTCTTGAGGTCATAGAGTTTGTTACTTAACTAGTGGGTTTAGCGACATTGTCTTGATCCAGAGTTGCTACTTAAACAATATAATGCATAATGGTTTGTTCCTAATCATTGTCAATAGCAACTAAATGAATGTATTGAGGAATATCGACATATTCTTTTTCAAAGAAAATGTCTATAATTCTCTCTCCCCGCAAACTCAACACCCTCAATGAACCATCTTAAACGTAACCTTAGTAATAAGATCACAAAATTTGCAACCCTTATATTTTTTAGAGTATCTTAAAAATCAAAAGGATCCAGAACATTATTGGACGCAAGTTCTCAATTCTCCTTTTAAAGACATAACCTAATCCCTTATGCCACAATAAACCAAATTCTCAGTGGTTAATTTGCGTTTCTTAAGTACCACAAAATGTAAGGATTCATCAAATAAAGTAATAATATCAATTAAATATAGTTTATCATAACATGACAAATAACTGGAACCAACTGATTTTGAATTAGGAAAAAGACTAAATTTTCCATTTCCAAAACAAGAAAAATCAAATTTTCCCAATGCTAAATGGAAATCAAATTCCACCTAAAATACGATACAAAAAGAAAGTCTCATTAAAATCCAAATAAAATCTAGTTTTTAATAATAATAAATTTAATGACTTAGTTTCCAGTGGTATCCAAAATTGTGGTTTCAGAATCTCGTTTCTATAAACCGAATCTATAGATATTAAATAAAGATATTTACAGAGATAAATTATAGATGAATTAAAATTATATTGTCAATTCAGCTTAAATTGTAGTTAATTAAGGCTTAAGGACTAAATTGTAAAGTCTAATCGCTATATATTTTTAATTAGAAAATGACTTTGGGACTTAAATTGCAATTAACCAAAGGTCCAAATTAGAAATTAGACCATATTTAACTGAGACTTAGTGGACATTATGATGTTATAAAATTAAACAAGTGAAATTAAAATTAATTATAAGTAAAACATAATTAAGTAAATTAATCAAACATTAAGCCAAGTATAAAAGGGTAAATTCGGTGGAAAGAAAGAAAAAATCAAACACCTTTCTTCTTCGCCTAAACTGAACACCATTGTTGAACCAAAGGAACCTTTCAATTTTGAAGCATTCAACCATAAATTGGTAAGTTTATTTAGATCCCTTTCTTGTAATTTTTGTAGATTTGAGGTCATAGGCGCTGGATTTAGCTAGCCCATGTACCAATTCATAAATCTGTTAAAGTTTTGAAAGATTCCATCGTTGAGAATTGAATGATTTAGGTGTTAAGTTGATAGAAATTAAACTTAGATTAAGAAAATGACTAAATTGTAAAATTAATTGTTAGTTTCGTACACTATAGACCAAATTCAATAAAATGTAAAATTGACATGAGATTTATGTAAGAATAAGAAATAGGAGGTCCCTAATGAGTAATTATGAAATTGGATTTCAATCCGAAGCTTTGGATTGAAAGTTATGTTTGTTTCAGGTTTAGGGACTAAATTGAATACATTGTAAAGTATGCTTGATTTTGTGACTGGTTTTGATTTGAATGGAATTTTAAAATTTTATGTATTTTATGATTTGTTTAGCTAACATTGACACAAAGCAGTCGAGAGAGAAAGGAAAATCGAAAGTCGACGATGAATAGCTCGGAATTTCGATTTGCATTTCTTTGATTCGGGAACCATTTATTTTCTGCATGTTCATGTCATTTTGCCTTATATTGATATTGAGACGAGTTATTGATAATTATTTGAGCTGAATTGATGTGATTAAGATTGATTATGGAGATAGTGACTAATTTGAACAGAATAAAAGTTTCACGATTTGATTGATAATTGAAATTTGTATATGCCTATGAATATCCTATGTGCATTTAGCGGGATTGAATGCTTATTTGACCACATCACATCAATAGACAAGAGGACATTCCCTATAAATATCATAAAGATCGACGAAGAATGGATTGATCTTTTAGCAACCTAAAGTATTCTGAGCAACTTTCTTCTTGGTCAGCCAGTCCTCGTATCCTTATTTTGGCTCTCAACCTCTTTAAGTGAACCAGCCTCCACTGCACCACCTTGGCCTCCTCCTTATCTTCCTCTAATTTTGTATGTTGTATCAACAAACCTTTATATAAAAGTTTAGGTTATTAAAATTATATTGGTAAATACCTACATTTTTAGCCAAATATCCAAAAAGGATAATAAAAAATAGGGCATGTTTGGATGGGAGATTTAAAAAATTGGATATAACACATTGACAATTTCGATATGACATGTTTAAAAAAAAACATGCAATTTAGATAACAATAAATTTAGCTATCAATTTTTCACATATATTCAATTTGACCTTAGTAACAAATTAAAAAATTAACTAAACTCTCTTAAAATTTAAAATTATTAAAAAATCATTAAAAAACTATAATTTTTAAAAAGAAGTTATAATTTTATTATTAGAAAATAATAATTCCAATCCAATAAAAGAGTAGGGTCAAAATTTTCCTATAATCTTATAGCCATTAGATTTTAATGGGTCGGTATAGTTATTTTTAATAAAAATTTATAACTTTTTTTAATAAATTTTGTTTATGGTTTTAATATTTTAAATTTTAAAAGGGCTTAATTAATTTTTAAAAAATTTATTACTAAGAGATTTTTGACTCTTTAGACTTATTAGTTAAAATATTTCTAATTTACTTCGATAAATGAGTAGGGTCAAATTGAATAAATGTGTAAAGATTGAGGACTAAATTCGTTATTATACCTTATATATGATATTAAATTTTAAGAGAGGGTTGTTTTGCTCACTCATCTAATGTATAGAAACTAATTTGTCCTTTTCAATAAAAAGCTAAAATACAATCTATAATATAATATATAGGGTTCTGTAGTAGTTTTACATTATATATATATATATATATATATCCATTCAAATTCTAATATTACAAGAAATGTTCCATTCTAAACCAACACATCCAAAAATATAATAAAATCATGTTAGACATTTTAAATTCTAAATTTTAATACATTTCAATTAAGTTCTTAAAGTATTAGTATCATATTAATTAGATCTTTTGTCAAATTAGTTATTTATTTGAGCTTTAAATGTTAACTTAAATATATTGTATGAATAGATTGGATGTATTTTCTTTTCAGTTTTTATAAATTTTATTACGTTTGTTTTTTTTTTTAAACTTGTTAACCCAAACTGTCTGTGTAAATACATACATATTTATAATTTGATTAATATGTTTTAAATATATATAGACTAAACTTGATATGTCATTTTTAAGTCTAAATTGATGGTTAGACTAAAAACTCAATTAAAACATTTTAAAATTTAGAGGTGAATTTAGAATAAGATTATAGACGTTTGATGCAATTAATTCGAAGTATAAATCTCAAATATGTAAAAAAGTCTAACGTAAAGGGGATGTAGCTCAGATGATACGGGGATCGATACCCCGCATCTCCATTCTTGTTATAATTTTCATTTGGAATGGAAACAAAAGTTTCTCCTGCCATCCCACGTTTCCCTTTCCCTTAAAACGCCAATTAGCTTGTCGAAACCATTTTTTTGAAAACGGAAATCGACTTGGGTTTTGAAAATAAAAATGAGAAATAAACGGGAGTCGCCACCGATCTTTATTTGGTGTGATCGAATCACCTTTGTTTTAATAAAATATTTTGGTTTACTAAAACAACATTTTTTGGTCTACGAAATTTGAGAAAACGGGTTCAGAGTCGGTTACGTGCGAGGAAAGGTTAGCACCCTCGTCATGCCCAAAATTGGTACCAAATCGAACAATTAGTGTCTTAATGTCGAAATTGAAAACTGAGAACGAATTTAAAAATAAGATCATTTGTTATTAATGTTGATTTTAAAACATTTGAATGAATCGGAATAATCATCAAAGGCCATCCCATCTCGAAGCAATGAAATGCCACATCCAGTAAGTTAGGACACAACACCCCGAATCCTCAAGAATAAACCCACCTTTTATTTAAAAGCATGTGTATTTAAATTTTAAAAGAATATTCGGTTATTTAGATTAAACGAGAAAAAACGAAACCCAGTAAGTTAGGGCACGGTCTCTTGAATTTCTATATACGGAATATTGTCATTTTAGAAATTCTTATCTCGAGGTAACTAGATGTCACACCCAATAAGTTAGGCCACAACACTTTGTGCTTTCGAGAATAAACTTTTTATTTTAAACTCGTATTTGGTTTTAAAATGATATTCCGTTATTTAGGCTAAACGAGAAAAAAATCGAAACGCAGTAAGTTAGGGCACGATTTTCTCGAATTTCTAAAACGCGAAATATTACCTTATTTTAAAAATTTTCAGTTTTTGAATGATAGCGAATACAACATGTAAAGGCATACATTTATCTTGTTTGGAGTAAAATACGACGATCTAAGTTAGAAAAATATGTTAGGATTTGATGCACAATATGATGGCATAATACAAAAATAATAATGATCAATGGACAATAATACATGAATAAGATAATACACGAATAAACAGCAATGATATGAAAATACGAGTGAGCAAATCATAATACATATAAGAATGATAATCACATAACTTGCACTATTTAAATACCAACTACAATAATCAAAAGACAAATAAATTAAACAACATTACAACAATTTGCAACAAATAAAAAGCAAGTTAAAATAAATTAAATGTAAAGACATACACTTTGAAATGATAATAAATTAGTTTTATAAGGCTTGTAACACCCTAAAATTCCTTACCCGTATTTGGCCGGATCGGTGAACCTTCGACGCTGCACCTATGGGACTCGGTAAAGTGTACCCGAGGCATTACGAGGCATTCTAATTACAAATTTATTTATCGACATTTTATTTTATCTAGCATTTATATTTGAAACCAATCAAAATCAAACATATTGTCCCTTAAACATATTTATTTTTCTCGACATGTCTTACTTGAATTTATTACTCGTTTCATCATACTTAATTACATTGTATTAACATATTAAAGATAATCACACATTTACATGTCATGATAAATATCATTCACTTGCCGTTTCTTTATAAACATAAACAATTAATTCATCATATCAATATTTCACGTACCATCAACTTATATTTCCTTATATCACATAATTAAGTTACACGAACTTACAGTTAAATTTGCGTAAATATCAAGATTCAGGGGCACTTTAAAATTTTCTATTTTCATTGATTTTTCAATCGATCTTAATCTAAATTAATAATTTCATTCAATTTTGAAATTTTAAATAATAAAATAATCTATTTCATGCAAATTGGTCATTTCCACATTTTTACAAAATTAATCATAAAGTTTTACTTTTATTCAATTTAGTCCCTGAGCCTAAAACATTACAAATTAGCCTTGCTAGCTGAATATTCATACATATTTTCCTCCTCCTCCTCTCCATTCCACATCCTTAATGTATATAACATGCTATAAGTAATATTATCAATAATTTCACTAATTACTCGTATGTATATTCAAAATTGTCCATTTGAGTTATAGTTACTAAATTATTTATATCTTGAGCTACAGAATTTGAAATTAAGATCCGCTAATTTTATTTAAAACTAGACTCACATACCTTCTTACTATAATTTTTTAGAATTTTGGTGTGGCCAATTAATACAGTTTATTAGTTAACTTCTCCCTGTTACACAGTCCGATGGCTCTGACCTTTATTCACTAAAAATCAATTATCTCATAGTACGATTTTCATATAATATTTTCGATTATTTCTAATGAAAATAGACTCATTAAGGAATACAAAAATATAAATTATAACTCATAATTATTTTTCTACAATTTTAGTGAATTTCTAAAGTAAGAACAGAGGATCACGAAGTTATTCTAAACCAGTCTTACAAAATTTAAATATCTCAAAATGTAGACTTTTTTGCTTTCTCTGTTTCTTTTATATGAAAATAGACTCAACAAGCTTTAATTTCATATCTCACTCAACTTCTAATTCGATTTATACAATTTTTGGTGATTTTTCAAAGTTAGACAACTGCTGCTGTCCAAAACTGCTTTAGTGTAACATGTTGATTTCTATTTTGTCCCTAATTCCACAATTCATACAATTCAGTCCTTGCTGAATTAACCCCTCAATTGAGTTAATTTTCTCATTTAATACTTTTGTCTATTATTTTAAACTACTTCTTAACCTTTGAAATCAGAATTTTAACACTAGGCCTTAATTTCAGCTATTTCACAATTAGGTCCTAAAACCAATTTCCATCAATTTCACTTGATAAAATCATCATATAACAAAATTAAAGCTTCAAATCAATATTTATTCATCATATTCTTCCAGCACTAATCCACATCAACTTTAAAAATTATCCATAGAATCATAAACTAATGAATTAATAAGTTGGACCCAATTGTAGAAAGTCCAAAAACATAGAAAGTTCAAGGAGAAAGCAAGTATTAAACTTACATGAAGCTTGAGTATGAAAACCAACTTGAACTCTCTTCCATGACTGTTTTTCAGCTGAAGAAAATGAAGAGAAATGAAGAGAATTCTCCAGATATTTCAATTTGATCTCCTTTTTATTTAACTAATTTTGGAAATTTTCCAATTTTCCCCCCTTTTTTTCTTTCTCTTCTCTTCTTCTTTCTTTCCATTCCCTGCTCTCTGCTTCGTTTGGGTTTCTGTTTCCATTCTCTTTTTTTTTTCTTTGGTTTATTATATAATATAATATTATAATAATATAATAATATAATATAATATAAATATATAATATAATAATATACTTTTAAAAAATCTCAGATTTTCTTACGTTACACCGCCTCAACTATACAAAATGGTATAATTACCATTTTGATCCTTCATAATTTCTTTTAATCTATAATTTAACTTTTACTTTCATTTCAATTTAGTCTTTTCATTTAATTTCCTACCCAAGCGTTAAAATTTTCTAACGAAAGTTTAATAATAACTTAATGACACTCCATAAATATTTTAGAAATATTTATGGCTCACTTTATGAATTCGAGGTCTCAATACCTCGTTTTTGGCCCAATTTTTCTAATTAATTCTTTTAGTTCACAAAATTCACTAATTTTAAAAAATTTCTAAAATCACACTTAACTTATAATTATCGATTAACAAAGTTTTCTAACTTTTCGTCAGATTTAGTGATCTCGAATCACTGTTCCGACACTATTAAAATTGGGCTGTTACAACTCTTCCCCCCTAAAAAAAAATTTCGCCCTCGAAATTTCCTTATTATTTTGATCATGTACTTCATTATTTCTATAATTCTATAGCTCCTTTGTGCACATATTTATCTAGTTTATCATTTATATCCATTCCATATCCTTTCAGTTTGCAATTCATTTTTAATTCAATATTGCGAACATACCTTATAACGAAAATTACTTACCTTTTTATAAGAGGCCCAATAGATTAAACAGAACACTTAAGATATATGAAACAAATATAGAAGTGTATTATTATGTACTATTAATCAGATAGCACTTGATGAGTACCAAAGTGTTATTATCAGAGAATGCGCTAGAGTTCCTTAATGGTATACCACTAATATCTTAGTAGATCTAATCTCATTTACTTGGGAAAATTACATTATACACGCATGTCACTTTTACAATTTTAACATAATGCTTTTACATACTTTACAATTTAACCATTGTACTAAAAACCTGTATGTTTATATATTTTCTTTCTTTAATATATGTAACATATTTCAAAACTTACTAGTCATTCTTAATTTACTAATAATTCTTATTATGTGCTTCACATATCATTTTTTTTCAATTCCAATTTCACTTCAATTTATTCACAACTAAATTTAATTTCACTTTCTCATCAATATACAATTCAATACTAATATTTATCCATCACTTAATTCAATTTCCATTTAATTCAACAATAACACTTACCTCATACTTCACTTACTATACGCATAATTTAAATTTAACATTTAATATTAAATAATAGACATCAAACATGTAACAATATAAGTCATATGTGTTAATTTATACTTTAATTTCATACCTCAACAATAGTCTTTCATCACATGACATCACATATCATCTATATTATCTTTAATCAATTCATAAACCTTTGGTTCAAGTTTTCAATCTCATATCTCAATTTCAATTTACATTTCAATTCCTAATTCCACTTTTCCATACTTTCAATAGTTCAACCGATCAAATTCTATCGATTTTCTCATTTCGTTTATTCAACAGATTCCAATAATAATAATTTGATATTTTAACAAATTTATGAACCTTAAGTTCATACTTCAATCCTCACATTTCAATTCGATTCACAATTCAACTCATAATTTCTTACTCATATTTTCAATAGTTCAATCGATCAAAGTTATTTAGTTTTTCTCATTTCAGTTATTCACCCTATTAACAATCCAGACTTTGACGGATACACGGATTCCAACCCAAACACACCAGAATATCCAACCAAAACACACCAGAATAATCATGTAATCCTCCAAAACACACCATAATCAGATAATCCTCCAAACACACCAATATAATATAATCCACCCAAAACACACCAGTATAGCACATAGTGCCTCTTCGGATAATTCCGAAGGATATAATAACTTCATTATCTCCAAATCCCTTCTCAAATCTTATGGCATGCCAACTATATCCGACTAGCCTGACAAGTTAATAGGGTATTAGATTCTCATTTCAATTTCACATAATATTCATATTTACCCCTATTAACAAGACTCGGGCTTTGGCGGATCTGTGATTCAACCAATCACACCAAAATATCCAACCCAATCACACCCGGAATAATATAAATCCTCCATAACACACCAGTATAATATAACCTCCAAAACACACCAAAATATCATATCCTCCCAAACACACCAATAAGGCATTAAATGCCTCTTCGGATAAACCGAAGAATATAATACAGAATTATCACCTCGGCCGAGCCTCAAATCTCCTCATCACATCACAAATCCTATGGCATGCCATTTGTATCCAATCTAGTCTGATAAGTTAATAGGGTATTCAAATCATTTTTTTTTTCTATTTCAAATTCACTTTTTCATTTTCTAATCAGTATACAATTCAATACCAATACATATTTCACATATTCACATATAATCATACTTCAATTCAGTTCCAACCACTTTTCAATCAATACACGATTCATATATTTACACATATTCATAATTTAATTCATTTTTTTTCAATTCGTATTTTTAGTTTATTGTTCAATTAAATTTAAAATCACTAATTACTTTTCAATCAATATACATTTCAATTACTCACATATTTTCTTTATTTAATTCAATTTGATTCAATTCAAATCACTTTTAATTTTCTATTAATATACCTTCAAATATTCACATAATTCATAATTCAGTTACGCAATTTAAATAACTTTTAATTTCCAATTCATTCTATTTTCACTTCTTATTTCGATCAGTTTCACAGTATTGTAATAATTCATTACATCAGTAATTTCATAGCTTAATGCAATCCACATAACAATATTCAGTAACTTCACAATTTAGTTCAGTACTCAAAATAATATTCAGATTCCATAATTGATTCGAGATCGGTTTCAATTTCATTACCCAATCATAAATTTATCATTTTACTAAACACTTACCATAAAATACTTACCACAAATAATTAGTAAATTACACATAATAATGATAAAGTTTGAATTATAGTGATACAAATATCATCAAAGTTAGAAGATATCACATTATCTCAAGTTATATATTAATAATGGCATATATTTCTAGACTCTACATATACTATATTTGGTCCGAGAACCGACTAAACCATAGCTCGATACCACTAAATGTAACACCCTTACCCGTATTTGGCCTTGAGAATAGGGTACGAGGCATTCTAGGAATTACAAATTTATTTATCGACATTTTATTTTATCTAGCATTTATATTTGAAACCAATCAAAATCAAACATATTGTCCCTTAAACATATTTATTTTTCTCGACATGTCTTACTTGAATTTATTACTCGTTTCATCATACTTAATTACCTTGTATTAACATATTAAAGATAATCACATATTTACATGTCATGATAAATATCATTCACTTGCCGTTTCTTCATAAACATAAACAATTAATTCATCATATCAATATTTCACGTACCATCAACTTATATTTCCTTATATCACATAATTAAGTTACACGAACTTACCTGGTTAAATTTGCAGAAATATCAAGATTCAAGGGCACTTTGAAAATTTTCTATTTTCATTGATTTTTCAATCGATCTTAATCTAAATTAATAATTTCATTCAATTTTGAAATTTTAAATAATAAAATAATCTATTTCATGCAAATTGGTCATTTCCACATTTTTACAAAATTAATCATAAAGTTTTACTTTTATTCAATTTAGTCCCTGAGCCTAAAACATTACAAATTAGCCTTGCTAGCTGAATATTCATACATATTTTCCTCCTCCTCCTCTCCATTCCACATCCTTAATGTATATAACATGCTATAAGTAATATTATCAATAATTTCACTAATTACTCGTATGTATATTCAAAACTGTCCATTTGAGTTATAGTTACTAAATTATTTATATCTTGAGCTACAGAATTTGAAATTAAGATCCGCTAATTTTATTTAAAACTAGACTCACATACCTTCTTACTATAATTTTTTTAGAATTTTTGGTGTGGCCAATTAATACAGTTTATTAGTTAACTTCTCCCCTGTTACACAGTCCGATGGCTCTGACCTTTATTCACTAAAAATCAATTATCTCATAGTACGATTTTCATATAATATTTTCGATTATTTCTAATGAAAATAGACTCATTAAGGAATACAAAAATATAAATTATAACTCATAATTATTTTTCTACAATTTTTAGTGAATTTCTAAAGTAAGAACAGAGGATCACGAAGTTATTCTAAACCAGTCTTACAAAAATTTAAATATCTCAAAATGTAGACTTCCTTTGCTTTCTCTGTTTCTTTTATATGAAAATAGACTCAACAAGCTTTAATTTCATATCTCACTCAACTTCTAATTCGATTTATACAATTTTTGGTGATTTTTCAAAGTTAGACAACTGCTGCTGTCCAAAACTGCTTTAGTGTAACATGTTGATTTCTATTTTGTCCCTAATTCCACAATTCATACAATTCAGTCCTTGCTGAATTAACCCCTCAATTGAGTTAATTTTCTCATTTAATACTTTTGTCTATTATTTTAAACTACTTCTTAACCTTTGAAATCAGAATTTTAACACTAGGCCTTAATTTCAGCTATTTCACAATTAGGTCCTAAAACCAATTTCCATCAATTTCACTTGATAAAATCATCATATAACAAAATTAAAGCTTCAAATCAATATTTATTCATCATATTCTTCCAGCACTAATCCACATCAACTTTAAAATTATCCATAGAATCATAAACTAATGAATTAATAAGTTGGACCCAATTGTAGAAAGTCCAAAAACATAGAAAGTTCAAGGAGAAAGCAAGTATTAAACTTACATGAAGCTTGAGTATGAAAACCAACTTGAACTCTCTTCCATGACTGTTTTTCAGCTGAAGAAAATGAAGAGAAATGAAGAGAATTCTCCAGATATTTCAATTTGATCCCCTTTTTATTTAACTAATTTTGGAAATTTTCCAATTTTCCCCCCTTTTTTTCTTTCTCTTCTCTTCTTCTTTCTTTCCATCCCCTGCTCTCTGCTTCGTTTGGGTTTCTGTTTCCATTCTCTTTTTTTTCTTTGGTTTATTATATAATATATATTATATAATATAATAATATAATAATATAATATAATATAAATATATAATATAATAATATACTTTAAAAAAATCTCAGATTTTTTACGTTACACCGCCTCAACTATACAAAATGGTATAATTACCATTTTGATCCTTCATAATTTCTTTTAATCTATAATTTAACTTTTACTTTCATTTCAATTTAGTCTTTTCATTTAATTTCCTACCCAAGCGTTAAAATTTTCTAACGAAAGTTTAATAATAACTTAATGACACTCCATAAATATTTTAGAAATATTTATGGCTCACTTTATGAATTCGAGGTCTCAATACCTCGTTTTTGGCCCAATTTTTCTAATTAATTCTTTTAGTTCACAAAATTCACTAATTTTAAAATATTTCTAAAATCACACTTAACTTATAATTATCGATTAACAAAGTTTTCTAACTTTTCGTCGATTTAGTGATCTCGAATCACTATTTCTTACACTATTAAAATTGAAATAAAAAATAAAGTAAAATTCTCTTTGTTTCTTCTTACTTGCGTGTTCTCTTATCATTGCAGTGTCGAAGCGGGCGTGGCTCTTTGGTGGCGTCGTGGCGAGGCGTGGGGTTGCTTGTAGGTGAAGAGTCGGTGGCTAGGGGTCTTCTTCTTTGTTCTTGTTTGATTTCTTTGTAATGGGCTGATAAGTTGGGCTAGGGTTTATAAAATTTGGGCTATTGGTGTTTGGGTTGGTTTAATTTTTGTTTGTAACTGGACATTTAGACTGTTTTATTTGGGTTTATTTTGGTTTGGTTTTGTTTGGGCCCCGGGCAGATTTGGGCCTGTACAGCTACCCCTCTTTGCTCGTTATTGTGTAACGAGAATGGAGCAAAGACTTTAGAATGACCAAATTTGCCCGGTCTTGCTGAGTCTCGACGCTTCTTTTCTTCTTCAGGTACCCTTGCTTTGACTTGCTAACTTCAATCTGTTCCTGCAACATCAGGAATGCCAGACGTGCTATCTTCAATCTACCTCTGCAACATTAGGAATGCCATACTTGCTATATTCGATTTGCTCCTGCACTTTAAGAATGCTAGACTTGCTATCTTCGATTTGCTCCTACACTTCAGGAATGCCAAACTTGCTATCTTCGATTTGCTTCTGCGCCATCAGGAATGCCAGACCTGTTATCTTCGATTTGCTCCTGCACTTCAGGAATGCCAAACTTGCTATCTTCGATCTGCTCCTACACTTCAGGAATGCCAGACCTGCTGACTTCGATCTGCTCCTACACTTCAGGAATGCCAGACTTACTATCTTCGATCTGCTCCTGCACTTTAGGAATGCCAGACTTACTATCTTCAATCTGCTCCTATACTTTAGGAATGCCAGACTTGCTATCTTCAATCTGCTTCTCCACTTCAGGAATGCCAGACCTGCTGTCTTCGATCTGCTCCTGCACTTCAGGAATGCCAAACCTGCTGTCTTCGATCTGTTCCTGCACTTCAGGAATGCCAGACCTGCTATCTTCGATCTGCTCCTGCACTTCAGGAATGCCAGACTTGCTATCTTTGATCTGCTTCTGCACCATCAGGAATACCAGACCTGCTATCTTCGATCTGCTCCTGCACTTCAGGAATGCCAGACTTGCTATCTTGATCTACTCGCACTTCAGAATGCCAAACTGCTAACCCGATCCGCTCACACACTTCAGAATGCGGATCTGCTATATTCGATCTGCTCTTGCACTTCAGGAATGCCAGACTTGCTATCTTCAACCTGCTCCTATACTTCAGGAATGCTAGACTTGCTATCTTCAATCTACTCCTGCACTTTAGGAATGTCAGACCTACTATTTTCGATCTGCTTCTGTACTTCAGGAATGCCAGACCTACTGTCTTCGATCTACTCCTGCACTTCAGGAATGCCAGACTTGCTATCTTCGATCTACTCCTACACTTCAGGAATGCCAGACCTGCTATCTTCGATCTACTTTTGCACCATCAGGAATGCCAGACCTGCTATCTTCGATTTGCTCCTACACTTCAGGAATGCTAGACCTGCTATCTTCGATCTACTTCTGCACCATCAGGAATGCCAGACCTGCTATCTTTGATTTGCTCCTGCACTTCAGGAATGCCAGACCTGCTATCTTTGATCTGCTCCTGTACTTCAGGAATGCCAGACTTGCTATCTTCAATCTGCTCCTACACTTCAGGAATGCCAGACTTGCTATCTTTGATCTGCTCCTGCACTTCAGGAATGCCAGACTTGCTATCTTCGATCTGCTTTTGCACCATCAAGAATGCGGACCTGCTTATCTTGATCTACTTCATGCTTCAGAATGCGGACTGCTATCTTGATCTACTCGCACTTTAGGAATGCGGACCCTCATCTTGATTTGCTCCTGCACTTCAAGAATGCCAGACCTGCTATCTTCGATCTGCTTTTGCACTTCAGGAATGCCAGACTCTTTATCTTCGATCTGCTCCTACACTTCAGGAATGCCAGACCTGCTATCTTCGATTTGCTTCTGCACCATCAGGAATGCCAAACCTGCTATCTTCGATCTCAGGAAGATTTCAATCCTCGATCAGCCCTACTAGGGGACAATATCTGAAATCTTCGATATTGCTATATCGTTCTCTAGGGAACCCGTCTTGTAGAATTAGTCTTACGTGCTTATGCTTATGCAAATAATAAGAATGTTATTATCAAATTGACTCAAATGCTCCCAACTACATGTGCCATGGATGACATTTACATGAATGCAGAATGTCATGAGGATGATGATTTTTTTTCACAATGATTAAGATGTAATGATCGTAATAAATCGAATGCTCCTAACTAAATGATATTATGGAGGACATTTGCATGAATGCATAATGTCATGATAATGATTCTTTGTTAAAAATGTATAAGGATCAGGATACGATGATCGAAACGCTCCTAATAATGAGGTATGAATGTAAAATGAAATGATCCTTTTTTTACTTAGGGTTGTCACTGTTCGTCGTTCATCAAAGTCTTATTACTGATGCATTACACTGCTATATCGCTCTTGCTTGTACCTTTGCCAAAAACTCAAAGAAACAATCATATTTGGCTCAAATAACTAGCCCCAATGTAACTTCAAGGTCCGTTCCACGGTACCTATAAGACTTTAAGGTTTATACCATCTTCAGACCCTCTTACTGCAATTCAAGGGTATAGGATTTGGGTCCTCTTCAGTCCATCCCACCGCGACTCCAAAATGTAAGATTTGTTTTTTCTTCCGTCCATCCCATTGTTATTCAAGAGTACAGGACCTGTATCATTTTCCTATCATACCACTGCAACTCAGGGGTAGAGGACTGTAACATATTTAATCAACTAATCGCTCCCCAGGTGACCTAACCAAATGTGTATGCATGATATTTGCATAAATGTAAAATATCATTTTTTCGAGAATGATTCCCTTTTGCACATGGGTTAACATTGCCCATTTTTTGTCAATATTGTATTATTGATGCAATATCCTGTCGTTTGTTCAACCACCTTTTTTGACAAAAATTCGAAGAGATAGCCTTAGCTTAGACTCTTCCTTAAACTTGGTGAGTTTCAAACAATAGTCATGTTTCAAGTTCTTATATTATTTAGAAACTTCCAAAGTAATATGCGAAACTCCTTTTATGAAAGTGTTATTAGTCCACTAATCGTTATTTCAATTTAAAATGCTTGAAAAAGATCATCATGATGGACGAAATGGAAATTTATTGTGAGCAAAGCTCGAAATGAATGAATTAATCAAGATATCAAATTTTGAAAAAATCACAAAATGAGAATGAATTAATCAATATAATAAATGAAATTTACTGGGAGCGTATCCTAAAAAGAATAAAGTAATCTGTAACACCCCAAACCCGGCCTAGAAGTTAGGCCTGAATCTGGCGTGCCACATGGAAGTGTTTTTCAAAACCATCTTTGCAATTGTTAACATCTTGTTTGAGAATCACAGCCTCCTTGTTAAAACCCAAAACACTTAAGCAATTGTGACTACGTGAAAACATAATTATCTTTAATAAACCTTTTGGTTGTGAAAGCATTTTGAAATAAACGATTTCTGAAAATGTGACGTTTGAAATAGAGTTGCAAAAGCATTTTAAAACATTGCGGAAGCGTCAATAAAATACAAGTATTTTTGAGAGATTGATTTATGAATCACAAATCAAGAATTGAACTTTAAATCCGTGACTTTTGAAAATGTCGTTAATAAATTGAAAGAAAGTTCGAGTTAAATCATATTTGTAAAGTTTATCTTGAAATCCATTTATTAATAAATTTCGAAAAACTTTTATTTTCGTTCTTAGAAAAATTCTCGTTTAAAACAATTTAAGCAAAATAATAAGTAAACCAACCATAAAGCAAATAATAAAATAGTTAGAGGCCTTATTACAACTTAAACCAAAATAATAAAATAACGGAATAGAAATTTAAAATTTAATAACACTATTTCGAAGAATGGCCTCCACCGAGTCATCCTTGGCCCAAGTCCACCTCACGGAGCATTACCTCTGTGGTTAAGAGAAAGGGGTGAGTTACAAGAACTCGATGTATAATCCCTTACCATCATCCTTTGGGTCAGAACACACATAGCAATATTTTGGGCCTAAGCCCAATTACAATTATAACATAATAACATGTATATAATATGCATGTGATATGCAATTCCCAAACCAAGCCTAATTTCCATCCACATGCATCCCCCCTTAGGATAAGATTTGGCCACTCATACTTTCCAAAACACCTCCCCCGATATTAGCCTCTTGTCCCCCTTTCTTTCCTATTCCTCTTGATTCCTTTCCCAAACTTTAACCTTTCCATATTCTTTTAGCCACCTTACCAAAATAATAAAGTCCACACTTACCAAAAATACTTCTTGGCCGACACATAAGGAAGGAAAGTAAAAATAATAGTCAAATTTGCAAACAATGGGATTTAAACCTCTTCCTTCAAGGTACATCACTTAATGCCATAACCTCTTTACCATATGCTCCTTTATGCTAACAAATTACTCATCTAATTCCATAAGCCTTGATGCCACTTACTATCTCTCCTTAATAGGCTAAATCACAAAACTTTACTAAGGCCCAACTCGAACCCGGAACTTCATAGAAGCCTCGTAACCTTCCAAATTCAATTAACTAATAAGTCCAATTTACAATATTGTCATTCTCTTGTTCTCAAAATTTTAAATATTCCTATGCCCACGGCCCATTGGGCCCAATCCTACTAGGCCTAATTTTGGGATGTTACATAATCAAAGATAGCAAATTCAATCTGGGTAAGATGAAAACTAGGTGCCCCAGATATCGTAGCATGAACCTCTCTGTTCAAACTTCTTGAGGACCACTTTAAACTCAATATGTGTTTAGGGGATCCGGAGCACTTTATTAATGCCTCAAGATGTAGCATCTCTCCTTTTTGTTAATTCAGACATAGTGAGACTGCTGAATGTCCCACTTTTAATCAAAATTTGAGTCGCCCTTTTCGGGTTTTCAACTCAAAGCCCCTTTAGTCTCAAAGCGCCCTTTGCGGGTCTTCGCCTTGGCCTCTCCTTTTTCTTTCTTTTTCCTCTTTTTTTGGAAAACCTTTTTATTGAATCTGAATTCCCTGGATTGGGCAAGTCAACGTCATCCATCTCGGTCAATGTCCATGTTTCCCTAGAACAAGCCTTCTTTGCTGCATAAGGTCCTTCCCAGTTTAGCATCTACTTTCTCCTGCAGTCCCGTTTATATGAGAAAAATATTCTTCAAAGCCTTATAATGAAATTTTCTAGGGTGAACCTTTTTGTTGTAAGCTCTCATTATCTGACCGTGACAGATAGCTTTCAACATTTTTCTTCAAATTCAACTGATCACATCGGGATTAAATCCATTCTACATTTTCCAACTTCAGTTCTGACAAGACTTGAAAAAGAATGTCGACTTCAATTGACAAAATACTTTTATCCCACAAATTAAGGCATTGCCCCGGCGAAGTTCTTGGCTAATGTTTGGTAAGCATTGAGGGTAAATGTAACTTCTTTATGCCAATCTTTACAAGTCTAGGTCATCTTTCTAATGATCCTTGTTTTGTTGCCCCCCTTTTTTTTGCCTTTGCTATATTGTGATGTGGCACATGATATTTGAACAGATCGTAAACTTTTGACATTGTGCGGTTAGATGTGACCTCTTTGACATTTTCTTTGGCTCGGCGTTCTTTCTTTTCTTTTCTCTTTTTTGTTCTGATGACTCAAATTTGTAATATTGGCCTACGAAGCTACTTCCACCCTCTTAGCGAAATAATTAATGCCTGCTAAAAGCTTCCGACGAGATTGTCCCAATAAACTTCATGCCCCACATATATGAGGTCCATGAAGAAATGAAAGAGGTACATGAATCTTCTCTTCATAAATTTGGCATTTACGGCATAACTGATGCAATCACTTCTTATGCGATGGACCAGCAGAGTTTGAATCTCATGACTAGCTTGGCTATCGTGAATGTGATCTTTAAATACCCTTATGAACGTCTTCTAGAATTTTCTTAGCCTTAACAGCATACCCACGTCTCAGTAGTTCGGGCGTTTCCTTGATATGATCGTGCGAAAACATCTTTGAAATGATGCATTGCCTTATTTCTGTGGTGAGCTAGGCTCTCTTTTCTAAGCTCACAATGTGCACTGACCCTTTGTAAGGTAAGATCTATTCTTCATCTTGCCCTACCATTTTTAACGAATCAGGTAGATAAGCTATAATCTCTGTCATCTTCAAAGTCCTAAGATCCCTCTAGACACATATATTGCTCAAAAGTAGACTTTGAGTCAGTAGCAGCATAGCTCATGTCGTTGATATCTAGGGACCTGTTGTAGGTACAAAAGAATATTCAAAGGACAAATGAATCTAAGGATAATTATTTATGTGGTATGAACATGAATGAAATAAATGAATCAAAGAATATTTTCTCAAAGTGAGACACAAAGATGCATTTTCATTGAAAATATAGATTTGGACATTAAAGCACTAAGCGTGTTTTGGACATTACTCTGAATCAGTTCTAAAAATACAGGGATCTCTTCCACAGTCCTATTGTTCAAAACATTCCCAAGTATGTAAGGGCTCGAAAACTTTGATTCCTCGATTCACTCTTCAGATACGTCGTTTGTGTTCTAAATTCTCGGTTTCTGGCCTTTGATGAATTCTTCAAGGAAACGCACTTTTCTGCCCTATCCCAGTTTCAATTATCATATTTTACTACTTTGCCAGAATGATCAGGCTCTGGAAAATCATTGAACTTCATAATTCCCATTTTAATGAACCTTTCGACCAACTTCTTAAATGCAATGCAGTTACCAATTGAATGACCTATTATTCCCGCATGGTACTCGCATTGAGCGTTTGAATCATACCATTTAGGGTATGGGGGTTGTAACGACTTTAGATAAAATGGGGACACCACATGTGCGTCAAATAAACTTTGATATAGCTCCTTATATGTCATCGGGATAAGTGTGAACTGGAGCCTTCCAATGTTACACTTTGGATTGGAATCCTGCCTAGGGGGCCTGGATGACTGGTAGTCACCATCCTTAGCTGGCTTACTGTAATCGGCTCCGAATGGCCCTTGTCATTCCTACTCGTACTACCCGCTTCCTTTTTCTTCTTCTTCGGGGCCTTCAAAGTCCACTTTTTTCTTTCTTTTTTCTTTTTCAGAATAATAGATTTGGCTCGATCATTCTCAGGGTTAAAACATGAGCCCACCGGGAAGTTCAACAGGGCCGAGGTATTAATCTGACATTGGGGTCCGATAAAATGGGTACCCCATACGAATGCGCGTCTGGTTGAGTTGGGATATTGATCGGGGAATAAATAATTTATTCATCATCATCCACACTGTTGACCACTGGGCCACTCCTTTTTTCCAATCCTCTGGCTAGTAACTGGGTTAGCTGGCCCATGATATTCTTTTGAAATCTCCGCATTTCTTGTTGAATCTCAGTCAATTGCCTTTGCATTTGTATTTGCATTTGTTCTATTCTCCCCAATTTTTGTTCCATCTTTTCTAGTTTAACTGAAATAATTTCACCTAATTAGGGTCTTTCTACCAATTTTAATGCATGTGATATGACCTTATTCAAATGCATGAAATGCAATGCAAATGCATGGAATGAATGCAAAAATAAAGAGAGGCGTTGATTATGAATTCAATTTCATTAGAATAACTTTTCTAGAAAATATATTTCTTTACATAAAACGGATTGCATATACAGCTTTGTCCTCATAGTCCAGGTGAAAACACCAATCCTCTTCTACTTATCCAGATGTTATGGTCGTGTCCCGTGAACTTTCCCAATAGATGCCTATTCTAGCTTCTTGTTGCTTGGTCTGGGTCGTACCTCTTCACTCACTTTTCCTCCACGATATTCATAAGCTTCTTTTAGAAAATAGAGACATGATGGATCTCGAATAATCCTTGTCAACTTGAACCCTCGGGCAAAGTCTTATATTCTTCTGTGGGCTATCAGCCCTCTTTCGTTGTTTACCTAGACTATGTTCGGACGACCGTATTATAATCCACTTTATCAAATAACACATTTTCTTATGACAAACTCTTCTATTTAGCAATCGAATATGAATTAACACCTCCTTTCTAAGATGATGCGGTGCAATGCAGTCAAAACAGAGCAAAGCAAAATATGTTAGTACAGAAACAACAATCAACAAAAATAAAACACCTGTCTGGGTGACCACTAGGGTTTAGTACAGTTTTTCCTAGAGTAGGCTCTTAGGTCTCTCTATATGTGGTTCGGTTCTAAGGTAAGAGTACCCGAACCAGCAGATTTCTCAATCCTCACCCATTATAGGCTCATACGGACTGAGTTCGATTTAGAGGAATACATTTCCCTATGGCCATGCGGAAGTGAAAACTTCACGAAGCACATAGGTACGGATGTATCCCGGAAGTAATCCACTAGCCCATGTGGAGGTGAAAACCTCACGAAGGGATAGTTTCTTACTCCCACTTAAAAGGGTAAAAATCGGATGATTATGCAATATGATGTGCGAAAGTGGACTAAGTGTGATGAAAATGCCATTCAATCAAAATAAAACAAAACAAGTCAATATTTCACATTCAGCTTAGAACAAGCAAGAATAAAGCATCTATTCGGGTAACCACTAAGGTTTGGTGTGGCTCTATCTAAGGTGGGCTTTTAGGGCTTGCTATATGAGGTTCGACTCTAAAGTAAAGGGTACCCGAACTAGTAGATTTCTCGATCCTCACCCATTATAGGTTCATACGGATCGAGTTCAGTTCAGGGGAATACATTTCCTTATGGCTGCACGGAGACAAAAATCTCACGAAGACATAGGTACGGATGTATGCCGAAAGTGATCCACTATCCTGCACGGAGGTGAAAACCTCACGAAGGAGTAGCTTCTCACTCCCACTTAAAGGGTAAGACCAAAATGGTCCCTATGCAATATGATGTAAGACTCAAACTACAGGAAACTAACAAATACGAACAAATGCAATAATAGGATCGCAAATTTTCAAATCAGATTTTCAATTTTTGACAACAAGACATAAAACAATCAATTTTATGGCTCGACTCTCTGAATTCCCTAGTGGAGTCGCCAAGCTGTCAAAACCATTTTTTTGAAAACGAGAATCGACTTGGGTTTTGAAAATAAAAACGAGAAATAAACGGGAGTCGCCACCGATCTTTATTTGGTGTGATCGGATCACCTTTGTTTTAATAAAACATTTTGGTTTACTAAAGCAATGATTTTAGTCTCTGAAATTTGAGAAAACGGGTTCGGGAGTCGGTTACGTGCGAGGAAGGGTTAGCACCCTCGTCACGCCCAAAATTGGTACTAAATCGATCAATTAGTGTCTTAATGTCGAAAATTAAAAATTGAGAACGAATTTAAAAATAAGATCATTTGTTATTAATGTTGATTTTAAAACATTTGAATGGATCGGAATAATCATCAAAGGCTATCCCATCTCGAAGCAATGAAATGCCACATCCAGTAAGTTAGGACACAGCATCCCGAATCCTTAAGAATAAACCCGCCTTTTATTTAAAAGCACGTGTATTTAAATTTTAAAAGAATATTCGATTATTTAGATTAAACGAGAAAAAACGAAACCCAATAAGTTAGGGCACAGTCTCTCGAATTTTTATATACGGAATATTGTCATTTTAGAAATTCTTATCTCGAGGTAACTAGATGTCACACCCAATGAGTTAGGCCACAACACTTTGTGCTTTCGAGAATAAGCTTTTTATTTTAAACTCGTATTTGGTTTTAAAAGGATATTCCATTATTTAGGCTAAACGAGAAAAAAATCGAAACCCAATAAGTTAGAGCACGATTTTCTCGAATATCCAAAACCGAAATATTACCTTATTTTGAAAAATTTCGGTTTTTGAATGATAGCAAATACAACATGTAAAGGCATACATTTATCTTGTTTGGAGTAAAATACAACGATCTAAGTTAGAAAAATATGTTAGGATTTGATGCACAATATGATGGCATAATACGAAAATAATAATGATCAATGGACAATAATACATGAATAAGATAATACGAATAAACAACAATGATATGAAAATACGAGTGAGCAAATTATAATATATATAAGAATGATAATCACATAACTTGCACTATTTAAATACCAACTATAATAATCAAAAGACAAATAAATTAAACAACGTTACAACAATTTGCAACAAATAAAAAGCAAGTTAAAATAAATTAAATGTAAAGACATACACATTGAAATGATATTAAATTAGTTTAAAATAGATTATGTAAAAAATCTACAATTAATAATATACAAAACAATTTTAAAAGATGATGTATAAAAAAACTTTAAATAAGATAGTGTACATATATATCTATGTGTAAAAGTATAAAATAATAATATGAAGAAAACTTAAAATAATTAATAAATCAATTAAAACAAATAATGTATAAAAGAGTCTTAAAATAAATAATATATGTAAAAAGGGTTTAACAAAAAAGTATATAAAACTTATAATAATAATAATAATAATAATAATAATAATAATAATAATAATAATAATAATAATAATAATACAATTTTTAAAGAAAATAAATAAATAAATAAACCCATTAAAGAGGTAGAGAGCTATATTGAAATCAAGATAAAAAGCAGGGGCTGAAATTGAAATAAATTAAAAGAGAAAAGGGCGAACAGGGACCAAGATAGAGCGCGCTTAAAGCAAGAGGGACTGATTGGGAAAATATTCCCAGCCCTTATGCGCGTCTATGGGTCAAGGACCCGATTGAAAACTCAAAGAAATTAAAGGGAAAAATCCTTAAAAAGGAAAAATGGCAAAAAGGGGCTGATTGAATGGCCCCGCAAAGAGTAAGGATCTATTGCGAATATATCCCTTTTAAGGGATATGCGCAGCTCCCTATATCCAAACGGCGCCGTTTTGTTTGATGTTTATAAGGCCTGTTATTTCCCAAAAAATCAGCTTTTTTAACCCTAAAATTCTCTTAAAAAACCAGCAGCCAACATCTCCCTTTTTTCTCTCTTCCTCTCTTTTTAGCCCGACGCTTGGGCTCTCTCCAGCCGTCCGTCGTGCCACCACGCCACCACCAGATCTGTGGCCGGCGAACCTTCGACGCTGCACCTACGGAACTCAGGTAAAGTTTCTTTCCCTCCTCTTTCGTTTTAGTTTACAAAGGTTTTGAAATAAGAAAAATAAAGTAAAATAAAAACGACAGTAAATAATAAAAATGAGATCTACCTTGAAAGTTTCTGTTCTTTTCTTTTATTTTTCCGAGTTCGTAAAAAAGAAGAAGAAATACAATGGTTTTACTTCGGTTTTTATAACCGATTTGCAAAGATCCCCTTTTGTTTTTTATATTTTGTTTTTTTCTGCTATTTTTGTCTTTTTGATTTTGTCTTTTTTGTTTTGTTTGTCGTTTTTCTTTGTTTCTTCTTGCTTGCGTGTTCTCTTGTCGTTGCAGGTGTCAGAAGCGGAGGCGTGGGCTGCAGGTGGCGTGCGTGGCAGAGGCGTGGGGTTGCTGGTAGGTGGAGAGTCGGCGGCTAGGGGCTGCTGCTGCTGTTGCTGTTTCAGTTTCTTTGTAATGGGCTGATAAGTTGGGCTAGGGTTTATAAAATTTGGGCTATTAATGGTGTTTGGGTTGGTTTAATTTTTGTTTGTAATTAGATATTTGGACTGTTTTATTTAGGTTTATTTTAGTTCTGTTTTGTTTGGGCCCCGGGCAGATTTGGGCCTATATATAGCTTCCGTAGTTTTAT
Source organism: Gossypium rotundifolium (assembly GCA_025506655.1). Lineage (NCBI taxonomy): Eukaryota > Viridiplantae > Streptophyta > Magnoliopsida > Malvales > Malvaceae > Gossypium > Gossypium rotundifolium. The sequence continues at coordinate 151,831,114 of CP106722.1, forward strand.
TTTTGAAACAAAAGTCTCTCCGATTCCGTCGTAAAATTAGTACTCAGTATATATCATCCCTTTTCCCTCTTGTAGTCAATTCCAATCCCAGATTTTCAATTAATTGCTTCCCTTGATTGTCTGCTTCTTTTCTACTACCATAAAAAAAGAAAGAAAGTGTTTTTATTCTTTAAATCTCATGCAATCGGGATTAGGATATAAGAAACGAAATCAAATTTATAACACAATCAACATTTTGATTTTCTCATAATGTTGAAAACGAAAATTAATATTGTTACGTTAATATTTTTTATTAATCCACGTGATTTATTGTTGAAACAATGTTATCTAAATCAGTTACGTTTCAATTCTCTATCTTGATTATTACTTTTATTTTTGTGGGTAATCATTCTGATTTTGTGCTCATCCTATTATTCTTAACTCCATAATCTTTAGCCAGTAATTTAAGTATTATTTCTAGTTTTTCAAAGAAAATTTCTCTTCATTAGTTGTATTTCTATGAAACAAACAAGGTAAATAGAATATTGATTCAATAGATAAAACAAAATATTTAGTATCACACTAATTTTTATTTAAAATTGGAAAATCCAGTACTGTACTTACAAGTTTGATACACTTGTTGGTTATACAAAGAAACTGACTAAATGGAACATACACTCTTAAGAAAGCCAAATTTTTTATGGCGATTCTCAATTTCTTTACAATTTATGTTTTCTTTTTTCTTTTTTGTTTGTACAGGTTCTAAACAGTGTAGTTTAAACTTTTGTTTCATTGGAGCTTTAGATTCTTCACATATCTGTGGAGGATTTAAAATAAAAACACAAGAGTAATGTTAGAAAAATTAAAATATTTAATTATTTTACATTTTAGAAGAGAAGCATATGCAAATGGTTATCTATGTTAGTTTATATGGAAAATTATTTATTTTTAAGACTAAGAGAAATTCTAGGGAATATTAATGAAGGGTTTCAGAGGAATATGAAATTTTTGGTTACAAACTTGCATAGGTCAGGCATATCAAAAAGACAAGCACCGACGAACTTATTTATTTTATGATATTGGGTTCCAAGCTCTTTGAATTATTTCTAGGACCATCTGCATGTGATCTAAAACAAAAGAGGATTAGATTTCATGTGGTCTTTTTATGGTATGTTGAAATATAGTATTATAGAAAACAACATCAACCAAAAAAAGAAAAAAAATGTGGGGAGATGGGGATTCGGTGTTTGATGTGAACTCGAGCTAAATGAAAGGTGATGCGTCCATCATGCATGGCATCTTAGAGGAAACATGGATGATTACAACTGCTTTAAAAGAGTTTTTCTTTTTATATTATAATGTGATTTTTGAACATCAAACCATGAATCCTAGCTTGGGAAAGAACACCGGACAACATTCTTAAATGATTTCGGTTTAGCCGAAAGGGAAGAGAGAGTGGCATGCTAAGTTAGTTTCCTGTCATATGCTGTGATTTGGAGCTAGAGGGCACGTCCATGTTTCATGTTAGGGTTGGCCTCTAGAAACTATGGTTTTTTTACTGCCCATAAATACAATATCCGTAATCTTAATTTCTTTAGTATTTGAATAAATGATCAGGTTTTTCAATTCTTGTTGGCATTATGAAGACATTGGTTGCATGCCTTTCCTCTGTCATAAGTTGACAGCATTTTACATGGCACAGGTCAAGTAGAAAAGACTCAAAGGAGGTAAGTATAAGTAATAAAAGTTTGGAAATGGGAGATAATAGTAATCTCCTACCTTAGCTCACCAGCAATTCATCTTCTGTAACTCCCAGTAGTGCTTTTGTAATTGGGTATAGGTATTTTACCAGATTCAATATACATGAGATCTTCCACTAGGACATCATAGTGCCTTCTTACTTCCTCGGCCGATTTCTCCCCCACAGCAGCCTCCACTTTTTGCCACCGGTCAGGGGTGTCCTTGTCATATACTGCTAGTGCCTTCTCAAATAGCTTGTTTTGGTAAGGCGTCCAGTAGGAGTTGGAAGCACGTGAAGAAGTGAAAAAGTTTGATGCCATTAACTATATGACTTTGGGGATTAATGAAAATAAGGACGGATATGATAAAGGTATTGGATGAGTTGTTTTAGCTGAAACAAAAGTTTGGTGAAAGAGGATTGTATGTATTTTAAGATGAGACCTTGCAGGGAGAGTTAATGAACCAAAGGAAGGGAAAGAACAGATTGTGTTGGCTCGAGAGAGAAGAAGACTGAAGTCAAGGGAGGGTCTGGTATGGGTAATTGCAAAGCCAGCTACTTATAAAGAGCAAAGATGGTGTGGTTAGGAGTAATGGCAGCTCGGTGTTGTTTAAAAAATTGTCACTTAGTTTTTTTTTTTTATATAAATATTTTATTATATTTTTATACTACACTTGTCAACTTATTATTTTATTTATGGAATTTAAAAATTTAAATATTTAAATTATGATTATATCTGTAATTTAGAAAAAAATCAGGTAATGATATAAGTAAAGCTATTAGAATCTAATTCAATAAAATCGGATTATCATTTGAATGAATTTTTAGTTTTGTTAATTGTTTTGGTATTTGGCGAATATATATATTTATCCGTGGGGGCTACAACGGGATATGATTGGGTGGCTTAAGCAAGAGCTTTGATGTAAAAGGACTGACCCTTTAATTTTCTTGTCTTTTATAATATCATCAACACCAGGTTGATTTTGCTTGAGAATTTCTCAGATGCTGGGGATTAGATCCTAAAACAGAGTCTTCCCATTAGCATTGATGCTCCAATAATTTGATCCTCGAAACCCCACCAAATATACAGTAAGATATTCCAATTATATATAAATAAATATATAAATAAAGAGGAGGGATTTGCTTATACTGGTGTTAACTTTAAGTGATTTTATATTTTTCTTAATTTTTATATGTAATTTAATTGTCATTTCATACTCAATTTATGTAGATCATATACGTCAAGTTTAACATAAATTAAAATTTTTAACTATTTATTTTATGTAAAAAAAATTCAATTGTTAAATATATAGACTATATTTTTATCATTATGATAGATATTAAATCAATTTAAAATTTACATGCATAACAAGTGTAAATATATTAATAAATTCAACAATTAAATTATTAAAATATTAATAATATAAAAATTACGAAATAATATATAACCACTTAAGTTTTACACTATTGAACCAATAAATAAATATTTTATATAAGGAGTATAGTTTTTAGGATTTGTTTATGATAGATTAATAGCGTTTAAATTTATGCATAGTTAATAAATTTAATAATTATCGGAGGAGTTGGTTTTTTCAGAAGAAGTTTTCAAAATATCGTTTGTTGGGAGTTACGAACTCCTCAACGTGTTGGTATTGTTTCCAGTGGGGGCTCTATCTATCAACTTTGTGAAAGCTTAAGTGCTTGAAGAAGTGGTGGATTCAATAGAGTGGAAGCGCCTAGTTGAATGTCGGAGATGCAATACCATGTGTTTGCGCATGGTCACCCATCAAGGAAATCTCAACATTTGCTTTTGGTGAGATTGGAACCCATGTCTTATAGCATATAAGCTATGTAAGCCACATCAATAAATCATGTAGATGAGGAGTCTTGTGGAATGACAAGTGGCTCAAGTAAACCGACATAACTCATGAATCCTAACACACCTACAAGTAAACCCACCCACATTACTCGACTTTTAAGTGTTGGAAGAAGGGCACATGGCCAACACACACACACACACACACACACACACACACACACACACACACACACACACACACACACACACACACACACACACACACACACAGACACACACACTAACTAACTATATTTAAATGTTTGGTGAGTAAGTGTTTGTTAGGAAATGTGCTCATATTGTAGTAAACATGTAACTGTTTTCTATGTATTTGAACAATAGATAAATAAATAAAGTTAATTTCACATTTCATTATTACATCTTTTATGTTTTGCATACATAGTGAAATTGTGACAAGCAAATATTAGCTCATCGATTGTCTAAACTCAAACTGACGATACGTGACATTGTAAGAACGTTTACATTGCGAGAAAGATAACTTACTTCAGTAGATAATCTAAACAAGCCTGTAATCCTATAAAAGAATCAAAGTGAGCATTTGATTCAAATGCATAGAAGGATTACTTTGTTGCCTACAATTCCAATTTGGGAGATGGCTAGTCTTGGCTATCAGAGTAGTTGACTCCATGGGTAGAGACATAGGTGTACTCATTGAAAGAATGATGCATTGGACTGGACCCAAGTTAAATTAATTTTAAATCCGTTTTGTGAATTAATTCACTTGTGATGTTTATGGTGTGACTTACCTAAATCCTGAGTTAGTCACTGACCATGCATATGTAACTCATGTGCTTTGATATAAGTGGAGGCTTATGCTCTAAAGATGATCGAGCTGATAGCTGGTATGTTGGGTACATGACTTGTGTATGACATGGCTTTACTAGATACAATGGAATTCATAGGCTGATTAAAGAGTTACCAATATCCTCTCATTAGCATTGTGTAGATTGATAAATATGGAACATGGCCACGAGTTGCTTGTTATTGAACGAACAATTTATCATAGTCATTAGTTTACAGTGACCATATTAATCATTAAGAAGACACAATGATGGCAATGAGATAAAATAGGATTGTATTGAGTGAATGGATTTAACTCAAAGGAATCAAGGATATCATATGAGGGTAACACACACATGGTGAGGTCATTAGACAAAGTAATTAGAAATTGCTTTCGTAAAGAGTTTACAATATGGAGTTTTCAATCATGGTAATTTTTGTGGATTGACTCCATGATTAAGTAAATTGTGAATTATTGGAAAATTCTTCTAGACATAATTGTAATTACTCGAGCCTAATTGCATATGTGATAAACCATAATTTATACATATTTTACCCCATGCTTGGCTTATTTTTAGATGAATTTTCATTAGATTTGATGAATTCGATGCTCCTAATCCTTTAGTTTCATGTTTTACACTCAGGAGAGCTTAGGGAGTCGAAAAGAATGATAAAAGGGACAAAAAGGGACAAAATGAGCCTACTTCAGAAATCAACATAGCCTGGACTTTCGCCCACGGGCAGACCACACGGCCGTGTGTTACGAGCAGAATCGAACACTGCTTGGACTATAGCACACGGGAAGATCACACGGTCGTGTGCGGTGAGCAGAATCAAACACGGCCTAACCTATCGAACACGGGCATGTCCCTGCCGATCCTAAGTCTAATTCCATTTGAAAAAGACCACTTGGGGGCTAAGAGAAGTGTTCCAAAGCCTATATAAACATCCAAGGGGACGACCTAAGGAGAGACACGGAGTAGAAAGTAGAAAATACTCGAAGACAACCATTAGAAGCAACTTGGAAGAGGGATCTCCATTAAGACTGAAGATCTCCTATCAATTTCTCTTTAAGTTTTTGGGTTTTCTTATGTTTTGTAGTTTTCTTTATTTCAAGATGTTTCCCTCTATAAGTATGAACTAAACTCCCTAAATACCTAGGGAGGATGAAACCTAGATGAATCTTATTACTATTTGATTTATAAGATAAATACTTGTTCTTATTCTTAATTGTGAGTTCTTATTCTTGTTTTGATAATTCAGGTTATTGATTCAAGTTGAATGTACTTATTTAGAGGAGCAAAAGTCCCTGTTTAAGAGTAGATCAACACAATTAAGCGGAGTTGAATGCAATCCTAGATATAGGACGATGTAAATCTGCCGGATTAGAGTCAAATCTAATAAGGGAATCTATAGATCGAGTTAATGTGACAATAGGGGTTTTAATTAGAAAGAAATTTCAATTAATCAACCTAGAGTCAATTGTTTTCAGTCTTGAAAGAGATATTAACATAATTTAGGGATTTCTACTGATTAAGGCAAGTGAATAAATCGTATGAATCAAAAGTAATAAGTGAAGTCTAGGTGGATTCTTCCTTGGGTATTGCCTCTCTCATAAAGTTGTCTAAAAAAGTATTTTCCCAATTCATTCTCTGTCGTGCTTTTAATTGATTTTAGTTTAAAAGAAATCACTCTAATTTTTAAGATAGATAATAAGAAGATAATAATTACTAGTACTCTTGGTCTTTGTGGATACGACATTCTCGGTCTTACCATAACTATACTATTAAACGATAGGTGCGCTTGCCTTTATTGTGATCGTAGTTAGTTAAATACACATCAAGTTTTTGGCGCCGTTGCCGGGGACTAAGATATTAGGAACACTTAATTTTTATTACTTTAGCCATTCTTATTTTTATTTTCAATTTATTTTTTATTTTTTTATTTTTCTAATTTTTCTTTTATTTGCTTCTGGCAGGTATTTCTAGTTTATGGCTAGAAGGAACCCGTCAGGACCCTTACTTTTTGATAGTGAGATAGAAAGCATAGCTCGTAGAAATCATAGGGAAATAAGACGAAGTCTACAATACATAGAGGAAGAGCAAGAGGACGATAGTAATAATTCCGAGGAGATGGTTGATAACAATCTGCTACCTCTGGTGGTTGCTGAAAATCCTGCTCCTCGTACTATGTACGACTATGCTAAACCTAATTTAACTGGGGCTGAATCGAGTATTGTTAGACCTGCTATTGCTGTAAATAATTTTGAACTGAAACCTAACACTATTCAAATGATTCAACAGTTTGTTCAGTTTGATGGTTTGCAAGATGAAGACCCAAATACTCATTTAGCAAAATTTCTAGAATTCTGTGATACTTTCAAAATAAATGGGGTTTCTAATGATGCCATTCACCTTCGATTGTTTCCCTTCTCATTGAGGAACAAAGCTAAACAGTGGTTGAACTCGTTACCACGAGGATCAATCACTACATGGAAACAAATGACCGAAAAATTCTTATTTAAATATTTTTCGTTGGCTAAAACGGCTAAGTTGAGGAATGATATCTCTTCTTTTGTGCAAATGGATTTAGAAACACTTTATGACGCATGGGAGAGATACAAATATCTACTGAGAAGATGCCCTCACCATGGGCTATCATTATGGCTACAGGTTCAAACCTTTTACAATGGTGTGAACCCCTCAACTAAGCAGTTGATTGATGCAGCTGCCAGTGGAAACCTAAATAACAAAACCCCTGAAGCGGCTTATGAGTTTATAGAGAAGATGTCACTGAATAATTATCAGTGGCAAGTCATGAGAACAAAGCCATCAAAAGTAGCTGGAGTTTTTGACCTCGACGCAGTCACCAAGCTATCAAACCAGGTAGAGCTTTTAAATAAAAAGATTGATGGTTTGTATGGTTCTTCACAGGTACGTCCAGTGATGCAGTACAATACAAATGGCGGAGGAATGGGCAATACAGAATATCCATCCTACAACCCTGACATAGAGAATGAGCAGCTAAATTATATGGGTAATAACTCTAAACCTCCAAATAATCAATATAATAATACATATAGTACAGGATGGAGGAACCACCTAAATTCTTCATGGGGTAATGAAGGAAATCAAAGACCGCAACCTCCTCTAGTTTTTCAACTACCATACCAGCAAGAGAAAAAGCTGAACCTTGAAGATATGCTAGCAAAGTTTATTTCGGTGTTAGAAACTGATGTGTCTATAACTAACTACAATCACAATAAAGGCAAGCGCACCTATCGTTCAATAGTATAGTTATGGTAAGACCGGTAGTATCGTATCCACAAGGACCAATAGTACTAGTAATTACTATCTTTTTATTATCTAGCCTAATAATTGGAGTGATTTCTTTTAAACTAAAACTTAATTAAAAACACGACAGAGAACGAATTTGGAAAATACTTTAGACAACTTTATGAGATAGGCAATACCTAAGGAAGAATCCACCTAGACTTCACTTATTACTTTTAATTCATATGATTTATTCACTTGACTTAATCTGTAGAAATCCCTGATTAATGTTAATATCTCTTTCAAGACTAAAAAAAACTAACTCTAGGTTGATTAATTGAAATTTCTTTCTAATTAAAACACTATTGTCGCATTAACTCGATCTATGGATTCCCTTATTAGATTTGACTCTAATCCGGCAGATTTTCGTCACCCTATTTCTAGGGTTGCAATCAACTCCACTTAATTGTGTTGATCTACTCTTAAAAAAGGACTTCTGCTCCTCTGAATAAGCATATTCGACTTGAATCAATAACTTGAATTATCAAAACAAGAATAAGCACTCACAATTAAGAATAAGAACAAGTATTTATCTTATAAATCAAATAATAATAAGATCCGTCTTAGGTTTCATCCCCTCAGGTATTTGAGAGGTCTAGTTCATACTAATAGGGGGAAACATCTTAAAATAAGGAAAACAACAAAACATAAGAAAACTTAAAAACTTCTAAAGAACTTGATGGGAGATCTTTAGTCTTGATGGAGATCCTTCTCCTAAGCTGCTCCCGATGGCTGTCTTCGAGTATTTTTTGCTTTCTATTTAGCGTCTCCATTTAGGTTGCCCCCTAGGGTATTTCTATAGGCTTTGGAACACCTATCTTGGCCCATAAGTGGCCTATTCCGAATAGAATTAAACTTTGATATGGTAGGGACACGCCCGTGTTCAATTCCTTAGACCGTGCTCGATTCTGCTCACCACACACGGTCCGTGTGATCTGCCCGTGTACATTGATCCAGGCCGTGTTTGATCCTGCTCGTAACACACGGCTGTGTTCATTGGTCCCGGTCGTATTGATTTCCTAGGTAGGCCTATTTTGTCCCGTTTTGGCCAGTTTCTCGAAATTTTCGACTGCCTAAGCTCTCCTGAGTGTAAAACATGAAATTAAGGGATTAGGAGCATCGAATTCATCAAATCTAATGAAAATTCATCCAAAAATAAGCCAAGCATAGGGTTAAAATATGTATAAATTATGGTTTATCAAATATCCCCACACTTAAGCATTTGTTTGTCCTCAAGCAAAATCCTCAACTCACAATTAAAATTGACTTCATCAAATCGTAATTCTCATCAATAATGTCTAATCATAATTGATAAATAATTCATACATGGATAATTTAACTTAAAGAGTCTTAAAGATTCAAACAATCTAAGTCACAAATTTTTGTAGCACGAAAACGTAGGTGTTCCCCCTTATCTAAATAATTACCTTTGATCCAAAATCGAAAAGAATTGACATCCTCACAAAGGATTCACTCAAATCACTCAAAGTGTTTAAGGTTCAATATAAAGCACTCAAAAGTCAAACATGAAAAGTTTTTACCATAGGCTTGCGTGAAAATCAAATCTCCACCACTATAAAATAAGATGATACACAAATCAAAAGGTCTTTTAAAATGGTTGTAACGGGGCTTGGGTTAAAGGTGTGGATAAAGGCTAAATTAGAGGGTTAGAATCGAGATTGAATTGACAATTTACCTAACTAGAAAAATAAGCTAATAGTGAATAATTACATCAATTGAAAACTTATCATAATAACACGAGCTTCTTCTCAAAATATGAAATTAACTGCTTAAGCTCAAATAATCATAGAACTAATAATGAATTTATCACAACTTTTTTTTAAGAACAAGTATATACAATAATAAGAAAGAGTTTAACAACTGAAATAAAGAACATAGTTAGGCAACTGCTCAAATCAAATCTCAACAAAAAGGGTTAATTCAATAGTGAAAATTCTTTAATGAATCAAAAAGAGTGAGTCTTGGGTTAATATTAAGGGTAAATCAAGAAACGGTTTATTAAGATTCAAAGGGGTTCACTAGGGGTTAATTATGAAGGTAGGCTTTTTGGTGTAATAAGTGGGTTAAAACCTAGGTGCCTTTATCATCTCAATATATCAAATCAAAGGTGTGGTCTCGATATGTATAATGGAAGAAATATCTAGAATAACAGATCAATATTGACACACTCATAACCAATAATAAAGTGAGCATGAAAAAAATGTATGCTTTAAAAGGCTCAAAGACTCACAAAATTTATGGTTTTTGATGTCAACCTTGCAAATTTCAGACTTCAAAGTAATATTTAAATTTAGGGAAACAACCTAGAAATTTTTTTAATCCTGAAAATAGACTTATCATACTTGATTCTCTAATGTCTTAAAGTTTAAATGGTCAATGCATAATTACCTATGACTTAATCCAAAAGATATCAATAAAAATCATGAGTTAATAGAAATTTCATTCTAATAGTAATATGAGAAAACTACTTAAGAACAAGACATAATTTAGGGATTTTTTTAATAATACTATACTTAACCTCCCCACACTTAAGATGTACATTGTCCTCAGTGTACAAAGATAGATAATAGCAATATAGTAAGAATATCATAAGATAGGGAGAGAAGTGAAACTTCCTGAATTAAGGATGAAATCCTTAGGGAGTGAAAATTGTAGAAATAGAGCCAATGATATGATAAACTAGGCAGAGGTAAAGGTAGGGGAGAATAATCTGGTAGTTTGTTCGTTCCTTAGTAGCACCTTGAACCTTTTGAAATTGCGGAGTCATCAGGAAAGTTTTAGGGGGTTGTATTAATGGATTTTATTATGTTTACTCGATAATAAGCAGCCAGAGATAAAATGGAATCATAATATACTAATAAAGATTAAAGACAAGAAAGATAAATAAAAAAGTTTAAAAATGAAAATAAAATAAAAAGAAAAACTAAATGGACTCAAAGGTCCTTATCATCAGCCGGATCTCGAGGTGGGGGTGGCGGCGATATGTGAAAATACTGACAAATCTGTTGTAGAGTCACCTCGATGTCATCGAATCATCGAGCGTTGTCGTTAAATTACTGAGTACAGTAGTGCTCAAACCGAGTGAGGTGCTCAGAAATTCCAATGAGTAAAGCAGCTGCATGAACTGGTCGGTGGGGCGGTGGCGGTGCAGAAGGGAGCTCCTCGTGACGTGGAGGGACATCATCAGTAATGTCCTTTGGGTTGTCCTGATTGGTGGTCCTCATCAAACGGTATTGAGGAGGATCGAACCCATGGCGACACTCAATCATCCTTATATGAATCATCGTCGCGATGCCCTGTGAGAACATCTACCTTATAAGTGTGAGCGAGGAGGATTGAGTAGCGATGTTGAGGAGCCCAAAATAGCGAGCCAAGTGCGTCACATAGGGGCCCATGGAGATGACCCCTCTCCGATGTCGCTCCGTCTGATGCTGAATGGCGAGGGCGATGAAGTAGGCTAGATCAAATACGTGCCCCTTTACCATGCACCATAGAAAATAGGAGTCGTGGGTGTTGATGACGCTGGTGCTCTCTCGCCTACCCATCAAAGTATAAGCTAGGATGGCATGTAAGTACCTCAAAGATGGGGCAAGAGCAGAGGCCTTGGAGCAACTAGGATCATATGTCGCCGATGCAGGGACTAAAGCTCTCCAACATGACGAAGGGGATTGGTGGATGTGGCGATGGAGGTCTTCAAAGTCGTCGTCCTCCATAAACTCGTCGGTGTAAAGTCCCAAGCGACCCTAAACTCTAGAATACTCATTTCTCGTACGACGCCCCCAAGATGGAATTGGACTGTGCCTGGGTCATCAAAGTTGGTCATCACCATCTGAAGATGGAATGTGGAACAGAGCTCTAGAGTGAGCTCCAAATATGTCGACTCGATAATCTCGAAGAAGCGCCCCCATGGGTCAGTCATTAAGAGGGTTCGTACGGTGTCGGCTAGTTAGACCTGCTCTAAGGCAGCCCAATCAATGCATCGCCCCATGCCGAGGGGCCGCGTGTGAAGTATCTGAAAGAGGTCCTCCTGGGTTTCCGGAGGAAACTGTAGGAAGGGATGACGTACTTTGGCAGAGGCACTCGAGGATGTCGCACCGGGACCCTTCCACTTTTTTAAAGTGAGAACGACTGTTTTCTTCCCACGTGGAGGAGTCATTACATACCTGAGAAATGCCAAAGATTTCAAGTATCATTGCCAAAAAAATGCATTATCCTAGTAGTCCTAAATAGTACAATCCTATAATTGCTAAGTAAGTAATGCTAAAATTACTAAGAATAAGTTACGACTAAATAAAAGCAAACTAAATAAACTAAAATATCAAAATAAACTAAGAAATTAGAAATAGACATCATGATAAGAACAATAGTAAGAATAGAGAATAAGATCAAATAAATAGATAAAAATGAATGAAATGAGTAACAATGGCAGAAAAAGATGAACCGATGGGGGTGTTGACGTGGTGGCAAGGACGTGGCGATGGCGCACGGGCGTGGTGTCAGACACGGGCGTGGACTGCGTGCTAGTGTACATGGAGAGAAAGGGGAAAGGAGAAAAATAAGGGAAAAGGAAGAAGAGGAAGTGAAGAAAGGAGGGAAAAAGGTCGATAGTGGTCAAAATTAGGAAGAAAAAGGGGTTGTTTGGGGAAGAGCGACTAGGGTTTTGGGGGGGAAAAATTTAGAGAAGATGAGCAGGCGGGTGCTTTAAACAGGGATTAGGGTACACGGTCAGGGGCCATGCCCGTGTGCCCTTTATTTTGCCCGTGTGTTTCGAAAATTTTAAATTATGGTGCACCTGAGTCTTGGACCACGCCCGTGTCCTCGGGGCGTGTTAGGTTACATGGCCGAATCGCACGGTCGTGTGATGCTTCATTTGTTTCTCCCACGTCCGTTTTTAGGTTCACACACCCGTGGTAATTAATCAGTATCGACCACGACCTAAAGGCACGGGCATGTCCCATGCCCGTGTGATTTATTCAATTTCAACCACGGTTTCAGGGCACGGGCGTGTCGCACGCCCGTGTCTTTTACTCAGTATCGACCATGGCCGCATCGCATGGCCGTGGCACTTTATCGCAGCTCGTGTTTTCGAGTCAATTTTGACCACGATCACATCGCACGGCCATGGTATTTTATCGTAGCCCGTGTGTTGGGAAAAGTTTTTCTTCCTTGCCCCTTATGGTCTCTGCCACTCCCATGTACCTACCCATAGTGGCCACATGGCCACGGCCACGTCTGTGTGAAAGGCCTTGTGGGTATGGAAACCTGCACCTACTTGGTTAGTTTTTTAGTTAGATGCTTAAAAATTAAAAATATGGATATTAATGAAGTTAGTGCTCGGGTTTCCTCCCGAGAAGCACTCGTTTAAAGTCTTAAGCTAGACTTACCCTATTTTCATCTCTATACGAAGGTGCACGGAACTGAAGCTCCTCTATCATATCCCTAAAATCTTTACCATTATATAGTTTAAGTCGTTGACTATTTACCTTAAATGTGCCATAAGTCGGATGAGTTACCTCAATTGTGCCATAGAGAAAACTTGTTTTAATTACTAATGGACCTGACCATCTTGATTTCAGCTTTCTAGGAAACAATTTGAGCCTCGAATTGTATAGTAGAACAAGATCTCCAACCTCAAATTGCTTCGGTTGCTTCAAACGAGCATCATGGCGTCGCTTTGTTGTTTCCTTGTATAAACGTGAGTTCTCGTAGGCATTAGCTCACCACTCATCTAGCTCGTTCAACTGCATCAGTCTTTTCTCACCTGCAAGTTTAAGATCATAGTTTAGGAATTTTATAGCCTCAAAATGCTTTGTGCTCTAATTCAAATGGCAGATGACAACTCTTCTCGTAGACAAGTCTGTATGGGGATGCTCCTATGAGAGTTTTAAAAGCGATTCTATAGGCCCATAAAGCATCGTTTACTTTTAATGCCTAATCTTTCCTGTTTGATTCTACGGTTTTCTCTAGAATACGCTTAAGTTCTCGATTGGCTACTTCAACTTGTCCACTGGTTTGAGGGTGATAAGGGGTAGCTGTTCTGTGGTGCACTCCATTTTCTTTAAGATTTTATCAAATTGCATGTTGCAAAAATAAGTGCCCTATCACTAATAATTGCTCTAGGTGTTCCAAATCGAGAGAAGAGTTTCTTAAGAAATCTTACTACCACTCTAGCATCATTAGTAGGTAAAGCTTAAGCTTCCACCCATTTTGACATATAATCAACTGCTACTAAGATGTATTTATTCCCAAATGAGCTAGGGAATGGTCCCTTAAAATCAATACCCCATACATCAAATATTTCACATGATAGCATATACGTTTGAGGCATTTCATCGCGTTTAGAGATATTACCTGTTCTCTGACATTTATCACACGAAGTAACATACCTGTTAGCATCCTTGAACGGAGTGGGACAATAAAAACCTGATTCGAGCATTTTATGTGCTGTCCTAGTCCTATTGTAATGTCCTCCTGTTGGTCCTAAATAATAATGTTCTAGGATTTTTCTTGCTTCTGCCTTTGTAACACATCTTCGAATTACTTGATCAGCACATATACGAAAAAGAAAAGGGTCCTCCCAAAAATATTTTTTCACATTAGCAAAGAATCGCTTCTGTTGATGATGTGTTAACCCTTTTGGTAGGATGTTAGTAGCTAAATAATTCGTAATATTTGCAAACCAAGTTACCTAGAGTCGATTATAGCAAAGAGTTGTTCTTTAGGAAACGAGTAGTTTATCTCACTCTCGTCGAGTTCTTTGATATGTGGATTTTCAAACCTAAAAAGTTGGTCCGCCGCGAGATTTTCAGCTTCTTTCTTATCCTGAATTTCCAAATCAAATTCCTGTAAGAGTAAAATCCATCTTATAAGTCTAGGTTTTGCATCACATTTAGTTAAAAGACAACGAAAAGCTGAATGGTCAGTGTAAACGACAACTTTAGATAATATCATATACTGTCTAAATTTATCAAATGCAAAAACCACAGCAAGCAACTCTTTTTCTGTGGTGGTGTAATTTTCTTGTGCGGCCATTAATGTCTTGCTAGTGTAATAAATCGGTTGAAAATGTTTGTCTCTTCGCTATCCCAAAACTGCACCTACTGCAAAATCACTCGCATCACACATTAGTTCAAAGGGTAAATTCCAATCAGGTGCAATTATAATTGGAGCATTTATTAATTTATTTTTGAGGATATTAAATGAATCTAAACATTCCTGATTGAAATTGAAAGGCACATCTTTTTCTAATAATTTTGTTAAAGGCTTAGCTATTTTAGAAAAATCTTTAATAAATCTTCTATAAAATCTAGCATGTCCTAAAAAGCTTCTAATAGCCTTAACTGAACTAGGAGGAGGTAATTTTTCTATGGTTTCAATTTTCGCTTTATCAACCTCAATCCCTTTACTAGAAATTTTGTGACCTAACACAATCCCTTCTCGAACTATAAAGTGACACTTTTCCCAATTAAGCACAAGGTTAGTTTCCTCACATCTCATTAGAAATCGTTTTAAATTTTGAAGGCAAAGATGGAAAGAATTACCAAATACCAAAAAATCATCCATAAATACCTCCATAATATCTTCCACAAGTTCATCAAAGATTGCTAGCATGCAGCGCTGAAAAGTAGCAGGAGCATTACATAATCCAAAAGGCATTCTACGATAAGCAAGCGTACCATATGGACATGTAAATGTTGTCTTTTCTTGATCCTCAGGATTTGGAAGTACCCAAAGAGTCCATCTAGGAATCAATAGTACATATGCCCAGATAATCTTTCTAACATCTGATCAATGAAGGGTAAAGGAAAGTGATCATTTCTCGTGGCATCGTTCAACTTCCTATAGTCAATGCAGACTCTCCGACCTGTGACTGTTCTTGTTGGAATCAATTCATTCTTTTCGTTAGCTACAACAGTCATGCCTCCCTTCTTTGGAACAACTTGAACAGAACTTACCCAAGTACTGTTAGAAATAGGATAAATAACTCTAGCATCTAGGAGTTTAATTACCTCAGCTTTAACAACTTCCTTCATGTTTGGATTCAATCGTCTTTGAGGTTGCACACATGGTTTATATTCATCTTCTATTAAAATTTTATGGGTGCAAAATGATGGACTTATCCTTTTAATGTCAGAAATTTTCCAAGCTGTGGCTCTTTTATGCTCCTTTAATACATGTAGTAACTCATCTTTCTCATTAGGTTCTAATTTTGATGGAATAATTATCGGTAGTGTATAATTATCTCCTAGGAATGCATACTCTAAGTGGTTTGGTAACTGTTTCAATTCCAATTTGGGAGGCTTTTCAATAGAGGTTTTTATTTTAGTTCATCGTTTATTTCAATGCCCTCATACTTCTTTTTTCTTGGGGAAGAAGTATTAGAATTTAACTCAATTTTTGTCTCCCCCATCTCATTGGTATCGTTGTCTGCCCCCTCACCTTGGGTAAGACATAGTTCCAACGTGTCTTCATGCATGATTTCCTGAAAAGAGTCTTGAATAAAATGATCAATAGCATCAATAAAATAACAAGAATCATCTTCCTCTCTAGAATATCGCATAGCATCATAAATTTTAAAAATAATTTCCTCATCACCTACCCTTAGCACAAGTTTACCATCACCTACATCAATAATAACCTTAGCAGTAGCTTAAAATGGGCATCCTAAAATTAAAGGCACATCAACGTCCTCATCCATGTCAAGCACAAAAAAAATCAACAGGGGATATGAATTTATCAACTTTTACCAAAAATCTTCAATAATTCCCTTAGGATATTTAATAGATCTATCAGCTAATTGAATACTCATCCTAGTGGGTTTTGGTTCCCTAAGACCAATTTGCTTGAACATTTTATAAGGCATTAAATTAATACTGGCACCTAGATCAGCTAATGCTTTCTCAATATTTAAACTACCAATTAAACAGGGAATAGTGAAACTTCCTGGATCTTTCAATTTAGTTGGTAGCTTATTTTGGAGAATAACTGAACATTCCTCGTTAAGCTCCACGATTGATAGCTCTTCAAACTTTCTTTTATTTGTTAAAAGCTCTTTTAGGAATTTTGCGTATGTCAGTATCTGCGAAATAGTTTCAACAAAAGGTAAGTTAATATGTAACTGTTTAAAAAGTTCAAGAAATTTACCATATTGTGCCTCTATGCGGTCTTTTTTCAACTTTTCCGGATATGGGATTGGTGGTTTATACCCTTTAAGTACCGGTGTTACATTCTCGTTTACTTCCTCACCTTTTTCCTTATCAGTTTCTTGTGGCATCTTCTTTTCAGCTTCAACCAACACCTTCCCATTCCTTAGTGTAACTACCTTCACATGCTCTTTTGGGTTAGGTTCGGTATTACTAGGTAAATTACTTGGTTGCCTTTCGAAAACTACTTTAGTAAGCTGTCCAATTTGATTCTCAAGCCCTTGAATTAATGCTTGCTAATTTTTCAATGCTGTTTCGGTATTCTGAAAATGAGTCTCTAACACCGAAATAAAATTTGCTAGCATATCTTCAAGGTTCGGCTTTTTCTCTTGCTGGTATGGTGATTGAAAGCCTGGAGGGGGTTGTTGCCTCTGATTTCCTTGTCCACCCCATGAAAAGTTGGGGTGGTTCCTCCAACTTGGATTATAAGTGTTATTATAAGGGTTATTTTGAGGTTTAGAATTATTACCCATATAGTTCATCTGTTCGCTTTTTATGCCAAGGTTGTAAGGTGGATATTCTGTATTGCTCATTCCTCCTCCATTCATATCGCACTACATAACTGGATGTACCTGTGAAGAACCACACAAGCCATCAATCTTTTTACTTAAAAGTTTTACCTGCTTTGATAGTATGGTCACTGCGTCGAGGTTGAAAACACTGGCTACCTCTGTTGGCTTAGTCCTCATAACTTGCCACTGATAGTTATTCAGTGACATCTCTTCAATGAATTCGTAAGCAGCCTCAGGTGTTTTATTGTTTAGTGTACTACCGGTAGCTGTATCAATCAACTGCCAAGTTGAGGGGTTCACACCATTGTAAAATGTTTGAACCTGTAACCATAATGGTAACCCATGGTGAGGGCACCTTCTCAGTAGGTCATTGTATCTCTCCCATGCATCGTAAAGTGTTTCTAAATCCATCTGCACAAAAGAAGAGATATCATTCCTCAACTTAGTAGTTTTAGCCGACGAAAAATATTTAAGTAAAAATTTTTCGGTCATTTGTTCCTATGTAGTGATTGATCCTCGTGGTAACGAGTTCAACCACTATTTGGCTTTATTCCTCAACGAGAAGGGAAACAACTGAAGGCAAATGGCATCGTTAGAAATTCCATTCATTTTGAAAGTGTCGCAGAATTCCAAAAAAATTGCCAAATGATTGTTTGGATCCTCATCCTGCAATCCATCAAACTGAACAAATTGCTGAATCATCTGAATAGTGTTAGTTTTCAGTTCAAAATTATTTACAGCAATAGTAGGTCTAACAATACTTGATTCAGTTCCTATTAAATTAGGTTTAGCATAATCATACATAGTACGAGGAGCAGGATTTTGATTCACCGAGTTTTCGGCAACCACAGGAGGTAGCGGATTATTATCAGCCATCTCTTCGGTAGTATTTGGTATCGTCCTTTTGCTATTCTTGTATGTAATGTAGGCTTTGCCTTATCTCTCTACGATTTTTACGAGCGGTACTTTCTCTCACTGCCAAAAGTAATGGTCCTAACGGGTTCCTTCTAGTCATAAACTAAAAGTTCCTGCCAAAAGCAAAGAAAGAAAAATTAGAGAAGTAAAAATAAAAAAAAAGTAAAATTAAATTGCAATAAAATAAAAATGGATAAAGTAATAAAAATTTAGCGTTCCTAATATCTTAGTCCCCGGCAACGGTGCCAAAAACTTGATGTGTCTCTAACTAACTACGATCACAATAAAGGTAAGCGTACCTATCATTCAATAGTATAGTTATGGTAAGACCGATAATATCGTATCCACAAGGACCAAGAGTACTAGTAATTACTATCTTTTTATTATCTAGCCTAAGAATTGGAGTGGTTTCTTTTAAACTAAAACTTAATTAAAAAAATGATAGAGAACAAATTTGGAAAATACTTTGGACAACTTTATGAGATAGGCAATACCTAAGGAAGAATCCACCTAGACTTCACTTATTACTTTTGATTCATATGATTTATTCACTTGACTTAATCCGTAGAAATCCCTGATTTATGTTAATATCTCTTTCAAGACTAAAAACAACTAACTCTAGGTTGATTAATTGAAATTTCTTTCTAATTAAAATCCCTATTGTCGCATTAACTCGATCTATAGATTCCCTTATTAGATTTGACTCTAATTCGGTAGATTTTCGTCGCCTTATTTCTAGGGTTGCAATCAATCCACTTAATTGTGTTGATCTACTATTAAACAGAGACTTTTTCTCCTCTGAATAAGCACATTCAACTTGAATTAATAACCTGAATTATCAAATCAAGAATAGACACTCACAATTAAGAATAAGAACAAGTATTTATCTTATAAATCAAATAATAATAAGATCCGTCTTAGGTTTCATCCCCTCAGGTATTTGAGAGGTTTAGTTCATACTAATAGGGGGAAACATCTTAAAATAAGGAAAACAATAAAACATAAGAAAACCCAAAAACTTCTAAAGAACTTGATGGTAGATCTTTAGTCTTGATGGAGATCCTTCTCCTAAGCTGCTCCCGACGGCTGTCTTTGAGTATTTTCTGCCTTCTATTCAGCGTCTCCATTTAGGTTGGCCCCTAGGGTGTTTATATAGGCTTTGGAACACCTCTCTTGGCCCACAAGTGGCCTATTCTGAATAGAATTAAACTTTGATATGGCAGGGACACACCCGTGTGACACACCCGTGTTTGATTCCTTAGACAGTGCTCGATTCTGTTCGCCACACACGGTCGTGTGATCTACCCGTGTACGTTGATCTAGGCCGTGTTTGATCATGCTCATAACATATGGTCATGTTCATTGGTCCAGGCCATGTTGATTTCCTATGTAGGCCCATTTTGTCCGGTTTTGGCCCGTTTCTCATTCTTTTCGACTCCCTAAGCTCTCTTGAGTGTAAAAAATGAAATTAAGGGATTAGGAGCATCAATTCATCAAATCTAATGAAAATTCATCCAAAAATAAGCCAAGCATGGGGTTAAAATATGTATAAATTATGGTTTATCAGAAACTCATTTTAGAATACTGAAACAACGTTGAAAAATTAGCAAGCATCGATTCAAGGGCTTGAGAATCAAATTGGATAGCTAGCTAAGTTAGTTTCCTAAAGACAACCAGGTAGTTTACCTAGTTACACTGAACCTAACCCAAAAGAGCATGTGGAGGCAGTTACAATAAGGAATGAGAAGGTATTGGTTGAAGTTGAAAATAAGATGCCACAAGAAACTGATAAGGCAAAGGGTAAGGAAGTAAATGAGAATTTAACACCGGTACTTAAAGAGTATAAACCACCGATCCCATATCTAACAAAGTTGAAGAAAGACCACATGGATGCACAATTTGATAAATTTCTTGAACTTTTTAAACAATTACACATTAACTTACCTTTTGTTGAACCTATTTCACAGATGCTGAGATACGCAAAATTCTTAAAAGAGCTTTTAACAAATAAAAGGAAGTTTGAGGAGCTATCAACTGTGGAGCTTAACGAGGAATGTTCAATTATCTCTAAAATAAGCTACCAACCAAATTGAAGGATCCAGGAAGTTTCACTATTCCCTATTTAATTGGTAGTTTAAATATTGAGAAAACATTAGCTGATTTAGGTGCCAGTATTAATTTAATGCCTTATAAAATGTTCAAACAACTCGGTCTTGGGGAACCAAAACCCACTAAGATTAGTATTCAATTAGCTGATAGATCTATTAAATATCCTAGGGGAATTATTGAAGATGTTTTGGTAAAAGTTGATAAATTCATATTCCCTGTTGATTTTTTTGTGCTTGACATGGATGAGGATGTTGAGGTGCCTTTAATTTTAGTACGCCTATTTTTAGCTACTGCTAGGGCTGTTATTGATGTAGGTGATGGTAAACTTGTGCTCAGGGTAGGTGATGAGGAAATTATTTTTAAAATTTATGATGCTATGCGATACTCTAGAGAGCAAGATGATTCCTATTATTTTTTGACGCTATTGATCAGTTTATTCAAGATTTTTTTCAGGAAATCATACACGAAGACACGTTGGAACTGTGTCTTACCCAAGGTGAGGAGGTAGATGACGATATCAATAAGATGGGGGAGATACTAATCGAGTTAAATTCTAATACTTCTTCCCGAAGACAAAAGAAGTATGAGGGCATTGAAATAAATGACGAACTAAAACAAAAAACCCTCTATTGAAGAGCCTCCCAAATTGAAATTTAAACAGTTACCAAATCACTTAGAGTATGTATTCCTAAGAGATAATTCTACACTACCTGTAATTATTTCTTCAGAATTGGAACCCAATGAGAAAGACGAGTTACTACAGGTACTAAAGGAGCATAAAAGAGCCATAACTTGGAAAATTTATGACATTAAAAGAATAAACCTATTGTTTTGCACCCACAAAATTTTAATGGAAGATGAATATAAACCATGTGTGCAACCTCAAAGACGATTAAATCCCAACATGAAGGAAGTTGTTAAAGCTGAGGTAATTAAACTTCTAGATCTTGGAGTTATTTATCCTATTTACGCGATGCTTGGGTAAGTTACATGCGGGTTGTTCCAAAAAGGGAGGCATGACTGTTGTAGCCAACGAGAAGAATGAATTTATTCCAACAAGAACAATCATAGGTTAGAGAGTTTGCATTGTAACACCCCAAACCCGGTCAACACACCACAACCGGATCTGGCATGCTACGGAGTGGTAACCTTTTTAAAAAGAAAGTTTGTCGGATAATTTTCTTAGAAAACCCTGTTGTAGTATGAAAAGTTTAGAAATCCTTGCTTGAAAATCTACTTATTGTTGCAAGTTTTTAGAAAACATACAAGTTATCATCTTATGAGTGGTGTTACCGATGGCAACATTTAAAAAAAAACGAAGGAGTTATAGTTTTGAAAACATTGCTTTTTACCGGTTAATTTAACAAGTCCATATATCCAACATAGGTATAACATAATCAAAATAAAAGCAAATAATAAAACCCAAAATAATACTTAGCGGCCTTATTACAAAATCAAAACCAAATTTAAAGAGAACGAATAAAACTGAAATAGTACTTTAAAGTCAAAACCCGAATCAAGCATGCATGGCCGCCTCGAGTCCTCCCCGGCTCCATATCCGCAATCTACGCCTCATCTGCAAAATATAAGGGAAGGGGTGAGTCACCAAGACTTAGTGTATAAATCCCCAACCCGATAGTGCAAGCACTCACACAAATCATCAGTAAAACATGCAAATCATGCAACCCATAACCTAACCATCCAATCTCCTTTAACTACCCCGTGTGGTCAAAACCATTGGTGACCATAGTCACAAATATATATAACGGTGTGGTCAAAACCACTGATGATCGTAGTCACAAATCGAGTGATGGGGCCAACCCATCGTGTGGTCAAAACCACTGATGACAATCCTATAATAATCAGCATGTGGGGCCAACCCACTGTGGTACCAAACCAATGGGATGAGTCACAATATTCATATGTGGTCAAAACCACTGGTGGTCAAAACCACTGGGACTTAGTCACAGAATATAATATCAAAGATGGGGCCAACCCGTCGTGTGGTCAAAACCACTGGTGACAGTCCAAATATTCCTTCCCCCTCCTCTCATCAATCCCATCATCATGTCCATAACATACGTGACGTAATATCATGTATCATGCAATAACGCATAGCATAGCATATATCAATAACATAATGATGTATATCAAAAATCACATAACAGGGGACTTACCCGGAATCCAAGCTCATACCCACAAGGCATAACCACTGATTTCATTGGCTAAAACAGTAACATAATAGGCATATTATACTAATAAAGTGCGTAAGCGTTACACACCTGGCTATTCGTAAATCTAAGCGAATCCCGAGACTATGCAAACTAACGAGATCCTGAACGTTGCTTCCTCTTACAATCGGCCAACATTAGTTAGTAACCCAAAAGCCCATTCGGCTCTATTAGAAATCCCAAAGGATGTGTCGCCCAAATATAGCACTCACCTCAAAGTCGATTTGGTTTCCAACCAAATCCCGAAACTACTCAAAAGATCTCCCTTTTACAATCGGCCAAACCCTTAATCGGCAACCAAATCTCCAACTTCACTGTATTCAGCTACTTCTCCCTCCCCCTACAATCGACTTAACACATCATTAAAGATCTAAAGGCCATTCGGCCATAACATGAATCTGAAACCAAAAGAGTTAGTCGCCCTTTACCTTAATGACTGATTCGGCTTCTTTACATCAAAGGTCGACACCCTTTATTGGTGTTAGGGGTTTCGGCTACCACATAGGACAAAAATAAATTAAGGTTTTGATTACTAGCAATTGAAGGCAAAAGATATTCGACATTACCCAAATCGATCAAGAAGAAAAGATGAAGAAATCACTCACCAGGAGATTCGGCAAAGAGAACTAAAGAGGAGATGAATGTCAGCACTTGAAATGATGAAAAGAAAACGCAAGAAGAGAGAGGTTTATGAGCAAAGTATTCGGCCAAGAGAAGAACAACAAGGTTTCGGCTTAAGTGATGGTTTGATTCGGGAAAGATGGTGAAGAGAAGAGAAGTGGAAGGAGATAGATTCGGCAATGGGTCTGAGAGAAGAGAAAGAACGAAATAAAAAGAAAAAAATGGAGGAGAAAATATGAGGTTAGGTTTCGGCTTTGAACAAAATAGGAAGAAGAAGAAAAAGAGAATGGGAATGAGGAGGGTTTGGCAAAAAGAATGAAAGAACTTTCGGCACACCCTTTTGCTAACCCAACCGATTCCTCCCTCACCCCTTAGTGTTTGGCATTCGGCCAACACTAAGCTCCCTTAGCCGATTCCAAAAAATCCTCCTCTCTATCCATATCAAATTTGTTGACTCAATCCTCATCTATCCATGAGAGTCCCACTTGAGTACACCTCTGCTTGCCTGTGGCGTCAAAAATAATTGAGCAGAAAGGGATTTCTGCAGCTCGAACCAAGGTCCTCATTACCCCTTGAGGCGTCACCTCCCTTGTGACTTGAGTGGCGCCTCCTTGCCATTTTACCAAGGCACTTCTTGTGTCTAAAACCTCAAATTAATTCTCTTAACCCTATTTCCCTAGCTCCTTTCTCTTAAGTGCTAAACAAAATTTTGGCCATGACCTAGGACTAACTTGAGGTCATGCCTGATCCCAAGACATGCTAAACTAGCAGAAGCGGACATACCATCACATGCAAACACATGCAAAATACAGAGACCCCATTTTAAGGATGTTACATGCATTGACTATAGGAAGTTGAACGATGCCACGAGAAAAGATCACTTTCCCTTACCCTTCATTGATCAGATGTTAGAAAGATTATCTAGGCATATGCACTATTGCTTCCTAAATGGACTCTTTGGCTACTTCAAATCCCAATAGCTCTTGAGGACCAAGAAAAGACAACATTTAAATGTCCATATGGTACGTTTTCTTATCGTAGAATGCCTTTTAGAATATGTAATGCTCCTGCTACTTTTCAGCGCTGCTTGTTAGCCATCTTTGATGAACTCGTGGAAGATATTATTGAGGTATTTATGGATGACTTTTTCGGTAGTCGGTAATTCTTTCCACCTTTTCCTTAAAAATTTAAAACGAGTTTTAATGAGATGTGAGGAAACGAACCTTGTGCTTAATTGGGAAAAGTGTCACTTTATGGTTCGAGAAGGGATTGTGTTAGGTCACAAAATTTCTAGTAAAGGGATTGAGGTTGATAAAGAAAAAATTGAAACCATAGAAAAATTACCTCCTCCTAGTTCAGTTAAGGCTATTAGAAGCTTTTTAGGACATGCTAGGTTTTATAGAAGATTTATTAAGGATTTTTCTAAAATAGCTAAGCCATTAACAAAATTACTAGAAAATGATGTGCCTTTCAATTTTAATCAGAAATGTTTAGATGCATTTAATACCCTCAAAAATAAATTAATAAATGCTCTAATAATAATTGCAACTGATTGGAATCTGCCCTTTGAACTAATGTGTGATACAAGTGATTTTGCAGTAGGTGCGATTTTGGGACAGTGAAGAGATAAGCATTTTCAGCCGATTCATTACGTTAGCAAAACATTGACGGCCGCACAAGAAAATTACACCACCACAGAAAAAAAGTTGCTAGCGGTGGTTTTGCATTTGATAAATTTAGACAGTATTTGATATTATCTAAAGTTGTCGTTTACACTGACCATTCAGCTCTTCGTTATCTTTTAACTAAATGTGATGCAAAACCTCGACTCATAAGATGGATTTTACTCTTACAGGAACTTGATTTGGAAATTCAGGATAAGAAAGGAGTTGAAAATCTTGCGGCAGACCATCTTTCTAGGCTTGAAAATCCACATATCAAAGAACTCGATGAGAGTGAGATAAATGACTCGTTTCCTGAAGAACAACTCTTTGCTATATCCGATTTCGAGGTACCTTGGTTTGCAGATATTGCAAATTACTTAGATGCTAACATCCTACCAAAAGGGTTAACAAATCATCAAAAGAAGTGATTTTTTGCTGATGTGAAAAACTATTTTTGGGAGGACCCTTTTCTTTTTCGTATATGTACAGATCAAGTAATTCAGAGATGTGTTACAAAGGCAGAAGCAAGAAAAATCCTAGAACATTGCCAATCAGGACCAACAGGAGGACATTACAGTGGGACTAGGACAGCACATAAAACACTCAAATCAGGTTTTTATTGGCCCACTCTGTTCAAGGATGCTAACAGGTATGTTACTTCGTGTGATAGATGTCAAAGAACAGGTAATATCTCTAAACTCGATGAAATGCCTCAAACATATATGCTATCATGTGAAATATTTTGTAACATCTCGAAATTGGGCCTAGTAAGATTGGGACCATTGGACCTTGAGCATGAAAGCGTTTAAAATTTTTGAGAATAAGAGAACGACATTATTTCAAGTTGGATTTATTAGGAAGGTGATTTTGGAAAGTTACGGGGTTTCTAGGAAGTTTCGGGTTCAAGTTAGGCCATAGGAAAATTTTTGTGTTTAAGCTTATTAAGGAGAGATGGTATGTAACATCCTAAAAATGGGGTTATTTGTATTTGTATTATTTTACTTGTGTGGAATGGCTGAGATAATATTTATGGCATGATAAGATTTAATTAAAGGCCTTGAGTTGGCTCGGAATAGTAGGAAATATTATTTATAAGCTTTAAAGGTGGATAGCCTTAGGAGTTAGGGGTTATAAGAATAAATGAAGGAACATTTGACATAAAATAAGTCTTGGAAAAGCGGCAAAAGGGAGGGCACTTAAGTGCTACAAGTGACGCCATCAAGGAACAAGGGAGAGCCTTGGTTCGAGTCATGTAATTCCCTTTTTCTTTCATATTTTGGACGGCATAGGAGGGAGAGTTCTTTCTCTCTTTAAACTCTTTTTATTATAAGATAATAGGAATATTGCTTGGATTATTAAGAGATAATTTCTTGGCTAATCAACAAGAGTTGGCAATAGAGAAAGTAGGCATTGTTAAATCAAATTCTTTTTGAATTAACTCAAATTAAGGAGTTGGTGGTGATTTGAACTCCTTAGTGGAGTGGACGGCAAGGTCTTTGGGGAGGGGATAATACCAAATTTACTAAGTTTATTTTCGGCTAGCTTCCACTTTGTGATAATTTTCTCTTCATTCTTTCTCAAACTAGAAGAAAATTCCATTGCTATTCACTTCTTCTATTCTTTGATCTCTAGCCGAAACACCTACTCTTTTCTTTCTCATTATTGCCCAACCGAAACCACCTTCTCTTTACACCCTTCTCTTCTCAAAAATCCCCCTTAAGCCGAAACTTTGAACACCTTTCTCTTCCATTGATTTCTTTCTCCCCTTGGCCGAATACACTCCTTTGGAAGTGCCGATTTCCTTCCCTTCTATTTACTCACTTTGGCCGAATAGTATAGTGGCATGGACGCTTCGGGATTTCTCCTTTATTCAATTGATTGAGAAGGTAAGTGTTGGCCGAACCCCTTCTTTCCATATTTTCTTTCTTTGACGACTTGTAGGTTGGAGAAAAGCCGAAATTTCGACATTTGCAAGCAGAAAACTAACCACTCTTGGAGACCGATTCCATCTAGGAACCTCGAGATTTACAAGCAGTAGATCTGACCTCCTTTCTCTGTTAATCAGTTTGGTAAGTAATGGTAAGATCTAATTTAAGCGAGTTATTTAGTTAGTGTTTAAGCTGAAGATTTCTAACATGAGGTTGTCGATTTATAGGAAAGCAGAACGCTTGTAGTAATTATCTAAAAGCACTCGGGTAAGGATTTGGGTTCAAAAGGAGAACCCTTTTAATTATTTAATTTGGCGAATATACTAACTCATGTTTTGGCGAATATAGGGACAATAGATCTAGTGTGGTGACTCCTTCATTCGGGATTTAGATTATTAGTGGTGACGGTGTGTACATACACACTTATAGCAATTAATAACTATGCTAGATAATTGTTGTATGTAAATTTGTTTGATGTAGATATGGATATAGTACCTTAATGGTACAAGCGAGGATTCGGGTAAGTCTCTTTTAATATGAGATTATTATTATGCTTTTGGGAAGCATGGTTTTATGATACATGTGATAAATGTATGAGATTTGGTCATGATTACTTGACTTTTGTGGGTTAAATGGCGGAGGGGCGGTGATATTGTGCCTTAAGCGGGCACCAGTGTTTTAGTAACACTGCTGTGATTACGGTCACCAGAGGTTTGGTACCTCAGAGGTTTGGTACCTCATCGCGTCTTGTCCACGTGGCTTAGCACCACCGTGGGTTGGCTCCACTTTGAGATATGGGATTGGCGCGGTGATTTGGCATCACACGATGGGTTGGCCCCATCAATCGATTGTGTCTATGGACACGGAGGTTTAGCACCTCCGGTGATTTGGCATCACATACGTGACTATATGTCACCGGTGGTTTAGCACCACCGGTGGTTTGGTACCAGCAGGGGTAGATTGAGGCGTTTGGTTGGCTAGGTTGGGTACATTGTCTTATGCATATTAATTGTTATAATCATGTATGAGATTGGTTTAAGCAGGGAAGGGTTACATCTTGAGTCTTGGTGACTCACCTTCTCCATTTTTTTTCGGTGATACATAGATCGCGGATATGGGCCGGAGGGACTCGAGGTGGCCATGCGGTGGACTTGAATTAAATGAACTTTAACTTAGTTATTTTATTTTATTATTGGTTTGTTTTTACTTGGGTTGTAATAAGGCCTCCATAAACTTTATTTTTGTTACTACTCATATGTTGGATACTTGCTTTTAAACTACACTATTAAAAATTAAATTAAAATCACATGTTTTCCTAAATTAACACGAAAATGTTTTATCGTGTCAGCGGACACATTCAAAATTTGTATAATAACTTGACTTCAATTAAATTTCCGAATTTAATCTAGGTATGATTTCAGCAAGATAACCAAAAACGAGGAGTTTTCAACAAAACTTAAATGGGCTTTAAAATGGGTTTCGAAAAGTTTTTCTCCGTAGAAAACCAAATCCGGGCGAAATATTTGGGCCGAATTTGGGCTGTTACATGGTAAGTAGCTTCAAGGATTATAGAAATGAATGAGTAATGTGCTTGCATAAATGAGCAATTGGTAAAAAGGATATGGTGCCACATGATGGACTTTGAGGGTGTAATATCCCGGGTTAAGGGCTATTTTATTTTGGCAATTCTTGCATGTTATTGGCTTGCTATGTTGTTGTTTGTGTGGTTTCGGGGCTTAGTTGTAGGCTAGGAGTGAGCTGAGTAAGTAGGAAAATTTTAGTTTTGGGCTTTTTGTGATAGGAGTGAAGGATTTGGGTCTTTTATATTTTTATTGGTGTTTTGAGCACAAGTGATGAGCTAGCAAAGTGGCAAGGCATCGCCACTTGGAGCATGTGTATGGCGTCAATTGCAAGGGGAGGTCTTGTGTTCAAGTCGCGAGAATCCCACATTTTGGGCTCCCATTTTGTGGCATGGAGGGAGGAGTTGTGGGAAGTTTGAACTCTGCCTTAGACTTTGTCAACTCATTCAAACGGTGGGTGGAGAGCAAATGTAGGAAGGAGACTTGGTCAAGGTAGTTTGAATTGGTGGCTTGGGAGTGATTGGGGGGAGGTTGGCCGATTTTGAGGAGATTTTAGGGGAGGTTGGCCGGTTGGTAAGTGTTGTGAGCGAGTGGGGAAGTGCCGAAATTCCCTTGGACTTTGGGGTGCATTTTCGGTCATAGGGGGAATAGCAATTAAGTTTTTTTTTCATTGTGTCAAACAAGCCGATTTTTCATTGTATCAAGCTAGCAAAAAACTTCAAAATATTTCCTCTCTTTTTCTCTCTTTCAATAGAATGTTCATATACCGTTTTGCCAAGATTTCTTTGCACTTTTTACTTAGTGTGTGAGGTAGAATATTGCTTCTTTTCCCACTTGCATTTTGTGTGGCGAAACCTCAAAACACCTACACTTGCGAAACCACAACACTCTCTTCTCCACTTTTGCTTTCATCTTTTCTCTTTTGAAAAGCCTTGGTAGCCGAATGTGCATCCCTCTCCTTTCTTCTCCTTTTTCATTTGTGTTAAACAGAAACTAGCTTTTGCTTTCTCTTCAACATTGAGCCGAAACTAGTCTCTTGTACTCTCTTTTCTCTGCTTTCGTAATTGTCCTCTCTTGGAACCATTAGTAGCGAAACTCATCCTCCAAAACACCTTCTCCATTTCTTACCTTTACAAAACCGAAAGTAACCCCCTCCATTCATCTTTTTATTTTTCTTTCTTTTCCAAAACCTTTTAGCCGAACCTATTCCTTTTGTTAGGAATCTTGCTCAATCGGCCTAACAAGAAGGTAAGTGCTAGGCCGAATGGCCATTTCTCCTTTCTCTGGTACTTTGCCGATTTTTAGTATGTTGAAGGGCTGATTTGATTGATCTGTTAAAAGGAGTAACGTTCAATTTTGGTGTCGTTTTCATATAGGGCCTTTGGATTTGAAGCGGTAGATTGGAGAAGTCAAGAGGTAAGTGGTGGTAAGAATGGGTGTTTGTATTCGATTTCGTTTAGTTTTCTTTAAGTCAAGTCATGAGGAGATTAACCGTTATTCTTTTCTAGGGTGTGATCGTTTGGTAAAGAAGCATTACTGGTTCGGGTTTTGTTGGAAACCAAACCATTCGCAAAGGTAGGGTTTAACGCAACCCTTTTGGGTTACCTATTTTTGGCCGAATAGGTTAAGTGACTAATCCATTGTTGGCCGATTGTAGGATCGGGGTTGTCGAGGCGAGCAAGGGGCGTAGACCGATTCTAGGGATTAATATCTTCGCTATTTCGGTGTGTAAACCAACACACTATCTTAACTAAGTAATGTGATAACTTTGTTTGTGTAAATGAAACGGTGTGGTTGACTATTCGATACCCATTGAGGTATGGATACGGATTCGGTAAGTCCGTTTCATTATGAAATATGTGATGATCTACGATATCATGATTATGGGTGTATATTCATTGAGATGCCATATTGAGCATGTGAGCATGATAGCATGATTGCACGATTTTGCATCTAGTATGATATGTGATTGGGTGATATGAGAGGAGGGGAGTATGATATCCGTGTCTTTGGGACCTTGTGTCTTTGGGACACGGAGGTTTGGCACCTCCGGTGGTTTGGTACCACGTATTTTGTGACTTTGGGTCACGGAGGTTTGGCACCTCGGCGTCTCGTCCCGGTGGCTTAGTACTACGGTGGGTTGGCCCCACAGTTGATTATCTGAGATTGGCGCGGTGATTTGGTATCACACGATGGGTTGGCCCCATCATCGGATTTGTGGATTGCGGTCACCGGTGATTTAGCATCTGCTGTGTCTTTGGGACACGGAGGTTTGACACCTCATTGCGACTCGCCCCTATGGTTGACACCACCGTGGGTTGGCCCCACTTATGAGATATGGGATCGTCGCTAGTGATTTGGTATCACACGATGGGTTGGCCCCATCATTGGATTATTCGTGACTTGGTCACGGTGGTTTGGTACCACAGTATGGATATCGTGACTTTGGGTCACGGTGGTTTAGCACCACCGGTGGTTTGGTACCACAGGGGTAGAAAAGGTGATGTGGTTGGTTAGGATCGGGTGCATTACTTGCATTATTTTGTTATGATATGTGTGTTGGCATGCTATCTGGGAGAGGGATTTATACACTGAGTCTTTCGACTCACTCTCTCTCCTTTGACTTTTCAGGCGACACTTAGACGCGGACATGGAGTCGGGATGGACTCGAGGTGCTCATGCCATGCTTAAATAAGGATTTGCTCGGACTTTTATGAAATTTGGTACTTAAGTTTTATTACTATTTGGTTTTATTTGGGGTTGTAAATGGCCTTTCTAAAAATTATGTTTTGTTTATGATTAAAGTAGATTTATAATATGCCTTAACAAATTAATTGGGTTAAATGTGCTAAAACTTGGAAAGACAACGATTTCAAAGTACAAAAGCGATATTTTAAACTATACCATCGGGTATCACACTAAGATTTGGAATAAAGAAGAACTCAAATGTTTTCTAACTTAAACACGATTTTCTACTAATACAAAATGTTTTGTAACAATGATAAACAACTCAAACTTCCTAACGAGATAAAAGCATTTTACCTACATATCCGATTGAGTTTTCAAAATTTCAGGTTTTCAAATACATGAGTTTTCATCAAACCTACTCAAGTTTTTCAAATACACAATTTAGCGAAGTGTTTTCCTCGAACTTTTAACCTTAAACCTAAACCTCTCAAAATCCTTTTTCCCTGTGACATACCAGATTCGGTCGTGGTGTGTTGACCGAGTTTGGGGTGTTACAGAGGGAGGAGGTTCAAATCCCATAATGTGCAAATTTTGACTATTATTTTTGCCTTCTTTCCCTAAGTGTCGGCCAAGCTTGTAAATAAGGCAAGGTGGACTTTTTAATTTTGGTAAGGTGGCTAAGGAAATTAGGAAAGGATGAAGGTTGGGAAAGAAATCAAATGAAAGGGGAAAGTATAGGGAAGATGTTGGCACAAAGAGAGGAGAGTGTTATGGAAAGTTTTGGTTGGCAAATTTTGATCTTTTTGCCAAGGCATGGGCGGTTTTGGCATAGGGTGAGGATAGCCGAATTTTGCTAGGAGTTCTTGGCAATTTTAGTGCTTCAGAGGCTAGTTCTTTTAGCATTTTGAGGTTTCTCTCTTCCAATTTCTTCTTTCCCTTGCCGAAACTCTAAGCCAATATTGTACACCAATTTCCCTTGCTTTGGCCAAATCTCCTAGGCCATTTATTCATCTTTCTCCTTTACTATTAAGCTCCCTTTCTCCATCTTTTCATTTCTTTTCACACAATTCTTTAACCTTTCTTCCTTCTTCTTTAATCCACATTTTCATAACCGAATTTTTGATCATCCTCTTCTTCATCTTACAAGTTGGACTTTTCTTTCTTGATTAAACCGGGTAAGTGTTTTTATTCAAATCTTTTCATTCTATTTCTCCTTAGCCAAATGAGTTTCCCTCATTATTTGTTGTTTCATATTGTTTCTAAATCGAAATGGTGTTTTTTCTACACTCCCTCATATTTTGATAATTCTCTATTTGTAGTATTTTAGTGGATTGGACGAATACCACATCTTAGCCGAATCATTTCTAGTCTTGCGCCCAATCGAAAGAAGTGGATCTATTATTGTCAAGGTAAGGGATTTCTTCAAGGTTCAATATCTCAATACTTGGTTGAATTTGTAAATTGTGCTTTGGATTAATTGTTGACTGATTGAACCTTTAGGTGCCGCGGAGAGTATCGTGTTACGAATTCCGAATAAGGTGTGTAATCCCGTACCCTTCCGAATACATGTTTGAATTGGTAGGTAATATCACATCTCTCAAAATAATTGTATGAAGTGTTCTGTGATTCGGTTGAAATACCAAAGGAAATCAGAAACCGGCATCGGTGATCACTCGGGTGTGCGTATGTTTGTAGTGGAAACCATATTTTGCGATGAAATAGTTTCTGGTTAGCAGCAGTGACGTAATTTAGAAAAATAATGAAAAACAAGAGAAAGGGAATTAGAGAGTTAAGGAGATATGTATTGAAATTTAATTGAGTCTATTTTCTTATAAAAGAAACAGAGCAAGCAAAGGATTAGTATATTTTGAGATTTATAAATTTTAGTGAGACTAGTTCTGAATGACTTTGTGGTTCCCTGTTCTGTATTGGAAAAATCATTCAAAATTTTAAAAAGTGAATTATGAGTTATAGTTTATATGTATAGATTCCTTAGTGAGTCTATTTTCAATAGAAATAAGTGGAAGCAACATATGAAAACCGTACAGTGAGATATTTGAATTTAAGGCAAGAGAGGTTAGAACCGTTGGACAGTAAAACAAGGGAATCTTTAATGAATAAACTGTACTAAATGGCTCAGTCAAAAATTATGGAAAAATTGTAGTAAGAATATACATGAGTCTAGATTCAGGAAAAATTTACGGATCTAAATTTTGAGTTTCCTAGCTCGAGTTATAGTCAATTTTGTTAGTACGACACAGTTGGACAATTTAAATTTTAATGCCCCAAATTAGTAGTTAAGTCCGGGGTAGCAAAATCACGAAAATACCCTTGGGTGATAAATTATCGAAATACCCTGGGTTGTGAGATTACTGATTTACCGAAATTCCCCTATGGGCCAAATTACAAAAATGCCCCTAATGGGCCAAATTGATATATTGCTTAATGGGCCGATTTGCAAAGTGTTATAATGGGCCAAATTGATATATTTCTTAATAGGCCGATTTGCAAAGTGTTATAATGGGCCGAATTGATATATTGCTTAATGGGCCAAATTGATATATTGCTTAATGGGCCGATTTGATACATTGTCTTAAAGGGCCGATTTGCAAAGTGTTAATGGGCCGAACTTTTGTTTGAATTAATTATTGTTGTTATATTTGCAAATATCATGATTTACTATGTATGTTGCTTTTACATAATTCTGCATGGGATTGGGATATTCTGGTGGCTCTGCCACATATTTTGGTGACTCTGTTACAATCTGTCTGATGGCTATGCCACGTAAATTCTGTTATTCTGGTGGCTTGTCCACAATTAAATTTGTTATAAATGGCTTAATGCTTGCGATTGGTGTGTTGGTGGGGTGGGTTGACTTGATCCCCAGGGGTGTGTTGGTTGAATGCGGTGGTGTGTATGAGATGAGAATATTAGGTTGGTTTGGGATTGCATTACATTCATTTGATTCATTTGATATATTCTGTTTTGTAAATGGGCTTTGGCCCAAGATTATGCTTTATGGGCTTCGGCCCAAGTTATTAAAAATGGGCTTTGACCCAAGTTACTGTTATGTGGGCTCAGGCCCAAATTTTTGCTAAACGGGTTCAAGCCCAGGGAAAAATGATAAGCGGATTATACACTGAGTTATTGTAACTTATCCCCTTTCTTTCTTAATCCTTGTAGGTAATGTATCATGATGTGGACTTGGGCCCATTGTAACATCTTGAATTAGTGGGCCTATGCATTTAATGTGTGGTTATGTGTAATGTGTTAATTAGAATGTTAGAGGTCCAGATTAGGCTCAGGATAGGGCTGAGGCCTTGGTTAAATTTTCTGTATGGACACTATAGGGTTTAAAGGATGGTATCTGTGGTTTAAATTACAAAATGGGCTTGTGGCCCGATGAGCAAGTATTGCAAGGGAGCTATAAGGTGGCGTCATTAGCGGTGAAGAGGCCCAAGTTATGGCCACTTGGAGCCCATGTATTTGGGCCATCTTCGGCACTTAAAGGAGGAGCAAGTGGGACGGCAATAAGGCTTAAAATTAGGAGGGATTAAATGACTTGGATAATGTAGATAATGTGCTGATAAAAGACATGGTGTTATTTAAGCCTCTTTTGGAGGTGAATGGATAAAGATAAGGGAGAAAGAATAGGAGTTATCCACTGAACAACCAGTGGTGGCCAAATTTCCATCTCTTGGAGGGGGAAGAAATCGATTTCAATATGCCAGAGGGGTGCCAAAATTTCCCTTGTTAATTAATTAGTTTTAGTTTTCAAAAGAGGGCAATTCTGACTTTTGGTTAGTGTGTGTGCCGAAAATTTGATTAGGAAATAGGGTACTTCTTAATTTTGAGATTTATTCTCATTCTCTTCTCTTAGTTGTTTCTTTACTCAAAAAGCTGAAAACCCCTAAAGTTCCATCTTCTTCTTCATTCTTTGCTAAAGCCGAAACCTCATAGCCTTTCTCTACACCTTTTTTTAATTCCTTCTATAAGCCGGAACCCTTAAGTATTCTTTCTCTTCACTCTCTTCTGCCATAGCTGAATGCCTTAGTACAAATTCTTTTCTTTTTTCTTCCTGCCGATTTTTTCATTAAAAAGCCGAATCTCCATAGATTCTTTGAATCATCTTCTCTTTTTGGTTTTCACAAAAAACCCGAATCTTCTAGGAGTAACCGAATCTCCTACGATAGGGTAAGTACCGATCTTCTTCTCTTCACGTTTCTTTCATTTTTTAGAAGCTAAAGCCGAAAGGCTAATGGGCTTGGTAAGGTTGACGTTTGATTAATGGTTTGATGTTTTCTTGTTGGGCAACCTCGGGAATTGAAGTAGATCGTTTAGATCTAAAAGTCGGAAACTACTAGTCTCTGAACCTCATATCTCTCTTTTGAGAATTCAAGGTAAGGGGTTCTCTTTAGATTTTCATCAGGTTCGTTCATCATGTTTATAATCTTAACTATATGTTATGGATTAACAAATATATGTTGTGCTGGTAGCAACTGATAAGGTCTTTTGATGGAATCAAATGTCAATCAGGCGAAGGAGGGGATTGGATCTGTAAAACCAATCCCTAAGTTTAAGAAACGAGCAGTGTCAGCAGTGTAATATCCTGGATTATGGCTTATGCATTATTGCTAAATTGTGTGAAATAGCATGCTTATGAATATTCTGAATGTGTTCTATGAATTTTGTGAAACTTAGTGTGTAGGTGAATGCCTTAGAAATTATTTAATTTTAAGTCTAAAAGAGGGAGTTAAGCTTGATAAGCCTTAAGAAAATAAATGAGGGAAATTAGACACAAAGATAGGCTTGTCTAAGTGGCTTGGAGGCGCCACTTAGGGCCTCTGTAAATGACGCCACCAACAGGTGTAAATGGGCCAAGGTTTGAGTCGCATGGAAAGCTAAATAAAGCTTTTATTTTTGCGGCAATAAAGGGAAGTAATGGATGGCATGGGGAGTCTATGGGAGGAGTTTAAGATGAGGTCTAATTCTTTTGGAAATTTCGGCTAAGGTAGGAGATAAGTGATGACTTATTTTTAAATTATTTTTGAAAGGGTAAGGGAGAGAAAAACAAGGGATTTGATAGTGAGAGGAAGAATTGGCCGAATAAGGGACACTAGGTGTAGCAGTTTCGGCAAAAAGGGATGAGTGAGGCCATTCTCCATTATTTTCT
The DNA here is from genome assembly GCA_025506655.1 of Gossypium rotundifolium. Taxonomy (NCBI): domain Eukaryota; kingdom Viridiplantae; phylum Streptophyta; class Magnoliopsida; order Malvales; family Malvaceae; genus Gossypium; species Gossypium rotundifolium. Next base: position 151,867,467 of record CP106722.1, read on the forward strand.
TTTCTCTTTAGTTTTCTGCCGAAATCTCTAAGCAAATACCCTCTCTTCTCCTTTATTTTCAAAGCCGAAATACCTTGTGTTCTAGCCGAAATTGAGTAGCAAAGTATTCATCTTTTTGCTTTCTTTTCCATCTCTTTCTCTAGCCGAATTTCCACTTCTCTTTTCCTCAAAGTCTTCCTTTTCTTTTATTTGTTCTAAGCTAAAACCTCCTTCTCCCTAGTTCACCATTGCCGAAACCCCTAAAAGCTTCATACCCTTCCTCTTCACTCTTGGTAAAGCCGATTCCTTCACTTGATCAAAAGCCAGAATTTGTGTGCTCAACATCTAGCCATAGCCGAATCTTTGTGGGTTCAAGAAGGAGCAGTCAACCACAGTATTAAGGGTAAGATCCATCGTGATTTGATCTTCAATCTTTTTCCTCTAGCCGAAAGCTAATGACTAATCCCATTAATTTGTTTGTCGAAAGTTGGAAGGTGAATTTAGGGATTTCAGATCTAAGGTAAGCAAGGTATAAGATTAGGCCGAAGGCCATCTATTTGAATGTTAGAATTGGATCTAACATATATCCTGTAGGATTTTGACATCTTCTTAGCCAAGAGACTACTTTCGGGATCCAAAATCGCAAGGTGAGTGACTATGTATATTCGGCCAAAGTCATATTGGTGTCTTAGATCTATTTCTTACTTTGTTTAAAAAGTCAAAACTAACTAGTTCAGTGGTTCAGCATCTAGCCGATTGCAAGAAGAGTTATCACAAGGTTTTCGGGATTTGATTAGTAGAAATCGGCATCCAGGAATTAAGGATCTAAGACGATAGATTGGGTTTTTGAGATTTTCAGTAAACTCACTAAGTGAATCAGGTGTGTACCCCACACTAAACCTTGATAGATTTACGGCTTTAATTTACTATATGTGTTAATATAAAAGTGTAAGATTATGGCTAAGGTACCATGTAATGGTACGAAGTACTCAGGTACGTTTTCCTACTCCTACTATGAGTATGATATGATCTATTATGGCACATATGCCAACAACGATAAGAATGTGAAATAAGGCATGATATTGCATGATTTGTTTGACATGGGGCATATGGGTGATATGTAAAGGGGAAGTGAATTGGTGGTTTTATACCCCAATATCTGAATGTGGTGACTTATGTCACGTAATTTGAATGTGGTGACTTATGTCATGAAATCTGAATGTGGTGACTTATGTCACGAAATAATTATCTGGTGGCTATGCCACGAATTTTATAAGAGGCGATGAGCACGTCATTGCAATGATCGCTTTGATGGTGTGTAGTGGATGGAGGTTGACTTAGTAGTCCCCACGGTGTGATGGTGATGCGGGTGATGTGTAACGGATGGCATCTAGGTTTGGGTTGGGATTGCATCATTTTTTAAATGCTATATGAATATGTATGATTTGATATGCCATACCTGTTGGGATTTAGTGTTGGTTGTACACATTGAGTCTGTTTGACTCACCCCGTTGTGGGAATATTTTTGGTGACTTCGATAATGGACCGGGTCGATAGGAGCTTAATGGTGACCATGCTCAGCACGAATTTTATTAGTTGGACATTTTATTTTATTTAAGTACTTTAAATTTTATTTTGGGTTTATTTTTGATGTAATAAGGCTATAGTATGAGCTGTTCATGCATGCACTTAAATTATTTTATTATGGTACGATACTTATCAAATTAAAGTAAGAAAATTTTCTTAATAATAAATGAAAAATGTTTTGACATCTAAAATACAAATGATTTTCAATTTAATTAACAAACTTTAAAGACTTGACTTTTACTAGGTAACTCATGGTTTTGAAATATAACCACGAACTTTTAACAAAGCGAAATCTTTGAAAAATTTCTAGGTTTTCAACTTGAACCCTAATCAAGCTGTTTTGAAAAACACGAAAAATTTTAGCAAAGATTCAAATAAGATTGAATGGTTTTCCTAGAAGCATGCGGATCCGTCGAGGGCTCGTGAAATTTGGGTTTGGGGTGTTTCGACTTGGTATCGAGCCAGGTTCAAAACTTCGGCCTTGAGGGCTTTTTGGCCCAAAATGTTTTCTTTCTTTTGAAATTGGACTTTTCTAAGAAATAAGCGGGGTTTTGGCATGGCTTTGAGTCTCCTACCAAGTCCACGGTAAGTACTCCCAACTCTTACATGAATTGTATGTGGGAATATATAGGGACGTAGATTAGTGGACTAGAATTAAACCCTAGGACTAGTTTACCCCAACATGAGAATTACATAAAACTTTAATGCCCAATTAAACAAACACATGTCTAAGTCCTTTGAGTTAGGGTGTGGCAACCATTGTGCGCATGTCTAGGATTGGTTTGGTGGGAGCTTGGTATTTAAGCAGTCCTAGTGACTCACCTCTTACCCACTTGAATCCTACAGTGCGTAGTGATGGTTCACCCTAACCAAGAGGACTCGACCAAAGCTAAACCCAATAACTAAAACTAGAAAGGGACTAGCCATATTTTTTTATAAAAACCCTAGTTTTAAAAAAACCACCAAATTATCCCTTTGATGTGTAGGAAAACTATTTTGAAAAAAAATTTCCAAAATATTATCGATTTACTAAAATGACCTAAATACCCCTGATTTGTAAAATGACCAAATTACCCCTAACCTGTATAAATGACCAAAATACCCTCATTGAGGAAAATTACTGAAGTACCCTAAAATTAGAAATCTTTAAAAATACCCTTATTTTGAAAAGTCACCGGGAACCATATTTTGCAAAAAATTACCGAAATGACCCTGGCTTGTAAAATTACAAAAATACCCCTAGTGTATAAAATTACCATTTCACTCTTGAAATTTTTCCAGCAAGTATTTTAATTTTGTAAAATATCAACAAACTCTATTTTGCAACATTTTTAAATATCTTAATTTGGAAAAAAATTACCAAAATACCCATATAGGATAAAATTACGAAAATACCCCTGGGTAGTGGAAAACAACAAACAATGACAACTACAACATTTTTTTGTGATGAACGCAAGTTCATGGATGTGATTGAATGAATGAATTAAGGCGTATGTGTATGAATCGAAGAACTACTTCTTAAAACTATTGAACATAAGGCATTTGTGATAAATCGGTGGAACAAAACTAATCTATAAAATTCTTTAATCGGATAAGCGCAAATTGGAAGTATGAATTCAAGGGGCGTGGTCAGTAGCGTGTGAGGCCGTGGTAGAAACCAAATGATCGTGTCGAACCCATTAGATCGGGTCAAGGATCTAAAATGAAATGCCACCACCACCACCACCACCGATATGGAATATCGGGATCGAGACGGGATGATGCGATGTTCTGAAGCGATCTTTGTGGGTTTTGGAAAGAGTGGCTAGAGCGGTGGAGGAATGGGAGCTCGAAAGTCGTTACTGGCGACTCGAGCCAACAGAGTGGAGGTGTTAAGTGGTGTATCTGGTGTGGCACCCAAGATTTGAGTATTGGTTGGAGGCAACTGAGCGGATTATGGATGAGATCGATTTAACTACCGAGGAAAAACTAAAAGGAATAGTGTCACTTCTCCGCGATGAGTCATATCAATGGTGGCTCACGGTTGGGATGGTGCTACAGATTGAGAACTCACTTGGGATTATGCTAAGGCGGCATACGGAAGAAGTATGTTGGTACTCATTACATCGATGTCTGAGAGGAAGGCATTTAAGAAATTTGGTTCAAGGAACAAGTCCGTGGTGGAGTCTGTTGAATTCCTAAAGTGACTGTTATGCTCGAGGCATAATGTCAAGCGAGCATGAGCGGTGTGTCCGATTTGAGGACGGGCTGAGGGATGACTTGAGACTGTTGATAGCTCCACAACAAGAGCGGGAGTTTGCTGTGTTAGTGGAGAAGGCTAAGGTAGCCAAGGGTATCAAAGATTCTGTAAGGCAGAACACCGATCGAAATAGGCAGAAGAGATGCTTTGGATCTTCAGAGTCTTCTAGGAATGAGCAAAAGAGGCCTAGAGTTGATGGGCCGCGAGGTCAGTAATCTGCTATAGGAGGGCAGTATCATACTTGTGATTAGTGTGGGAAGAAGCACTTGGGTGAGTGTTGGAAAAAGACGGGAGGATGCTTTAAGTGTGGATCTAAGGATCATATGATTAAGGACTGTCCTATGAGACCGGATGGGAATCGACCAATAGCTCAGGGTGTTAATCAGGTTGGAAGAGGCGGACAGCAGCCTCAACAAGGGCGTGGTCCGAATGGTAGAGAAAACGGTGCTGGAAGAGGATGGGGAACACCGGGCCGAGGTGTTGGTAACATGGAGGCCAGGCAGCCGGGTTTGGTTTATGCGATTTGTTAGAGGGAGGACGGAGACACATCGGACGTCATAACCGGTACGTTCCTTATATTTGGCAAGCCTTATATTGCTTTGATTGATGTGGGCTTGACCCATTCTTATGTTGCATGTAGAGTAGTTGAAACTCTAGGAATAGCCTCTGAACTATCTAGTAGGGAGATGACTGTAGTAAGCCCACTAGGTCAAAATGTAGTAGTGAATAAGATGTTTCGGAGAGTACCTTTGGAGCTTCAAGGAGCGGTATTTCCTGCCGACTTAATGGAATTACCCTTCGGGGAATTTGATCTTATACTTGGCATAGATTGGCTAGTGGAGCATCGGGCTGTATTGGATTGTGCAGCTAAGCGAATGGAGTTAAGGACCCCAGAGGAGGAGGCAATAATTATGATAGGAGAAAGAAGGAACTACTTGTCTAACATAGTTTCTGCTTTGAAGGCTGATAAGATGGTACGGAAAAGGTGCAAGGCATTTTTGGCCTTCATTAGTACGTTGGATGCGGAAGAAGGGGGAGTTAGTGGAGTTAGAACCATAAGGGAGTTTGTGGATATTTTTTCAGAAGAGTTACCTAGAATACCCCTGGATAGGGAAGTGGAGATCGAAATTGACTTGTTGTCGGGTACAGCTCCTGTGTCAATTGCCCCGTACAGAATGGCACCAAAGGAGTTGGTTGAGCTCAAGGCTCAAATCTAAGAATTGCTTGATCATGGGTTTATCTGACCCAGTGTGTCTCCATGGGGAGCACCGGTCTTGTTTGTGAAGAATAAGGACGGAACTATGCGTATGTGCATATATTATTACCAGTTGAATAAGCTGACCATCAAGAACAAGTATCCATTGCCAAGAATAGATGACTTGTTCGATCGACAAAGGGCCGCATGATATTCTTGAAGATAGATCTAAGGTCTGGATATCATCAGCTTAAGGTGAAGGAGGCTGACATCCATAAGACAGCTTTCCGAACAAGGTACGTGTACTATGAGTTCTTGGTAATGCCGTTCGGATTGACAAATGTCCCAGCCGCGTTTATAGACATGATGAACCGGGTTTTCCAACCCTATCTGGACCGGTTTGTTGTTGTGTTCATAGACGATATCTTGGTGTATTCGAAGTCTGAGGAAGAACACGATGAGCACCTCCGAATTGTGTTGCAAGTGTTAAGGGAAAAGAAACTCTACGCCAAATTCAGCTAGTGTGAATTTTGGCTTAAGGAGGTTACGTTTTTAGGATATGTGGTATCTGCTGAAGGAATAAGGGTGGATCCTCGAAAGATTGAGGCAGTTTTGATTGGAAACCCCCTAAGTCTGTGGCAAAAGTTTGGAGTTTCTTAGGATTAGCAGGCTATTACCGAAGGTTTGTGGAAGGGTTCTCATCGATAGCTGCACCTCTGACAAAGTTATTGAGAAAGGAAGTGCCTTTCATATGGACTGATAAGCAACAGGAGAGCTTTGAGAAGCTTAAGAGGGTCTTGATCGAAGCTCCAGTTTGGTTCAGTCTGAGGCAGGGAAGGATTTTGTAGTGTACTGTGATGCGTCCCATACAGGATTGGGAGGTGTCCTTATGCAAGATGGGGAAGTAGTCGCTTATGCGTCTCGTCAACTAAGGCCACACGAGGTTAACTACCTGATGCATGACTTGGAATTGGCGGTAGTGGTCTTTGCTCTTAAAGTGTGGAGGCATTACTTATATGGAGAAAAGTCAGTAATTTACACGGACCACAAAAGCTTGAAGTATCTGCTGACTCAGAAGGAGTTGAATCTGAGACAGCGAAGGTGGGTGGAACTATTGAAAGACTACGATTGTTCCATAGAGTATCACCCGGGCAAGGCAAATGTGGTGGCAGATGCCCTAAGTCGAAAAGTTGTATCGGACTTGAGGGCGATGTTCATACATCTGAGCTTGTATGACGATGGAAGTCTGCTGACAGAATTGCAAGTCAAATTGACATGGTTAGTGAGGTGAAAGAAAGTCAGTTAATGGATGAAGATCTAAGTGTTAACTTGCGACAAGCGCAGAATGGAGAGTTAGAGGGTTATGGTGTTAATGACGAGGGAGTATTGTGCTTCAAGGGTAAGGTCTGTATGCCGAAGGACGAGGAGCTTAGGCAAAGAATTCTTCAGGAATCGCATAGTAGCCCTTGTGATATGCATCCTGGAGGCAGTAAGATGTATAAAGATCTAAGGGAACCGTTTTGGTGGCCTGGTCTTAGGCGGGAAGTGACTGAATTTGTTGGCAAGTGCTTAATGTGTCAGCAAGTTAAGGATGAACACCAAGTTCCGTCAGGATTGCTTCAGCCGATTAAGATTCTGCAGTGGAAGTGGGAGAGAATTTCCATGGACTTCGTTAGTAGGCTTCCCCTTAAGCCTACTAAGAAGGACTCGGTGTGGGTGATAGTGGATCGACTAACAAAGTCCGCGCATTTCATTCCTGTGCGGGTTGACTATTCTTTGTAGAAGCTGGCGAGGTTGTATGTGGTGGAGATTGTAAGGTTGCATGGAATGCCAGTGTCGATTATCTCGGATAGGGATCCAAGGTTCACGTCTCAGTTTTGGAAGGCACTACATCAGACTTTAGGCACTAAATTGGATTTCAGCACGGCTTTACACCCACAGTTTGACGGGCAGTCTGAAAGAGTAATACAAGTGTTGGAGGATATGCTGAGGGGCTGTGTGATAGACTTTAGAGGAAGTTGGGAAGAGTATTTGCCTTTAGCAAAATTTGCGGACAACAACAGCTATCAAGCCAGCATTCGGATAGCACCATAGGAAGCGTTGTATGGACGGAAGTGTCGCACTCCTACGTGTTGGACAGAATTAGGGGAACGTCGAGTTTTGGGTCCAGAGATGGTGGCAGAGTCTGAAGAAAAGGTGGAGGTAATCCGGGCACGGTTGAAGGAGGCATTTGACAGGCAAAAGTCATACGCAGATCTCAAACGGAAAGAAATAGAATTCGATGTGGGAGATCAAGTGTTTCTCAAAGTTTCACCTTGGAAGAAGGTAATAAGATTTGGTCACAAAGGGAAATTAAGTCCAAGGTTTATCGGACCTTATCGGGTATTAAGGCGAGTTGGACCAGTGGTATACCAGTTGGAGTTGCCTCTGAAATTGAAGCAGATGCACGACGTATTTCATGTTTCCATGCTACGTCGATATCAATCGGATCTATCTCCGTGAGTTCCGGTTGAAGAGGAGGAGCTGAGACGGATCATCTTATGAGGAAGAGCCGATTCAGATTCGGGCGAGATGTGAAGGTGCTTTGAGGAAGTCGATTCCGCTAGTCAAGGTTTTTAGGCGTAACCATGGAGCGAAGAAGCTTCGTGGGGCCGGAAGAAGCAATGCGATAGCAATACCTCACTTATTTTTCAATGTAATTTCGAGGACGAAATTATTTTAAGGGTAGAAGCGTAATATCACGGATTATGGCTTATGCATTATTGCTAAATTGTGTGAAATAGCATGCTTATGAATATTCAGAATGTGTTCTATGAATTTTGTGAACCTTAGTGTGTAGGTGAATGCCTTAGAAATTATTTAATTTTAAGTCTAAAAGAGGGAGTTAAGCACGATAGGCCTTAAGAAAATAAATGGGGAAATTAGACACAAAATGGGCTTGTCTAAGTGGCTTGGAGGCGCCACTTAGGGCCTCTGTAAATAGCGCCACCAACAGTGTAAATGGGCCAAGGTTCGAGTCGCATGGGAAGCTAAATAAAGCTTTTATTTTTACGGCAACAAAGGAAAGTAATGGACGGCATGGGGAGTCTATGGGAGGAGTTTAAGATAAGGTCTAATTCTTTTGGAAATTTCGGCTAAGGTAGGAGATAAATGATGACTTATTTTTAAATTATTTTTGAAAGGGTAAGGGAGAGAAAAACAAGGGATTTGATAGTGAGAGGAAGAATTGGCCGAATAAGGGACACTAGGTGTAGCAGTTTCGGCAAAAAGGGAAGAGTGAGGCCATTCTCCATTATTTTCTTTTCTCTTTAGTTTTCTGCCAAAATCTCTAAGCAAATACCCTCTCTTCTCCTTTATTTTCAAAGCCGAAATACCTTGTGTTCTAGCCGAAATTGAGTAGCAAAGTATTCATCTTTTTGCTTTCTTTTCCATCTCTTTCTCTAGCCAAATTTCCACTTCTCTTTTCCTCAAAGTCTTCCTTTTCTTTTATTTGTTCTAAGCCGAAACCTCCTTCTCCCTAGTTCACCATTGCCAAAACCCCTAAAAGCTTCATACCCTTCCTCTTCACTCTTGGTAAAGCCGATTCCTTCACTTAATCAAAAGCCAGAATTTGTGTGCTCAACATCTAGCCATAGCCGAATCTTTGTGGGTTCAAGAAGGAGTAGTCAACTACAGTATTAAGGGTAAGATCCATCGTGATTTGATCTTCAATCTTTTTTCTCTAGCCGAAAGCTAAGGACTAATCCCATTAATTTGTTTGTCGAAAGTTGGAAGGTGAATTTTGGGATTTCAGATCTAAGGTAAGCAAGGTATAAGATTAGGCCAAAGGCCATCTATTTGAATGTTAGAATTGGATCTAACATATATCCTGTAGGATTTTGACATCTTCTTAGCCAAGAGACTACTTTCGGGATCCAAAATCTCAAGGTGAGTGACTATGTATATTCGGCCAAGGTCATATTGGTGTCTTAGATCTATTTCTTACTTTGTTTAAAAAGTCGAAACTAACTAGTTCAGTGGTTCAGCATCTAGCCGATTGCAAGAAGAGTTATCATAAGGTTTTCGGGATTTGATTAGTAGAGAAATCAGCATCCAGGAATTAAAGATCTAGGACGATGGATCGGGTTTTCGGGATTTTCAGTAAACTCACTAAGTGAATCAGGTGCGTACCCCGCACTAAATCTTGATAGATTTACGGCTTTAATTTACTATATGTGTTAATATAAAAGTGTAAGATTATGGCTAAGGTACTATGTAATGGTACGAAGTACTCAGGTACGTTTTCCTACTCCTACTATGAGTATGATATGATCTATTATGGCACATATGCCAACAGCGATAAGAATGTGAAATAAGGCATGATATTGCATGATTTGTTTGACATGGGGCATATGGGTGATATGTAAAGGGGAAGTGAATTGGTGGTTTTATACCCCAATATCTGAATGTGGTGACTTATGTCACGTAATTTGAATGTGGTGACTTATGTCATGAAATCTGAATGTGGTGACTTATGTCACGAAATAATTATCTGGTGGCTATCATAAATTTTATAAGGCGATGAGCATGTCATTGCAATGACCGGCTTCGATGGTGTGTAGCGGATGGAGGTTGACTTAGTAGTCCCCAAAGTGTGATGGGTGGTATGAGTGATGTGTAGCGGATGGCATCTAGGTTTGGGTTCGGGATTGCATCATTTTTTTAAATGCTATATGAATATGTATGATTTGATATGCCATACCTATTGGGATTTAGTGTTGGTTGTACACATTGAGTCATTTGACTCACCCCATTGTGGGAATATGTTTTAGGTGGCCTTCGATAATGGACCAAGGTCGGCGGGAGCTTAGTGGTGACCATGCTCGTAGATTTAATTTTATTAGTTGGACATTTTATTTTATTTAAGTACTTTAAATTTTATTTTGGGTTTATTTTTGATGTAATAAGGCTATAGTATGAGCTGTTCATGCATGCACTTAAATTATTTTATTATGGCACAATACTTATCAAATTAAAGTAAGCAAATTTTCTTAATAATAAATGAAAAATGTTTTGACATCTAAAATACAAATGATTTTCAATTTAATTAACAAACTTTAAAGACTTGACTTTTACCGGTAACTCATGGTTTTGAAATATAACCACGAACTTTTAACAAAATGAAATCTTTGAAAAATTTTTATGTTTTCAACTTAAACCCTAATCAACTGTTTTCAAAATCATGAAAAATTTTAGCAAAGATTCAAATAAGATTCAAATGATTTTTCCTAGAAGCATGCCATATCCGGTCAGGGCTTGTGGGTCGGGTTTGAGGTGTTTCAAGCAGTTCGGGATTGGCCGCTGGGTTGTGGACCGGCTTCAGAACAAAATCTTAGATAGTTAGCAGTCGTATCGACTTCTGATAGTGTCGACATAGAAAGTACTGTCCTATCGGTGATCAGGGGTGTAGATCTCTATCACACTAGTTGATCTGTATTGTATGTATGTTATGGGCTAAAAGTCGAAAAACTGAGGCTGTATGAACAGTCGTGTTACCCAAAAATGGCGGGCAAGGGATGCTAGGTACGTAATCATAGAAAGTTCTCTATGTGTATCGAAGTATGTGAAAGTATGTGATCTGCTTAGGTAGTTTAATGTTCTAATTCTTGCATGTATGTATGCATGGGAAGGGATTGATATGATGAAGGGAAGCAGGTCGCATAGCGATCGGTGGCTTTGCCACATAGGTCACATAGTGATCAGTCTTTATGACGGGCAGCATAGCTGTCGATAAATTATTAAGGTCGCATAGCGATCGGTGGCTTTGCCACACAGGTCATATAGTGATCAGTCTTTATGAAAGGCAGCACAGCTGTCGATATGGTGTGTAGCGGATAGAGGGTTTATTATAGAATTCCCCACGGTGTGATGGTTGGTACGGGGGTGTGTAGAGGATGGACTCTAGGTTTGGGATAGGCCATTTTGCATGTAAATATATTTTGTTGCCATTGTGTATGGCCCAAGGCCCATAATATGTTTGTGGGCCCAAGGCTTTTATGTGTTTTCGGGATTTGCACATTGAGTCTTGGCGACTCACCCTTTTATTTTTCCCAACTTTTCAGATGAGAAGTAGATCGTGGACATGGGAGCAGAGGCAGACTCGAGGGGCCATCAAGTCTTTTATTTTTATAGACTGTTTTCGGTTTTTCATTGAGTTTTAATTTTGAGATTATTTCTGTAATAAGGCCTCCATAACTTAGGTTATCGATCTATATTTTTTTTATGTTACAATTTATAAGCTGATGTTTTCAAAGTCTTAATTATAAAGTGAATCTAAAATAGGTTTCCATGCACGATCAACGCAAATGTTAAAGTTTTTTCAAAATATCACAGTTAATGATTAGTCGGTTAAAATAAACTGAGATTTTCAAAACCCCTTTAAAGCAAAGTTTTTAACATTCAACCCGTAGCATACCAGATTCGGTCATGACGTATGGACTGTGTTTGGGGTGTTACATTTTTGGTATCAGAGCCCAGTTTAAAACTCGTGCTGTGAAATAGGTCTAGTAGTGATTTGTAAAAGTGATGTAAGTTTGAGAAAAATTCGGTTGAGATATGGCCTTCGAGTCTACCGACACCCGATCCACCCAGGTAAGTATTCTAAACTCAATATGTGATATGCATGTTGGGCTTGATGGGCTCTATAAGGACGTAGGTTAGTATGCTAGAGTTTATGGACTTTAGGTTTAGTATAAACAATTCTTCAAATCTCATAAGACTTAATTTCTAATTAAACATGTACGTGAACAAGTCACGAGGTTAGGGTGTGGTAACGAGCATACGTATGTCTAGGATTGGATCCAGGAGAGATTGGTATTTAAGCGGCCCTAGCGGCTCACCTCCTCTTCGCTGGAATCCTACCTGGTGCGTAGTGTTTGTTCACTCTAACTGAGAGGGCTTGTTGACGGGCCAAAAAATTATAACTAAAACCCAAAAGGGACCAGCCACCCTATTTTTGTAAAATTACTTATATCCCTAGTTTTGTAAAATTACTGAAATACCTTTGGTTGGCAAAATTACTAAAATACCCTCGATTAGTAAAATTATCGAAATAACCCCGAATTACAAAATTACCAAAATGCCTCTATTTTGTAAAATCACCAAGATACCCTATTTTGGAAAATTACAAAAATACCCCTGTAGGGTAGAATTACAAAAATACCCCTAGGTAGTGAAATGACGAAAATACCCCTACGTGATGAAGGTGAGTTCATGGATGTTACTTGTGTGCTTGATGCATCTATGTGGTGCTTTGTTTGGAATGTAAATGAATGGTTGAATGTATGTGGATTCTAGAGCTAGAAAATACAAACCTGAGAACTGAACCTCGTAGATAGAGTTCGGATTCGAAAGAACCACTGTTAAAACTACTTTTCATAAGATTGTTCGTTATTAATCAGTGGAAGAAATTAATAATTCATAAAATTCCTAATCAGATAAATGCAAATCGGTAGAATGAGCACTAGAGGACGTGGTGTGCGTGGCCGAGGTAGAGGTAGGATTGTTGTGTCGAAACCGGTAGGGTCTGGTCATGAGTCGGGGAATGAGGTACCAGTGCCACCAGCTGTGGAGGCAGAATTTCAAGATCAAACGGTCGGAGATGATGTAGTATCTCAGACAATGTTGAGGGTGTTAGAGAGGGTTGCTGAGGTAGGCATGGGCACAGGAGCCCGAAAATCAGTGTCGGAGTGACTTAGAGCTAATGGGGCAGAAGTGTTTAGGGGAATTTTTAGGATAGCCCCGAGTACAGCTGAATATTGGTTGGAAGCGATGGAGCGCATAATGAATGATCTCGATTTTACGAAAGAAGAGAAGCTGAAAGGAGTAGTGTCTCTTCTTCGGGATGAAGCTTATCAATGGTGGCTTACGGTTAAGGATGGTGCAGTGGATGACCGTATCACCTGGGATTACTTCAGAACGGCATTCCAGAGTAAGTACATTGGAACGAGTTATGTGGATGCGCAGCGTAGAGCATTTCTGAATCTATTTAGGGAAGTAGGTCAGTGGTGGCGTATGAAGTAGAATTCTTACGCTTGAGCCGTTATGCTCGAGGGATAGTGGCCACAGAACATGAATGGTGTGTTCAATTTGAAGATGGCCTGAAGGATGATTTACGTGTTTTGATAGCTCCACATTGAGAGAATGGAGAAGGCGAGAGGAGGAAAACGGAAAAGCTAAATGGGATAAAGATAGAAGTGGAAGTAGGAGGAATTTTGGATCGTCGAGGGAGCGGTGGGGCGTACTCGGAAAAGACCTAGGTCGGATGGGCGAACAAGGGTGGAGAGAGACTTGCTAACTGGATACGGAGGTGTGTTCATTGTGGTAAATTCCATATAGGTGAGTGTTAGGTAGGCGGTGGAAAGTGCTTTAGGTGTGGATCTTTGGACCATCAGTTAAGGATCGCCCATAGCCATGAGCGATATAGGACCGTAGGGGCGGAAAATGCTCACCGGTAGAGGAGGTCGTGAGCCTGCAGGGGTCGTGGTCGGCTAGAGGTGGTAATAGTTTGGTCGGTAGTAGAAACCTTGCCGAGGGACAGAAACTCTTGAGGCAAGGCGGTGGGGTTAGTCTATCTTTGCCAGACGTCGAGAGGAGGTGGACGACCGGATGTTATAATAGAGACGTTTTAATATTTGGTTTACCTTACTTTGTATTGATTGACATTGGGTCGACACATTCATATGTTACTAGTAGTGTGTCTGGAACTTTAAGTTTAGATTTTGAGATTAACCCTAGGGCGATGACTGTAATTAGCCCATTAGGACAGTCGGTGGTAGTAGATAAACTCTATCGGGAGGTACCCTTAGAAGTTCAAAGAATAGTTTTTCGGACGGATCTGATAGAATTACCATTCGGGAGTTCGACTTAATATTAGGCATGGATTGGTCGGTGAAGTATCAAGCTAATTTAGATTGTGCAGTCAAGCGTATGGTGTTGAAAACCCCCAAGGGTGGTGAAGTGTTGGTGATAGGAGAAAGGGGTAACTGTCTGTCGAATGTAGTGGCTACCCTAAGAGCAGAAAAGATTGTGAGAAAAGGATGTGAGGCAGTATTAATGTTTGTTCGGGCTCTAGAAGCCAAGGACCTAGCTATTGGGGACATTAGGACGATGAAGGAATTTCCTGATGTTTTCCCAGAAGAGCTTTCGGGATTACATCTGGATCGTGAAGTGGGGTTTGGTATTGATCTTCTTCCGGGAACAACACTAGTGCCTATCGCTCCATATAGGATGGCGCCAAAGGAGTTGGTGGAGTTAAAAGCACAAATACAAGAGTTGTTAGATAAAGGATTTATTCGACCAAGTGTGTTGCCTTGGGGAGCGCCAGTGTTATTTGTTAAGAAGAAGGATAGATCAATGCGTATGTGCATTGACTACCGTCAGCTGAACAAGTTGACTATCAAGAACAAGTATCCGTTGCCAAGGATTGATGACTTGTTTGATCAACTAAAAGGGGCATCAGTGTTCTCAAAGATATATTTTAGGTCAGGATACATCAGCTTAAGGTCAAAGAATTGGATATTCATAAGACAGCTTTCAGGACCTATTATGGCCATTATGAATTTTTGGTAATGCCATTCGGGTTGACTAACTCACCAGTGTCATTTATGGATTTGATGAACCGAGTATTCCAACCCTATTTGGATCGATTTGTCGTGGTATTTATAGATGATATCTTGGTTTACTCAAGATTGGAAGAGGAGCATGATTCCCATCTGCGAGTGGTTTTACAGATTTTGAGGGAGAAGCAGTTGTATGCCAAATTTAGTAAGTGCGAATTTTGGCTAAGTGAAGTTACTTTTCTAGGCCACGTAGTGTCGGCAGAGGGGATTAGGGTTGACCCTCGAAAAATTGAAGCGGTGTTTGATTGGAAGCCACCTAGGTCTGTGGCGAAAATTCAGAGTTTTCTTGGTCTAGCTAGGTACTATTGAAGGTTTGTTGAAGGATTTTCTTCAATCGCGGCACCATTGACTAAGTTATTACAGAAATGAGTTCCGTTTATTTGGTTTAGTAAGCAGCAAGAGAGTTTCAAAAAGTTGAAAAGGATTTTGACGGAGGCTCCGGTATTGATTCAACCGGAGGCTGGAAAGGAATTTGTAATTTACTGTGATGCGTCACACATGGGACTAGGATGCCTGTTGATGCAAAATGGAAAGGTTGTTGCGTATGCATCTCGGCAGCTAAGACCACACGAAGCAAATTATCCCACCCATGACTTGGAGTTGGCGACGGTGGTTTTTACTTTAAAGATTTGGGATGTTATCTGTATGGGGAGAAATCTATTATTTATACCAATCATAAGAGCTTAAAATACCTTTTAACCCAGAAGGAGTTGAATTTAAGGCAGAGGAGGTGGATCAAGTTGTTAAAGGATTATGATTTCTCGATCGAGTATCATCCGGGTAAAGCTAATGTGGTGGCGGATGCCTTAAGTCATAAAGTAATCTCTGACCTTAGTTTCTATAATGATGGGAGTTTATTGGCTGAACTTCAAGTGAAACCCTCTTGGGTCAGTCAGGTTAAGGAGAAGCAGCAGACCGATGAGTTGCTAAAGGAGAAGTTTCAGGTAGGATCAAGTGATGGATCGACGGACTTCAGTATGAATAAGGAAAGACTGTTATGTTTTCAACGGAGAGTTTGCATGCCAAAAGATCCGAAATTGAGGCATAGGATTTTTCAAGAAGCGCATGGAAGTTCATATGCTATGCACCCCGGAGGGAGTAAGATGTATCAGGATTTGCTGGATCAGTTCTGGTGGCTGGGCTTGAAGCGTGAGGTAATTGAATTGGTGAGTAAGTGTTTGACCTGTCAGCAGGTAAAAGCGGAGCATCAGTTACCATCAGGGTTGTTACAGCCAGTGAAGATTCCCTAATAGAAGTGGGAAATGATCACAATGGACTTTGTTAGTGGGCTACCCCTCATGCCTACTAAGAAAGATTCAGTCTGGGTGATTGTTGATCGCCTGACAAAGTCTGCTCATTTCAAACCAGTACAGGTCGATTGCTCTTTACAAAAATTGGCTAAGCTATACATAGCGGAGGTAGTGAGGTTGCATGGAGTACCAATATCAATCATATCGAACAGGGACCCGAGGTTCACATT
The DNA here is from genome assembly GCA_025506655.1 of Gossypium rotundifolium. Classification (NCBI taxonomy): domain Eukaryota; kingdom Viridiplantae; phylum Streptophyta; class Magnoliopsida; order Malvales; family Malvaceae; genus Gossypium; species Gossypium rotundifolium. Next base: position 151,883,606 of record CP106722.1, read on the forward strand.
GCGATTTTAGAAGGCTTTGCATCAAGCGTTGGGTACGAAGTTATATTTCAGTACAGCATTTCATCCTCAGACAGATGGATAGTCTGAGTAGGTAATTCAGATCTTTGAGGACATGTTAAGGGGATGTGTCATTGATTTCAGAGGTAGTTGGGAAGAGTTTTTACCGTTGGCGGAGTTTGCATACAACAACAGCTACCAGTCTAGTATTCAGATGGTGCCCTATGAAGCATTGTACGGGCGAAGTGTCGTACTCCTACCTGTTGGACGGAATTAGAGGAACATCAGATTTTGGGTCCGGAGTTGGTTACCGAGACAGAGGAGAAGGTTGAGTTAATTCGAGCTCAACTAAAGGAAGCGTCAGACTGACAGAAGTCCTATGCAGACTTGAAGCGTAAGGACATAGAGTTTGCAGTGGGTAACAAGGTTTTCTTGAAGGTGTTGCCATGGAAGAAAGTGCTGAGGTTTGGACGGAAGGGTAAATTAAGTCCCAGATTTATCAGACCTTATCGGGTGTTGAAACGAGTAGGGCCAGTAGCCTATCAGCTAGAGCTACCTTCTGATCTAAGCCAGATTCACAATGTATTCCACGTTTCTATATTGAGACGATATCGTTCAGATCTGTCTCATGTGGTGCCTGTGGAAGAAATCGAGGTAAGACCTGACCTATCCTTTGAAGAGGAACCAGTGGAAATCTTGGATCGTGATGTCAAAGTGTTGTGAAGGAAGACGGTTTCGTTGGTTAAGGTTCTATGGCAGAATCACAGTTCTGAGGAGGCTACATGGGAACCAGAGAGACGATGCGGCAATAGTACCCACATCTATTCTGATCAGGTAATTTCGAGGCCAAAATTTCTTTAAGGGGGTAGAACTGTAACATCCTGAATTAGTGGGTCTATACGTTTAATGTGTGGTTATGTGTAATGTGTTAATTAGAGTGTTAGGGGTCCAGATTGGGCTCAGGATAGGGCCGATGCCTTGGTTAAATTTTCTGTCTGGACACTATAGGGTTTAAAGGATGGTATCTATGGTTTAAATTACAAAATGGGCTTGTGGCCCAGTAGCAAGGGGCACTGCAAGGGAGCTATAAGGTGGCGTCATTAGCAGGTGAAGAGGCCCAAGTTATGGCCGCTTGGAGCCCATGTGTTTGGGCCATTTTTGGCACTTAAAGGAGGAGCAAGTGGGACGACAATAAGGCTTAAAATTAGGAGGGATTAAATGACTTGGATGATATGAATAATGTACTGATAAAAGAGGTGGTGTTATTTAGGCCTCTTTTGGAGGTGAATGGATGAAGATAAGGGAGACAGAATAGGAGTTATCCACTGAATAGCCAGTGGTGGCCAAATTTCCATCTCTTGGAGGGAGGAAGAAATCGGTTTCAATATGCCAGAGGGGTGCCGAAATTTCCCTTGTTAATTAATTAGTTTTAGTTTTCAAAAGAGGGCAATTCCGGCTTTTGGTTAGTGTGTGTATTGAAAATTTGATTAGGAAATAGGGTACTTCTTAATTTCAACATTTATTCTCATTCTCTTCTCTTAGTTGTTTCTTTTCTCAAAAAGCCGAAAACCCCTAAAGTTCCATCTTCTTCCTCATTCTCTACTAAAGCCGAAACCTCATAGCCTTTCTCTACACCTTTTTCTAATTCCTTCTATAAGCCGAAACCCCTAAGTATTCTTTCTCTTCACTCTCTTCTGCCATAGCCGAATAACTTAGTGTCTATTCTTTTCTTTTTTCTTCCTGCTGATTTCTTCATTAAAAAGCCGAATCTCCATAGATTCTTTGAATCATCTTCTCTTTTTGGTTTTCGTAAAAAAGCCAAAATCTTCTAGGAGTAGCCGAATCTCCTGTGAAGGGTAAGTGCCGATCTTCTTCTCTTCACATTTCTTTCAGTTTTTCAAAGCTAAAGTCGAAAGGCTAATGGGCTTGGTAAGGTTGATGTTTGATTAATGGTTTGATGTTTTCTTGTTGGGCGACATCGGGAATCGAAGTAGATCGTTTAGATTTAAAAGTCAGAAACTACTAGTCTCTAAACCTCATATCTCTCTTTTCAGGAATTCAAGGTAAGGGGTTCTCTTTAGATTTTCGTTAGGTTCATTCATCGTGTTTATAATCTTAACCATATGTTATGGATTAACAAATATATGTTGTGCTGGTAGCAACTGATATGGTCTTTTGATGGAATCTAATGTCAATCAGGCGAAGGAGGGGATTGGATCTGCAAAACCAATCCCTAATTTTAAAAAATGAGCAGTGTCAACAGTTCGGGATTAGCCGCTGGGTTGTGGACCGGCTTCAGAACAAAATCTTAGACAGTTAGCAGTCGTATCAACTTATGATAGTGTCGACATAGAAAGTACTGTCCTGTCAGTGATCAGGTGTGTAGATCTCTATCACACTAGTTAATCTGTATTGTATGTATGTTATGGGGTAAAAGCCAGAAAACTGAGGCTGTATGAACAGTCATGTTGCCCAAAAAGGGTAGGCAAGGGATGCCAGGTACGTAATCATAGAAACTTTTCTATGTGTATCAAAGTATGTGAAAGTATGTGATCTGCTTAGGTAGTTTAATGTTCTGATTCTTGCATGTATGTATGCATGGGATGGGATTGATATGATGAAGGGGAGCACGTCGCATAGCGATTGGTGGCTTTGCCACATAGGTCACATAGTGATCGATCTTTATGACAGCTAGCACAGCTGTCGATATATTATTAAGGTCGCATAGAGATCGGTGGCTTTGCCACACAGGTCACATAGTGATCGGTCTTTATGATAGGCAGCACAACTGTCGATATGGTGTGTAGCGGATGGAGGGTTGATTGTAGAAATTCCCACGGTGTGATGGTTGGTATGGGGGTGTGTAGAGGATGGACTTCTAGGTTTGGGATAGGCCATATTGCATGTAAATATATTCTGTTGCCATTGTGAATGGCCCAAGGCCCATAATGTGTTTGTGGGCTCAAGGCTTTTATGTGTTTTCGGGATTTGCACACTGAGTCTTGGTGACTCACCCTTTTATTTTTCACAACTTTTCAGATGAGCAGTAGATCGTGGACATGGGAGCCGAGGCGGACTCGATGGGCCATCAAGTCTTTTATTTTCATTGACTGTTTTTGGTTTTTCATTGAGTTTTAATTTTGAGATTATTTCTGTAATAAAGCCTCCATAACTTAGGTTATCGATCTATTTTTTTATGTTACAATTTATAAGCTTATGTTTTCAAAGTCTTAATTATAAAGTGAAACTAAAATGGGTTTCCATGCATGATCAACGCAAATGTTAAAGTTTCTTCAAAATATCACAGTTAATGATTAGTCGGTTAAAATAAACTGAGATTTTTAAAACCCCTTTAAAGCAAAGTTTTCAACATTCAACCCGTAGCATACCAGATCTGGTCATGACTTATGGGCCGGGTTTGAGGTGTTACACCCATGGATGACTCGGTGGAGGCCATACTTCAAAAATAAATGTTTCAAACTTTAGTAAATTAATTTTCTGCTCTATTTCATTACTTTTATTATTTTGGGTTTTTAAAGTTGTAATAAGGCCTCTATGATATTTTTATTTTGCTTATGTTTTGTCGTGCTTATTATTCTGCTTGAGATACATTAAGTGGGAATTTTTCTAAAAATTTTAAATAAAGGTTTTTCTAAATTGATTAACAAATGGATTTTATACAAACTTTTGCAAATAATTTAACCCTGATTTTGTTTCGAATTATCAATGATATTTTCAAAAGTCACAGTTTAAAAACTCACTATTTCAATTACCGATTTATCAATCAACCTTCAAAATTAGTAGTATTTTTATCAAATATTTTGAATCAAACTCGTTTTCTTCAATTACACCTATTTTAGTATGAATCACAAGATCCTTTATATGTTTTCTTCATTGTGACACACTAGATTCGGGCCTAACTTCTGGGCCGAGTTTGGGGTGTTACATATTTGATGTATGGGGTATTGATTTTATGGGTCCATTCCCTAGCTCATTTGGGAATAAATACATCTTAGTAGCGATTGATTATATGTCAAAATGGGTGGAGCTCAAGCTTTACCTATTAATGATGCTATAGTGGTAGTGAGACTCCTTAGGAAACTCTTCTCTCGATTTGGAACGCCGAGAGCAATTATTAGTGATAGGGGTACTCATTTTTGTAATACTCAATTTGATAAAATTTTAAAGAAATATGGATTACACCACAGAACAGTTACCCCTTATCACTGATCACTGCAAAATAGTCTAGTTTTAATATTTATAAAAGAGTGATCAAACTCATGGTCGATTGTGACAACGATAGAGGCAAGCGTACCTATCGAGCAAAGAGTATAGCTCAGGAAAGAATATCTTATCGAACCCAAGGAACCTAAAAGTACTACTACTCACTTTCTTTCTATTATTTAGCCTAAAATATGGAGTGATTGGTTTATTAATCTAAAATAAATGAAATACTTAAATTTAAATGCAAAGACAGAAGAATGAAACTTTGGGAAAAGACTTTGAAGAAAACTCAATTGATAAAGACGATACCTTCGGGAAGAATCCACCTATGACTTCACTTATTATCTACCTTTTCAATTCATATGATTTCTTTACTTAGCTTGATCCGTGAGACTCCCTAACCTATATTAAACCTTCTCTTAAAGCAAATAACGTCTAACCTTAGGTTAATTAGTGGAACTCTCGTTCTCTTATAATAACCCTCTAAGGAAGCAGTAAATCGATCAATGGACTCCCATATTAGGTTTCACCCTAATCCGGCAAAGTCTTGTAACCCTATCTCTAGGCGCCTTATCAACTCCGCTTAATTATGCTAGATCTACTCTTAGGCAGGGTCTATTCCTCCTCCACCTAAGCACATCAGATAAATTTAGGTAGCATAATTAAGAACAAACTAAATATTTATCATATAAACCAAAAAATTAAATTGAGGTAGGGGCAGGGGCAGGGGCACGGCTAAGGGACGCCCGTGTAAATTGAGGCTCAGCCCGTGTCTCTATTCTGTTGATTTAGGCATGGCCATGGCACGCCCATGCAAGTCGAGGGTCAGGCCGTGCTTTGGGTCTGTCGATTGGGGCACAGCCATGCAAATCGGGGATAGGCCGTGTTAGGCTTTTTGTCGACGAGACACGACCGTGTGAATTGGTGTGGAATAGCAAGGCATGGCCGTGTGAAATAAAGCCCAGGCCGTGTCGACTTCTTGGGGTGGCCCAATTTGATCCGTTTTAAGCCCATTTTACGTTCTTTTTATCCTTAGGTGTTCTCCTGAGTATAAGACATGAAAAGAAAGGATTAAGAGCACCTTTTTACATAAATCAAGGATAAATTCATCTAAAAGCATACTAAATGTGGGATTAAAATATGTTCCTTTTACGGTTTATCAAATACCCCTACACTTAAGCTTTTGCTTGTCCTTAAGCAAAATTCTCAACTTACAATTAAAACTAACTTTCCATAATTCATAATTCCTATTAATAATGCCTCATCATAATTCATAGATAATTTATAGATGGATAATTTAATTCAAAGAGCCGTAAAGTTTCAAACGAGATAAGTCATGATTTTGTAGCATGAAAACATAGGTGTCTCCCCTTATCTAAGTAATTTCCTTTAATTCAAAACCGACAAGGATTGGCATCCTCACAGAAGATTCACTCAAATCACTTGAAGTGTTTAAGGTTCAAGAAATAAGCACTCTAAGTCGAACCTAAAAAGTTAATCCCATAGGCTTGCCTAAAAACCAAATCTCCACCACTGTATATAAGATGATACACAAATCAAAAGGTCTTTAATCAGGGTTGTAACGGGGCTAGGGTTAAAGGTGTGGATAAAGGCTAAATTAGAAGGTTAGAATCGAGACTTGACTTGACAATTTACCTAACTAGAAACAGTGAACTAAATATGAATATTTTCATCGAATGAAAACTAATAATACTTACTGTTGATAATTACTCTATAGTAAGGAGTATTTTGATAATACTTTAATACGAGCTTTTTCTTCAACAATTGAAGTTTAAATGCTCTAAGCTTTTATTTTATATACTACTAATATTGAATATACTTGGATTTTTTAAGAACAAACTAAAATAAACATAATAGAAGGAACTTTGGTGATTGAAATAACCTAATTCGGCGATTGATCAAATCAATTCTCGATAAAGGGTAGTCAAAGGAATGTTGATAACAAATACAAAGGGATTTTGGGTTAATATTAGTGGGTGAGTCAATAAAAAGGTTGTTAGGATTTAATGGGGTTCACTAGGAGTTAATTTGTATGGGTAGGCTTTTTAGTGTAGTGAACGGGTTAAAACCTAGGTGCCTTTATCATCTCAGTGTATCAAATCATTAATGTGGTCTTGACATGTATAAACGAGGCAAGTTCTAGAATAGCAGTTCAAAGTTGACACACTCATAATCAATTAAAGTGAGCACAAAAAAGGGTACATGCTGTATAAGGCTCAAAATCTCAGAAAAATTTATGGGTGTTTTGACATCAATCCTTATAAATTTTGAACTTCAAGGTGATACTCAAATTAGGTTCAACAACCTATCAATTTTTTTAGAAAGTAGACTTATCATGCTCGATTCTCTAGTATCCTTCAAATTTAATCATCAATGCACAATTAACTAAGACTTATTCTAAAACATATCAATAAAAATCATAAATCATTAGAAATTTCATCCTAATTAATAATATGAGAAAAATACTTAAGATTAAGACTAATTTCATTGTTTTGAGAATTATGCAAAAAGTTAGGCACTATTACCCCCACACTTAAGATGTACATTGCCCTCAATGTACAAAGATAGATAATGAAATTTATGTGCCAAATCAAAAAGAGAAGTGGGAAAAGTAATACTCCCGGAAATCTGGATGATCACTGGCATCTTTGGTGGCGGTGATGGTGTTTTCTATGGGCCTGGTGGAGTGGCTACCGAAAAGCAAATTGCTCGATGAAGAAATTGGGTAGCCTGTGAAGATATAGCCAAGAGATCTAGAGAAATAATAATAATATACTAATAATATATTTAAAGATTAAGGAAATAAAAAGAAGGAGACTAAGAAGAAAACTGAAATTGAAAGAAAAGACTAATAGACTAAGGAGTCCTTATTGTTGGATGGTTTGCAAAGTGGGTGTGACCTCGAAGGCTATGGTGCGTGATTTCCAAGCAGCCTTTAGAACCTAAAACCAAGAAACTAATATGAAATAAATTAATTTAAGCAGGAAATAAGTAAAGATAAGGAACATAAAGGAGATGAGAAAAGAAAAATAGAACCGAAAAGGTTTCTGAGACCCTTGGAGTGTCAATTAAGTGACGCTGCCGGCATGAACTCATGTCGAAGTCTCCTCTGAGGAGATGATGCTTACTTTTCTTCGGCATGATCTTTGTGTTGCTCAAGTGTCTTGGATATTTTCTATGAATAGGAAGAAAAATTTGGAAGAAAAGAGAGAAGGAATAAGAAAAAAGATGGGACAAAGAGGACGGGCTATGGGGATTTAAATAGGATTTCAAATCTGAACGTTCCCACGCCCGTGTACCGAGGGTGTGTCGATTCACACGGCCGTATCGCACGGCCGTGTTGTGGGGTGTGTTGTCCTTCCACGCCCGTTTTGTTGGTTTGCACTCTCGTTCCTAAAAAATCAGTATAGGAGCACAGTTGGACTGCATGGACGTGGTCTTTCCGTGCTAGATAAGTCAGTATTTTAGCACGATTGTGAGGCACGGCCGTGCTATTTTTGTTGATGCCCGTGCTTCAGGGTGGTTGGACTCGTGACGTCAGGGAGTGGTTGGACTGACTTGCACGGCACTGCTCTTGTCAGTGTGGCGTTTTTGTGGTCCACACGACCATGGGCACGGCCGTGTGTAAGGCCGTGTGGTCTAGAAATTAGCACTTTTGTGTTAGTTTCTAACTAAGTACTTAGGAAAGAAAGATGGAAAGAAAAGAAACTGAAAAAAATTTGAAAATAAATAGTGTTAATGTTCGAGTTGCCTCTCGAGAAGCGCTCGTTTATAGTCTTAAGCTAGACTGTCCTCATATTTGAAAATTTCAGGGAGGTTTAAAGGTTTGAATATCTTCCCTCATACTTGCGATTTTATTTTCATGAAAAAGTTGGAGTCGAGAAGCATTTACCTTGAATTTATCAAATTTTGGGTTACTTACCTTGACTGTGTTATGGGGGAAGATTTCGTGTACCTTGGGAAGAATTTCTCCCTTTGCCCTCAAGTCTGTTGAAGTGTTGTGAAGATCCGCTTTGTCTAACAGCACCTGGTATCCTATTTTAAAGTGATTTGATGTTCCTATGAGCTCTTCTGGTGGTTCCTTAGGTTTTACTTCGTGTGGATTCTGCTTTTCTTTGGTGTATATCTTCTGCTCTTTTAAATTGTTGATCGTACGCTTTTGTGTTGGCTCAGTTTTGATGCCTCATGATGTTTCCTGTGATGGAGGTTGAATAATTTGATTATCTATTGAAACAACTTTCTTACCTTCATCTTCTGTGGTTCTGGCTGAGTCGGGAGCTTGAAGATTGACTGATTCATCTCCTACACAAAGTATGAGTTCTCCTGTGGCAACATCAAATTTAGTCTTGGTAGTTGAAAGAAAAGGTCTTCCTAAAATTAAAGGGATTGAATTTTCCTCATCCATGTCTAAAACAACAAAATCTACTGGGAAAACGAATTTATCGATTTTTACTAAAACGTCTTCAATAATGCCCCTAGGAATTCTAACAGTTTTATCAACTAGTTGGATACTCATCCTAGTTTGTTTGGGCTTCCCTAGACCTAGTCGTTTAAACAGTGTATAAGGCATGACATTTATACTTGCCCTACATTAGCTAACGCATTATCAATAGTTAAACTACCAATTAAACATGGAATCATAAAACTCCCTGGATCTTTTAATTTCTACGGTAGTCGTTTTTATAGCATTGCTGAGCATGTTACGTTAAGTTCCACATGGTGTTCTTCATCTATTTTACGTTTGTTTGTTAAGAGCTATCTTAAAAATCTCCTTGCATCAGGCATCCGAAAAAGAGCTTCAAGAAGAGGTAAGTTAATGTGTAATTTCTTTAGAATTTTTAGAAACTTACCGAATTGTTCTTTTGAATCATCTCCTTTCAATGCTTCGGGATAAGGTATTCGAGGGTGGTACTCTTTAATTACCGGTTTTTCTTGTGCTACCTCTATTTACCTGTTTCTTCCTTAGTTTCTTGTACTAGGGTGGACTTCTCTACCTTTGTATCCTCTTGAGATGTGATGGTTTGTATCTGTTCTTTTGGGTTTATTTCTGTGTTGCTTGGTAGACGTCCTTGTTGACGTTCTGAAACAAGTTTTGTGAGTTGTCCCACTGACCTAGTGATTTCCCCGACTTGTTCCTTGATTTCTTTGATCGATATTCCTTAGTTATCAAGCGTTGTATCAGTTCTTTGGAGACGGGCATCTGTGTCTGCCATGAACTTTTTCAACATCTCTTCAAGACTCGACTTCTTTTCCGATGGATAAGGTTGATTTTGGTAATTTGGAAGAGGTTGCTGCCTTTGATTTCCTTATCCTCCCCACAAAAAATTTGGGTGGTTCTTTCAACCTGGATTGTAAGTGTTACTATAAGGATTATTATTAGATCTGAAATTGTTACCTATATAGTTTGTCTGCTCATTTTCTGCTCCTGGTTGATGAGGTGGGTACTTAGAATTCGCCACATTCCCCCTCGCTTCACATTGCATGACTGGATGTACCTATGAAGAACATAAATTATCAAGCTTTTTATTCATTCACTCCATTTGTGTTGACAACATTGTCACTGCGTCTATGTTAAAAATTCTGGCTGATTTTGTCGGTTTAGCCCTTGTAATTTGCCATTGATAGGTGTTCAACGACATCTCCTCAATAAAATCGTAAGCCGCTTGTGAGTTTTATTATTCGAGTTCCATTTGATGAATCAATCATTTGCCTTGTTGGAGAATTCACACCATTGTAAAAAGTTTGGACTTGAAGCCACATAGGTAATCCGTGGTGTGGGCATCTCCTTAGGAGATCCTTATATCTTTCCCATGCATCATATAATGTTTCTGCTTCATTCTGCACAAAAGAAGATATATTCCTAAATTTGGCCATTTTGGCCAGTGGAAAAAATTTTAAAAGAAATTTTTCGGTCATTTGATCCCATGTGGTGATTGACCCTCGTGGTAACGAGTTCAACCACTGCTTTGCTTTATTCCTTAATGAAAAAAGAAATAACTGAAGACGTATGGCATCGTCAGAAATTCCATTTATTTTGAAGGTATCACAGAATTCTAAAAAAAATTAGATATATGAGTGTTTGGATCTTCATCCTGCAAACCATCAAATTGAACAAATTGTTGAATCATTTGTATTGTGTTAGGATTTAATTCAAAATTATTAGCAACTATATATCCTGCAAACCATCAAATTGAACAAATTGTTGAATCATTTGTATTGTGTTAGGCTTTAATTCAAAATTATTAGCAACTATAGCCGGCCTAACAATACTAGATTCCGCTCCTATTAAATTAGGTTTATCATAATCATACATAGTATGCGGAGCATTCTGTTCTTGCACATTTGGCGGTGGATTGTTTTCATCCATCCCTTCAGTAGGATTGGATCCTTGCTATTCTCCTCTGTGATAGTCTAGGGCTCATCTAATTTCTCTGCGATTTTTGCGAGCGGTAGCTTCAATGTCACTTTCGTATTCTAATGGGCCTCTCGGATTTCTTCTAGTCATAAACTAGATGTACCTGCTATAAAAAGAAATGAAGAAATTTAGAAAAACAAAAATATATGTATAAAAATAAGAGAAATAAAAAAATAAAAAAAATAATGGCTAAAGTAATAGAAATAGAGTTTTCTTAATATTTTAGGAAATCCCCGGCAACGGCGCCAAAAACTTGATCGTTGCAAAACAGTCTAGTTTTAATATTTATAAAAGAGTGATCGAACCTGTAGACTGATTGCGACAATGATAGAGGCAAGCGCACCTATCTAACAGGAGTATAGCTCAGGCAAGAATATCTTATCGAACCCAAGGAACCTAAAAGTACTACTACTCACTTTCTTTCTATTATTTAGCCTAAAATATGGAGTGATTGGTTTATTAATCTAAAACAAATGAAATACTTAAATTTAAATGAAAAGACAGAAGAACGAAACTTTGGGAAAGGCTTTGAAGAAAACTCAATTGATAAAGACGGTACCTTCGGGAAGAATCCATCTATGACTTCACTTATTATCTACAGTTTCAATTCATATGATATCTTTACTTAGCTTGATCCGTGAGACTCCCTAACCTATATTAAACCTTCTCTCAAAGCGAATAACGTCTAACCTTAGGTTAATTAGTGGAACTCTCATTCTCTTATAATAACCCCTAAGGAAGCAGTAATGGACTCCCATATTAGGTTTCACTCTAATCTGGCAAAGTCTCGTAACCCTATCTCTAGGCGCCCGATCAACTCCGCTTAATTATGCTAGATCTACTCTTAGGCAGGGTCTATTCCTCCTCCACCTAAGCACATCAGATAAATTTAAGCAACATAATTAAGAACAAACTAAATATTTATCATATAAACCGAAAGAATTAAATAACAGAATCCGTCATAGGTTTCATCCCCTTCAGGTATCTGAGGGGTTTAGTTCATAACTAAATAAGAAAACATCTCAAGAGAAAAGATAAAACAAAACATAAGAAATCCCTAAAACCCCCTGAAGAAATTGAAGAGGAGATCCTCCGTCTTGAGTAGAACTCGACTCTTCGAGATGGATCAATTGGCTATCTTCAGGACAATCCCTCAACGAGAAAGGCTTGGCAGAAAACTATGCTCAATGACCCCCTTGTGAATAGCCACCTTGGGGTGTTTATATAGACTTTTGGGATGCTTTACTTGTCTCTTAAGTACTCATAATTCAGGTACAATTCGTCCTAGGTGTTTGAGTAGACTTGGGATTGCGTTTCTTGGGCTTCAAGCATCCTATTTCGAGTGAAATTGCTCTTTCCCGTGGCAAGGGCACGGCTAAAACCACGCCGTGTAAATTGAGGCTCGGTCGTGTCTCAATTTGTTGATTTAAACACGGTAGTGGCACTTGCCGTGCAAGTCAAGGGTTAAGGCGTGCTTGAATGCATCGATTGGGGCACAGCCATGCAAATCGGGGATAGGTCGTGTTAGGCTTTTTGTCGACGAGACACGACCGTGTGAATTGGTGATAGGCCATGTTCTAGGTGGATAGCAAGGCACGACCGTGTGGAATAAAGCCCAGGCCGTGTCGACTTCTTGGGTTGGCCCAATTTGATCCGTTTTAAGCCCATTTTACGTTCTTTTTATCCTTAGGTGTTCTCCTGAATATAAGACATGAAAAGAAAGGCTTAAGAGCACCTTTTTACATAAATCGATGATAAATTCATCTAAAAGCATACTAAATGTGGGATTAAAATATCTTACTTTTACGGTTTATCAATCACCCTCAAACTGGTAGACAAGTTGAAGTAACCAATCGAGAGCTTAAGTGTATTTTAGAGAAAACCGTAGAATCTAACATGAAAGATTGGGCATTAAACATAGATGATGCTTTATGGGCCTATAGAACCGTTTTTAAAACTCCTATAGGAACATCCCCATATAGACTTGTCTACGGAAATAGTTGTCATCTACCATTTAAATTAGAGCACAAAACATTTTGGGCTATAAAATTTTTAAAATTTGATCTTAAACTTGCAGCTGAGAAAAGATTGATGCAGTTGAGCAAGCTAGATGAGTGGCGAGCTAATGCCTATGAGAACTCACGTTTATACAAGGAAGCAACAAAGCGACGCCATGATGCTTGTTTGAAGCAACCAAAGAAATTTAAAGTTGGAGATCTTGTTCTACTATACAATTCGAAGCTCAAATTGTTTCCTGGAAAGCTGAAATCAAGATGGTCAGGTCCATTCGTAATCAAAACCATTTTTCCCTATGGCACAATTGAGGTAACTCATCCGACTTATGGCACATTCAAGGTAAACAGTCAACGACTTAAACTATATAATGGTGAAGATTTTAGGAATATGAGAGAGGAGCTTCAGCTCCATGAACCTTCATACAGAGATGAAAATAGGGTAAGTCTAGCTTAAGACTTTAAACAAGCACTTCTCGGGAGGCAACCTGAGCACTAACCTACCTAACATCCGCATTTTCGATTTTTAGCATCTAATTAAAACTAACCATATTAATAGGCGCAGGTTTCCCTACCACACGGCCTTGCACACGGGCGTGGTCGTGGCCGTGTGGACACCACGACTAGCTACATCGGCTTGGCAGAGACCGTGGGGGAACAGGACAAAAATTTCCCCAAAACGTGGGTTGTGATACAATGCCACGACCGTGTAATGCGACCGTGGTCGACACTGACTAAAGAACACGGCATGCGATAACCTCATCGACTGTGCCTATAGGCCGTGGCACGGTCGTGGACAATATTGATTAATTAACATGGGTGTGTGCACCTATACAAGGACATGGGAGAAACAAACGAAGCATCACACAGTCGTGTGATTCGGCCGTGTGACCCAAAACGCCCAGGGAACACGGGCGTGAGCCAAGACTCAGACATGCTCTAAGCCAAAATTCATAAAACACACGGGCTAAACACATGGCACATGGGTGTGGGCCATGACCGTGTGCCCCAATCTCTATTTAAACCCCAACCACTATTCAGCTCTTCCCAAATTTTCCCCTCAACAAACTCTAGCTGTTCTCACCCAAAACAACCTCTCCTTTTCCCCTGTTCCGGCCACTGTCGACTCTTCTTCCTCCTACCTTCGCTTCCCCCTTTCTTCTATTTCCCTCATTTTTTTCCTTTCCCTTTCTTCTTTCCTCTTTCTTCTCCACGCACACCAGCCCCGCATTCCACGCCCGTGTACGACCACCACGCCCGTGCACCACCTCCACGTCGTGTACCTCCTTTCAACACCTCCATCGGTTCACCCTTTTCACCATTATTGTTTACTTCTTTCATTTTATTTAATTAATTGATCTTATTCTGTGTTCTTGTTATCATTTTCATTACATTTTAAATTTCTATTTCAAATTCTTTAGTTCTTTTGATGGTGTATTTAGTTTGATTTTATTCTATTACTAAGTTTAATGATTAGTTTGATATTACTTCTTATTAATCTTGTTAATTTCCTTAATGTGATTTTAGTTTATTCTATTGCTAATACTTTCATACTGTCTAATGTTAACATTACTTAATAATCTAATTTACTATTCTAGGATTATACTATTTAGAACTACTAGGATAGTACATTTTTGGCTGGCAATGATACTTGATTCATTGAAAATCTTATGCATTTTCAAGTATACAATGACACCCCTATGCAGAAAAAAGACCGCTGTCCCCGATAGAAGGGACCCGGAGCCACCTCCGCGAGTGCATCCACCGAAATGCGCCACCCTTTTTTACAGTTTCCCCGAGACCCCAGGAGGAACTTTTTCAGACACTTTACGCACGACCCCTCGACGTGGGGAGATACATTGATTAGGCTACCTTGGAGCAGGTCCAACTAGCTGACGCGGTCCAGGCCCTATTGACTACCAACCCGTGGGGACACTTTTTCAAGATTGTCGAGCCGACATATCTAGAGCTCACTTTGGAGCTCTATTCCACATTCTACCTCTAGACGGTTATGTTAAATTTTGACGACCCGGGCACAGTCTAGTTTTGCCTTGGAGGCCTCATACGAGAGATGAGTATCCTAGAGTTTAGGGTCGCTTTGGGACTCTATACCGAGGAATTCATGGAGGACGATGACTTCGAGGACCTCCATCACCACATTCACCACTCCCTTTCGTCCTGTTGGAGGGAATTAGTCCCTACCTCGGCCACCTATGACCCTAGTTGCTCGAAGGCATCAGCTCTCGTAGCGTCTTTGAGGTACTTACACGCCATCCTGGCTCATACTTTGTGAAAAACCATAATATGAACATATTTTAATACCACATTTAGCATACTTTTGGATGATTTATCCCTTTATTTATGGAAATAGGTCCTCCTAATCCCTTTTTTTCATGTTTTATTCTTAGGAAAGCACCGGAGGATGAAAAGAACAAGAAATGGGCTGAAAATAGAGAAAATAGGCCTAACACAAATTACACACGGCCTGGACCCCGAATCACATGGTCGTGCCTCATTAACAGACCCGAACATGGCCTGGCCTCGAATCACACGGGCGTGTCCCAAAGAAGAGTTCTATTTGGAATAGGGTACTTAGAGGCAAAGAAAGGCATTCCAAAAGCCTATATAAACACCCTAGAGGCGCTCAGCTAGGCGTTCAGCTAAGCACTTAGCTAGGCCAAGGAGCCAAGCCAGAGGGACCAAATTGTGGGATTCACTCGAAGAAAGCCAGCTGATTCATCTCAAGAAGCCAGAATCATACTCAAGAATAAGGATTTCTCCTTCAATTCCTATAGGGGTTTTAGGGTTTTCTTTATGTTTTGTTTTATCTTTTCTTCTGAGATGTATTCTTTTATTATTATGAACTAAACCTCTCAAATGCCTGAGGGGGATGAAACCTAAGATGAATCTTGTTATTGTTTTCTGAGCTGTATGATAAATACTTGATTTGTTCTAAATTATGTGGTCTTAGTTCTTGCTTTGATATTTTAGGATATTGATTCGGGTATTGATGTGCTTAGGTAGTGGAGCAAAAGTCTCTGTTTAAGAGTAGATCTAGCATAGTTAAGCGAGGTTGACGCAACCCTAGAAATAGGATGACAAAAATCTATCGGATTAGGGTCAAACCTAATATGGGAGTCTATAGATCGAGTTAATACAATTCTAGGGGTTTTAATTAGAAATAGATTTCAATTAATCAACCTAGGGTTGGACGTTAGTATCCTCGAAAGAGGTATTAATATAAATTAGGGAATCCTACGGATCAAGTCAAGTGAATAAATTGTCTGGTTCAGAGTTAGATAACAAGTGAAGTCTAGGTGGATTCTTCCTCGGGTATTGTCTTAACCAATTGGTTTTTCCCCCAAGCACTTCCTCAATTCAATCTGTTTGTCTTCGCATCTTTATCTTAGTAGTTAGTTAATTTTAGATTAGATAACAACTCTCTTAATTCTTAGGCTAAATAATAAAAAGAAAGTTAGTATTAGCACTTTTGGTTTGTTTGGGTTCGACAATCCGGTCTTGCCATTAAACTATACTATTGTTCGATAGGTGCGCTTGCCTTCATCGTTGTCTTAGTTCGTTTTTAGGTTCGATCATTCTTTTTATAAGTTTTTAAGACTCTGACACACAATCAAGTTTTTGGCGCCATTGCCGGGGAACTGAAATATTAAGAAAGCTCAATTTTTATTACTTTAGCCATATTTTATTCTTTTGTAATTAAATTTTATTCTTACTTTTCTAATTTTCTTTTTCTTTTTATCTGCTTCTGGCAGGTAATTCTAGTTTATGATTAGGAGGAACCCGTCAGGACCTTTGATTTTTGACAGTGAAATAGAACATACCGCTCGCAGAAACCATAGAGATTCACTGAATAATTATCAGTGGCAAGTCATGAGGACAACGCCTACTAAAGAAGCCGATGTTTTCAACCTTGACACGGTCACCATGTTAGCTAAGTAGGTAGAGTTTTTAAATATAAAAATTGATGGTTTGTATGGTTCTACGCAGGTAGATCCAGTTATACATTGCGATATGAATAGAAGAGGGATGACCAATATAGAATATCCACCTTACAACCCAAGCGCTGAAAACGAGCAAGTTCACTATATGAGTAATAATTTTTGATCTCAAAATAGTCTTTACAGTAACACTTATAATGCAGGTTGGAGGTACCATCCCAATTTCTCGTGGGGTGGTCAAGGTAATCAGAGACAACAACCCCTCCAAAACTTCCAACAGCAGCCCTACCCACAGGAAAAGAAGTTGAACCTTGAGGAGATGCTGACAAAATTCATAGCGGTGTCAGAAACACGTTTCAAAAACACCAAAAAAACACTTAAAAATCAACAAGCATCGATTCAAGAGATCGAAAACCAATTAGAGCAACTTGCTAAGCTGATCTCAAAAAGACCACAAGGTATCTTTCCTAGAAACCCTGAAACTAACCCAAGAGAGCAACCTCCAGCAATAATGGCTCACGATAGTGAAGGGTTAGATGAACCAGAGTTTAAGCAAGAGAATGTGGTAGAGGAAGGTAAGGTTGAAGTAAGCCATGATAAACCAAACCAGATTTCATATTCATGGAAATTTTTAAAAGAATTTTTTACAAACAAATGGAAGTTAGACGATACGTCACATGTTGAGCTAAACACAATTCTTGACACGGCTAGGACTTTGAGTATTAAATGTAGAATCAATCACTTCAAAGTTGGGGACCAGGCACTGTCAAATGCATCCGAACCTAGAATAGCCACTTCAGAGCTTGATACAAACGGTGCAACGCCTTTTTCGACATGTAAGGGTTTCCCATACGTGTAACACCCCAAACCTGGCCCAAACGTTACGACTAGATCTGGCATGCTACGGGTTGTTTGTTTAAGATCAAATCGTTTGATCGCTTTGAAGAAAGCATAGTTTTGAAAAAAAATTTCAAGTAGCACGTTGAGTTGAAACCTTTTCTTGATGATTTTGGAAATCTCAGTTTGTTTAACCGGTTAATCATTAAATGTGAAATTTTTGAAATAAACCTTAGCTTTTGTGTTGACCGTGTTTGAAAAACCCATTTTTGATTCGCTTTATAATTAGATCTTTGAAAACATAAGTCTATAATCCTTGAACATGGATAACAGTAAACCGAAAATTTTAAGCAAAGAGGCCTTATTACATGCTAACAAAAATAACCCAAAATTTAAAACTAAAGGGAAACCCAGAAATCGATTCACATAATAAAAGACTTTATGGCCCCTCGAGTCTGCCCCGGCTCCTGTGTCCACGATCTACGGGTCATCTGAAAAGTCAAAAAAATAAAAGGGTGAGTCACTAAGACTCAGTGTGTAAATCCGGAATCACATAAACGGTTAAGGCCCAAAAACACATTTTGGCCTTGGCCCACACAAAACAGCAACAAAACAGATACATGCTGAATGTCCCAACCCAACCTAAAGTTCCATCCTCTACACGCCAACCCTTACCACCATCACACCGTGGATTTCTACAATCAACCCTCCATCACTCTGCCATTTTGAAAGTTGTCTTTTGTCATAAAGACTGATCACTATGTGACCTTATAATCAGATGTGGCAGAGCCACCGATCGCTATGTGACCTTAATAATATATTGTGGTCTAACCACTGATCACTATGTAACCTATTAATCAAATGTGGCAGAGCCACAGATTGCCATGCGACCTTAATAATATATTGTGGTTTAACCATCGATCACTAAGTAACCTATTAACATTCTCTTCCCCTTCATCATATCAATCCCATCTAATGCATATGCACATGCAAAAGCAAAAACAACATGCCATCTACAGGTTAATAGGTTATCACATATATCGATACACATAGAGAATTTACTATGTTCACGTGTTCGCATCCTTAGCGACCCTACGGGTTAATCATCGTCTCTTGACCTTTTTCAAATTTTTCACCCATATATAATGTATAATCTGTAAAACTTATGTGATAAAGATCTACACACTTGATTACAGACAAGACAATACTTTCTATGTTGACTTTGTCGAAGAGTCGATCGATCGCAAGCGCCTATGGTTTTGTTTCAAAGCTGGTCCACAACCTAGTGGCCAATCCCTGACGGCAGACACCGCACGCTTCTTAAACTTTGGGGTTGGTTTTACGGATCCAATTCCCTCCTTCACCTGATCAAAATTTGATTCCATTTATCAGTTGCTACCACCACAACCTATGGTTGTCAATCCTTAACATAAGATTTAGATCACGAATACATTCAACAAAACCTGACGAAAATCTAAAGAAACCCTTACCTCGAACTCCCAAAAAGAGATCTAGTTCTGAGACTAGCGATTTTCAGCTTTTGGAGTCTAAGTGATCCAACCTACTTCGATTCTGGAGATGTCGTCCCAACAGAAAATGCAAGAAGATAAGAAGTATTAGACCAATCGACAGCCTTAAGAAACTAAATAGCCATTCGGCTTTGGCCCCCAAAACCGAAAGAGAAAAGATCAAAAGAAATCGGCACTTACCAACAGATTCAGCTTCTCCTAACAGATTTTAGCTTCTGAGAAGATCAAAAGAAAGGCAGTCGGCTATGAAGAAATCGACAAAGAGAGAATAAAAGAAAGAACAATGATCATTCGATTATAGGAAAAGAATAGAGAAGAGAAGAGTTATGCGTTTCAGCTTTTGAGAAAGAGATGATTGAGAAAAGAGAAGTAGGATGAAAGGAAAAGTAGCAATAGAGACGGTAGAGAAAAGAGAATTTCGGCAGACTAGAGGTAGGTTTGGCTTTAGCAGAATTTTGAGAAAAGTGAGTGGGAGAATAAAGACTCAAATGCCAATAATGAAGAGATATTCCCCTCACTTAATGCAAAATTTCAACACCCCTAAACAAATACCAGAAATGCCCTTTCTGAATCTCAAAAACTCATCCTATTAATAGGGTAATTTCGGCACCCCTAAAGCCACTCTAAACTGATTCCTCCTCCCTTTTAGAGTAAAAAATTTAGCCACCACCTAGCCTTTCAGATACTTCCTAAACTTTCTCCCTTATCTTCACCTGATCACTCATCCACAGTGTCATGGGTAACACCACCTCTTCCTCCCTTTACCAACATAGTATCAACCATATTATCCACATTAAATAATTCCTAATTTCAAGCATCCAAGCCGAACTCCACTACTGCTCTTTCCTATTGCCGAAAATTAAAATATAAGTATCATGCGACTCGAACCTTGGACCTCCTTAACTGCTTAACACACCACCTCCTAGTACCTGCATATTGCCACTGACCATTGGGCCACAAGCCTATTTTTGTGTCTTAATTCACAGATAATATCTTTTAAGCCCTATACTACCTGACTCTCCACTAGAGTGCCTAAACAGATAATTTTTGCTAAGGCCTCGGCCCAACTTTGAGCCCATTCTGGACCCCTAAAACATTCTAACAAGCATAATAAGCACAACAACACATCACAGCATGTCAAATGCAAAGCCCTATAAATTCGGGATGTGACAGTTCTACCCCCTTAAAGAAATTTTAGCCTCGAAATTACCTGGTCAAAAATAGATGCGGGTATTGCTGCCGCATTGCTTCCTCTGGTTCCCAAGTAGCCTCCTCAGAGCCGTGATTCCACCATAGATCCTTAACCAAAGGAACTGTCTTCCTCCGCAATACTTTGACATCACGATCTAGAATTTTCACTGGTTCCTCTTTAAAGGATAAATCAAGTTTTACTTCGATTTCTTCCACAGACACCACATGGGATGGATCCAAACGGTATCATCTTAACATAGAGACGTGGAATACATTGTGAATCTGGCTTAACTCTGAAGGTAGCTCAAGTTGATAGGCTACGGCCCCACTCATTTCAACACCCGACAAGGCTTGATGAACCTAGGGCTTAGCTTACCCTTCCGTCCAAAACTTAGAAATTTCTTCCATGGTGATACCTTCAAGGAAACCCTGTCACCTACTGCAAATTCTATGTCCTTACGCTTCAAATTAGCATAGGACTTCTGTCTGTCCGATGCTTCCTTTAATTGAGCTCGAATTAACTCAACCTTTTTTTCGTCTCGGTAACCAATTCTGGCCCCAAAATCTGATGTTCCCCCAACTCCGTCCAACTGGTAGGAGTACGACACTTCCGCCCGTATAATGCTTCATAGGGCACCATTTGAATACTAGACTGGTAGCTGTTGTTGTAAGCAAACTTCGCCAAAGGTAAAAACTCCTCCCAACTACCCCTGAAATCAATGAAACAACCTCTCTACTTGTCTTCTAAGATCTGAATTACCAGCTCTGACTGTCCATCGGTCTGAGGATGAAACACTGTACTGAAATCCAACTTCTTACCCAACACTTGATGCTCCAAAATCGCGACGTAAACCTAGGGTCCCTGTCCGATATGATCGATACTGGTACTCCATGCAACCTCACTACCTCCTCTATGTATAGCTTAGCCAATTTCTACAGAGAGTAATCGACCCATACTGGTATGAAAAGAGCAGACTTTGTCAAGCGATCAACAATCACCCAAACCGAATCTTTCTTAGTAGTAAGAGGTAGCCCACTAACAAAGTCCATTGTGATCCCTTCCCACTTCCATTGTGGAATCTTCACCGGCTGCAATAACCCTGATGGTAACTAATGCTTCGCTTTTACCTACTGACAGGTCAAACACTTACTCACCAATTCAGTTACTTTTCGCTTCAAGCCCGGCCACCAAAACTGATCTCGCAAATCCCGACACATCTTACTCCCTCCAGGGTGCATAGCATATGGACTACCATGCGCTTCTAACCTTATGCCTCAACTCAGGATCTTTCAGCATACAAATTCTTTCTTGAAACATAATAGCCCTTCCTCATTCACACTGAATTCTGTTGATCCATCACTCGGTCCTATCTAAAACTTCTCTTTCAGCAACTCATCGGTCTGCTGCGTCTCTTTAACTTGACTGACCTAAGAGGGTTTCACTTGAAGTTGAGCTAATAAATTCCCATCATTGTATAGACTAAGGTGAGCAAACATTGCTCTCAATTCAAAAATTACTTTACGACTCAAAGCATCCGCCACCACGTTAGCTTTACCTGGATGATACTCGATCGAGCAGTCATAATCCTTTGCCAACTCGATCATCCTCCTTTACTTTAGGTTCAACTCCTTCTGGGTCAAAAGGTATTTTAAGCTCTTATGATCGGTATAAGTGACAGACTTTTCCCTGTACAGATAATGCCTCCAGATCTTCAAGAAAAAACCACTACCGCCAATTCCAAATCATGGGTGGGATAATTTGATTCGTGTGGTCTTAACTGCCGAGATGCATACGCAACAACCTTCCCATCTTGCATTATTACGCATCCTAGCCCCGTGTGTGAAGCATCATAGTAAATCACAAATTCCTTTTCAGCCTCTGGCTGAATCAACACCAGAGCCTCCGTCAGTATCTTTTTCAACCTTTCGAAACTTTCTTGCTGCTTATCAGACCAAACAAACAGAACTCCTTTCCGTAGCAACTTAGTCAACGGTGCTACAATCAACGAAAATCCTTTAACAAGCCTTTTGTAATACCCGGCCAGACCAAGAAAACTCTGGATTTATGTTATGGACTTAGACGACTTCCAATCCAACACCGCTTCAATTTTTTGAGGGTCCACCCTAATCCCCTCTATCGACACAACATGGCCTAGAAAAGTAACTTCCCTTAGCCAAAATTCACACTTACTGAATTTGGCATACAACTGCTTCTCCTCGAATCTACAAAACCAGTCGAAGGTGTGAATCATGCTCCTCCTCCGATCTTGAATAAACCAGGATGTCATCTATAAATACCACAACAAACCGATCCAAGTAGGGTTGGAATACTCGGTTCATCATGTCCATAAATGCTACTGGTGCATTGGTCAATCCAAATGGCATTACCATGACCTCGTAATGACCATAGCAAGTCCTAAAAGCCATCTTATGAATACCGGCCTCCTTGACCTTAAGCTGATGGTACCCTAACCTCAAATCTATCTTTGAAAAGACTGAAGCCCCCTTCAACTGATCGAACAAGTCGTCGATCCTCGGTAGTGGGTATTTGTTCTTGATTGTCAACTTATTTAACAGGGGATAGTCAATGCACATACGCATTGAGCCATCCTTCTTCTTAACGAATAATAGCGGCGCTCCCCAAGGTGACACACTTGGTCGAATAAACCCTCTATCCAGCAACTCTTGTATCTGTGCCTTTAACTCCACCAACTCCTTCGGTGCCATCCTATATGGGGCGATAGATACCGATGCTATTCCCAAAAAAAGATCAATACCAAACTCCACTTCACGGTCCGGAGGTAATCCGGAAGCTCTTTTGGGAAAACATCAGGAAATTCCTTCACCGTCCTAACATCCCTGACAGATAGTTCCTTGGCTTCCAGAGCTCGAACAAACATTAGAATTGCCTCGCATCCTTTCTCACCATCCTTTCTGCTGTTAGAGCAGTCATCACATTCAACAAACAGTTCCCCCTTTCACCCATTACCAACACTTTGCCACCCTCGGGGTTTGTAGCACCATACGCTTGGCTGCACAATCTATATTAGCTTGATACCTCACCAGCCAGTCCATGCCTAAAATAAAATCAAACTCCCCTAACGGTAATTCCATCAGATTAGTCAAGAAAACTATTCCCTAGACTTCTAAAGGTACCTCCCGATAAAGCTTATTTACCACCACAGAGATGTCATCCCAACAGAAAACGCAAGAAGATAAGAAGTATTAGACCAATTGACAGCCTTAATAAACTAAATAGCCATTCGGCTTTGGCCCCCAAAACTGAAAGAGAAAAGATCAAAAGAAATCGACACTTACCAACAGATTCGGCTTCTCCTA
Organism: Gossypium rotundifolium; assembly: GCA_025506655.1. Taxonomy (NCBI): domain Eukaryota; kingdom Viridiplantae; phylum Streptophyta; class Magnoliopsida; order Malvales; family Malvaceae; genus Gossypium; species Gossypium rotundifolium. Next base: position 151,907,130 of record CP106722.1, read on the forward strand.
ATAGATTTTGGCTTCTGAGAAGATCAAAAGAAAGACAGTGGAACAGGATCTATGAAGATTCAACTATGAAGAAATCGACAAAGAGAGAATAAAGGAAAGAACAATGATCATTCGGTTATAGGAAAAGAATGAAGAAGAGAAGAGTCATTCGTTTCGACTTTAGAGAAAGAGATGATTGAGAAAAGAGAAGTAGGATGAAAGGAAAAGTAGTAATAGAGACGGTAGAGAAAAGAGAATTTTGACAAACTAGAGGTAGGTTCGACTTTGGTAGAATTTTGAGAAAAGTGAGTGGGAGAATGAAGACTCAAACGCCGATAATGAAGAGATATTCCCCTCACTTAATGCAAAATTTTGACACCTCTAAACAAATGCCAGAAATGCCCTTTTGAATCTCAAAAACTCATCCTATTAACAGGGTAATTTCAGCACCCCTAAAGCCACTCTAAACCGATTCCTCCTCCCTCTTAGAGTCAAAAATTCGTCCACCACCTAGCCTTTCAGATAATTCCTAAACTTTCTCCCTTATCTTCACCTGATCACTCATCCACAGTGTCATGGGTAACACCACCTCTTCCTCCCTTTACCAGCACATTATCAACCATATTATCCACATTAAATAATTCCTAATTTCAAGCATCCAAGCTGAACTCCACTACTACTCTTTCCTATTGCCTAAAATTAAAATATAAAAGTATCATGCGACTCGAACCTTGGACCTCCTTAACTGCTTAACATGCCACCTCCTAGTCCTACATATCGCCACTGACCACTAGACCACAAGCCCATTTTTGTGTCTTAATTCACAGATAATATCTTTTAAGCCTATCCTACCTGACTCTCCACTAGAGTGCCTAAACAGATAATTTTTGCTAAGGCCTTGGCCCAACTTTGAGCCCATTCTGGACCCCTAAAACATTCTAACTAGCATAATAAGCACAACAACACATCACAGCACGTCAAATGCAAAGCCCCATAAATTCGAGATGTGACAATACGGAACGGTCGAGGTAACACATTTTAATTTCTGCACTTTGAAAGTAAACGCTACTCGACTCAAACCATATAATGATAGCATGGGAAAGGATTTCTCGCTCCTTAAACCACCATGAATGTGCGAATAAGAGGTAAGTCTAGCTTAAAACTTTAAATGAGCACTTCTTGGGAGGCAACCCGAGCACTAACCCCATTTATTTTTATTTTATTTCTTTTCGTACCTAACTACAAACTAACAAAGTTAATGAAGTGCAGATTGCCACACCACACGGCTGTGGCCATGGCCGTGTGGACACTACGAATTTTAGTACTTGCATAACAGAGATAGTATGAAACAGGACGAAAAAATATCTTCAAGTCACGGGCTCTAACTAAACACAACGACCGTGTGATGTGGCCGTAGCCTACATTATTTCGGAAGCACGAGCGTGGCGACCTGCACATTGGCGTGGTAGAGATGAAGGAAGCATAACACAATTGTGAGACACGACCGTATGATTTGACATGCCCATGGTACACGGGCGTGGGATGTACCAGGCCTGAATTTCTATTTAAAACACCTCTCTATCCTTCCACCTACTTCCAACTCCTTTCTCTTCCACACCCCTTACATTCTCTTTCATTTTCATTTCCAATTGTTCTTCATTCCCCAAACTCTTGATCTACAGTTCATCCATGTCGAAGAAACGAAAGGATCCTACCCCAGTCTCACTGTGTGAGACCGATCTACATAAGTTCATGCTGGCCGCTTCATTAACTCAACAGGAAAAAGACCTTTGAGTCTATTTAACCTTTCTTTTTCCTTTCTCTTCTCCTTTATTTTCCTTATCTTTATTTTTGTTATGCTAAATTTGGTTTATTTCATTTTAGTTTCTTGGTTTTAGGTTCTAACGGATGCTTGGGAATCACACACCACGACCTTAGAAATCACACCCACCTTCCGAGCCATCTAACAATAAGGACCTTTTGGTCTATTAATCGGTTCTTTTAGTCCTATTTCATTTTTTACACTCTTTATTTTTATTTTCTTTAAATATATAATTAGTATATTTAGAATTATTCTTATTATTTCCTAGCTAACTCTTCTTGAGATTCCCAATTTCTTCATCTAGCGCAGAGATTGTTGACGGCCACCACACCACGACCACTGCCAACTCAAGGAATCCATCCAAAAATCAGGAAGTTTCACTTCTCCCTATCTCTTATGATTTCATATATATCTTTGTATATTGAGGGCAATGTACATCTTAAGTGTGGGGGGTAAAAATTTAATTAGAAAAGTTCCTAACTTTTTGCATTATTCTCAAATCCCTGAATGATATCTTGTCTTAAGTAATTTTCTCATATCACTAATTAGAATGAAATTCCTGATGATTTATAATCTTTATTGATATGTTTTAGATTAAGTTATTGATAATTGTGCATTGATGATTTAAACTTTAAGATACTAGAGAATCAAGCATGATGAGTCTATTTTCAAAAATTAAAATTTTGTTAGGTTGTCTACCTAAATCTAATCATTACCCTGAAATTTGAAATTTACAAGGTTGTCATAAAAAACCCATAATTTTTGTGAGATTTTGAACCTTTTAGAGCATACATTTTTTTCATGCTCACTTTATTGATTATGAGTGTGTCAACATTGATTTGTTATTCTAGAACTTGCTTCGATTATACATGTCGAGACCACATCATTGATTTGATATACTGAGAGGATAAAGGCACTTAGGATTTAACCCACTTACTTCACTAAAAGCCTACCTTCGTAATTAACCCCTAGTAAACCCTTTTGATACTAACAGCCTTTTTATTTAATCACCCACTAATGTTAACCCAAAACCCATCTTGTATTTGTTATCACCATTCCTTTTGACTACCCTTCTATCAAGACTTGATTCGATCAGTTGCCTAATTATTTTATTTCAGTAGTTGAATTTTTTTCTTATATTATGTATTTCTTGTTTTGTTCTTAAAAAAAAGAATAAAAAATTTGAAGTTTATTCTTTATTAGTTCAGTGATTAAGTGAGCTTATACATTTAATTTCAACATCGTGAAGAAGAAGCTCGTATTATTAGTATTTCAAGTTTCCAATTTATGTAATTATTTAGGATTAGTTCATTTTTCTAGTTAGGTAACTTGTCAATTCAATCTCGATTTTAACCCTTCTAATTTAGCCTTTATCCACACCTTTAACCTAAGCCCCGTTATAACCCTTTTTAAAGACCTTTTGATTTGTGTATCATCTCATTTTATAGTGGTGGAGATTTGATTTTCATGCAAGACTATGGTAATAACTTTTTATGTTTGACTATTGAGTGCTTAATTTTGAACCTTAAACACCTTGAGTGATTTGAGTGAATCTTTAGTGAGGATGTCAACTCTTGTCAATTTTGAATTAAAGGTAAATATTTAGATAAGGGGAAACACCTATATTTTTCGTGCTAAAAACTAGGACTTTGATTGTTTGAATCTTTAGAACTCTTTGAGTTAAATTATCCATGTATAAATTATCTATGAATTACGATGAAACATTATCGATGAATATTATGAATTGAGGAAGTTCGTTTTATTTGTGAGTTGAGAATTTTGCTTGAGGACAAGCAAAAGCTTAAGTGTGGGGGTATTTGATAAACCATAATATGAACATATTTTAATCCGACATTTAGCATACTTTTGGATGATTTATCCCTTTAATTATGGAAATAGGTGCTCCTAATCCCTTGTTTTCATGTTTTATACTTAGGAAAGCACCAGAGGATGAAAAAAATAAGAAAAGGGCCGAAAATAGAGAAAATGGACCTAACACAAATTACACACGTCCTGGACCCCGAATCACAAAGCCGTGCCTCATTAATGCATCGAACATGGCACGGCCTCAAATTACAGGCGTGGCATGGAGTGTCCGCCAAAGAAAGAAGAGTTCTATTCGGAATAGGGTACTTAGAGGCAAAGAAAGGCATTCCAAAAGCCTATATAAACACCCTAGAGGCGTTCAGCTAGGCGTTTAGCTAGGCGTTCAGCTAAGCCAAGGAGCCAAGCCAGAGGGGCCAAATTGTGGGATTCACTCGAAGAAAGCCAGTTGATTCATCTCAAGAAGCCGAAATCATACTCAAGACTGGAGATTTCTCCTTTAATTCCTTCAGGGGGTTTTAGGGTTTTCTTTATGTTTTGTTTTATCTTTTCTTTTGAGAGGTATTCTTTTATTATTATGAATTAAACCTCTCAAATACCTGAGGGGGATGAAACCTAAGACGAATCTTGTTATTATTTTTGAGCTGTATGATAAATACTTGATTTATTCTTAATTATGTGTTCTTAGTTCTTGCTTTGATATTTCAGGATATTGATTCAAGTATTGATGTGCTTAGGCAGTGGAGCAAAAGTCCCTATTTAAGAGTAGATCTTACATAGTTAAGCGGAGTTGATCGCAACCCTAGAAATAGGATGAGGAAAATCTGCCGGATTAGGGTCAAACCTAATATGGGAGTTCATAGATCGAGTTAATGCAATTCTAGGGGTTTTAATTAGAATGAGATTTCAAGTAATCAACCTAGGGTTAAACGTTAGTGGCCTCGAAAGAGGTATTAATATAAATTAGGGAATCCTACGGATCAAGTCAAGTGAACAAATCGTCTGGTTCAGAGTTAGATAACAAGTGAAGTCTATATGGATTCTTCCTCGGGTATTGTCTTAATCAATTGATTTTCCCCCAAGTATTTCCCCAATTCAATCTCTTTGTCTTCACATCTTTAGCTTAGTAGTTAGTTGATTTTAGATTAGATAACAACTCTCTTAATTCTTAGGCTAAATAAAAAAAGAAAGTTAGTATTAGTACTTTTGGTTCCTTTAAGTTCGACAATCCGGTCTTGCCATTAAACTATACTATTGTTCGATAGGTGCGCTTGCCTCCATCATTTTCTTAGTTAGTTTTCAAGTTCGATCATTCTTTTTAAATTTTTAAGACTCTAACACACGATCACTTTGACGGGTAGGCGAGAGAGCATCGACGCTGTCAACACTCATGAAGCCTACTTTTTATGGTGCATGATGCAAGGGCACTTGTTTGACTTAGCTTACTTCATCGCCCTCACCATTCGACATCAGAAGGAGCAAAATAGGAGAGGAATCCTCTCCATTGGCCCCTACGTGACACGCTTGGCTCGCCACTTTGGACTCCTCAACACTGCAGCCCAGTCGTCCTCGCTCACACTTATTGGGTAGATGTCCCCACAGGGCATCCAGACGATACTTCATATGAGGATGATTGAGCGTCACCGTGGGTTTGATCCTCCTCAGTATTGGTTATTGTGAGCCACTGATCAGGACGGCCCAGAAGACATTACTGATGATGTCCCTCTACATCATGAGGAGCCACCATCTGCACCACCATCACCTCACCAACCAGTTCATGTGGCTACTTCACTGACTGACATCTCTGAGCGCATCACTCATTTCGAGCAATATTGTACTCAATAATTTAAGGACAACACTCGACAATTCGACGACATTGAGGAGATGCTGCAACAGATTTGTTAGTATTTTCACATATCACCACCACCCCCACCTCGCGATCCATCTGACGATGAGGACCTTTGAGTCCATTTATTTTTTTTGTTTTCTTTATTTTAATTGTTAAACTATTTCTCTTTATCTTTCTCGTCTTTAAATTATATTAGTATATTTTGATTTCTTTTTATCTTTGGTTGTTTATTATCGAGTAACCATAACGAAACCCATTAATAAAACCCCCTAAAACTTTACTGATGACTCCGTTGTTTCAAAAGGTTCAAGGTGCTACTAAGGAACCAAAAAACTACCAGAGTATTCTCCCCCACCTTTACCTCTGCCTAGTTCATCATATCATTGGCTCTATTTCTTCAATTTTCACTCCCTAAGGGTTTCATCCATAATTCAGGAAGTCTCACTTCTCTCCCTATCTTATGATTTTCTTACTATATTGTCATTATTTATCTTTGTACATTGAGGACAATGTACATCTTAAGTGTGGGGAGGTTAATTATAGTATTATTAGAAAAACCCTGAATTATGTCTTGTTCTTAAGTAATTTTCTCATATTACTATTAGAATGAGTCTTCTATTAACTTATGATCTTTATTGATCTGCATTTTAGATTAAGTCATACGTAATTATGCATTGATGATTTAAACTTTAAGATTTTAGAGAATCAAGCATGATAAGTCTATTTTCAGAATTAAAAATTTATTAGGTTATCTCCCTAAATTTAAATATTACTTTAAAGTTTGAAATTTGCAAGGTTGACATCAAAAACCATAATTTTTGTGGGATTTTGAGCCTTTTAGTGCATATACTTTTCTTTCTCACTTTATTAGTTATGAGTGTGTCAATATTGATTTGTTATTCTAGAATTTGCTTCGATTATGCATATCGAGACCACAATTTGATTTGATATACTGAGATGATAAAGGCACCTAGGTTTTCAACCCACTTATTCCATTAAAAGCCTACCTTCATAATTGACCCCTAGTAAACCCATTGAGACTAATAAGCCGTTTTTTGACTCACCCATTAATATTAACCCAAAACCAAATTTTTTGCTTCTCCTACTTTATTGATTCCCCTTTTGTCGAGATTTGATTTGATCAGTTGCCTAACTATTTTTCCAATTATTAAATTCATCTTATAACTAGTTCTTATTCTTGTAAAAAAAAGTGGAAATTATTCTATGTTATTTGAGCATAAGCAGTTAATTTCATATTTTGAGAAGAAGCTCGTGTTTTTATTGATAAGTTTTCAATTGATGTAATTATTCAGTACTAGTTTATTTTTCTAGTTAGGTAAATTTTCAATTCAATCTCAATTTTAAACTTCTTTTTCGGTCTTTATCCACACCTTTAACCCAAACCCCATTACAACCCTTTTAAAGACCTTTTGATTTGTGTATTATCTCATTTTATAGTGGTGGAGACTTGATTTTCATGCAAGCCTATGATAATAACTCTTCATGTTGACTTTTGAGTGCTTAATTTGAACCTTGAACACTTTGAGTGATTTGAGTGAATCTTTAGTGAGGATGTCAATTCTTGTCGGTTTTGAATTAAAAGTGATTATTTAGGTAAGGGGAAACACCTATGTTTTTGTGCTTTAAAAATTTGTGACTTAAATTGTTTGAATCTTTAGGACTATTTTTGTTAAATTATCAATGTATGAATTATCTGTGAATTATGATGAAAACATTATTAATAAAAATTATGAATTATGAATTATGAAACCATAATTTATACATATTTTTACCCCATGCTTGGCTTATGTTTGGATGAATTTTCATTAGATTTGATGAATTCGATGCTCCTAATCCTTTAATTTCATGTTTTACACTCAAGAGAGCTTAGGGAGTCGAAAAGAACGATAAACGGGCCAAAAAGGGGCAAAATGGGCCTACCTCGAAAATTAACATGGCTTGGACTTTAGCCCACGGGCAAACCACATGGCCGTGTGTTACGATTAGAATCAAACATGGCCTAGACTATAGCATACGAAGCCTATATAAACACCCAAGGGGACGACCTAAGGAGAGACACAGAGTAGAAAGCAAAAAATAATCGAAGACAGCCATTGGAAGCAGCTTGGAAGAGGGATCTCCATCAAGGCTGAAGATCTCCTATCAATTTCACTTGAAGTTTTTGGGTTTTCTTATGTTTTGTAGTTTTCTTTATTTCAAGATGTTTCCCTCTATAAGTATGAACTAAACTCCCTAAATACCTAGGGAGGATGAAGCGTAGATGAATCTTATTACTATTTGATTTATAAGATAAATACTTGTTCTTATTCTTAATTGTGAGTTCTTATTCTTGTTTTGATAATTTAGGTTATTGATTCGAGTCGAATGTGCTTTTTTAGAGGAGCACAAGTACCTGTTTAAGAGTAGATCAACACAATTAAGCAGAGTTGAATGCAATCCTAGATATAAGACGACGTAAATCTGCCGGATTAGAGTCAAATCTAATAAGGGAATCCATAGATTGAGTTAATGCGACAATAGGGGTTTTAATTAGAAAGAAATTTCAATTAATCAACCTAGAGTCAGTTGTTTTTAGTCTTGAAAGAGATATTAACATAATTTAGGGATTTTTACGTATTAAGTCAAGTGAATAAATCGTATGAATCAAAAGTAATAAGTGAAGTCTATGTGGATTCTTCCTTGGGTATTGCCTCTCTCATAAAGTTGTCTAAAAAAATATTTCCCCAATTCATTCTCTATCGTGCTTTTAATTAGTTTTAGTTTAAAAAAAATCACTCCAATTTTTAGGCTAGATAATAAGAAGATAGTAATTACTAGTACTCTTGGTCCTTGTGGATACGATATTCACGGTTTTACAATAACTATACTATTAAGCGATAGGTGCGCTTGCCTTTATTGTGATCATAGTTAGTTAGAGACACATCAATATGTCAGATTGGTCCCTCCGCTAGCTCAACAAAAGCTTGATCGGACTGCATTGAATCAGAAGAAAATTTTGTGACTTTGAAAATAATTTAATTGAGTCAATTTATTTGATGTGCAATTAAACTAGGATATCGTAAGAATTCGTTCAACTAGAGAATTTGATTAAAGAGTTTTCTTGAAAAATTAATTTGAAAAATCTTAGTGTTTTGTGGGAAAATTAATTTTGATAAAGTAAAAATAAATTATTCAAATTAATTAAAATAAATATGATATTTTTGAAAATTAATTTTCAAGTCAGACAATTGACCCAGTGGGTAATTGAACTTGAAAATTCGACCCGAGAACCAAAAAATGAGATCGAGACCAAAAGTTAGTTGAATCGAGCCCATTTATGAAACTGGACTGGATTGGTTGGGCCGTCGTTGGCCCAGATTGAACTGGAAGCAATCGAGCTGGGCAAACTCATTTGGGCAAAATGACGATGGTTTGGGGTGCATGGGAAGTTACACCAGCGATAACATTGTCGGGCATTGTGGCTACAACGGCAGCAATTTGGCAGTTGGCAGATGGTCGACGGTGGTGGTTTTTCAGTGTAGAGCAATGGAAAAATTAGACTTTTGGTGGGACTCTACTGACCTGCTGTCAATTGTAGTGGTAGTTTAAGTACATTTCGGCACTTAATGAACTTGTTTTCTAGGCATTTTAATATTGATTATTGCATTTTTAGTATTAGTAGGTTAGGAACTAAATATTAATAAAATAAGCACTTTTATGCATTTTCTGATGTGTCGATGACCCGTTAGGCTGATTTGGGCCTCGGGAAGTTCTAATAGGTTAATTAAATGTGCAGAAAGTCATTTCAGGCCCAAGATTGCAAGGAACGAAGTGCATGGAGAGAGATAAGTATTTAGTGGCACAACACGATGTTGATAAGCGTCCTAGGCTAAAATAACGTGCGACATCCCGACTTGTGGACCTTCCACGTCCCAACGAGGCAGCGTCTCAATGAGCTCTTCCTTAGTGTGGTGGTGATGGCTTGAGCGTGGAAAGCAAGTTGGCAGCCTTATTTTGTAAGCATTTAAAGATACAATTTGATATAGAGCATTTATTAGTATCGGGGGCATATCAAACATAAAGTGCACATATTTTAGCCTATAAATAAGAGCATCTTGTTCATATTTAGACACGAAAGTGCAGACTCAGAGACATAGTTTATCTTATTCAATTTTTCTTTGTATTTCTTTTCATGTTCTTGTAGTCGAAACTTTTCCATTTTCGATGTAAAGACAATTGCAAGCGGAGATTGCTTCGGCACTGCGCTTCAATATATTCATGAGCTTTCTCCTATCTCTTATTATTTTATTTAAATTTCTATTTCTCTAATCAATTAGAATTTGTATGAATAATTGAATAAATTATTGTGCTTATTTTATATCTTGCATGACTCGATTTATAAACTAATTTATTTGTTAAGTGATTATTTATCTGAAATTGGTTGTTTATTCAAGGGTACTTAGTATATTAGGGAGTGACGCCCTTGATAGAATATCTAGATAGGTGAGACCATAGGGATATCTTTTCGTGCCTATGTTGTGCCAAACAGTGAGACCAGGAGGGTATTCGTATGCCTAGGAAGAAACCGGAAGGGTGACATAGGTGGTAATCCTTAGTGTAGATGAGACTAGAAAGATTTTCTTGCTAAGGGTGATAAATAACACAATTAAGGATACTTAATTATTTAACTAGATAATTAGAGATTTAATCGATCATAGGCTAAAGGCTCGTGTTGTCGACATTAGGAATAGGAAATTCTATTAGGTTAATTTAGGTTTGTTAATTTAATTAGTTTAACTAATATTTTAATTTGGATTCACACTACTAATTTGTGATTTGATTTAATTAGTAATTATTTTTGTAATTAATTTAATAAGATTTTCTCTAATTTGCAATCCCTTTGGTATGATCTTTGGAATACTTACTAGTGTTTTGTTGCAAATTTTTCTATATTACAATTTGACTCGTACGCTTGTGGACACTCTTGATTTGATTTTATATATTTTTGGTGTGTTATTTTTACTATAAATGATAACACGTTTATAGGCGGTTAAGTTGTTGGCGTCGTTACCATAGATTGCAACGGTGAATTTTTTGTTAGATTAGTTACCGTAAAATAATATTAATCGAAAGATGAATGAGCTAGATAGTGTTCTAACTTTTATTTTATTTAGTGTAAAAAAATTACGATTATTTTTATTTTTATTTACCTTGTGGATTATCAAATTTAATCATGAACATTGATTTTTATAGGTTGGTGTACAAACAATCCAAATCGAGTTGGTTGTATCGAGCTTCGACAAGCCAATGGAGTTATGATTACAAAGACAAGCAGCTTGAGTGTTTGAACAAACTCCCACCTAAGCCGAGCAAGTATACGTATGAAAGGGATGGAGATTTGACAAACCCATGAGATGAAGACAGAGTATATGAGGAGGGAGTATATGGTCAATAGGAGCTCATGGAGAACCAAAGATCGCTTATGATAAATCTTTACCAACAAAGATATGAAACAATGAATTCATTGGAAGAGATAGATGATCGACAATTAGGGACATCTGAATATTTAGCCGAAACTCCTTGTGATTTGTATGACTATATGTTTGAACAAGAAAGCCGCAAGCTAGTATCCCAAGCTAAATCAATGCAAATCCAACAACAGTTGGATCAGTTAAAGGAATTTTTTTGGCAAAAATCCCAAGTGAGTACTCCTTTGGAAGAGTTTGTACATGATGTCTCCAATTCCAATCTGAGGGACCAATGTAGCACTGAAAACAATCTGAAATTAAATCTTGAAAGTCCACAAGAGTTTGGAATCAGAGACGAGAATGAATTGAAGATAGACAAAGAAGTCTCTGATCCAATTAACGTAGATATAGAAGTAGTAGTAATAGACGTAGAGGTAGGGCTAACCACTAACTTGGAGCCTAAACTGATTTTGAATGAAAGTGTAGATGAGCCGATACACTTTATGGCCATAACTAAGGAGGTGTCAACCGAAGAAATCGATGAGTTCATTATGTTCTCATTTGAAGAAGGCAAAGCTGAAGGAACCAAAGCTTCTCGCTACATGGAAGGGAGGAAGCTCGATACATTAATACCCCATAAGACAATTTGGGGTTGGATCGAATTCTGCACCAAGTCGCTCGTGATGCGGATGTCGAGTCAATTGAAGATAAGGTGATATCATTGAAATCGATTGAAGGTTTTGGTTCAAATTTAGCGTAAATTTAAATTTAGCATTATTTTAATTTTTATTATTTTTTATTATAGTTTAAATATTCTTTATTTTATTTTATTTTAGGAGTGTTGAGTTCGCGAAGGGAAGCTGTAATGTGATTTGTGGAATTGTACATAGTCGTTCAAGTAATAAGTAAGTAAAAATGAGTTATCGTCTTCACAGGGACTATATATGTTAATCAATTATTTGTAAAATTATAGATTCACAATTTGATATAAAAACTCAATAATTTGAATGGTGATGTTTAAACTAAGTAAAATTAATTGATCCTATGTAATTCTAAACTAGATGCAATTTACCTAAATGTATGAATGAATGACTTTAGCAACGAAAACAATCAACATTAAATGGGCCAGGATAATTATATTAATCAATTCAATTTACTTTATCATGCATAACAATGTTCGGAATTACTTCGACGACAAGTTGATCTTTCATGAGTTTGAAAACCAAATTAAGTCCTTTCAGAGATTTTTACTTAGTTAAATATGCATTTTATTGATCATATTAACTAAGGGTTTCTTAGCATTTATGTAAAGTCATAGGGACATTTACGTTTGCAATATTTTAATTACATAAACCTAAAAACTACGCAAGGCAATAGAGCTAACTAAAGATATTATGAACCTTAACTTAGTTGGGTTTAATGATCTAAATTAACCATTTCACTTTTCAATTATGTATTTACTAGCCATCATCTGGTTAGGATTGCTCAGCTAATCTGAGTGCACCTAATCACGTATGAATGAAATGTATCATGATATTAATTGAAAACATGATTGATTGAGGCCTAAACATGTTAAACATGAATAAAATAGATCTTATTGAATTAACATAATCATCCTAGCAAATAGGATTTAAAATATCATTGTTGATATAAAAAATAATAAAATCAAAGCAAACATGATTGAAATAAATAACAAGAGGAAAGAGTAAACTCTATTCAGTTCAGTAGTCTTTCAGATCCATTCTGACTGATTCAGTTCAGCTGCCTTTTGGATCTATTTTGAATGATGTGCTCCTTTGTTCTACTTGATGCTCCTTTTACTAAAGAGATCCTAAGATGGCCGACCAAAGAATGCTTTTGACAAAGTTTTTGTGGCTAAAGGATGGAAAGGATATGGGCGGCTATGCAAGGGAAGGAAAAGGAAATGAAATGTAGAGAAAATGCAAATGATAGAAGAGAAATAAGTTGTGAAGGATGATTTGAGAAGTGATAGGTGCATGGTATTTATAAGTGAAGGTAAGGGGTAGAGTTTGCTAAAAATAGCATTTGAATTCCTTTTTTTCTATCACACATGGCCGGTGATATTTCAAGGAGAAGGGGATGACTAAGTCTCCTCATATTGAATTCAAATCAAGCCTATTAATAGCCATAGGGTGGACGATTTTAACAGTGAAGTAGTTGGGCTGATTTCTGATTATTTTCCATCTGTAAGGACCTTCAATTAAGTACCCCAAAGCTTGCTTTCGGGCTACCATCTACTTGTGTTGAAACTGGGCTTTAGTTCCCCTTTGTTGGATAGTTTCTCAGTCCAATAACTTAGCAAACATGTCCATCTTTTAGCACCTCTTTTACTGGGTCAAAATATCAACCTCATGACCCAAATTACATGGTCTTGCTGTCCACATGAATTAATTTGTGCATGTCCATGTTTCATTCACATTAATCACATCTTCAATGGTCCTCCTACATAGTGAAAAATCACATATCAATAAATTAACATGAAATTATATAAAATATGTAAAAAATAATGTAATTAAGCACAATTTCACATAGTTTATAGATTCATGCCCCATGTTACTAATTAAGTAAAATTCACTTATTTTAATAACAATTACTCAAGATAAACATAATTATTAAGTAAAAATGTGGTAAAAATACATAGAAAAACCTTATATAATTTTAAGTTTACAGAAGCTGATCAAGAACTTAAAATTGTGGACAAAAGTAAGCCAAAATAGACAGTACGTTGGGACAAGGAAAATCGGGTTATCCCGATGAGCCTTGCCCAAAGATGAAATGAGGTGGCCCGAAGAAGTAACTAAGGTCACACGACATCGAGGCGAGATTATACCCCATGTCATGATGAGCTATAATGAAAAAAGGCCTAGGGTTTCGAATTAATGTTGCAATGAGAGGATATGAAACAACCAGGAAATTGAATTGTACTGATCGTGTGTCAGAGTCTCAAAAATTTACAATATGAATGATCTATCTTAAAAACTAACTGTGACAACGACTTGAGGCAAGCGCACCTATCGAACAGTAGTATAGTTTAGTGGCAAGACTGGATTGTCGAACCCATGGGAACCAAAAGTACTAATACTAACTTTCTTCTTATTATTTAACCTAAGAATTAAAGGAATTGTTGTTTAACCTAAAATTAACTAACTACTAAGCTAAAGATGCTAAGACACAGAGAAGGATTTAGGGAAATACTTGTGGTAAAACCAATTGATTAAGACAATACTAGAGGAAGAATCCACCTAGACTTCACTTGTTATCTAACTCTGAACCAGACGATTTATTCACTTGACTTGATCTGTAAGATTCCCTAATTTATATTAATACCTCTCTCGAGGCTACTAACATCTAGCCCTAGGTTGATTAATTGAAATCTCTTTCTAATTAAAATCCTTAGAATTGCATTAACTCGATCTATGGACTCCCATATTAGGTTTGACCCTAATCCGGTAGATTTTCGTCATCCTATCTCTAGGGTTGCGATCAACTCTGGTTAACTATGCTAGATCTACACTTAGACAAGGTCTATTCCTCCTTTGCCTAAGAGCATAAATGCTTGAATCAATATCCTGAAATACCAAAACAAGAATTAAGAACACATAGTTAAGAACAAATCAAGTATTTATCATACAGCTCAGAAAACAATAACAAGATCCGTCTTAGGTTTCATCCCCCTCAGGTATTTGAGGGGTTTAGTTCATAATCATAAAAGAATACATCTCAGAAGAAAATATAAAACAAAACATAAAGAAGACCCTAAAACCCCCTGAAGGAATTGAAAGAGAGATCCTTAGTCTTGACTATGATTTCAGCTTCTTGAGATGAATCAACTAACTTTCTTCGAGTGAATCCCACAATTCGGCCCCTCTGGCTTGGTTCCTTGGCTTAGCTGAACGCTTTCCTAAAGGTTGGCCTCTAGGGTGTTTATATAGGCTTTTTGAATGTCTTTCTTTGCCTCTAAGTACCATATTCTGAATGGAATTCAAAAAGGTCACGTCAGGGACACGCCCATGGCACATGCCCATGTAAGTCGAGGATAGGCCGTTTTTGGGTCTGTTAATGAGGCACGACTGTGTGACTCGGGGTTCAGGCAGTGTCGATTTTGTAATTCAGGCCATTTACTCCGTTTTCAACCCGTTTCTCGTTCTTTTCATCCTCTGGTGCTCTCCTGAGTATAAAACATGAGAACAAAGGATTAGGAGCACCTATTTTCATAATTAAAGGGATAAATCATCCAAAAGTATGTTAAATGTGGGATTAAAATATGTGTATATTATGGTTTATCAAATACCCCCACACTTAAGCTTTTGCTTGTCCTCAAGCAAAATTCTCAACTCACAATTAAAACTAACTTCCTCAATTCATAATATCCGTCGATAATGTTTCATCATAATTCAAAGATAATTTATACATGGATAATTTAACTCAAAGAGTCCTAAAGATTCAAACAATCAAATTCATAGTTTTTGTAGCATGAAAATATAGGTGTTTCCCTTTACCTAAATAATCACCTTTAATTTAAAATCGACAAGAGTTGACATCCTCACTAAAGATTCACTCAAATCACTCAAAGTGTTTAAGGTTCAAAATTAAGCACTCAAAATTCAAACATGAAAAGTTAATCCCATAGGCTTGCATGAAAATCAAATCTCTACCACTGTAAAATGAGATGATATACAAATCAAAAGGACTTCTAAAAAGGGTTGTAACGGGGCTTAGGTTAAAGGTGTGGATATAGGTTAAATTAAAGGGTTAGAATCGAGATTGAATTGAAAATTTACCTAACTAGAAAAATAAACTAATCCTAAATAATTACATCAATTAAAAACTTGAAATACTAATAATACAAGCTTCTTCTTCAAGATGTTGAATTTAAACGTATAAGCTCACTTAATCACGGAACTAATAATGAATATACTTCGAATTTTTTTAAGAAAAAATCAAGTATAATAAGAAAGAACTTTAACAACTGAAATATAGAACATAGGCAATTGCTCAAAATCAAATCTCGACAAAAAGGGTAGTCAAGAGGAATGGTGATAACAAATACAAGATGGGTTTTGGGTTAATATTAGTGGGTGAATCAATAAAAGGTTTGTTAGGATCAAAGGGGTTCACTAGGGGTTAATTGTGAGGGTAGGCTTTTAGTGGAGTAAGTGGGTTAAATCCTTAGTGCCTTTATCATCTCAGTATATCAAGTCAAAACTGTGGTCTCGACATGTATGATCGAAGCAAGTTCTAGAATAATAAAACAATGTTGACACACTCATAATAAAGTGAGCACGAAAAGAATATATGCTCTAAAAGGTTCAAAATCTCACAAAAATTATGGGTTTTTGATGACAACCTTGTAAATTTCAAACTTCAAGGTAATAATTAGATTCACGTAGACAACCTAACAAAATTTTAATTTTTGAAAATAGACTCATCATGCTTAATTCTCTAGTATCTTAAAGTTTAAATCATCACTGTATCATTATCAATGACTTAATCCAAAACATATCAATAAAAATCATAAATCAACATGAATTTCATTCTCATTAGTGATATGAGAAAATTACTTAAGACAAGATATCATTTAGGGATTTGAGAATAATGCAAAAAGTTAGGAACTTTTCTAAAAAATTTCACCCCACACTTAAGATGTGCACTGCCCTCAATGTACAAAGATATATAATAGCAAAATAATATTAAAATCATAAGATATGGAGAGAAGTGAAACTTCCTAAATTTTGGATGGAGTCAATGAAAAGAAAAGAGGGAGCGCCTCGAACCATTTGAAATTGGATCCTTGAAGTAGCCAGTCTAATCTTATTGTATCTTAAGCTTAATCTAAACGGCTGTGTGCAAGGTCGTGTGGGTATGAAAACCTACGCTTAAAAGTCTGGTTAGTTCTTAGTTAGATGCTGAAATTCAAAAATATGGACGTTAGTGGGGTTAGCGCTCGGGTTGCCTCCTGAGAAGTGCTCATTTAAAGTCTTAAGCTAGACTTACCTATTATTCGTCCTTTTTCTTACTATCAATTCTATTAACATATGGTTTGAGTCGGGTAATAATTACATCAAAAGTGCCAAAATTAGAATGTGTTACCTCAACCGTTCCATATGAGAAGACCTTACGTGCCAGAAAAGGAGTCACACCATTTGTATTAAGCTTTGAAGCGGCTATTCTAGGGTCAGTTGCATCTGACAGTATCTGGTCCCCAACTTTGAAGTGATTGGTTCCACATTTAATACTCGATGTCCTAGCCATGTCAAGAACTGCTTTTAGCTCCACATGTGACGTATCGTCTAACTTCTGTTTGTTTGTCAAAAATTCTTTTAAAAATTTCCTTGAATCTAGCATCTTCGAAAGAGCTTCAAGAAACAGCAAGTTAATATGAAATTTCTTTGGAGGTTTAAGAAATTTATCGAATTGTTCCTCTATGTGGTCTTTCTTTATCGCATTGGGGTATGGCACATGAGGTCGGTACTCTGTAATTACCTGGTTTGGTTTATCATGGTTACTTCAACCTTACCTTTCTCTACCACATTCTCTTACTTAAACTTTGGTTAATCTAACCCTTCACTATTGTGAGCCATTATTGCTTGAGGTTGCTCTCTTGGGTTAGTTTCGGTGTTGCTAGGCAAGATACCTTGTGATCTTTCTGAGATCAGTTTAGCAAGTTGCCCTAATTGGTTTTCGATCTCTTGAATCGATGCTTGTTGATTTTTAAGTGTTGTTTTGATGTTTTTGGAAACGTGTTTCTGACACCGCTATAAATTTTGTCAGCATCTCTTCAAGGTTCGACTTCTTTTCCTGTGGGTAGGGCTGCTGTTGGAAGTTTGGGAGGGGTTGTTGTCTCTGATTACCTTGATCACCCCATGAGAAATTGGGATAGTACCTCCAACTTGCATTATAAGTGTTACTGTAAAAACTATTTTGAGATCGAAAATTATTACTCATATAGTGAACTTGCTTGTTTTCAGCGCTTGGGTTGTAAGGTGGATATTCTATATTGCTCATCCCTCTTCTATTCATATTGCACTGTACAATTGGATCTACCTACGTAGAACCATACAAACCATCAATTTTTATATTTAAAAACTCTACCTGCTTAGATAACAGGGTGACCGCGTCAGCGTTGAAAACATCGGTTGCTTCAGTAGGCTTTGTCCTCATAACTTACCACTGATAATTATTCAGTGACATCTCTTTGGTTTCTGTGAGCGGTATATTCTATTTCACTGTAAAAAAAATCAAGGGTCCTAACGGGTTCCTCCTAGTCATAAATTAGAATTACCTGCTAGAAGCAAATAAAAGAAGAATTAGCAAAGTAAAAATAAAATAAAATTGTAGAAAAATAAAAAAAATGGCTAAAGTAATAAAAATTGAGCGTTTTCAATATTTCAGTTCCCCGACAACGGCGTCAAAACTTGATTGTGTGTCAGAGTCTTAAAAATTTATAATATGAATGATCTAGCCAAAAAACTAACTGTGACAACGACTTGAGGCAAGCCCAGCTATCGAACAGTAGTATAGTTTAGTGGCAAGACCAGATTGTCGAACCCAATGGAACAAAAAGTACTAATACTAACTTTCTTCTTATTATTTAACCTAAGAATTAAAGGAATTGTTGTTTAACCTAAAATTAACTAACTATAAAGCTAAGATGATAAGACACAGAGAAGGATTTGGGGAAATACTTGTTGGAAAACCAATTGATTAAGACAATACCCGAGGAAGAATCCACCTAGACTTCACTTGTTATCTAACTCTGAACCAGACGATTTATTCACTTGACTTGATCTGTAAGATTCCTTAATTTATATTAATACCTCTCTCGATGCTACTAACGTCTAACCCTAGGGTGATTAATTGAAATCTTGTTCTAATTAAAACCCCTAGAATTATATTAACACGATTAATAAACCATAAAAGTAACATATTTTAATCTCACATTTAGTATGCTTTTTGATGATTTAGCCCTTGATTTATATAAAAGGTGCTTGTAATCCTTTCTTTTCATGTCATATACTTAGGAAAGCACCCGAGGATAAAAAGAACACAAAACAGGCTTAAAACGAAGTAATTGGGCCTTAGCAAGAAATCAACACGGCCTGGCACAAAGCCTGCACGACCGTGTCTCACCGATTACCTAGAGCACGGCCTAACTCACGAGTTGCACGGTCGCGCATCATCTTATTACCACACACGGGCATGTCAAGCGATCTACATGGCCGTGTCCCAATCAATAGACCTGAAGCATGGCTTGAATCCCGACTTACACGGTCGTGCCACGACCGTGCCCAAAACGACAGAATCAAGGCACGACCCAACCCCGAATTACACGGGTGTGTGCCAAGGGCGTGCCCCTGCCATGGGAAAGGACAATTTCACTCAGAATTGGATGCTTGAAGCCAAATAAACATGCTCTTAAGTCTACTTAAACACCCCTAATAGTAATTCTACTTGAAAGAGGTACTTAGGAGCCGAGTAAAGCATCTCAAAAGCCTATACAAGCAACCCAAGGCAGACATTGAAGAGGACAGTTTTTGGCAGAGGCTTTTGCCGAAGCTTTCATCTTTTAGGGAATCACTTGAAGATAGCCAGTTGATCTATCTCAAGAAACCAAAACTCTATTCAAGACGGAGGATCTCTCCTTCAATTCCTTTAGGGAGTTTTAGGGATTTCTTATGTTTTGTTTTATCTTTTCTCTTGAGATGTTTTCTTATTTAGTTATGAACTAAACCCTTCAGATACTTGAAGGGGATGAAACCTATGATGGATTTTATTATTTGATTTCTAAATTGTATGATAAGTACTTAGTTTGTTCTTAATTATGTTGCTTAATTAAATTTGATGTGCTTAGGTGGAGGAGGAATAGACCCTACCTAAGAGTAGATCTAGCATAATTAAGCGGAGTTGATTGGGCGCCTAGAGATAGAGTTACAAGATTTTGTCAGATTAGGGTGAAACTTAATATGGGAATCCATTGATCGATTTACTGCTACCTTAGGGGGTTATTATAAGAGAACGAGAGTTCCACTAATTAACCTAAGTTTAGACGCTATTCGCCTTGAGAGAGGGTTTAATATAGGTTAGGGAGTCTCACGGATCAAGCTAAGTAAAGAAACCATATGGTTTAGGGATAAATATAAGTGAAGTCATAGGTGGATTCTTCCTGAGGGTGTCCTCTTCATCAACTGAGTTTTCCTAAAGTCTTTCTCCTATTCATTCTTTTGTCTTTGCATCTAGTTTAGTTTTTCATTAGTTTCATAAACCAATCACTCCATATTTTAGGCTAAATAATAGAAATAAAGTGAGTAGTAGTACTTTTAGGTTCCTTTGGGTTCGATAAAATAATCTTGCCTCAACTATACTATTGTTCGATAGATGCACTTGCCTCAATCGTTGTCATAGTTAGTCTACATGTTTGATCATTCTTTATAAATATTAAAACTCGACTGTTTGACACAATCAAGTTTTTGGCGTCGTTGCCGGGGAACACTAAAATATTAAGAAAGCTCTATTTCTATTACTTTATCCATTATTTTATTATTTTTCGTAGTTTACTTTTATTTTTAGTTTAGATCTTTATTTACACTAAATTTATTTCTTTCTTATCCTAGCAGGTACCTCTAGTTTATGACTAGAAGGAACCCGAGAGGACCTTTGGCATACAAAAGTGACATTGAAGCTATCGCTCGTAGAAATCATAAAGAAATTAGACGAGCTCTAGACTACCAAAAAGAAGAATAACAAGAAAGATCCAATCCTACTGAAGGGATGGACGAAAACAATCCACCGCCAAATGTGCAAGAACAGAATGCTCTGCGTACTATGTATGATTATGCTAAACCTAATTTGATAGGGGCAGAATCTAGTATTGTCAGGCCTGCTATAGCTACTAATAATTTTGAATTAAAGCCTAACACAATACAAATGATTCAACAGTTTGTTCAATTTGATGGTTTGCAGGATGAAGATCCAAATACTCATATATCTAATTTTTTAGAATTCTGTGATACCTTCAAAATAAATGGCGTTTCTAACGATGCCATACGTCTTTAGTTAAACTCATTAAGGAATAAAGAAAAGCAGTGGTTGAACTCATTACCACGAGGGTCAATCACCATATGGGATCAAATGACCGAAAAATTTCTTTTAAAATATTTTCCACTAGCCAAAACGGCCAAATTTAGGAATGACATATCTTCTTTTATGCAGAATGACGCGAAACATTATATGATGCATGGGAAAGATACAAGGATCTCCTAAGGAGATGCCCACACCACGGATTACCTTTGTGGCTTCAAGTCCAAACTTTTTACAATGGTGTGAATTCTCCAACTAGGCAAATGATTGATTCATCAGCCGGTGGAACTTTGAATAACAAAACTCCTGAAGCGGCTTATGATTTTATTAAAGAGATGTCTTTGAACACCTATCAATGGCAAATTACAAGGGCTAAACCGAAAAAATCAACCGGAGTTTTTAACATAGACACAGTGACAATGCTATCAACGTAGGTGGAGTTAATGAATAAAAAGCTTGATAATTTATGTTCTTCGCAGGTACATCCTGTAATGCAATGCGAAGCTAGTGGAAATGTGGTGAATCTTGAGTACCCACCCTACCAACCAGGAGCAGAAAACGAGCAAACAAACTATATAGGTAACAATTTCAGATCTAATAATAATCCTTATAGTAACACTTATGATGCAGGTTCGAGAAACCACCCAAATTTTTCGTGGGGAGGACAAGGAAATCAAGGAAATCAAAGGCAGCAACCTCCTCCAAATTACCAAAATCAACCCTATCCACATGAAAAGAAATCAAACCTTGAAGAGATGCTGACAAAATTCATGGCAGCTACAGATTCTCGTCTCCAAATGATGGAAGCAACACTTGATGAACAACAAATCTCACTCAAGGGAATCAAGACTCAGGTGGGAGAGCTCATTACGTCAGTTGGAATACTTACTGAAATAGTATGTGAAATACGGACATAAATTTTTTCCAAAGACACAGAGCAAGTAAGGGCAGTCACACTAAGGAGTGGCAAAGAGCTAGTTGAACAACAAAGAAAGACACCACATGAGGTTAACAAGAAAAAAAAGTGTAGAAGTTGAGAACGAAAATACATTGCCTAAAGATAATAGAACACAAATTCCATATCCAGCAAAATTAAAGAAAGAAAAACTGGATGCTCAATACGGTAAGTTCCTTGAACTCTTTAAACAAATACATATTAACTTACCTTTTGTTGAAGCTATTTCCCAGATGCCAAAGTATGCAAAATTCTTGAAGGAACTTTTCACAAACAAAAGGAAGCTTGATGAAGTATCAAAGGTGGAGCTTAATGAAGAGTGTTCAGCTCTTCTCCAAAATAGACTACCACGGAAGTTAAAAGATCCATGGAGTTTCACTATTCCTTGCTTAATTGGTAGTTTAAACATCACGAAAGCATTAGCAGACCTAGCCGCTAGTATCAACTTAATGCCTTATCGATTGTTTAAACGGCTAGATCTTAGGGAACCAAAACCCACTAGGATGAGTATTCAATTAGCTAATAGATCTTTTAAATATCATAGAGGAGTTATTGAAGATGTCTTGGTAAAAATTGATAAATTTATTTTCCCTGTTAATTTCATTGTGTTAGACATGGATGAGGACATCAATGTTCCTTTAATCTTAGGGCGTCTTTTTTTAGCCACTGCTAGAGCTATTATTGATGTAGGTGATGGAAAACTAGCACTAAGGATAGGTGATGAAGAAATTATTTTCCAAATTTATGATGCCATGCGATATTCTAAAGAGCAAGATGATTCCTGTTATTTTGTTGACACTACTGATCATATTATAAAAAATTCAATACAGGAAATCCTGCAGGATGATACGATGGGACTGTGTCCGCCTCAAGGAGAGGGGAAGAAGATGAAGGCAATGAGACAAGTTTGTATACATCAGAATTTAGACAAATGAAAGAAGAAAACATTGAAGAAGATGACATATTAAAACAGAAACCCTCAATCGACGAGTCGCCAAAATTCAAATTAAAATAATTACCACAACATTTAGAATACGCATTCCTTGGGGACAATTCTACACTACCTGTAATCATCTCTTCAGAACTAGAACAAAAGGAAAATGAGGAGCTGATAAATGTATTAAGAGAACATAAGACAGCCATAGCTTGGAAAATTTTCGATATCAAGGGAATAAGCCCCGCGTTCTGCACCCATAAAATTTTAATGGAAGAAGAATATAAACCGTGTGTGCAACCCTAGAGACGATTAAACCCCAACATGAAAGAAGTGGTCAAAATTGAGGTAATTAAACTTCTAGATGCAGGAATAATTTACCCTATTTCTAACAGTGCTTGGGTAAGTCCTGTGCAGGTAGTTCCAAAGAAAGGAGGACTGACGGTAGTACCCAATGAAAAGAATGAGTTAATTCCCACAAGAACAGTTACAGGCTGGAGAGTCTGCATAGACTATAGAAAGCTAAATGATGCCACCAGAAAAGATCACTTTCCTCTACCCTTCATAGATCAAATGTTAGAAAGACTATTCGGGCATATGTGTTACTGCTTCCTAGACAAACTCTCCGGCTACTTCCAAATCCCCATAGCTCCTGAAGACCAAGAGAAGACGAAATTTACATGCCCATACGGTACATTTTCTTATCGTAGAATGCCTTTTGGATTATGTAATGCTCCTGCCACTTTTCAACGTTGCATGTTGGCAATTTTGACGAACTCGTAGAGGACATCATGGAGATATCATGGATGATTTCTCGGTATTCGATAATTCTTTCCAGCTTTGCCTTAAAAAGTTAAAATGAGTTCTAATTAGATGTGAAGAAACAAACCTTGTTTTGAATTGGGAAAAATGCCACTTTATGGTTAGAGAAGGGATTATTTTAGGACATAAGATTTCTAGAAAAAGGGATTGAGGTAGATAAAGCCAAAGTTGAAACCATAGAAAAATTACCTCCCCCTAGTTTAGTGAAGGCTATTAGAAGCTTTTTAGGACATGCAGGGTTTTATAGAAGATTCATTAAAGACTTTTCTAAAATAGCTAAGCCTTTGACAAAATTACTGGAAAAAGATGTTCCTTTTAATTTCAATCAGGAATGATTAGATGCATTCAATATCCTTAAAGATAAATTAACCCCTACACCCTCACCATTAATCTATTTTTTTCTCTCCTCAAAGCTTTTAGCCGAAACTTCTTGTCCTCCTATTAAAATCACCATTGGCTGAATATACTCCTCCTTGGTGTGCCGAATTTCTCTCCCCTGTTTGGTGTAATCTTGGCCGAATCTCAAACATAGTGTTCCTCTCTATTTCTTCAATCGGTTCTAAGGTGAGTAGACCGAGTGTTTTCTTTATTGGCCCTCTTGTAATTGTCGACTTCTAGGGGGTAAGGACTGATTTCGGAACTTGTTGAAAAGGTATTAACTTTCTATGTTGAAACCGATTATGTTTAGGTGTTTGAGATCTTGAAGAAATCGGTTCAAGTCTCCATCAACTAAATTTGGTAAGTTAACAGTAAGTCAAATCTTTCTAAACCTTTTAGTGGATAATTGGAAAAAATTGAAACTAATCTTGTTTGGTACTAAAGGTTGGCGATTGCTAGGGAACCCGTATAAGGATTCGGGTTGTTAGAAACCAAGTCGAGCAAGGTAAGATCTCGGGTCTCAAATGATAACTCTATGGTATAAAGTTAGGTTGGCGAATAGGCCATAGTACTAACTCATGTTTTGGCGAATCTAGGGACAATAGATCTAGGGTGGCCGACTTCTCCATTCGGATTTAGACTTCTCGTGGGTGACGGTGTGTACATACACACATATAACAATTAATTAAATGCATGCTATGTGTGATCGCTTTCGTAGATATGGAATTAGTGCCTTAATGGTACAAGCAAAGATCTCGGTAAGTCTCTGTCAATATGTGATTGTTGAATATGCTTTTGGGAAGCATGGCTTATTTGATACATGAGATAAATGTATGTTGTTATAAATTCTGTTATAATATGATTTGATATGGGTTGATGAGTGGAGGGGGCAGTATTATTAGTGTCGACGGACACCATTGTTTTGGTAACACTGCTTGTGACTACGGTCACGGAGGTTTGGTACCTCCGGAGGTTTGGCGACTCATAGCGTCTCGTCCCTGTGGCTTAGCACCACCGTGGGTTGTCCCCACTTTGAGACATGGGATTGACGCCAGTGATTTGGTATCACACGATGGGTTGGACCCATCAATCGATTTGTGTCTATAGACACCAGAGGTTTGGCACCTCCAGTGATTTGGTATCACATCTGTGACTATATGTCACCAGTGGTTTAGCACCACCAGTGGTTTGGTACCACAACGGGGTAGACAGAGGCGTTTGGTTGGCTAGGTTGGGTATATGTCTTAATGCATGATTAATGTGTTATATAGTGTGTATGATGTGGTATTTACCCGGGGGAAGGGTTACATACTGAGTCATGGTGACTCACCTTCTCCTTTATTTTTTTTTC
The DNA here is from genome assembly GCA_025506655.1 of Gossypium rotundifolium. Taxonomy (NCBI): domain Eukaryota; kingdom Viridiplantae; phylum Streptophyta; class Magnoliopsida; order Malvales; family Malvaceae; genus Gossypium; species Gossypium rotundifolium. Next base: position 151,932,610 of record CP106722.1, read on the forward strand.
CAGGTGACACATAGATCGCGGATTTGGAGCCGGAGGGACTTGAGGTGGCCATGCAGTGGAGTTTTAAATTTATTAGCCTTTGAATTTCGGTTCTTTATACTTTCTTTATTTTTGGTTGATTTTAATTGGGTTGTAATAAGGCCTCCTAAAAATTATTTTATTATTGTGCTATGCTTGAAATATTCGTTTCAACCTTTATGTTTATATGAATGAATTCACATGTTTTCCAAAATAATCGAAAAAGGGTTTTTCAAGTACCATCGGGTACATATACAACATACATAATAACTTGACTTAACATATATTTTCAAAACAAATTCAAATATAAGATTTGTACACCTCATTGCTTTTAACAAAACACTATCTTTTATCAAAAACTTAAACCGTTTAAAAAGATTTGAAGGGTTTCTCTCCATAGCAAACCAAATCCATTGAAGCATTTGGTAGGGTTTGGTTGTTACAAATTGGTATCGATCCCGATTCAATACTTTCATTGTGGGGCCCAAGGCCCAAAAATGTTTTAGTAGGCCTTTCAAGTATTTTGGGTTTTGAACGGCATGGCCCGAGTCTCCAAGACCTATCCGCCTGTAAATACTTCGAACCTCTTTGTGAATTATTTTCTGTAGAAGGGTAGGAAGCATGGAACGTAGAATAGACTTATAGGAATTTTGAACCCTAGGATTAGATTACTCAAACACACAAACAGAACATAAGACTTAATGAACTCAACCAACCTATGACCAAGTCACTGAGCTAGGGTGTGGTAACCCCTGTATGCATGTCTAGGATTGGATCCGGAAGAGCCTGGTATTTAAGCAGTCCGAGTGACTCACCACCTCTTCGCAGGTATCCTACCTGGTGCGTAGCTTGGGTTCACCCTAACTCAGAGGGCTCAGTGGTGTGGTAACCTCTGTGCGCATGTCTAGAAAGGTTCGGTGGGAGCTTGGTATTTAAGCAGTCCGCGTGACTCACCTCCTCTCCACACGAATCCTACCTGGTGCGTAGCTTTGGTTCACCCTGACCAAGAGGGCTCGGTCATAGGCTAAACATAACGACTAAAACCCGAAAGGGAACTAACCATGTTTTTGAAAAAGAAGAAGACAATAAAACCCTAATTTCTTCAAAATTTTTAAAATCACACTTCCAAATATGAGAACAACCATTTTTACAATGTTTTCCCGAAAAAGTTGATTTGTGAAAATTACAAAAATGCCCTTAGGGGTGAAATTACTAAAATACCCTTGACTCATAAAATATCAAATCAATGGTTTTGCCCAAAAATTTCCTTATTCTAGAAATATCCAAAAACTTTACTTTGCAAATCACCAATAAAATACTTTGGTTTTGGAAAATTACGAAAATACCCTCAACTTGTAAAATTACCAAACGACCCTGAGTACAAAATTTTTGGCAACATCATCGTTTTAAGAAAGGAAAACTCTCAAAAGGGACCCTCAGAGTTTTACAACTGTTAAAATACCCTGGATTTGTTAAAAATTTCAAAATTACCCCGATTGACAAAATTACCAAAATACCCCTAGTTTCCAAAATGATACCATAACTTCAAACCTTACCAATTTTAGTAATACCCTCCAGTTTTGGGAATTTCAAAGTGACCTGCTTTATCAAAGTTTGAAATCTCTCGAATTTTATTACAAAAATACCCGTGGGTTAGAAACATGACAGAATTGTCCGAGGAGTGAATAGGTATGGAAAGTACTAGGGAGTGAATGTGGCCTTTTGTGTGAACTAGGGTAGAATACTTAAAACATTGTTTGATCGAAAGAATCCTTATTAAACTTTTCATAAAATTTTTCGCGGGTAATCAAGCGGAACAAATTACTAATCCATAAAATTTTTCTTAATCAGATTAAAAGCGCGTTAGATAGAATGAGTTCTAGAGGACGTGGCCGACGTGGACATGGTAGGGGAAGAATGACCATATCTGAACCCGTTAGGTCAGGACATGGTTCGAAAATGAGGTACCACTGCCACCACCACCTCCAGCTTTTGGTGCAGAGAAGCAAGATCGAGCGGGAGAGAGGCGATCGCAAGTCGTGTTGCGAGTTCTCGAGTTGGTGGCTGGGGCAGGTGGAAATCTGGGAGCTCAAAAATCTGTTCTCGAGTGAATTCGATCCAACGGAGCTGAGGTATTCCGGGGCATGTCGGGAGTGGCACCTAGTGCAGCAGAATACTGGTTGGAGTCAACGGAAAGGATCATGGACGATCTTGACCTGACTAACGAGGAGAAGCTGAAGGGAGCCGTGTCGCTTCTGAAGGATGAAGCATATCAGTGGTGGCTCACCGTTCGAGATGGCGCCACGGCAGAGGATCTTACATGGGAGTACTTTAGAGTTACTTTTCAGAAAAAGTATGTGGGTACTAGCTACACTGACGCGCAGAGAAAGGCTTTTCTGGGGTTAGTACAAGGAACTAAGTCTGTGTTAGAGTATGAGGCGGAGTTCCTAAGGCTGAGTAGATATGCGAGAGGCATTGTGGCTACGAAACATGAGCGCTGTGTCCGCTTTGAGGACGGGCTGAGAGATGATTTGAGGCTGTTAATTGCTCCACAGTAGGTTCGTGAGTTTTCGTCCCTAGTAGAAAAGGCTAAGGTAGCCGAGGGTATCAAGGCAACTGTGAGGCAAAACTACGATAGGCTCAAGTAGAAGAGAGGTTTTGGGCCATCTGGGCCGAGTGGTAATGATCAGAAAAAGGCTAGGCAGAGTGGGCCAAATCAGGCAGCAAGGCCCGTAGCTACTAATCAGAGACCGGCTCAGTGCAATCGCTATGGGAAGTCCCATTGGGGAGGTTGTTGGACCGGTGAGAGGGGTTATTTTGAATGTGGGTCTTTGGAACACCGTGTGAGGGATTGTCCCCGAAAGCGAGCTCAGAATCAGTCAGAGGGGCAGAACCGTACTCAGGATAGAAGTGTGGGACCACAGAGAGGTCGTGGTAATGGTAGAGGGGGAAATGGTGCTAATCGTGGTCGCGAAACTTAGGGCAGAGGCACAGGTAATACAGAGGGAAGACAGCCTGGCTTAGTCTATGCGGCAAGGCGTCGCGAGGAGGGTGACGCACCGGATGTCATAACCGGTATGTTTCTGATTTTTGGTCTTCCTTATTATGCATTAATTGATGTGGGTTCTACGCATTCATACGTAGCAAGTAGTGTGGTAGAGACTTTGAACCTAGACTCTGAGACTGCTGCTAGGGAGATGACTGTAATTAGCCCTTTAGGCCATTCTGTAGTTGTGAACAAGCTTTTTAGGGATGTACCCCTAGAACTCCAAGGGGTCGTGTTTATGGCTGATCTGATGGAACTACCATTTGGGGAGTTCGACTTGATCCTTGGAATGGGTAGTTAGTTAAGTACCGAGCAAGGTTGGATTTATTTGCTAAGCGCATGGTTCTTCAAATGGTAGAAGGGGATGAAGTGGTCATGATCGGTGAATCGAAGAAATTACATCTAATGTGGTGTCGGCCTTGAAGGTTGAAAAGATGGTTAGAAAAGGGTGTGAGGCATTTATAGTTGAATTTATGCCTTGGAAGCTAAGGAGTCGTGGTTGAAAAGGTCCTAACGGTGAGGGAATTTCTTGATGTATTCCGGAGGAACTTCGAGTTTGCCTCAGATCGGAAGTCGAATTCGGTATAGATTTGCTACCGAACAAAGACCGTATCTATAGCACCATATCGAATGGCACCAAAGGAATTGGTGGAGTGAAGGCTCAAATTCAGGAGCTCTTGGATAGGGAGTTTATTCGACCTAGTATATCTCTGTGGGGAGCGCCTGTATTGTTTGTCAAGAAGAAGGACGGTTTTATGCGGATGTGCATCGACTACCGTCAGTTAAACAAGTTAACGATCAAAAACAAGTACCCATTACCTCGAATCGATGACTTGTTTGACCAGTTGAAGGGGGCGTCGGTGTTTTCGAAGATAGACCTTAGGTTGGGTTACCATCAACTTAAGGTGAAGGAGGCCGATGTTCACAACACGACATTTCGAACTCGGTATGGGCATTACGAGTTCCTAGTGATGCCATTCGGGTTGACTAATGCACCGGTGGCATTTATGGATTTAATGAATAGGGTATTCCAACAATATTTGGACCAATTTGTCATGGTGTTCATAGACGACATATTGGTTTACTCAAAGACGGAGGAGGAGCACGACAAGCATTTGCGAGTAGTTCTGCAAGTGTTAAGGAGAAGCTTATATGCCAAATTCAGTAAGTGCGAATTTTGGCTAAGGGAGGTGGCTTTCTTGGTTCACGTGGTGTCAGCGGAAGGGATTAGGGTGGATCCCGCAAGATTGAAGCGGTGTTAGAGTGGAAACCGCCTAAGTCGATGGCGAGAATCTGAAGTTTTTGGGTTTAGCGAGGTATTATCGGAGGTTTGTGGAAGGTTCTCTCGATCGCGATGTTGTTGACTAAGTTGCTAAGGAAAGGTGTTCCATTTGTATGGTTAGAGAATAGCAAGAAAGTTTTGATAAGTGAGGAAGATCTAATGAAGCTCGGTCTTGGTACTGACTGAGGCAAGGAAGTTGTTCTGATTTCTTGTGATCGTCCATCTGACGGGTTGGGATGTGTATTGATGCGAGGAAGGAAGGTAGTAGCCTATCGTCCGTCGCCTAAGACCGCATGAGGTTAACTACCCAACTCACGACTTGGAGTTAGCAGCAGTCGTCTTCGCTTTGAAGATATGGAGACATTACCTTTATGGGGAGAAATCGATAGTCTACACGGATCACAAGAGTCTAAGGTATCTCTTGACCCAGAAAGACTTGAACTTAAGGCAGCACCGATGGATTGAATTGTTAAAGGACTACGACTGTTCCATCGAGTATCATCCAGGTAAGGCTAACGTGGTGGCTGAAGCGTTAAGTCGGAAGGTCGTGGTGGACTTAAGAGCGATGTTTGCTCATTTAAGTCTGTACGACGATGGAAGTCTTTTGGTGGAGCTGCAAGTTAAGCCAACTTGGATCGAGGAGATTAAGGATAAGCAGTTGGTAGATGAGGGATTGAATGCAAAGAGATTGCAAGTCCAAAATGGTGGTTTGGAAGAATGCAGTTTGTGATCATGGTGTATTATGTTTCTAAGGATGGCCCCAGATGTCAAGGATGTGGAATTGAGACAAAGAATTCTCCAAGATACACATAGCACCCATACGCTATGCATCCAGGGGTAGCAAAATGTACGGAGATTTACTGGAGCGATTACAGTGGCCGGGGTTGAAGCGTGAAGTGGCGAGTTCAGTAGGAAGGTGTCGACATGTCGGCGAGTTAAGGTGAACATCGTTGCCATCGGGTTACTTCAACCAAAGAAAGATTCCTCAATGGAAATGGGAGAGGATCACTATGGATTTCGTCAGTGGTTTACCCCTTACGCCCAGCAAGAAAGATGCAGTTTGGGTAATCGTAGACCGCCTGACTAAATCAGCTCACTTCGTACCGGTGAGAATGGATTACTCACTCCAGAAGCTAGCTAAGTTATATGTGGCCGAGATAGTCAGATTGCATGGTGTACCCGTATCAATTATCTCGGATAGGGACCCACGGTTCACTTCGAGGTTTTGGAAAGCGTTGCATCAAGCTTTGGGTGCGCAATTGGATTTTAGTACAACTTTCCATCCACAGTCGGACGGGCAGTCAGAAAGGGTCATACAGATCTTGGAAGATATGCTGAGGGGTTGTGTCTTGGAATTCCGAGGTAGTTGGGAGGAATTTTACCATTAATGAGTTCGCCTACAATAATAGTTACCAAGCGAGTATTCAGATGGCACCATATGAAGTAATCAGATGGATGGAAATGTCGAACTCCAAGCGTGTTGGATAGAGTTGGGTGAGCGACAAGTGTTGGGGCGAGTTGGTTGCGTAAACGGAGGACAAAGTTAGGGTGATTCAGGCTCGTCTTAAGGAAGCATCAGATAGACAGAAGTCCTATGTTGATCTTAAGCGCAAGGAAATGGAGTATGCAGTAGGGGATAAGGTCTTCCTGAAGGTGTCGCCTTGGAAGAAAGTACTAAGATTTGGGCGAAAAGGGAAGTTAAGCCCAAGATTCATTGGCCCATATACAGCATTGAAGTGAATAGGACCGGTAGCTTATCAGCTCGAACTGCCAACGGAGTTAAGTCAGATTCATAACGTCTTTCATGTGTCGATGCTTAGGCGGTATCGGTCAGATCCATCACATGTGGTGCCTGTGACAGAAATCGAGGTCAACTCAGACTTATCTTTTGAGGAAGAACCGGTTCGGATCTTGGATAGGGATGTGAAGGTTCTGCGAGGAAGCCGATGTTCTTAGTGAAAGTGCTATGGCGGAACCATGGTGCAGAGGAAGCTACGTGGGAACCGAGGATGTGATCTGGCGACAATACCCCACCTCTCTCGACTGTAATTTCGAGGACGAAATTCTTTTAAGGGGTAGAAGCGTAGCATCCTAAAAATGGGGTTATTCAGATTTGCATTATTTTGCTTGAGTTGAATTCTTTGAGATAATATTTATGGGATGATAAGATTTAATTAAGGGCTTTGAGTTGGCTCGGAATAGTAGAAAATATTATTTATAAGTTTTAAAGGTGGATAGCCTTAGTAGTTAGGGGTTATAAGAATAAATGAAGGAACATTTAACATAGAATAAGCCTTGGAAAGGTGGCAAAAGGGAGGCCACTAAGGAGCTGAAGTTGACGCCATCTAGGAACAAGGGAGAGCCTTGGTTCGAGTCACAATTCTCTCTTTTTGCTCTTATTTTGGACGGCATAGGAAGGGAGAGTTCTTTCTCTCCTTAAACTCTTATTATTAATTATTTAGATAATAAGATTATGCAAGATAATCAAGGATAATATGAGCATTTTATTTTATTATTAATTCTAAGGATAATAGAGGATAAAGAAGATATTATTTGGATTATTATTTGATTAAAGGGATTAATTCAAGTTATTTTGAGTTAATTCAAATGGGTGGCCTAGAGTGAATTAAGGAGTTGGTGGAATTTTGGACTCCTTGATTGAGGAGGAGTGGACGGCAAGGACTATTGAAGGGGGGGAGTGCCGAATTTCCTTTAGGCATATTCTCCATATTTTGTTTTCTTTTCTTCCAAATTGCAAGTAGCCGAATTCCCATTCCTTGATTTTCCTTTTTCTTCTCAATCTCTTAAAACCGAAAAAAAAAGACAACAACATTCTCTTTTTCTTAGACCTTGGCCGAATTCCCTACACCCTCACCATTAATCTATTTCTTTTCTCTCCTCAAAGCTTTTAGCCGAAACTTCTGTTCCTCCTATTAAAATCACCATTGGCCGAATATACTCCTCCTTGGTGTGCCGAATTTCTCTCCCCTGTTTGGTGTAATCTTGGCCGAATCTCAAACATAGTGTTCCTCTCTATTTCTTCAATCGGTTCTAAGGTGAGTAGACCGAGTGTTTTCTTTATTGGCCCTCTTGTAATTGTCGACTTCTAGGGGGTAAGGGTGATTTGGCACTTGTTGAAAAGGTATTAACTTTCTATGTTGAAACCGATTATGTTTAGGTGTTTCGAGATTTTGAAGAAATCGGTTCAAGTCTCCATCAACTAAATTTGGTAAGTTAACGGTAAGTCAAATCTTTCTAAACCTTTTAGTGGATAATTGGAAAAAAACCGAAACTAATCTTGTTTGGTACTAAAGGTTGGCCGATTGCTAGGGAACCCATATAAGGATTCGGGTTGTTGGAAACCAAGTCAGAGCAAGGTAAGATCTCGGTCTCAAATGATAACTCTATGGTATAAAGTTGGGTTGGCGAATAGGCCATAGTACTAACTCATGTTTTGGCCGAATCTAGGGACAATAGATCTAGGGTGGCCGACTTCTCCATTCGGATTTAGACTTCTCGTGGGTGACAGTGTGTACATACACACATATAACAATTAATTAAATGCATGCTATGTGTGATCCGCTTTAGAGACATGGAATTAGTGCCTTAATGGTACAAGCAAGGATCTCGGTAAGTCTCATCAATATGTGATTGTTGAATATGCTTTTGGGAAGCATGGCTTATTTGATACATGAGATAAATGTATGTTGTTATAAATTACATTATAATATGATTTGATATGGGTTGATGAGTGGAGGCGCGATTATTAGTGTCGCGGACACGGTGTTTTAGTAACACTGCTGTGACTACGGTCACCGAGGTTTGGTACCTCGGAGGTTTGGCACCTCATAGCGTCTAAATCCACGTGGCTTAGCACCACCGTGGGTTGGCCCCACTTTGAGACATGGGATTGACGCGGTGATTTGGTATCACACGATGGGTTGGCCCCATCAATCGATTTGTGTCTATAGACACCAGAGGTTTGGCACCTCCAGTGATTTGGTATCACATCTGTGACTATATGTCACCAGTGGTTTGGCACCACTAGTGGTTTGGTACCACAACGGGGTAGACAGAGGCGTTTGGTTGGCTAGGTTGGGTATATGTCTTAATGCATGATTAATGTGTTATATAGTGTGTATGATGTGGTATTTACTCGGGGGAAGGGTTACATACTGAGTCATGGTGACTCACCTTCTCCTTTATTTTTTTTTTCCAGGTGACACATAGATCGCGGATTTGGAGCCGGAGGGACTTGAGGTGGCCATGCAGTAGAGTTTTAAATTTATTAGCCTTTGAATTTTGGTTTTTTATACTTTCTTTATTTTTGGTTGATTTTAATTGGGTTGTAATAAGGCCTCCTAAAAATTATTTTATTATTGTGCTATGCTTGAAATATTCGTTTCAACCTTTATGTTTATATGAATGAATTCACATGTTTTCCAAAATAATCGAAAAAGGGTTTTTCAAGTACCATCGGGTACATATACAACATACATAATAACTTGACTTAACATATATTTTCAAAAACAAATTCAAATATAAGATTTGTACACCTCAGCTGTTTTTAACAAAACACTATCTTTTATCAAAAACTTAAACCGGTTTAAAAAGATTTGAAGGGTTTCTCTCCGTAGCAAACCAAATCCGGTCGAAGCATTTGGGCCGGGTTTGGGCTGTTACATAACCAAACCTGATGCAAAACCTAGACTCATTCGATGGATTTTACTCTTACAGGAATTTGACTTGGAAATACAGGACAAAAAGGGAGCCGAGAATCTTGCAGCAGATCACCTTTCAAGACTCGAAAATCCACACACCAAAGAGCTTGATGAACATGAAATAAATGATTCGTTTCCCAAAAAATAGCTTTTTTCTATAACACATTCTGAAGTACCCTGGTTTGCAAATATTGCGAATTACTTAGCGGCTAACGTCTTACCAAGAAAATCCACACATCATCAAAAGAAGAAATTCCTTGCTGATGTGACAAATTATTTTTGGGAAGATCCATTTCTTTTCCGCATATGTGTAGATCAGGTAATTCGAAGATGCGTCACAAAGATAGAGGCAAGCAAAATCCTGGAACATTGTCATTCAGGACCATCAGGAGGACACTACAGTGGTATTAAAACAGTACACAAAATACTCGAATCAGGGTTTTACTGGCCCACTCTATTTAAAGATGCCAACAGGTATGTTACCTCATGTGACAAATTCCAAAGAATAGGTAATATTTCTAAATGTGATGAAATGCCTCAAACATATATGTTGTCGTGTGAGATACTTGGTGTATGGGGTATTGATTTTATGGGACCATTTCCTAGTTCATTTGGAAATAAATACATCCTAGTAGCAGTCGATTACATGTCAAAATGGGTAGAAGCGGAAGCTTTACCGAACAATGATGCTAGGGTAGTAGTTAAAATTCTCAAGAAACTATTTTCCCGATTTGGGACACCGAGAGCCATCATTAGTGATAGGGGTACTCATTTCTGTAATACACAATTTGAAAAAGTTCTAAAGAAATATGGAGTATGCCATAGAATAGCCACCCCATATCATCCTCAAACTAGTGGGCAAGTTGAGGAAGCAAACCGAGAGCTTAAGCGCATTCTAGAAAAACGGTTGAATCAAATAGAAAAGGTTGGGCACTTAAAGTAGATGATGTTTTATGGGCCTATAGAACATCATTCAAAACACCTCTAGGGACATCCCTATACAAACTTGTATACGGGAAAAACTATCATCTACCATTCGAGATAGAACACAGCTTTTTGGGCAATAAAATTTTTGAATGCTGACCTCAAAATTGCAGGAAAGAGAAGAATAATGCAGATGAACGAGCTGGATGAATGGGGAATGGAAGCCTATGAGAACTAAAAACTGTACAAGGAAGCAACAAAATGACGCCACGATGCTTGCCTCAAGCAATCAAAACAGTTCAAGGTAGGAGACCTGGTCCGACTATATAATTCAAGGCTTAAACTATTCCCGAGAAAATTAAAGTCAGGATGGTCAGGCCCATTCATAATCAAAACAATCTTTCCATACGGTACCATTGAGGTAACTCATCCCACAAAGGGCACATTCAAGGTAAATGGTCACAGACTTAAAATTTATAATGGTGCAAATTCTAGAAATATAAGAGAGGGGCTTCTACTCCACGAACCTTCATTTAGAATTGAAAACAAGGAAAGTATAGCTTAAGACTATAAACAAGCGCTTCTCGGGAGGCAACCCGAGTGCTAATTCCCTAACATTAACTTTATCTCTCTAAAAATTTTGAATAGAAATACAGGATTGTTAACATGGCCATAAACACGGGCGTGTCAACGACCGTGTACAAAATAGGGGACACGCCACGGGCATGGCCGGATTCGTGCATAATCAGAACGAAGAAAGAAAATTTTTTTAATGACACGGGCATTGCACGGCCGTGCCCCCCGACTGTGTGAAGCTACTGACTTATTCAGCACGGGCTTTGAACGGACGTGTCCCCCGACCGTGTGAAGATACTGACATATTGAGCATAGGTAGACCACGCCTGTGCACTCCATCCGTGCTCACATACTATCCTTTTAGGCATGGGCATGCCTAATTGACACACGGACGTGCCAAAAACCCTGAAGCGCGCCCAATTTTAAAAAACACATGAAAAGCACGGGCACTTCAAATTAGACACGACCGTGGCGAAAGGCCGTGTTCCTTTTCCTTTAAAGCAAACTAACCATTTTATTTCTTCCCAAACTTCAAACCCTAAATTCAGATAATTTCTCAGCCCCCTCTCTTTAAAATCTAGCCACATCCACACCCTCCACCACCCAAAATCCCTCCCCAATGCCATCTTTCTCAAAAAAATCGACCACACCCCACCCACACGGCCACAGCACCACCGTACTACACTGCAAAAACCCAGCTCCAACGCCGTGCCCTTCAACCGTGCATCTCACCACCACCCCTGGTTCCTCCTTCATATTTTTCTCTCTTTATTTTCTCTTCATTTTAGTTTTGTTTGATGTTAGACTTAAAAAACTGATTCATATTGTTTTGTTTATTCTATTTCTTGTTTAGTTTGTGTAGAACGTGATTTCTTGATCATTACATTTTCTTCTTTTTTTTTTCCTTGGTTGCTTTATTTTTTTTATTTTTATTATTTTTACTACATTTCCAGAATTTAATTCATCTTTATATTTTACTATTAATATATGCTAGATTTTATTGGCTCTACTTATTGAAGAATTGATCTTTGCTATTGTCAAAACTCACTTGTGAATAAAAATTGGTTTACATATTGCTTCCCATATTGGTTTACTTGTGGATCGAGTAAATTCTCAAACATATTGGCTGAATTAGATAAATTGCTTTATATTCAATTCTAATTTACAGGAAATATGTCAACATCTAGAGTAAAACGCTCAGCCCTGAGTAAGAAGAGAAAGGCGCCAGGTTCCTCTTTCGCTAGTGCCTCCACCGAACTTTGACATCCCTTCCTCAGATTCCCCCAAGCAACACAAGAAGAGTGCTATATGGAGATCCAAAAGAGTCCTATCGGAACTAGGAGACGCATTGACTGGAATGCAGCAAGGCAAGTCAGATTTGAAACTGATATTCAGACACTTCTCTCAACCGACCCTTGGGAAAACTTCTTCGCCATCGATGAATCCACATTTTTGGAACTTACCCTCGAGTTCTGGGTCACATTCACACTACAGACAGTAATGACGCACTTTGACGATGCCGGCGCCATTCAATTCTACCTAGGGGGCACAGTACGTCAACTAAGCATACCTCAATTCGGAACGGCACTCGGACTTTACACACCAGAATTTGTAGAAGAAAACCCACTAGACAATTTGAACCGAGAGCTCCACTGTGCTCCGCTCAAATGCTGGTAAAAACTACAACCCACTACAAGCAACTATAACCCCAGTCGTTCTAAGGCGACCGCCCTTTCCCCAGATCTCAGTTATATTCATGCTATTCTCGCTCATACCATTACAGGCCGCAAAGAGAGCACTGGTGTTGTTAATAAACAAGACGTCTACTTCTTATTATGCATGTCCGGAGGACATGTTTTCGATGTGGCATATTTTATTGCATGCGTAATACAACATCAGACGGAGGCGCACAGAAAGGGAATCCTATCAATGGGACCATACATAATGCGATTGGCTCGGCAGTTTGGACTCCTCAACACCGATCATCAGAGGTCCTCACTTACATTGATCAGACATATGACACCTCAGGGAATCCAGACGATGTTACACATGAATATGATCAAACATCGTCGAGGGACGGACCCCCTCAATACAGACTAGCCACATACGAGGAGGTATCCACGGACATTACTGATGATGTCCCATCAATTTCGGCCAGTAGCCATCATATTTAGCAGCCTCGTTGACAGATACCTCGGTATGCCTCACACGATTCGGCAAGATCGTACCCGATGAGTTTCTCGACTTCGCTCGATGTTTTGATGGGATCGAGGCCACCCTGCAACAAATCTGCCATCACTTTCATATATCACCACCAACACCTCCATATGATCCAGTTGACGATGAGGACCTCTGAGTCCTCATAAATTGTTATTTGACATTTACTTTTCTGTATTTTAAAACTTTTTATTGGATGTTGCTTTTAGATTTAAACTTTCATTAGTATTGTATGGTTTTTATTTTTAATTTTTCTACTATTGGCTATCTAACCTATTAAAGAACCCCTACTCAATTATATGCTACAAGATTATTAACCAAGTGACTTTGCAAAATCTATCACACATCCACATAAAAGTCACATGCGGAACACATCTTGGACCTCATCCGCAATTAGGGAAGTGTCACTTTCTCCCTTCTCTTGTGATTTATCCCATAATTATCATTATCTATCTTTGTACATTGAGGGCAATGTACATCTTAAGTGAGGGGGTAAAAATGTCCAACTTTTTGCATTATGAATTTAGTCTTGTTCGAAAATATTTTTCTCATATTACTAATTGGGATGAAATTTCTAATGATTTATGATTTTTATTGATATGTTTTGGATTAAGTCATTGATAATTGTGCAGTGATGATTAAATTTTAAAAGAATACTAGAGAATCAAGCATGATAAGTCTATTTTTCAAAAAAAATAGAATTTGATAGGTTGTTGAACTAAATTTGAATACCACCCTGAAGTTCAAAATTTATAAGGATTGATGTCAACACCCATAATTTTTATGTGAGAATTTGAGCTTTTAGAGCATATACCCTTTTTCATGCTCACTTTATTGATTATGAGCGTGTCTACTTTGAATTGTTATTCTAGATCTTGCCTCGTTTATGCATGTCGAGACCACATTAATGATTTGATATACTGAGATGATAAAGGCACCTAGGTTTTAACCCATTCACTCCACTAAAAAGCTTACCTACATAAATAACCCCTAGTAAACCCATTTGATCCTAACAACCCTTTTTATTGAATCACTCGTTTGATATTAACCCAAAACCTCTTGTATTTGTTATCAACATTCTTTTGACTACCCCTCTATCGAGAATTGATTTGATCAGTTGCCGAATTAGGTTATTTCAATTATCAAAGTTCCTTCTATTATGTTTTTTTAGTTTGTTCTTAAAAAAATAAAAAAAATCCAAGTTTATTCAGTATTAGTAGTATGTAAAAGAGCTTAGAGCATTTAAACTCCAATTACTGAAGAAAAAGCTCGTATTAAAGTATTATCAAATTTCAAGTGATGAAAATACTCCTTATTATAGAGTAATTATCAATAGTGGTATTATTAGTTTTCATTCGAAGTAAATATTCATATTTAGTTCAGTGTTTCTAGTTAGGTAAGTTGTCAAGTCAATCTCGATTCTAACCCTCTAATTTAGCCTTTATCCACACCTTTTAACCCTAGCCCCGTTACAACCCTGATTTAAGACCTTTTCATTTGTGTATCATCTCATATATAGTGGTGGAGATTTGATTTTCAGGCAAGCCTATGGGATTAACTTTTCAGGTTCGACTCTTGAGTGCCTTATTAAGAACCTTAAACACCTTTGAGTGATTTGAGTGAATATTTAGTGAGGATGTCAGTCTTTTTCGGTTTTGAATCAAGGGTAATTATTTAGATAAGGGGAGACACCTATGTTTTCTTGCTACAAAATCATGACTTATCTCGTTTGAATATTTAGGGCTCTTTGAGTTGAATTATCCATGTATAAATTATCTATGAATTATGATAAGGCATGATTGATGAATATTGTAAGTTATGGAAAGTTCGTTCTAATTGTAAGTTGAGAATTTTGCTTGAGGACAAGCAAAAGCTTAAGTGTGGGGGTATTTGATAAACCATAAAAGTAAAATATTTTAATCCCACATTTAGTATGCTTTTTGATGATTTAGCCCTTGATTTATATAAAAGGTGCTTGTAATCCTTTCTTTTCATGTCATATACTCAGAAAAGCACCCGAGGATAAAAAGAACACAAAACGGGCTTAAAACGGAGTAATTGGGCCTTAGTAAGAAGTCAACACAGCCTAGCACAAAGCCTGCACGACCGTGTCTCACCGATTACCTAGAGCACGGCCTAACTTATGAGTTGCACAGCCGCGCATCATCTCATTACCACACACGGGCGTGTCAAGCGATCTACATGGCCGTGTCCCAATTGATAGACCTGAAGCACGGCCTGAATCTCAACTTTCACGATCGTGCCCAAAATGATAGAATTAAGGCACGGTCCAACCCCAAATTACACGAGCGTGTGCCAAGGGCGTACCCCTGCCTTGGGAATAAGCAATTTCACTCGAAATTGGATGCTTGAAGCCAAAGAAACATACTCTTAAGTCTACTTAAACACCCCTAATAGTAATTCTACTTGAAAGAGGTACTTAGGAGTCAAGTAAAGCATCTCAAAAGCCTATATAAACAACCCAAGGCAGACATTGAATAGGATGGTTTTTGGCAGAGGCTTTTACCGAAGCTTTAATCTTTTAGGAAACCTCTTGAAGATAGCCAGTTGATCCATCTCAAGAAGCCGAAACTTTATTCAAGACGGAGGATCTCTCATTCAATTCATTCAGGGAGTTTTAGAGATTTCTTATGTTTTGTTTTATCTTTTCTCTTGAGATGTTTTCTTATTTAGTTATAAACTAAACCCTTGAGATACCTGAAGGGGATGAAACCTATGATGGATTTTGTTATTTGATTTCTAAATTATATGATAAGTACTTAGTTTGTTCTTAATTATGTTGCTTAATTAAATCTGATGTGCTTAGGTGGAGGACCTAAGAGTAAATCTAGCATAATTGAGCGGAGTTGATCGGGTGCCTAGAGATAGGGTTACGAGATTTTGTCGGATTAGTGTGAAACCTAATATGGGAATCCATTGATCGATTTACTGCTTCTTTAGGGGGTTATTATAAGAGAACGAGAGTTCCACTAATTAACCTAAGGTTAGACGTTATTCGCCTCGAGAGAGGGTTTAATATAGGTTAGGGAGTCTCACGGATCAAGCTAAGTAAAGAAATCATATGGTTTAGGGATAAATAATATGTGAAGTCATAGGTGGATTCTTCCTGAGGGTATCATCTTCATCAACTGAGTTTTCCTAAAGTTTTTCTCCAATTCATTCTTTTATCATTGCATCTAGTTTAGTTTTTCATTAGTTTCATAAACCAATCACTCCATATTTTAGGCTAAATAATAGAAAAAAAGTGAGTAGTAGTACTTTTAGGTTCCTTTGGGTTCAATAAAATAATCTTGCTTAAACTATACTATTGTTCGATAGGTGCACTTGCCTCAATCGTTGTCATAGTTAGTCTACAGGTTCGATCATTCTTTATAAATATTAAAACTCGACTGCTTGACACAATCAGCAGTCTTTGGACTCCCATATTAGGTTTGACCCTAATCCGACAGATTTTCGTCATCCTATATCTAGGGTTGCAATCAACTTCGCTTAACTATGCTAGATCTACTCCTAGACAAGGTCTATCCCTCCTCTACCTAAGAGCATAAATGCTTGAATCAATATCCTAAAATACCAAAACAAGAATCAAGAACACATAGTTAAGAACAAATCAAATATTTATCATACAGCTCAGAAAACAATAACAAGATCCGTCTTAGGTTTCATCCCCTTCAGGTATTTGAGGGGTTTAGTTCATAATCATAAAAGAATACATCTCAGAAGAAAATATAAAACAAAACATAAAGAAGACCCTAAACCCCTTGAAGGAATTGAAGGAGAGATCCTCAATCTTGAGTATGATTCCGGCTTCTTGAGATGAATCAACTGGCTTTCTTTGAGTGAATCCCACAATTCGACCCCTCTGGCTTGGTTCCTTGGCCTAGCTAAATGCCCTCCTAAAGGTTGGCCTCTAGGGTGTTTATATAGGCTTTTGGAATGTCTTTCTTTTCCTCTAAGTACCCTATTTTGAATGGAATTCAAACAGGTCACGTCAGGGACACACCCATGGCACACACCCGTTTAAGTCAAGGCTAGACTGCGTTCGAGTCTATTAATGAGCCACGGCCGTGTGTGTAAGACTCCAAACCTGGATTAGACGTTACGACCAGATCGGCATGTCACATGGAAGAGTTGTTTAAAGAATCTACGCATTCATTAAAAATTTCAACTTCTGTTGCTTGTGAAAAATCCCATTTGTTTTATAGCTCTCTTTGCAAAAACATTTTCGTTGCTATTTCTGATGATCTTGTTTATAATTAATCAAACTCAATGAGTTTCAGAAAAACGAAATTTAAATTATTGTAGACATGCGTTATTTTGAAAAGAGTTATCCATGTTAAGAAAATTTAGAGTGTTACCAATTATATTTTATAAATCGTTTGTTAACATTTTGGAAAAACAATTATTAATGTTTTAGGAAAACCTCGTTTTGAACATTTAACAATGGATAGTAACCGAATTAAAAATCAAACCAAAATAAAAATTTCTAGAGGCCTTATTACGAAAACTTTAATCCCAAATCAAAATAGAATTTAAAATGAAGTCAAACGAAATTTACTAAAGTAGCGATGTGTGGCCCCTCTAATTCCACCTCGGCTCCAAATACTCAATGCTGGGGATTACCTGCAAAGTTAAAGCAGTGGGGTGAGTTAAGAGAACTCAATGTGTAATTCCCCATTCGAACAAAACTAGGCTTAAGCCCACAGAAACAGATTGGGCCTTAGCCCCTACGGAAGTACAATGGCACTAAGCCCATACGGAAACAAACTGGGCCTTAGCCCTATTAGCATGATAACGCAGATAATACATGCAATACAACCCATCCCAGCCTAATATTCCATCTGCTACACACCACCCGTATCCAGCTTATCACACCTGTGGAGATTTCTACAATCAACCCTCCGTCTACTACACACCTCGATGGCAGCACGCTGCTCATCGCCAAAATTTTGGCAGAGCCACCAGATTATTGAAATATACGTGGCATAGCCACCAAACCAAAATGTGACAGAGTCACCCAAATATGTGGCAGAGCCACCGAAATACACTTTCCCAATCATCAAAATTATCCCCATCCCATGCAATATGTCATGTATGCAAAGAATATATCAAAAATGATGTATGAAAATAAATTACCGTCATAACCAAATAAACAGAATACACACAATCATGCTAATCAACCCATAAGGTTATAACAGTAATTTACCCACCAAAGGTATTTCAGTAACTTCGTAAACCAGAGGTATTTCGATAAATTTGCAAACTAGGGGTGTTACGGTAATTTTACAAACCAGGGGTATTTCGATAATTTCATAAACCAGGGGTATTTTGATAATTTTGCAAACCAGGGGTGTTTTCGTAATTTCACAAACTAGGGGTATTTCAGTAATTTTGCAAACCAGGGGTATTTCGATAATTTTAAAAACCAAAGGTATTTCGGTAATTTCACAAACTAGGGGTATTTCAATAATTTCGCAAACCATGGCTATTTTGATAATTTCACAAACCATGGGTATTTTGATAATTTCACAAACCATAGGTATTTCGGTAATTTCAAAACTAGGGGTATTTGGTAATTTTACAAACCAGGGGTATTTCGATAATTTCGCAACCAGAGGTATTTCGATAATTTTTCAAACTAGGGGTATTTCGATAATTTCGTGCTAAAAGCCTTTTTGAATGCCTTCTGTCTCCTCGAGCAACACGAGACCCTTTTTGGGTCTCTATGGAGCTATTGGGCCAAGAATCCAATTTGGGCCCAAACGGGCCCAAACTCACGTGTGGCCCATTTCGTAAGATTTCAGTCTCGAGTTTTTGAATTTCGCAACCGTACTTACCCTTGAATAGTTTTCTTACAATTTTTGCCCATTGGCCGAACAGCCCATTGGGCTCGATAAGCCCGTTTGACTCGGTTAGACCCGTTACCGCCTCAATTTCACAGGAGTGCTCGTAACACTCTCTGTGCCTTATCACCGCTACTCATATTCTGATTTACCACCATGGGCGCTCGCACGCTCCTTGAAACACCCCAAACCAGACCCACAAGCCCTGACCGGATCTGGCATGCTTCTAGGAAAAACCATTCGAATCTTATTTGAATCTTTGCTAAAATTTTTCGTGTTTTTGAAAGCAGTTGATTAGGGTTCAAGTTGAAAACATAGAAATTTTTCAAAGATTTCGTTTTGTTAAAAGTTAAGTGGTTATATTTCAAAACCATGAGTTCTAGGTAAAAGTTGAGTCTTTAAAGTTTGTTAATTAAATTGAAAATCATTTGTATTTTAGATGTCAAAAGATTTTTCATTTATTATTAAGAAAATTTGCTTACTTTAATTTGATAAGTATCGTGCCATAATAAAATAATTTAAGTGCATGCATGAGCAGTTCATACTATAGCCTTATTACATCAAAAATAAACCCAAAATAAAATTTAAAGTACTTAAATAAAATAAAATGTCCAACTAATTAAATTAAATGTGAGCATGGTCACCACTAAGCTCCTGCCGACTCGGTCCATTACTGAGCGTCACCTGAAAAATATTCCCATAACGGGGTGAGTCAAACAGACTCAATGTGTACAACCAACACTAAATCCCAACAGGTATGGCATATCAAATCTTACATATTCATATAGCATTTAAAAAAATGATTCAATCCCGAACCCAAACCTAGATGCCATCCACTACACATCACCCATACCAGCCATTACACCGTGGGGACTACTAAGTCAACCCTCTATCCGCTACACACCATTGAAGGCAGTCGCTGCAGTCGACATGCTCATCGCCCTTATAAAATTCGTGGCAGAGCCACCAGATAATTATTTTGTGACATAAGTCACCACATTCAGATTTCGTGACATAAGTCACCACATTCAGATTTCGTGACATAAGTCACCACATTCAAATTACGTGACATAAGTCACCACATTCAAATATTAGGGTATAAAACCACCAATTCACTTCCCCTTTGCATATCACCGATATGCCCCATGTCAAACAAATCATGCAATATCATGCCTTATTTCACATTCTTATCGCTGTTGGCATATGTGCCATAATAGATCATATCATACTCATAGTAGGAGTAGGAAAACGTACCTGAGTACTTTGTACCATTACATGGTACCTTAGCCATAATCTTACACTTTTATGTTAACACATATAGTAAATTAAAGCTATAAATCTATCAAGATTTAGTGCGGGGTACACACTTGATTCACTTAGTGAGTTTACTGAAAATCTCGAAAACCCGATCTATCGTCCTAGATCCTTAATTCCTGGATGCCGATTTCTCTACTAATCAAATCCCGAAAACCTTGTGATAACTCTTCTTGCAATTGGCTGAATCTTTGAACCAACGAATCGGTTAGTTTCAACTTTTAAACAAAGTAAGAAATAGATCTAAGACACCAATATGACCTTGGCCGAATATACATAGTCACTCACATTGCGATTTTGGATCCCGAAAGTAGTCTCTTGGCTAAGAAGATGTCGAAATCCTACAGGATATATGTTAGATCCAATTCTAACATTCAAATAGATGGCCTTCGGCTTAATCTTATACCTTGCTTACCTTAGATCTGAAATCCCAAAATTTACCTTCCAACTTTCGACAAACAAACTAATGGGATTAGTCCTTAGCTTTCGGCTAGAGGAAAAAGATTGAAGATCAAATCACGATGGATCTTACCCTTAATACTATAGTTGACTGCTCCTTGTTGAACCCACAGAGATTCGGCTATGGCTAGATGTTGAGCACACAAATTCTGGCTTTTGATTAAGTGAAGGAATCAGGTTTACCAAGAGTGAAGAGGAAGGGTATGAAGCTTTTAGGGGTTTCGGCAATGGTGAACTAGGGAGAAGGAGGTTTCGGCTTAGAACAAATAAAAGAAAAGGAAGACTTTGAGGAAAAGAGAAGTGGAAATTGGCTAGAGAAAGAGATGGAAAAGAAAGCAAAAGATGAATACTTTGCTACTCAATTTCGGCTAGAACACAAGGTATTTCGGCTTTGAAAATAAAGGAGAAGAGAGGGTATTTGCTTAGAGATTTCGGTAGAAAACTAAAGAGAAAAGAAAATAATGGAGAATGGCATCACTCTTCCCTTTTTGCCGAAACTGCTACACCTAGTGTCCCTTATTCGGCCAACTCTTCCTCTCACTATCAAATCCCTTGTTTTTCTCTCCCTTACCCTTTCAAAAATAATTTAAAAATAAGTCATCACTTATCTCCTACCTTAGCCAAAATTTCCAAAAGAATTAGACCTCATCTTAAACTCCTCCCATAGACTCCCCATACCGTCCATTACTTCCCTTTGTTGCCGCAAAAATAAAAGCTTTATTTAGCTTCCCATGCTACTCGAACCTTGGCCCATTTACACCTGTTGGTGGCGTCATTTATAGAGACCCTAAGTGGCACCTCCAAGCCACTTAGACAAGCCCATCTTTGTGTCTAATTTCCCCCATTTATTTTCTTAAGGCCTATCAGGCTTAACTTCCTCTTTTAGACTTAAAATTAAATAATTTCTAAGGCATTCACCTACACACTAAGGTTCACAAAATTCATAAAACATATTCAGAATATTCATAAGCATGCTATTTCACACAATTTAGAAATAATGCATAAGCCATAATCCAGGATATTACACTCCTGTGGGCACAGATGTCGGTTCTCTGGCTTTCTGGCTTTTAGCCGAGTCACAGAACATTTCAAACATATATTCGGAGGGGTGTGAGATTACACACCTGATTTAGAACACGAAACACGATTCTCTCTAGGAACCAACAATCCGATACTTCCACTACAAAGGATAGGGGTTCAATTATTCCTCTGATAAAGCACTTTGAGACCCAAACCACTTCTAAAAACTAGAGGCTAGGAGAAAGATTAGAGTGTATGCCAACACTCTTCTAATTCGGCCTTAGACCAGAGATGAGTCGAACAGGAATAGGAGATTTGGCACTGGCAGTAATGTAAAGGAGCTCAAAGCTCGGCTATGGAGGCTAAAAGAATTGAGATTCCAATGATAGGTAGAAAGATTAAGAAAAGGAACTATCGATTGAATCTAGAAGAAGAAGGGTTGAAATTCGGCTATTGGAAAAAGAGCAAAGAAACCGATTCAAAAGATGAAAAAGAGAGGGTTCTGTTGATGGAGAAAGAATCAAAAATAAATAAGGAAGAAAAAGAGTTTCGGCTATGGTATGGGAGGAGGGAAGAAGAAGAAAAATATGCCAATAGAGAAGATGAAAGGTGAGTTCGGCCAAAACTATTCCAACAATGCTCAGTAAAGAAAGTGTTTTGAAGGAGATGAGGAAAAGATAATAGCAAACTTGGGGTTTCGACAAAGCAGGATGGAAATAATGTGAGAGCTAACACCGAGATTGCCAAAAAGGAAAACAAAATGCACACCAAGCACTCTAAGAACCATGTGACACTTACTACCCAAAACTGAGTATGCACCAAATGACCCTTTCCTCTTTTCCTTCTTTTGACTGAATTTACTCCCCCTATACACTTCCCATTTTTAGCCAACCATCATCACACTCTCAAATCCCTTGATTTACTCCTTGATTCACTCTCCCATTCAAATATCTGGACCAAGTCTTCAACCATCCTTGTAGAGTTTGATCCCAACTCTACCTCTTCCCCTCCTTGAGCACAAAAATTAATCTCCCATATGCTGCATGTGTGATTCGAACCCTCTCCCACCTTGTTATCACCCTGACGCCACCACCACTCCACCATGTGGCCATCTGTGTCTTACAATACACACAACAAAAGTTAACCCTACAACTAAAGTCTAATTCCCTTTTAAAAGAAATAATCTAAAAGAAAAGCAAGTACCAGGACTAGAACCTTGGATCCCTTGCTTCCTTGTGGCGTCACTCCCTTGCTCCCTAAGTGGCGTAACTTTGCCACTACACCACAAGCTCCTCTTGTGTCAATTATTCTCACACTTTATTCTTAAAGTCTACCTACTATTTTCCAGGGTTTTATTCATCTAAAATTAAAATTTTCCTGAAGCCCAAGTTTGGTCCCGGGACTTCATAGAAGCCCCCTAACCTTCCAAAATCACTCACCTAATAGGTACAACTTGTAATAATGTCATTCTCATATTCTTAAAAATTTTAAAACGCTCCTACGTTCAAGGCCCAATGGGCCCAATTCTACTAGGCCTAAATTCAGGTTGTTACAAATCTGCCATCCTTAATGAAATTTTGTCCTCGAAATTTTCAGTTATCTAACAGTGGTTTTAACACAGGCTACTTTACCACGCTGCCACTGCGCACTCTCATTCCAATAACACTAATACACTTCCAACCTAATTTAGAAACCCCTTCATACAACCAAATATCTAACCACTGAGGGAAATAGATATTTATTGCACATACATAAAATTTTCTATGTTCACACACCACATCCAGCCAAAACATACCCGACTTAATGGTGATGAAGCAATCTCGAGCCTTATGCTCCGTAGACCCGCATCTCAAGCATGCTCCTGACCTCCTCTAGCATTCACCTGGATGACGCCTTCTGTAATATTCGTAAGCGAAAAGTTTGGGAGAGCCTTCCATGCTTCACAGAACGAGACTGCGATCGTAGAGGACTGCTATCTCTTTTCCTCTTACAGTCCACACACCCTGCTCGAAGTGTTTCACTAATTCCTTTGACCTCCTACAATATCTCCCTAACTAACTGGGTTAGCACATCCACTCCGGCTCGAACATGAGACCCCGTCTCAATTACAGGAGATGTCGACGCCTCCCTTTCGGGTATGTGCCCCGATGTTGAGGATCCAGCCCTAACACCTCAGCCTCTACCGCGACCACATATTCCCTGTCCGCGTCCTCGGTACTCTTCTCGATGTCACGCATTAATATGATTAAGAGTGTTATGCAACAATTTAGTGTTCACGTAATTATTAATAGAGGTTTTATGAAAGAACAGTAGTATAAGTAGTTTTCGTAGATCGAACATCCTAATGCCTCAGTCTCCATAGTCTTAGCTAACAGTTTCAATATACTATCACTAACTCTAGTAGTTTCTTTCTAAAATAATCCCATCATACTATTAAACAAAATTAGAAGACTGACAGATTTGGTGCCGGAGACTCGGGTGCCACACTTTTCAGAGAAACATATGTTTTAAACCATATTTCAAACCAATTTTTGGAAAATGTTTTCGAACCCATTCCACAGCCGAGTTTTGCAATCGGGCTTTGATACCACTAAATGTAACACCCCAAACTCGGCCTAGATGTTACGACTGGATCTGGCCTGTCACATGGAAGAGTTGTTTAAAGAATCTATGCGTTCATTAAAAATTTCAAGTTCTGTTGCTTGTGAAAAATCCCATTTATTTTATAGCTCTCTTTGCAAAAACATTTTCGTTGCTATTTACGATGATCTTTTTTATAATTAATCAAACTCAATGCATTTCAAAAAAATGACATTTAAATTATTGTAGACATGCGTTATTTTGAAAAGAGTTATCCATGTTAAGAAAATTCAGAGTGTTACCAATTATAGTTTGTAAATCGTTTGCTAACATTTTGGAAAAAACAATTATTAATGTTTTAGGAAAACCTCGTTTTGAACATTTAACAATGGATAGTAACCAAATTAAAAATCAAACCAAAATAAAAATTTCTAGAGGCCTTATTACAAAAACTTTAATCCCAAATCAAATTAGAATTTAAAATGAAGTCAAACGAAATTTACTAAAGCAGCGATGTGTGGCCCTTCTGAGTCCACCTCGGCTCTAAATCCTCAATGCTAAGGATTACCTGCAAAGCTAAAGCAGTGGGGTAAGTTACGAGAACTCAATGTGTAATTCTCCATTCGGACAAAACTGGGCCTAAGCCCATAGAAACAGGTTGGGCCTTAGCCCATACGGAAGTACAATGGCTCTAAGCCCATACGGAAACAAACTAGATCTTAGCCCTATCAATATGATAACACAGATAATACATGCAATGCAACCCAGCCCAGCCTAATATTCCATCCGCTACAAACCACCCGTATCCAGCCTAACACACTTGTGGGGATTTCTACAATCAACCCTCTATCCACTACACACATCGATGGCGATCCACGCTCATCATTTGAAATTTAAGCGAGCCACAGATTATCAAAATATACGTGGCATAGCCACCGGACCAAAATGTGACAGTCACCGAAATATGTGGCAAAGCCACCGAAATACACTTCCCCAATCATCAAAATTATCCCCATCCCATGCAATATGACATGTATGCAAAGCATATATTAAAAATGATGTATGAAAATAAATTACAGTCATAACAAGGTAAACGAAATACACATAATCATGCTAATCAACCCATAAGGGTATAACAATAATTTACCCATCAAGGGTATTTCAGTAACTTCGCAAACCAGGGGAATTTGGGCAGGGGTATTTCAATAATTTCACAAACCAGGGGTATTTTGATAATTTCGCAAACTAGGGGTATTTTGGTAATTTTGTAAACTAGAGGTATTTCAGTAATTTTGTAAACCAGGGGTATTTTGGTAATTTCACACTTACAGCCTTTTCGAAGGCCTTCTGTAGCCTCGAGCGACACGGGGCCCTTTCTGGGTCTCTACGGAGCTATTGGGCCAAGAATCCATTTTGGGCCCAAACGGCCCAAACTCACGTGTGGCCCATTTCGCAAGATTTCAGTCTCAAGTTTCTAAATTCCACAACTGCACTTACCCTTGAATAGTTTTCTTACAATTTTTGCCCATGTGGGCCGAACAGTCCATTGGGCCCGTTAAGCTCGTTTAGCTCAGTTAGGCCCGTTACCGCCTCAATTTTGCAGGAGTGCTCGTAACACTTTCTGCTCCTTATTATCGCTACTCATATCTCGATTTTCCACTACGAGCGCTCGCATGCCCTTGTGCGTACAGATGCCAATTCTCCAGCTTTTTAGCTTTCAGCCGAGTCACAGAACATTTCAAACATGTATTCGGAGGGGTGTGAGATTACACACCTGATTTAGAACACGAAACAAGATTCTCCCTGAGGCACCAACAATTCGAGACTTCCACTACAAAGGATAGGGGTTCTATTATTCCTCTAATAAAGCACTTCGAGACCTAAACCACTTCTAAAAACTAAAGGCTAGGAGAAAGATTAGAGTGTATGCCAACTCTCTTAGGATTGGCGTTAGACTAAAGATTGGAAGAGATTGTTAGTCTCTGGGAGAATCGTGTTTCGTGTTCTAAATCAGGTGTGTAATCTCACACCCCTCTAAATACATGTTTGAAATGTTCTGTGACTCGGCTGAAAGCTAAAAAGCTTTGAGGAGGGAAGAAGAAGAAAAATATGCCAATAGAGAAGATGAAAGGTGAGTTTGGCCAAAACTGTTCCAACAATGCTCAGTAAAGAAAGTGTTTTGAAGTAAATGAGGAAAATATAATAGCAAACTTGGGGTTTCGGCAAAGGAGGATAGAAACAATGTGAGAGCTAACACTGAGATTGCCAAAAAGGAAAACAAAACGCACACCAGGCACTCTAAGAACCAAGGCACACTTACTACCCAAAACTGAGTATGCACCCAATGACCCTTTCCTCTTTTCCTTCTTTTGACCGAATTTACTCCCCCCAGACAATTCCAATTTTCGGCCAGCCATCATCACACTCCCAAATCCCTTGATTTACTCCTTGATTCACTCCCCCATTCACTCTCCATCACCCATTCAAATCTGTTGACCAAGTCTTCAACCATCTTTGTAGAGTTTGATCCCAACTATACCTCTTCCCCTCCTTGAGCACAAAAATTAATCTCCCATATACTGCATGTGTGATTCAAACCCTCTCCCACCATGTTATCACCCTGACGCCACTACCACTCCACCATGTAGCCACCAGATTATTGAAATATACGTGGTATAGCCACCGAACCAAAATATGACAGAGTCACCCAAATATATGGCAAAGCCACCGAAATACACTTCCCCAATCATCAAAATTATCCCCATCCCCTGCAATATGACATGTATGCAAAGCATATATTAAAAATGATGTATGAAAATAAATTACCATCATAACCAGATAAACAGAATACACACAATCATGCTAATCCACCCATAATGGTATAACAATAATTTACCCACCAAGGGTATGTCAGTAACTTTGCAAACCAGGGGTATTTCGATAATTTTACAAACCAGAGGAATTTGGGTAATTTTGCAAACTAGGGGTATTTCGATAATTTTGCAAACCAGGGGTATTTTAGTAATTTCACAAACTAGGGGTATTTCGGTAATTTTGTAACCTAGGGGTATTTTGGTAATTTCACACTAACAGCCTTTTCGAAGGCCTTCTGTCGCCTCTAGCGACACGGGACCCTTCTAGGTCTCTACGAAGAATTGGGCCCAAACTCACGTGTGGCCTATTTCACAAGATTTCAGTCTTGAGTTTCTATATTCCACAACCGCATTTACCCTTGAATAGTTTTCTTATAATTTTTGCCCATGTGGGCTGAATAGCCCATTGGGCCCGCTAAGCCCGTTTGGGTCGGTTAGGCCTGTTACCGTCTTAATTTTACAGGAGTGTTCGAACACTCTCGGCGTCTTATCATTGCTACTCATATCTCAATTTGCCACTACGAGCGCTCACACGCCCTTGTAGGCACAGATGACGGTTCTCTGGCTTTTCGGCTTTCAACTGAGTCATAGAACATTTCAAACATGTATTCGGAGGGGTGTGAGATTACACACCTGATTTAGAACACGAAACACGATTCTCCCTAAGGCACCAACAATCCAAGACTTTCACTACAAAGGATAAGGGTTCGATTATTCCTCTAATAAAGCACTTCGAGACCCAAACCACTTTTGAAAACTAGAGGCTAGGAGAAAGATTAGAGTGTATGCCAACTCTCTTCCGATTCGGCCTTAGACCAGAGATGAGTCGAACAGGAATAGGAGATTCGACACTGGCAGTAATATAAAAGAGCTTCAAGCTCGGCTATCGAGGCTAAAAGAAATGATATCCCAATGATAGGCAGAAAGATTAAGAAAAGGAACGATCGATTGAAACTAGAAGAAGAAGGGTTGAAATTTGGCTATTGGCAAAAGAGCAAAGAAACCGATTCAAAAGATGAAAAAAAGAGGGTTCCGTTGATGGAGAAAGAATCGACAATCAATAAAGAAGAAAAAGAGTTTCAGCTATGGTATAGGAGGAGGGAAGAAGAAGAAAAATATGCCAATGGAGAAGATGAAAGGTGAGTTCGGCCAAAACTATTCCAACAATGCTCAGTAAAGAAAGTGTTTTGAAGGAGATGAGGAAAAGGTAATAGCAAACTTAGGGTTTCAGCAAAGGAGGATGGAAACAATGTGAGAGCTAACACTGAGATTGCCAAAAAGGAAAACAAAATGCACACCAGGCACTCTAAGAACCACGGCACACTTACTACCCAAAACTGAGTATGCACCCAATGACCCTTTCCTCTTTTCCTTCTTTTGACCGTATTTACTCTCCCCATACACTTCCTATTTTCGGCCAACCATCATCACACTCCCAAATCCCTTGATTTACTCTTTGATTCACTCCCCCCATTCACTCTCCCTCACCCATTCAATTTTTTTGACCAAGTCTTCAACCATCCTTGTAGAGTTTGATCCCAACTCTACCTCTTCCCCCCCTTGAGCACAAAAATTAATCTCCCATATACTGCATGTGTGATTCAAACCCTCTCCCACCTTGTTATCACCCTGACGCCACCACCACTCCACCATGTGGCCATCTGTGTCTTACAATTTGCACAACAAAAGTTAACCCTATAGCTAAAGTCTAATTCCCTTTTAAAATAAATAATCTAAAAGAAAAGCAAGTACCAGGACTAGAACCTTAGATCCTTTGCTTCCCTGTGGCATCACTCCCTTGCTCCCTAAATGGCATTACTTTTCCACTACACCACAAGCTCCTCTTGTGTCAATTATTCCCACATTTTATTCTTAAAGCCTACCTACTATCTCCTAGGGTTTTATTCACCAAAAATCAAAACTTTCCTAAAGCCCATGTTTGGTCCCGGGACTTCATAGAATCCCACTAACCTTCCAAAATCACTCACCTAATAGGTACAACTTGTAATAATGTCGTTCTCATATTCTTAAAAAAATTAAAATGCTCATACAGTCAAGGCCCAATGGGCCCAATTCTACTAGGCCTAAATTCAGGTTGTTACAGTGTGACTCGGGGTCCAGGCCGTGTCGATTTTGTAATTCGGCCTATTTACTCTATTTTTAGCCCGTTTTTCGTTCTTTTCATCCTCCGCTGCTCTCTTGAGTATAAAACATGAAAACAAAGGATTAGGAGCACCTATTTCCATAATTAAAGGGATAAATCATCCAAAAGTATGCTAAATGTGGGATTAAAATATGTGTATATTATGGTTTATCATGTATGCATCGTCAAGATGAGATATCTCTTGTCATCGAGACGAGCAATGAGTAATGCCAAGTTTCTACGTCCCGACTACGTGACAAATATAAGGCTTCTAATCGTATATAAGGGTCAAGATAGCATATTTTTTTGTTTTTGAAAGGTTTCAAAAAATGACACACTTTATTCCTTTTCACAATATAGATGATGCTACAAATGTGGCAGAGTTATTCTTTAAAGAGGTGGTCCGACTACATGGGATACCTTGGACAATTGTCTCTGATAGAGATGTAAAGTTCCTAGGCCACTTTTGAAAGGTATTGTGGGGCAAGCTTGGTACTAAATTATATTCCACTACATGTCAGCCCAAACCGATGGCAAAACTGAGGTAGTAAATTGAGTTTTAGGTGCTTTACTATGAGCTGTTGTGGGTAAGAACCTTAAGAATTGGGAAGAATGTTTGCCATTTGTTGAATTTGCATACAATCGATCGATTCACTCTATAACTGGCTATTCACCATTTGAACTTGTTTATGGTTTTAACCTACTAATTGTACTTGATCATGTGCCATTGCTTATAGAAAATATTTCTAGTTTAGATGGCGAGAAGAATGTTGAGTTGGTGAAATCAATACATGAAAAGGCAAAACAATGGATTGCCAAAAAGTTGACACAAATGCCAACAAAGCTAATAAGGGGTGCAAACAAGTTATCCTTGAACCCGGTGATTGGATTTGGGTCCATATTCTTAAAGAGAAATTTCCAAGTAAAATAAGGACAAAATTGGACCCTAAAGGCAATGGGCCTTTCCAATTACTCAAGCGGATCAATAACAATGCCTATGAAATAGATCTACCCCGTGAGTACAATGTAAGTTCTACTTTTAATATTGCTGAATTATCTCCCTTTGATGTTTCAGATTCGAGAATGAATCTTTTTGAGGAAGAGTGGAATGATACGAGCAGCAAGGCCCAAAATCAGGCTCATGAACTTGATGGGCTCAAATTTCCTTAAAGCCCAATAATGAGGTTGAAGGCCAAGCAAATCTGAGCAAGATTGAACGAGTCCATCCAAGACTTCATACCAAGGCCCTAGATGCACACACTGCCAAAAAATAAAATCAAGATTCATTTTATTATTTTCAAGAAAATCAAGAAACCGAATCTTGGTCCAATTTTGTTGTTTCGAAAAATTTCAAGAATTAAGAAAATAAAAAATTCAAATCTTGGAAATCTTGGTCCAAGAAACAGAATCTTGCGGCCAAGGCGCATTGGATTTCATGTATGAGCTTGAACGAGCCAATTCCGAGAGTGAACAGATCACAAGACCAAGTTTTAGAAAAAATGTCCCACTAAGATGTCTACAAGCACATCCTAAAGTTTGGAAACTAATTTAATTGAATATCAGGCCAAATTATCAAAGTGGCCCAAATTGTAAAATATTTAAATTTTAAGTCCAATTTTATTTTAATATATGGATCATCATGTAAAAATTCAGCCCAAGTAGCCCATTTAATTCTTTTGGTTGAATTCCCATTAAAAGTTCGCACTTGGAATTATTTTTTTATTTGATGAGTTGTCATGTTAGTTATTCTATTAAGGTTAGCAAAATTTATTTTGGGGCCCTATAAGTAGCATAGTCGTTGATAAACTGTAAAAGTAACATATTTTAATCCCACATTTAGTATGCTTTTGGATAATTTAGCCCACAATTTATGTAAAAAGGTGCTCTTAATCCTTTCTTTTCGTGTTTTATACTTAGAAAAGCACCCGAGTACGAAAAGAATGAGAAATGGACTTAAAACGGACCAAATTGGGCCAACCCAAGAAATTGGCACGGCCTGGACTTCAAGTTACACGGCCGTGCCTCGCCAATCATTCAAAGACATGCCCCAAGCACATTTGCATGGCTGTGTCCCAATCGACAGACCTGAAACACGGCCTAAAGTCAACTTACACGGGCGTGTGCCATGGCCGTGCCCCTACTGTGGGAATAAGCAATTTCTCTCAGATTTGGATGCTTGAAGCCAAAGAAACATACTCCTAAGTCCACTTAAACACCTTAATAGTAATCATACTTGAAGGAGGTACTTAGGAGCCAAGTAAAGCATCTAAGGAGCCTATATAAACAACCCAAGGTAGCCGTTCTAAATGAGAGTTTTTTGGGCAGAGTTTTCTGCCAGAGCTTTTATTCAGGGAATTACTCGAAGATAGCCAGTTGATCCATCTCAAGAAGCCAGAGTTCTACTCAAGACAGAGGATCTCCTCTTCAATTTCTTCAAGGGGTTTTAGGGATTTCTTATGTTTTGTTTTATCTTTTCTCTTGATATGTTTTCTTATTTTGTTATGAACTAAACCATTGAGAGATACAAGGGATGAAACCTATGATGGATTTTGTTATTTGATTTCTAAATTATATGATAAGTACTTAGTTTGTTCTTAATTATGTTGCTTAATTAAATCTGATGTGCTTAGGTGGAGGAGGAATAGATCCTGCCTAAGAGTAGATCTAGCATAATTTAGTGGAGTTGATCAAGCGCCTAGAGATAGGGTTACGAGATTTTGCTGGATTAGGGTGAAACCTAATATGGGAATACTTTGATCGATTTACTGCTTCCTTAGGGGGTTATTATAAGAGAACGAGAGTTTCACTAATTAACCTAAGCTTAGACGTTATTCGCCTCGAGAAAGGGTTTAATATAGGTTAGGGAGTCTCACGGATCAAGCTAAGTAAAGAAGTCATATGAATTAAAAGTTAGATAACAAGAGAAGTCATAGGTGGATTCTTCCTGATGGTATCGTCGTAATCAACTGAGTTTTTCCACAGTCTTTTCCCAAAGTTTCGCTCTTTTGTCTTTGCATCTAGTTTAGTTATTAGATTAATAAACCAATCACTCCATATTTCAGGCTAAATAATAGAAAGAAAGTGAGTAGTAGTACTTTTACGTTCCCTTGGGTTCGATAAGATACTCTTGCCTAAACTATACTACTGTTTGATAGGTGCACTTGCCTCGATCGTTGTCATACTTAGTTTACAGGTTCGATCATTCTTTTTATAAATATTAAAACTTGACTGTTTGACACGATCAAGTTTTTGGCACCGTTGCCGGAGAACACTAAAATATTAAGAAAGCTTTATTTCTATTACTTTAGCCATTATTTTATTATTTTTAGTTTAGATTTTTTTTTACACTAAATTTCTTTCTTCTCTTAACAGGTACCTCTAGTTTATGACTAGAAGGAACCCGAGAGGACCTTTAGTGTACGAAAGTGACATTAAAGCTACCGCTCGCAGAAATCGTAGAGAAATTAGACGAGCTCTAGACTACCAAAGAGAAGAACAACAAGACAGATCCAATAATAATCCTTATAGTAACACATATAACGCAGGTTGGAAAAACCACCCAAATTTTTTGTGGGGAGGACAAGGAAATCAAAGGCAGCAACCTCCTCCAAATTATCAAAATCAACCTGTAACATCCCGAAATTGGGCCTAGTAGGATTGGGCCTTGAGCTTTTGGAAGTTAGAATAAATTTTAGTATGGCTTATTTAATGAAGTGGATTAGGTGAGCTTAGCACTTAAGTTATTTAAGTGTTCATTTATAGCACAAGAGGAGTAAGTGGCAAGTTGGTTAAGGAGCTTGAAAGGTAGCTTGAGGTTAGAGGTTCGAGTGGTATGTTTAGCATTTTGAAAGTTTATTTTGTGTATTAGCATTGATGGTAGGTCAAACTTATTTATGAATGTGGACTAATAACTTTTGGTAAGTTGAATTTTTGTTTAAGGAAAACTTAAGTTATGGGATAAGATTCTTAAGGTTATGGAAGGATATCTTAAAGTTATGGTATATTGAGGGGACAAAAGGCTTGGTTTGTGGAAAATGTTTTGGAAACAATTCTTATGCCTTTAGTGGATGTATGTGGACGGCATGGGTGTCTAAGGGGGTAGCCGAATTTTGTTAGGTAGCTTGGGAGGGGAATAGTTGACCAATTCTCCTTTTGAACATCTTTTGCATTTTGTTTTCCTCTCCAAAATCCTTTGTTTGGTAGAATGAGTATTGTACATTTTGTGCAAGTTTTGCTTTTGGTTAGCCTTCATTTTGTTTGAACCAAAATTTATATTTTCTTTCTCTCATCTTTTCCTTTGAAACCGAAAACATCTTTTGCACTTTTTTTTGCACTCTTTCTCCCATCTCTCTTCCTCTTTTCTTACTTTTGGTATTTGCTCAACATCACTTTTTTCTTTTTTTTTATTTTCTTCTTGACCGAACCTCTTTCTTCCCCAAATCCTCTTTTCTTTTCTTTTCTTCCATTATTTCTAAAATCGAATCCTCTCCCTCTCATTCTCATTTTCTTTGCTACTCACATACTCTATTCCTTTTTCTCCATAATATCTTTTGTTATCTTCATTCAAAACCATAGCCGAATCTTCTACTTCCTTGTTAGTATTATTTTTGTTGGCCGAATATTCAAAGGGTAGGTATTCATTTTTGGGTTTTCTTCAATCGGTTTTGAAAGAGAGGCTCTTTGGGACTTTGGAAGCGATTGATTTAAGCCCTATATCTCTCTAGCAATCAAAGGTTGGTAAGTCAAAGGGTAAGGATTCTTGTCGATTCTTCATTCTTTTGAAAGACTAAGTTTTTGGGATTAAAGTGTTGTGGTTTGACCGAATGGCCTTTGTTAATAATTTTTAGTATTGGCCGATTGTAGGGACAAAGTGATCTAGTGCGATAGATCAGATTTTTGGAAGATAGTTCTTGCGTTGGTGAAAGGTGTGTATCTTACACACTTATAACTTGATCCATATTTGTATATATGTATGTTAAATAACTATTCATGTTGTTAAAGCCGAAATGATGAATTTTTGGGATGATACCATGATGGTATGGATGAGGATACGGGTAAGTCCGTTTTGATATGTTGTTAATACATGAGGATTGAAATCATGATCTACGATTTATGAGATTTTGTAATATGATTCATATCAAGGTATATTGACATGATTTGTTTATATTATTGATTCATGTGGGATCAAATGAGTGGAGGGCGATGATATTCGTGTCGGCGGACACGGTGTTTTAGTAACACATTGTGACTACTGGTCACGGAGGTTTGGTACCTCGGAGGTTTGGCACCTCATAGCGTCTCGTCCACGTGGCTTAGCACCACCGTGGGTTGGCCCCACTTTGAGATATGGGATTGGCGCCGATGATTTGGTATCCACGATGGGTTGGCCCCATCATTCGATTTGTGTCTTGGACACGGAGATTTAGTATCTCGGTGATTTGGTATCACATATGTGACTTTGAGTCACCGGTGGTTTAGTACCACCGATGGTTTGGTACCACATGGGGTAGAAAAGGAGTTATGGATGGCTAGGTTGGGTGCATAATACATATATGTTGCTTGTTATAATTTGTGTAAGAATGTGGCATTTACTGGGAGAAGGATTACACTTGAGTTTTGGTGACTCACCTTCTCCTTTAATTTTTTCGGTGACTCGTAGATTGCGGATGAGGCAGGATGGACTCGAGGTGGCCATGCGATGGACATTAGATATAAAGAACTTTGAATTTTAATTATTTTTACATTGGTTTGTTTTATTTAAGATGTAATAAGGCCTCCTAGAATTATTTTTGTTATTCTTTGCATGTTTTGAATGTTTTGTTTAAATTATTTGATGATGTTAAAGCGGATGCACATGTTTTCTCAAATTAAGCATAAAATATTTTAAGGTGCCATTGGGTACATTTGAAGTATGTAAACAATTCGACTCAATAAATATTTTAATCAAATTAAGTATGGTTTTGAACAAAGAGAATTGAAAATGAAAGGCATTTCAACAAAATTTTAAATCGGTTTTAAAATGGTTTTCAAAATGTTTCTCTATAGCAAACCAAATTCGGTCATAACATTTGGGCGGGTTTGGGGTGTTACAAATTAATGTATCGAGCCAGTTCAAAGCTTCATTGTGGGGCCCAAGGCCCAAAAATGTTTTAGTAGGCCTATTTGAAATATTTTGGTTTTGAATAAGCATGGCACCGAGTCTCGGCACCAATCCGCCGGTAAGTACCTCTAACTTTTGTATGGATTATTATTGTAGAAGGGTAGGTAGGGAGCGTAGTTAGTGTGATAGGTGTTGAACCTTAGGACTAGTCCACCCAACAAAACTCATAAGACTTTAATGGCCTAATTAAAACCAACTCGTGACCAAGTCGCGAGTTAGGGTGTGGTAACCTTAGTGCGCATGTCTAGGATTGGATCCGGAAGAGCTTGGTATTTAAGCGGTCCTCGTGACCCACCTTCTCTCAGAGGAATCCTACAGTGCGTAGCTTGTTCACCCTAACCAAGAGGACTCGGTCATAGGCTAAACACACTAAATAAAACCGAAAGGGATTAACCTGTTTATGAAAACTCTAAGTTTTAAAAATCGTTATGATACTCCTATCAATAGCGGTAAAAATTATTTTGGAAAAATCTTCAAAATACTCCCGGTTTACCAAAATTACCAAAATGCCCCTAGTGGCAAAATTATGAAAATGCCCTTGGTTTTAGAGTTACCGAATTACCCTGATTTCAATAAAATCTTCTTACTTTGCAAAAGTAGCCGAAATCTTGTATTTCAAAATATATACACTAACTTTGGAAATTTACAAAATTACCCCTGACTGATAAAATTACCAAAATACCCCTAGTTTTGAAAATTTCACCATACCTTTAAATTGAGAAATTCTCAAAAATACCCCTCAGTTTTAGAAATTACAAAATGTTTTGATTTATTAAAGTTTTCAAATTTCTTCGATTTATTACGAAAATACCCTTGTAGGAAAATGACAAAAATACCCCTGGGTTAGAAACGGACAGAAATGCCCGAAGAGTGCATAAGTATGAAAGGTATTAGGGAATGGATGTACTTTTCTGTGTAAACTAGATAGAAGACTTAAAACCTTGATTGATCGAAAGAATCCCTATTGAGCTTTCCATAAAACTTCTTCGCGAATAACCAAGTGAAACAAATTACTAATCCATAAAATTTTTCTAATCAGATTAAAAGCGCGATAGTTAGAATGAGCTTTAGAGGACGTGGCCGTCGTGGGCCTTGAAGGGGTAGGATGACCGTATCGAACACTCGGTCGGTCGGGGATCCGAGAGCGATATACCACCACCACCCCAACTTTTGGAGTAGAAGAAGCGAGGATCGGATGGTTGATGACGCAGATGTCAAGCGATCTTTGTGGGTTCGGAAAGGGTAGCTGGAATGGGTGGAGGTGGAGGAGCTCAATCGGTACTGAGTGACTTGAGCTAACAGAGCTGAATTTTTTGAGGTGTATCTGGTGTAGCACCAATCTGGTGAGTATTGGCTAGAATCGACAAGAAAGAATCATGGATGAGATAGATTTGACAAATGAGGAGAAAGCGAAAGGCGGTGTCGCTTCTCAAGGATGAGTCATATCGATGGTGGCTCACGGTTCGAGATAGTGCTACTGTGACGATCTTACATGGGATTACTTCAAAGTGCTTTTGGAAGAAATATATGGGCACCAGCTACACTGATGCTCGGAGGAAAGCTTTTCTGGGGTTGGTACAAGGAAATAAGTCTGTGTCAGAATATGAAGCGAAATTCTTGAGACTGAGCCGTTATGCTCAGGGAATTGTGTCAACGGAGCATGATCGGTGTGTCCGCTTTGAAGATGGGTGAGGATGATCTAAGGTTCTTGATTGCTCCACAACAAGAGCGTGAGTTTTCGATCCTAGTGGAAAAGGCTAAAGTAGCCGAAGGGATCAAGGAGTCCATAAGACAGAATCACGAAAAGAATAAATAGAAGAGAGGCTTTGGATCGCCTGGATCGGGCAATAATGTGGAGAAGAGGGCTAGATTTGGGGAATCAGAAAGAGCCACAAAGCCTACTCAGTGGCCACCTCAGTGTGCTAGATGCGGGAAATCCCACTCGGGAGAATGTTTGGCTAGAAGTAGAGGGTGCTTTGAATGTGGATCGTTGGATCACCGTGTAAGGGATTGTCCTCAGAAGTTAGCTAAGAATCACCCAGAGGGTCAGAACCGTGCTCAAGTTAGAAATGAAGGACCACCACAGAGGGGTCGAGGTGCAACTAGAGGAAATGGTAACGGGCGTGGCGAGTCTTGAAGGTCTGAGGCGAGGCAACCAAGGTTGGTTTATGCGGTTGGCCGTCGCGAGGAGGAAGATGTGCCAGATATGACAACGGGTAAGTTTCTTATTTCTGAAATACCCTCAATTGTCTTGTTTGTGGCTACATTAGTTCGCTCTTATGTAGCTAGTAAAGTGTATGGGACTTGGATTATGGACGTAGGGAATGTTTCTAGAAAGTATGATAGATCTTTAAGATCAGAGTGCGCAACAGTAGCGTAGGGTGATGAGTTAAGGATACACAATTGGACGATAGTAAGTAATTTCGAGGACGAAATTATTTTAAGGGGGCTAGAACTGTAACATCCCGAAATTGGGCCTAGTAGGATTGGGCCTTGAACTTTAGGAAGTTAGAATAAATTTTAGTATGGCTTATTTAATGAAGTGGATTAGGTGAGCTTAGCACTTAAGTTAATTTAAGTGTTCATTTATAGCACAAGAGGAGTAAGTGGCAAGTTGGTTAAGGAGCTTGAAAGGTAGCTTGAGGTTAGAGGTTCGAGTGGTATGTTTAGCATTTTGAAAGTTTATTTTTGTGTATTAGCATTGATGGCCGGTCAAACTTATTTATGATAGGTGGACTAATAACTTTTGGTAAGTTGAATTTTTGTTTAAGGAAAACTTAAGTTATGGGATAAGATTCTTAAGGTTATGGAAGGATATCTTAAAGTTATGGTATATTGAGGGGACAAAAGGCTTGGCTTGTGGAAAATGTTTTGGAAACAATTCTTATGCCTTTAGTGGATGTATGTGGACGGCATGGGTGTCTAGGGGGGTAGCCAAATTTTGTTAGGTAGCTTGGGAGGGGAATAGTTGGCCAATTCTCCTTTTGAACATCTTTTGCATTTTTGTTTTCCCTCTCCAAAAATCCTTTGTTTGGTAGAATGAGTATTGTACATTTTGTGCAAGTTTTGCTTTTAGTTAGCCTTCATTTTGTTTGAACCAAAATTTATATTTTCTTTCTCTCATCTTTTCCTTTGAAACCGAAAACATCTTTTGCACTTTTTTTGCACTCTTTCTCCCATCTCTCTTCCTCTTTTCTTACTTTTGGTATTTGCTCAACATCACTTTTTCTTTTTTTATTTTCTTCTTGGTAGAACCTCTTTCTTCCCCAAATCCTCTTTTCTTTTCTTTTTTCCATTATTTCTAAAATCGAATCCTCTCCTCTCATTCTCATTTTCTTTGCTACTCACATACTCTATTCCTTTTTCTCCATAATATCTTTTGTTATCTTCATTCAAAACCATAGCCGAATCTTCTACTTCCTTGTTAGTATTATTTTTGTTGGCCGAATATTCAAAGGGTAGGTATTCATTTTTGGGTTTTCTTCAATCGGTTTTGAAAGAGAGGCTCTTTGGGACTTTGGAAGCGATTGATTTAAGCCCTATATCTCTCTAGCAATCAAAGGTTGGTAATTCAAAGGGTAAGGATTCTTGTCGATTCTTCATTCTTTTGAAAGACTAAGTTTTTGGGATTAAAGTGTTGTGGTTTGGCCGAATGGCCTTTGTTAATAATTTTTAGTATTGGCGATTGTAGGGACAAAGTGATCTAGTGCGATAGATCGGATTTTTGGAAGATAGTTCTTGCGTTGGTGAAAGGTGTGTATCTTACACACTTATAACTTGATTCATATTTGTATATATGTATGTTAAATAACTATTCATGTTGTTAAAGCGAAATGATGAATTTTGGGATGATACCATGATGGTATGGATGAGGATCTGGTAAGTCCGTTTTGATATGTTGTTAATACATGAGGATTGAAATCATGATCTACGATTTATGAGATTTTGTAATATGATTCATATCAAGGTATATTGACATGATTTGTTTATATTATTGATTCATGTGGGATCAAATGAGTGGAGGCGGTGATATTCGTGTCGGCGGACACCGGTGTTTTAGTAACACATTGTGACTATGGTCACTAGAGGTTTGGTACCTCTAGAGGTTTGGCACCTCATAGCGTCTCGTCCACGTGGCTTAGCACCACCGTGGGTTGGCCCCACTTTGAGATATGGGATTGACGCCGGTGATTTGGTATCCACGATGGGTTGGCCCCATCATTCGATTTGTGTCTTCGGACACGGAGATTTAGTATCTCCGGTGATTTGGTATCACATATGTGACTTTGAGTCACCGGTGGTTTAGCACCACCGGTGGTTTGGTACCACATGGGGTAGAAAAGGAGTTATGGATGGCTAGGTTGGGTGCATAATACATATATGTTGCTTGTTATAATTTGTGTAAGAATGTGGCATTTACTCGGGAGAAGGATTACACACTGAGTCTTGGTGACTCACCTTCTCCTTTAATTTTTTTCGGGTGACTCGTAGATTGCGGATGAGGAACCAGATGGACTCGAGGTGGCCATGCAGTGGACATTAGATATAAAAGAACTTTGAATTTTAATTATTTTTCTGTTGGTTTGTTTTATTTAAGATGTAATAAGGCCTCCTAGAATTATTTTTGTTATTGTTGCATGTTTTGAA
Organism: Gossypium rotundifolium; assembly: GCA_025506655.1. NCBI lineage: Eukaryota > Viridiplantae > Streptophyta > Magnoliopsida > Malvales > Malvaceae > Gossypium > Gossypium rotundifolium. The sequence goes on from CP106722.1 coordinate 151,972,454, forward strand.
TGTTTTGTTTAAACTATTTGATGATGTTAAAACGGATGCACATGTTTTCTCAAATTAAACGCAAAATATTTTAAGGTGCCATCGGGTACATTTGAAGTCTGTAAACAATTCGACTCAATAAATATTTTTAATCAAATTAAGTATGGTTTTGAACAAAGAGAATTGAAAATGAAAGGCATTTCAACAAAATTTTAAATCGGTTTTAAAATGGTTTTCAAAATGTTTTCTCTGTAGCAAACCAAATTCGGTCATAACGTTTGGGCCGGGTTTGGGGTGTTACACAACCATATCCACAAGAGAAGCAATCAAACCTCGAAGAGATGCTGACGAAATTCATGGTAGCCACAGACTCTCGTTTCCAAAAGACTGAAGCAACACTTGATGAATAACAAAAATCGATCAAAGGGATCGAGAATAAATTTGGAGAACTTACTAAGTCAGTGGGACATCTTATGAAGCTGATTTTTGAACATCAACAAGGACGTCTACCAAGCAACACAGAATTAAACCCAAAAGAACAGATCCAAGCCATCATAGCTCAAGAGGGTGCAAAAGTAGACGAGCACACCACGGCACAAGAAACTAAGGAAGAAAAAGGTAAAATAGAGGTAGCACATGAAAAGCCAAAACCAATAATCAAAGAATACAAACCTTGCATACCTTATCCCGAAGCATTGAAAGGAGACGATTCAGAGGAACAGTTTGGTAAGTTTCTTAAACTTTTAAAGAAATTACATATTAACTTACCCCGTCTTGAAGCTCTTTTCCAGATGACAGACTCGAGGAAATTTTTAAGACAACTCTTGACAAACAAATGTAAAATAGACGAAGAGCACCACGTGGAACTAAACGCAACATGCTCGGTAATGTTACAAAATAGACTACCGCAGAAACAAAAAGATCTAGCTAGTTTTACAATTCCATGCTTAGTTGGTAGTTTAACTATTGATAATGCGTTAGCTAATCTAGGGGCAAGTATAAATGTCATGCCTTATGCATTGTTTAAAAGACTAGGTCTAGGGAAGCCCAAACAAACTAGGATGAGTATTCAACTAGCTGATAAAACTGTTAGAATTCCTAGAGGCATCATTGAAGATGTTCTTGTAAAAATCGATAAATTTGTCTTCCCAGTAGATTTTTTTGTTTTAGACATGGATGAGGATAATTCAATCCCCTTAATTCTAGGAAGACCTTTTCTATCAACTACCAAGACTGAAATTGATGTTGCCACAGACGAGCTCATACTTTGCGTAGGAGATGAATCGATTAAGCTTCAAGCTCTTGACTCGGCCAGAACAAAAGATGATGAAGGTAAGAAAGTCACTTCAATAGATAATCAAATTGTTCAACTTTCATCACATGGAACACCACATAAAGACAACCTTAAGCTAACTCATAAGTCCCAAAACAACAAAGAAGAATCATACAAGGGACAAGACCTTAGGCTTGACAAGTTTAAAGAGTAGAAGATACAAGTCAAAGAAAAGCCGGATCCACAAGAAGTAAAACCAAAGGAACCACCAGAAAAACTCGTAGGGACATTAAATCACTTCAAAACAGGATACCAGGTACTATTAGACAAAGCCGTTCCTCACATCTCTTCAACAAACTTGAGAGCGAAGGGAGAAGTCTCGCTTAAGGTACACGATATCTCCCCGCACGGAATAGTCAAGGTAAGCAAATCAACATTCAGAGCTTTTAAGGTAAAAGCTTCTCGACCTAAACTTTGTCAAGAAACTAAAACTGTAAGTATGAGGGAAGATATTCAAACCTTTAAACCTCCCTAAAAATTTCAAATACAAGGAAAGTCTAGCTTAAGACTATAAATGAGCGCTTTCGGGAGGCAACCCGAATACTAACACTTTTTATTTTCAGTTTCTTTCCCTTTCTTCTTTCTTTTTTTCTATTAAACCAAGAATGCAGAATTTCAAGGTCACACGGCCATACACACGACCGTGTTCGTGGCTGTGTGGACCACCGGAATCCTCGTACTGATATGGCAGAGTCCGTGTAAATTAGGCCAACCACCCTCCGACATCACGGATCCAACCACCCTCCCCCATAGGCACCAAAAAATTAACACGGTCGTGCCCCACGACTGTGCAAGGCTACTGACTTATCAAGCACGGCCACAACACGCCCGTGTGTCACACTCGTGCCCATATACTGACTTTACAAACACGGGCATGATAGGCTAAAACACGGGCGTGGACGAATGACACACTTCACAACACAGCCGTATGATGCAGCCGTGTAATGCAACACACCCTCGGTCTACGGGTGTGGGAACGAGCCAGATTTGACCACCTATTTAAACCCCACAGCCCTCTCCTTTCCAATTAATTTCTTCTCTCATTCTTTCCTCCTTCTTTCAAATTTCTCTCATTCCTTTAAGATAGTGTCCAAACTCTTGAGCTACACTAAAATCGTGCCGAAGAAGCGTGTAACATCCTGAAAAGGGCCTATGCATTTTCAGTTTAATTGTATGAAATGACAAGTTTAAGCACTAAGAATAAATTTTGATATTTTGGAAACACGAACATTTTGGAAACTTGAACATTTTGGAAACACGAACATTTTGGAAATGATCCAAAATGGAAACACAACATTTTGGAAACTTAAAATGTAAGAAAATTGGCAAATTCTGAGCCGATCGAAAATTTTAGGAAACTTAGAAACGATGCAGAAATGTCAAATTTTAAAGTTTAAAATAGGAAATAAGGGCAAGATGGCCTTAAAAGAAAAAGTTGGTAAAGTTTGACACACAAACAGGCTTGGAAAAGTGGCTGAAGATGTCACTTAGGGCCTATGGAAATGGCGCCACATGCGAGGTGTTGGGCACGAGTTCGAAGTCACTTGGGAAGCAAATAAAAGGGAGTTTTATTTTTGCTTCCAAGGCTAAGGGATAAAAGGGAGTTTTATTTTTGCTTCCAAGGCTAAGGGGTGGACGGCACAAGCCTTCTAGAAAGGAGGTGTTTTAATTCCATAAATATGTGATTAATAAGGGATAAATAAGGAATTTTAAATTTGGATTATTTGAGGAGATAATTGATGGATTAAATGCTTTTATTTTTAGATAAAGGAGATAATATTATCTTAAGGAAGAGTGGTGGCCAAGTCAAGGACTCTTGGCCTAGCAAATTCGGCTAAAGAAGGAGAACCAAAGTCTTTTCTCTCATCTTTTCCAAGTAGCCAAAAATTCCCTAGCTCTCTCCCCCTCTCTGCCGAATTTTTCTTTAGGCAAAATCCATCTCTTCTTCTTCTATTTTCTTCTCCTCTCCTTTGCTATTGTCGAGCCAAAACACTCTTTGATCCCTGATTAAAACTCCATAGCCGAAACTCTGTGACTCTAGGCAAGGAAACAATCGATCAAAGCATTAAAGGTAAGGCTAAGCATTAATCAAGTTCTTTCTTTTTCCATTTCTTAGAAGAGAAGGGTCTAATCCCTATTTTTGTCTTATGGCCGAATCTATAAGGATCTCTCAGGTTCTTTTTACAACAGTTGAATACAAGGAGGAATCTTTCGGGAAATTCGAGGATCTAAGGTAAGATAAATATATTTGGTTAAAGGTTATGATTTATATGTTAAATTAAATTTAACATATGATGCTAGGGATGTCGACAGTGCTATAAGGCAAGGAATCCTTTTCAGATTTGGAATTTGTAAGGTAGGTGATATTCGGCCAAGGCTTGTTTTTTTTTGATATTTAGGATTATTTCCCATTATTTCAAAAGCCGAAAACTGACATGGTTACATGGCTAGTGTTAGCCGATTTCAAGGAAAAGGAATACTAGCAATTTTGGGACTTGATTCTGAGACATCCAAATTAACAAACAAGGTAAGTAATACAAATCCTACTAGGATTTGGTTTTCTTTAAGCCAAATAGGTTTGTTAATATGCTTTAATGATTGGCCGAATATAGGAGTTAAAAATCTAGATCGGTAGATCGTTCTTCGGGATCTCAAGGAATCCAATAAGCGAATCAGGTGTGTACCCATACTAATCTTCAATAAATTATATGGCAATTATTAACTATATGAATATGCATAAGAATGTGAATGTGGTTAAGTACCACAAATGTGGTGAGAAGTACTCAGGTACGTTTCCTACTTTTGATAGGATAACGAATATGATATATTATGAACACGTGAATAGGAACATGAATGAGAAATATGTATGTTATATAATTTATGGGGCATTCGGGATCTATGTGAAAGGGAAGAAGGTGTTGACTTGGTCTCACTAGCGAATATGGTGACTACGGTCACAAAATTTGAATATGGTAACCGGTTACATTATCGAATTTGGTAACCGGTTACATTACTTGAATATGGTGTTTAATGACACAAATGATATGGGCGATGAGCACGTCATCGTAGCGATCGCCTTCGATGGTGTGTAGCGGATGGAGGTTGACTTAGTAGTCCCACGGTGTGGTGGCGAGTGTACGGTGGTGTGTAGCGGATGGACAAATAGGCTTGGGTTTGGGTTGCATCATCATTTATTTTATATGAATATGAATTTGATATGAACATGTATTCTGATTAGTTGAATGTTAGTCTTGTGTGCACATTGAGTCTGTTGACTCACCCATTGTGGGAACTATTTTCGGTGATGAGCAGGTTTGAATGGGACGGTAGACCTTGAGGTGGCCATGTTTCATTTGAAGATTTGATTTGATTTGGACTTTATTTCTTTTGATTACATTTAATTTTATTTTTTTGGGTTTACTTGATGTAATAAGGCCATAATGCCCAAGTGGATTTCTTTATTTTTGCTTTACTTTTAAATATTGTGCTAAGAACTATTTTGGATGTAAGTAAGTACAAAATTTATTTCTCTAAAAAATAAACCTAAAATTATTTTGTCACTTTACTTAAATTGGATTTACAAGATTAATTAAATGGGTTTCCAATCTAAGCCCAACTCAAAATAATAGTTTTCTAAAATTTTACAAATTTTCTCTAAGTGTGAAAATTTTTGAAACCGATTTACTTTAGGAACATACCAGATCCGGTTCGGGCTCGTGGTAGGGTGTGGGGTGTTCGATTTGGTATCGAGCCCAATTTTAAACTCTCGGCACTGTGGGCTAAGGCTCAAAACGTTTTCAAAGCGAGCCAAATGATTATCTTTGAAAAATAAGCGGGTTTTACGGCATGGCACCTAAGTCTCAGGCCATGATCCACCGGTAAGCACCCTAACTATATGTGTAATTACGTGAAGCTGTTTAAGGGTAGAAAAGGCATGGAGCGTAGAATAGAATGATAGGAACTTGAACTATAGGATTAGACTACTCAAGCATAAAACCACATAAGACTTAATGCCTTGAACAAACCTATGGCTAAGTCCTTGAGCTAGTGGTGTGGTAACCCCATGCGCATGTCTAGGATTGGATCCGAAAGAGCTTGGTATTTAAGCATCCTAGTGACTCACCTCCTCTTGCAGAATCCTACAGTGCGTAGCTTCGGTTCACCCTAACTCGGAGGGCTCGGTGGTGTGGCAACCTCATGCGCATGTCTAGGAATGGTTTCGTGGGAGCTTGGTATTTAAGCGATCCGCGTGACTCACCTCCTCTCCACTCGAATCTGCACAGTGCGTAGCTTTGGTTCACCACGACCAAGAGGGCTCGGTCATAGGCTAAACATAATGACTAAAACCCGAAAGGGAACTAGCCATGTTTAAAAAAAAAGAGAACAAAACAACAAACCCCAGTTTTAAAATTCTCAAAACTTTCTTTGAAGTTGAGGAAACCATCTTTACAAAGAAAAAAAATTGAAAAATTTCTAATTTGTGAAAATTACAAAAATGCCCTAGTGGTAAAATTACCAAAATGCCCCGGTTATAAAGCGTTCAACTACTCAATGACTTTACCAAAATGTCATTATTTTATAAACATTAAAAACCCTAATTTGTAAAATATCAAAATACCTTGATTTTAGAAAATTACAAAATTGCCCTAACTTACAAAATTACCAAAATGACCACGATTTCTAAAATTTTGCAACATCCCCATTTTGGAAGGAACAATTTTCAAAAAGAACCCTCAAAGTTTTACAACTTTCAAAATATCCTTGACTTATAAAATTTTACAAATTTACACTTTTTTGTGAAAAATTACCAAGATACCCCTGAGGTCGAAAATTATCGAAATACCCCCGGATTTCAAAATTTTTCCAAATTACCCTGAGACTTCGAAATTTTCAAAATACTTTTTGGCAAAAACACCTAAGAACATTTTTCTTCTGAAAAATTACGAAAATGCCCCTGTAGGATAAAATTACGAAAATACCCCTGGGTAGTGGAAAACAACAACAACGAAAACTACTAGCGTTTCTCCGAATGAGCGAAAGTTCATACTTGTTTGATGGATGAATGAATGAATGGAAAAGGCGTGTGTTTGTATGAATACGAAAGAACCACTCTTAAATTTCTTTTCATAAAACTCATTCGCGGGTAAATAAGTGGAACAATGACTAATCCATAAAATTTCTTAATCAGTTCTCGACGCTAGAAAATGAGCTCTAGAGGACGTGGTCGTCATGGATGAGGTAGAGGAAGGATGACTGTGTCGAAACCCGTTAGATCGGGTCAAGGGTCCGACAATGAAATACCACCGCCACTACCACCCCCCCATTTATTAATGTTGAGCAGCGAGGCTCGAAGCGGGGAAGATCTTTGTGTCGCGGTGTCTTTGCGAGTTTTGGAATTGGTGGCGGTCAGGGAGGAAATTCAGAAATCGTAAGTCTGTGCCTGAACGGCTCCGAGCAAATGGAGCTCAAATGTTTCGAGGAGTATTCTGAGTGGCACCAGTCTGGTGAGTCTTGGTTGGAAGCAATGGAGCGCATCATGGATGAGCTCGATCTGACTCCAGAGGAAAAGTTGAAAGGATGGTGGCATTGTTACACGATAAAGCGTATCGATGGTGGTTAAGCTATGCGAGATGGTGCTATGGCGGAGGATCGACACAGGAATATGTTAAGGAGGCATTCGGAAGAAATATGTGGGAACCGGTATCTGAGACAAGCAAAGGAAAGCTTTTAGAGGGGTGGTTCAAGGAACAAGTCCGTAGCGGAATATGAGGTAGAATTTACGAGGTTGAGTCGTTATGCTCGAGGTGTAGTGGCGACTGAACATGAACGATGTGTCCATTTTGAGGACGGACTGAGAGACGACCTGAGACTGTTGATAGCACCGCATCAGGAGTGGGAATTCTCAGCTTTGGTGGAAAAGGCCAAAGTGGCCGAGGGAATCAAAGATTCTACCAAGCGGTGTGGATAAGAATAAGCCTAAGAGAGGTTTTGGACCATTTGGAATGGTTCATAAGAGGCCTAGGGTTGACGGGCCACGAAATCAACAAAATTTGATGCAGGTGGCGATGCAGACGCCTTGTGAGCATTGTGGAAAGAGGCACTTGGGAGTCTTTGGAGAAAGACGGAGGATGTTTCAAGTGTGGGTCCAAGGACCATATGCTTGAGGATTGTCTCAAGCAACCGGATGAGAGTCGGCCGTGATCTGGAGGGCTAGCCAGATTGGTAGAGGAGGCGGTGACCTCAGCGGGTCGTGGTTCGGCTAATGTGAGGTAATGGTGCTGGTAGAGGCCGTGGAGCACAGGACCGAGGTGCTACTAATGTTAATGCAGAAGCAAGACAATTGGGTTTGGTTTATGCGGTTTGTCGAAGGGAAGATGGAGACGCGCCGGATGTTATAACTGGTACGTTCTTTATTCATGACAAGCCCTATTTTGCTCTTATTGATGTGGGCTCGACCCATTCTTATGTTGCATGTAGTGTAGTGGAAACATTAGGCCTAGACTCTGAACTCTCTGATAGGCAGATGACGGTAGTAAGCCCATTAGGCCAAACTGTAGTGGTAGATAAGATCTTCGAGAATGTACCCTAGAGATTAGGGAGTGAACTTTGAGGCAGACTTAATGGAGTTACCCTTCAGAGAGTTTGAACTTATACTCGAAATGGATTGGCTAGTAGAACATCGAGCCGTATTGGATTGTGCGGCTAAACGTATGGAACTAAAAACCCCAAAAGATGAAGTGGTAGTAATGATCGGAGAAAGGAGGAACTACTTGTCTAACGTAGTTTGGGCACTGAAGGCTGAGAAGATGGTTAAGAAAGGTTGCAAGGCATTCCTAGCCTTCGTAACTACGATAGGTGGAAAGGAAGAAGGTATTAATGGAGTTAGGATAGTAAGGACTTCGTGGATGTGTTTCGGAGGAATTACAGAATACCCTAGACAGGGAGGTAGAATTTGGAATTGATTTGCTACTCGGAGCGACTTTCGTGTCAATCGCTCCATACCGAATGGTGCCAAAGGAGTTAGTGGAGCTCAAGGCTCAAATCCAAGAACTGTTGGATCATGGGTTCATCCGACCCAATGTGTCTCTGTGGGGAGCACCGGTCCTATTTGTGAAGAAGAAGGACGAAACTATGCGTATGTGCATAGATTATCGTCAATTGAATAAGCTGACCATTAAGAACAAGTATCCTTTGCCAAGGATCGATGACTTGTTTGATCAGCTGAAGGGAGCCGCAATGTTTTCAAAGATCAACTTAAGGTCGGGATATCATCAGTTGAAGGTGAAGGAGGCTGATATCCATAAGACTGCTTTTAGGACAAGATACGGCCATTTTGAGTTTGTGGTGATGCCATTTGGGTTGTGAGCGCTCGGTAGCGTTCATGGATATGATGAATTGGGTTTTCCAACCCTACTTGGATAGGTTAAATCGTTGTGTTCATCGACGATATTGTGGTGTACTCGAAGTCGGAGGAGGAGCATGATGAGCATCTCCGAGTTGTGTTGGAAGTGTTAAGGAGAAGAAGCTCATGCCAAATTCAGAAGTGTGAGTTTTGGCTTAAGGAGGTGGCATTCTTAGGACATGTGGTATCCACAGAAGGAATAAGAGTAGATCCTAGGAAGATTGAAGCAGTGTTGGATTGGAAACCACCTAGATCCGTGGCTGAAATCCAAAGTTTCCTAGGCTTGGCAGGCTATTACAGAAGGTTTGTGGAAGGATTCTCGTCAATAGCCGCGCCTTTAACAAAGTTGCTAAGGAAGGAAGTACCCTTTAAATGGACTAATAAGTAGCAGGAGAGCTTTGAAAAGCTTAAGAAGGTGCTGACGGAAGCTCCAATGTTAATTCAGCCGGAGGCAGGAAAAGATTTTGTGGTGTACTGTGACGTTTAGCATACGGGGTTAGGGCGTGTGCTAATGCAAGATGGAAAAGTAGTCGCTTATCGTCCACGACGACTAAGGCCTCATGAGGTTAACTACCCAACTCATGACTTGAACCGGCAGATGGTTTTTGCCCTTAAGGTTTGGAGGCACTACCTTTATGGAGAAAGGTCAGTTATCTACAGACCACAAAAGTCTTAAGTACTTGTTGACTCGAAGGAGTTGAACTTAAGGCAACGAAGGTGGGTGGAATTGTTGAAGGACTACGACTGTTCGATAGAATATCATCCGGGCAAGGCGAATGTGGTAGTCGATGCCCTGAGTAGGAAGGTTGTGTCAGATCTAAGGGCTTTGTTTGCTCATTTAAGTCGTATGATGATGAAACCACATTGGCGGAGTTACAAGTCAAGCCCACTGGTGAAGGAGGTGAAAGAGGACGGTTGGTCGATAAGGACTTAAATACTAAGTTCTGACAGAAATGCTGACAAGGAGGATTAAGGGACTATGGCGTCAGCGATGAAGAAGTATTGTGCTACAAGGGAAAGGTTTGTATCTTGGGGATAAGGAGTTGAGACAAAAGATTCTTCAAAAGCGTATGGTAGCCCTTATGCTATGCATCCGGAGGCATCAAGTTGTATAGAGATCTAAGGAACAATTTTGGTGGTGCGATTTGAAGCGAGAGGTGATGAATTTGTGGGAAATGTTTGGCGTGTCGACAAGTTAAGGCTTAACACCAAGTCCCATCGAGATTGCTTCAACCAATCGAAGTTCCCCAATGGAAGTGGGAAAGAATTACCATAGACTTCGTTAGTGGGCTTCCCCTTACGCCTACTAAGAAGGACTCGGTATGGGTGATAGTGGACCATTTGACCAAGTCCGCACACTTTATCCCAGTAAGAATGGATTATTCTCTTCAGAAGTTGGCTAAGTTATGTATGGCAGAGATTGTGAGGTTACATGGAGTACCAATGTCAATCATCTCTGATAGAGACCCAAGGTTTACGTCTCGATTTTGGAAGGCACTTCATCAAGCCTTAGGCACTAGGTTGGACTTCACCATGGCGTTTCATCCACAATCCGACGGGCAGTCTGAACGAGTTATACAAGTGTTGGAGGATATGTTGAGAGGCTGTGTAATGGATTTTCGAGGAAGTTGGAAAGATTACTTGCCTTTAGCTGAGTTTGCCTACAACAACAGCTATCAGGCTAGCATTCGGATGGCACCATATGAAGCATTGTATGGCCGGAAGTGTAGAACACCTACTTGTTGGACTGAGTTAGGAGAACGTCGAGTTTTGGGACTGGAATTAGTGGCGGCGAGGAAAAGGTTGAGTTAATTAGACGCGGTTGAAGGAAGCCTCGATAGGCGAAGTTATCTGTGAGACCTTAAGCGGAAGGAAATAGAGTTTGAAGTGGGAGATCAAGTATTCTGAAAATCTCGCCTTGGAAGAAGGTAATGAGGTTGATCGAAAAGGAAGTTAAGCCCAAGGTTTATAGGGCCTTATCGAGTCTTGAAGCGAGTTGGGCCGGTGGCATACCAATTGGAGTTGCCACCAGAGTTGCAGCGGATGCACGACGTATTCCATGTATCTATGCTACGTCGCTACAGATCGGACCCATCTCATGTGGTACCTATTGAAGAGGTGGAACTAAGGCCAGACTTATCCTACGAGGAAGAGCCGATTCGAATCTTGGAACGTGATGTGAAAGTATTACGAAGGAAGTCCGTACCTCTAGTCAAAGTGTTATGGCGTAATCATGGAACGGAAGAAGCTTCGTGGGAGTCAGAGGAGACCATGCGACAGCAATACCCTCAATTATTTTAGTTAGGAAATTTTGGGGACTAAATTTTGTTTAAGGGGGTAGAACTGTAACATCCTGAAAAGGGCCTATGCATTTTCAGTTTAATTGTATGAAATGACAAGTTTAAGCACTAAGAATAAATTTTGATATTTTGGAAACACGAACATTTTGGAAACTTGAACATTTTGGAAACACGAACATTTTGGAAATGATCCAAAATGGAAACACAACATTTGGAAACTTAAAATGTAAGAAAATTGGCAAATTCTGAGCCGATCGAAAATTTTAGAAAACTTAGAAACGATGCAAAAATGTCAAATTTTAAAGTTTAAAATAGGAAATAAGGGTAAGATGGCCTTAAAAGAAAAAGTTGGTAAAGTTTGACACACAAATAGGCTTGGAAAAGTGGCCTGAAGATGTCACTTAGGGCCTATGGAAATGGCGCCACATGCAGGGTGTTGGGCCTGAGTTCGAGTCACTTGGGAAACAAATAAAAGGGAGTTTTATTTTTGCTTCCAAGGCTAAGGGGTGGACGGCACAAGCCTTCTAGAAAGGAGGTGTTTTAATTCCATAAATATGTGATTAATAAGTGATAAATAAGGGATTTTAAATTTAGATTATTTGAGGAGATAATTGATGGATTAAATGCTTTTATTTTTAGATAAAGGAGATAATATTATCTTAAGGGAGAGTGGTGGCCAAGTCAAGGACTCTTGGCCTAGCAAATTCGGCTAAAGAAGGAGAACCAAAGTCTTTTCTCTCATCTTTTCCAAGTTGCCGAAAATTTCCTAGCTCTCTCCCCTCTCTGCGAATTTTCTTTAACCAAAATCCATCTCTTCTTCTTCTATTTTCTTCTCCTCTCCTTTGCTATTGTCGAGCTAAAACACTCTTTGATCCCTGATTAAAACTCCATAGCCGAAACTCTGTGACTCTAGGCAAGGAAACAATCGATCAAAGCATTAAAGGTAAGGCTAAGCATTAATCAAGTTCTTTCTTTTTCTATTTGCCGAAAGAGAAGGGTCTAATCCCTATTTTTGTCTTATGGCTGAATCTATGAGGATCTCTCAGGTTCTTTTTACAACAGTTGAATACAAGGAGGAATCTTTTGGGAAATTTGAGGATCTAAGGTAAGATAAATATATTTGGTTAAAGGTTATGATTTATATGTTAAATTAAATTTAACATATGATGCTAGGGATGTCGACAGTCTTTATAAGGCAAGGAATCCTTTTGATTTGGAATTTGTAAGGTAGGTGATATTCGCCAAGGTTTGTTTTTTTTTTTGATATTTAGGATTATTTCCCATTACTTCAAAAGCCGAAAGCGACATGGTTACATGGCTAGTGTTAGCCGATTTCAAGGAAAAGGAATACTAGCAATTTTGGGACTTGATTCTGAGACATCCAAATTGACAAACAAGGTAAGTAATACAAATCCTACTAGGATTTGGTTTTCTTTAAGCCAAATAGGTTTGTTAATATGCTTTAATGATTGGCCAAATATAGGAGTTAAAATCTAGATCGGTAGATCGTTCTTGAGATCTCAAGGAATCCAATAAGCGAATCAGGTGTGTACCCATACTAATCTTCAATAAATTATATGGCAATTATTAACTATATGAATATGCATAAGAATGTGAATGTGGTTAAATACCACAAATGTGGTGAGAAGTACTCAGGTACGTTTCCTACTTCTGATAGGATAACAAATATGATATATTATGAACACGTGAATAGGAACATGAATGAGAAATATGTATGTTATATAATTTATGGGGCATTCGGGATCTATGGAAAAGGGGAAGAAGGTGTTGACTTCGGTCTCACCAACGGAATATGGTGACTACGGTCACAAAATTTGAATATGGTAACCGGTTACATTATCCGAATTTGGTAACCGGTTACATTACTTGAATATGGTGTCTAATGACACAAATGATATGGGCGATGAGCACGTCATTGCAATGACGCCTTCGATGGTGTGTAGCGGATGGAGGTTGACTTAGTAGTCCCACGGTGTGGTGGCGGTGCTGGTGGTATGTAGCGGATGGACAAATAGGCTTGGGTTTGGGTTGCATCATCATTTATTTTATATGAATATGAATTTGATATGAACATGTATGCACGATTTGTTGAATGTTAATCTTGTGTGCACATTGAGTCTGTTGACTCACCCATTGTGGGAACTATTTTCGGTGATGAATAGTGACGGACCGGGACGGAGACCTTGAGGTGGCCATGTTTCATTTGAAGATTTGATTTGATTTGGACTTTATTTCTTTTTCAATTACATTTAATTTTATTTTTTTTTGGGTTTACTTGATGTAATAAGGCCATAATGCCCAAGTGGATTTCTTTATTTTGCTTTACTTTTAAATATTGTGCTAAGAACTATTTTGGATGTAAGTAAGTACAAAATTTGTTTCTCTAAAAAAATAAACCCTAAAATTATTTTGTCACTTTACTTAAATTGGATTTACAAGATTAATTAAATGGGTTTCCAATCTAAGCCCAACTCAAAATAATAGTTTTCTAAAATTTTACAAATTTTCTCTAAGTAACAAAAATTTTTGAAACTGGTTTACTTTAGGAACATACCAGATCCGGTTCAGGCTCGTGGGCTGGGTGTGGGTTGTTTCAAAGCGTAAGAAGGTAAGCATTGGCTCCTTAAAGGAGACCCCAACACATAAGGATATGTCGACAGCTTCAGCTATTCGACACGTCAAGGGTCTCCGAAACCATTTTGGTTCTATTTTTCTTTTCTCTTCTCCTTTATTTCCCTTATCTATAGTTCTCTTCTGCTTAATTTAATTCCCTTCATCCTAGTTTCTTGGTTTTAGGTTCTAAAGGCTACTTGGGAATCACGTGCCACATCCTTAAAGGTCACACCCACCTCGCGAACCATCCAACAATAAGGACTCCTTAGTCTATTAGTCTTTTCTTTCAACTTCAGTTTTCTTCTTGGTCTCCTTCTCTTTATTTCCTTTATCTTTAATTATGATATTAGTATATTATTAATGTTTCTTTAGATTTCTTGGCTATATTTTTGCAGGCAACCCAATTTCTTTATCTAGCACAAAGATCGTCGGTAGACACCCCACCAGACCGGCCCCTCCAACTTATATTTCTCTGCCATCCTACCGAAAATCACCAAAAATTTAGGAAGTGGCACTCTATCCCTCTCTTTTGATCTTATATTAATTGTTATTACCTATCTTTGTACATTGAGGGCAATGTACATCTTAAGTGTGGGGGGATAAAAGTGCCTAACTTTTTGCATAATTCTCAATTTAATGCCTAATTTTTCATTAATCCTGAATTTTAAACTTGTTCAAAAGTATTTTTCTCATATTACTAATTAGGATGAAATTTCTAATGATTTATGATTATTATTGATAAGTTTTAGAGCAAATCATTGATAATTGTGCATTGATGATTAAATTTGAAGAATACTAGAGAATTGAGCATGATAAGTCTACTTTCTAAAAATTAAAAATTAATAGGTCATTGAACTGAATTTGAGTACTACCTTGAAATTTGGAATTTATAATGATTGATGTCAAAAACACTCATAATTTTTGTGAGATTTTGAGCCTTATAGAGCATATATTCTTCTTCATGCTGACCTTATTGATTATGAGTGTGTCAACTTTGAACTGTTATTCTAGAACTTGCTTCGTTTATACATGTCGAGACCACATTAATGTTTTGATATACTGAGATGATAAAGGCACCTCGGTTTAACCCACTTACTCCATAAAAACCCCACCTTCACAAATTAACCCCTAGTGAACCCCGTTGAATCCTAACTGTAACACCCCAAACCTGGCCCACGCGTTACGAGTGGATTTGGCATGTCACATGAGTAAAACATGTTAATCCTTTTTATTCGTACTAAAAAGTTGCTTCATTAAAAACAAGAAAGAAAAGAAAAAAAAATCAAGTTTGATTTGATAAATTGATAAAATTGAACTACTAATCTTTTGAAACCATGGCTTTTGTAAACAATATTGAAAATTTGAAAGGAAGAACTAGGTCATTTGAAAATGGTATCGAGGTTTGAGAGAGAATATCTATCTTTGAAATATTTGTAAATGTTTATAAAAATATTAATTGTTAATTGATTTTATAAATCCATAATTAAGTTTTCCAAAAATTTTCTTTTAAAAACAATTTAAGAAAACTAAACCATCCCAACAATAAAGTTAAAATAATCCAAAGGCCTTATTACAACTTAATTTAAAATATCAAATTACTTAAAAATACTTAAAAGAAATCCGAAGTTCAAATAACCATTATTCGTAGTATGGCCTCCACTTAGTCGTCCTCGGCCCAAGCCTCCATCATTTATCATTACCTGAGAAGAGTAAGGTAAACGGGGTGAGTTAATTAAAACTCAGTGTGTAAGCCACTTGCCATAGTCCATTGGGCCAATATCTCATTAAGTAATTATTTGGGCCTAAGCCCATTTACAATAACAATAATAACATATATTATGCATGTGATATGCAAGTTCCCATCCCAACCTAATTTCCATCCGCTACACACCAATTGTACCAACCAAGACACACTGTGGGAGCTTTAGTCACTCACCCCGCCAACACACCGAACTGGGCATTTAAGCCATAAATCAAACTGGGCATAAAGCCATATATTTAACTGGGCATGAAGCCATCAGACTTATGTAGCAAAGCTACTATAACTTTTCTTCATCAAAATCCCAACCCATGCAAATCATGTACATATAGTATGTATTTTCATTTGGCCCATTTATCATATTACACATTTGGCCCATTTATCAAATAACACATTTGGCCCATTTAACAAATATCACAATTGGACCACTTAACAAATATCACAATTGGCCCATTTAACAAATATCACAATTGGCCCATTTAAAAATATCACAATTGGCCCATTTAACTAATATCATTATTGGCCCATTTAACAAATATCATAATTGGCCCATATAGTCACTTTTATAGATTTGGCCTATCGAGGGCAATTTCATAATTTTCATAGTCTTAACACCAATTTCAAAGTCTTTACTACTAAAGTGATAAACATGCCATTTTACTCGATTTCACTAACTTGTGATTTAATCAAGCAATTAATACGATATAGTTATCTAACCCATGAAATATGGTGTGAGATTACACACCTGATTACGGTAAGCACTACACTTTCTTGATCGACAACAACTAGAATATTTTTAACACTTGATTAGATCATTAACACTTATAGTAATTTATTCTAAGATAAACGGTCTAGGATTTTTACCCTCGGAATCGCGAATAAATATGATTTACCGTTTTCCCGGTTGACGGTTCACAACCCGTTGGAAAACCCCGAACCACTAAAGGTTTCGAACTATGAACAACCTCGAATAGTTGATTCTCACCAGATGAGGGTCCACAACCCGGTGGAAAATCCTAGATCACCGAAACGGACCTTCGTTTGAATCTAGGAGTTGTGAACGCCAATCACCTTTAGATTTCCCTTTCAAATCATCACTACGGGCTTCCATTTATTAGATCCTTAGTAAATCGATAATGTACTAAAGTATGGACTTAACAAAATGGTAGAGATAAGCTTACCATGAGGTTCTGAATGATCCACGAATAAATCCCTATATACAAGAATCGATTACTCCTTTCCATACTGTTAATCTTCTTAATAAATAAGGATGATTGTGAAAACCGTGAAGAACTCTTACCTTGAAGGTTTTTATCCGAGTTCTAGTGATTACGAGATAGCTTCAAGGAGATGATGATACGACCCTCAACTATTTCACAAAAAAAAAAACAACGAAAAGGATTTGTCTAAGAAAAAGAATGATTACTTCGATCAAAAAGCTCTCCTAAGCCAACCTATGGATTCAGCCAAAAATAAACAAATAACTAAAAGAAACCAATGAAGAGAATTCTAATCGATTGATCAAAACGTGAGTATAAAGAATGATTTAGAAGAAATATGTGTGAAGTAGGAGGTTCGGCTATGGAGGAAAAATTGAAGGAGATGGTGCTTAATGACATTTGGCCATGGTGAAGAATTAGGGAGAGAGATGTTTGAGAGTTTTTTATAAAAGTAAATAAGAAAAGAAGTAGGAGATAAGATGTTTATGTTTTGTTTTCAAAGATGGAGAATGAACAAAGAAGAAGTTTTGAGATTTGTGTATAATCGGCCAAGCAAGAAAAAGAATAAGATGAAAGAAAAATGCTCCCTTCAATGGTTGTATAGTTTCGGCATAAAGAGGAAAAGAGCTTGAGAGGAAAAGAAAATAATACCAATTTGGTCAATAATAACCAAAACCAAAGCAAAATTTTACCTATGCACAAGACACATTCGGCTAGGGAGAGAGAGATTTTGGAGAGAAAGGAAATTGGTGCACAATTTGCTAAAGAATTTTACCAACTATATCCTAATCCCTTTCAATATTCGGCCAACCCTTTCTAACCCCAAAATCGTCCATGTACATTGGCCAAAAAGTCAAAATTTAGCCACCCCAAAGTTTCTAGAACATCTCCCTTGTTTCAAGCCTTATGTCCCCCCTTACATGCATTTTCCATAAGATTCTTTTCCTCAACTTCACTTCTTACCTTAATCCATTAGCCACCTTGCCATAAAACTAAAAGTCCAACCTACCTAAAATAGAGCTTGGCCGACACATACTAGGGAAGAGTAAAAATTTAATAAAAATTTACATGCACATCAAGGGATTCGAACCTCTTCCCTCAAGATAATCATATGGCGCCAACTCCTCTTTACTACTTGCTTATTTTATGCTAACTTTTACCTCTTAATTACCTTAAGCTTAAAGGTCACTTGTTCCACTTCATTTAAAATACTAATTAACAAAAATAATTCCAAAACCAAATAATTCCTGAGCCTTCTCGAGACTATATAGACACTCACATTGAATCATTTCACTAGTTAAGCACCAAATTAAAGAAACATATCGAAATTCAAATTTTTTTAGGATGTTACACTAACAACCTTTTTATTGACTCGCCCACTAATATTAACCCAAAATCCCTTTGAATTTGTTATCACCATTCTTTTGACTACCCTTTAATCGAGGTTTGATTTGATTAAATTACCGAATTATATTAGTTCAGTAGTTACATTTATCATTTATGATGTAATATTTTAGTTTGTTCTTAAAAAAATCCATATATAAAAGAGCTGAGAGCATTTAAACTCTAATTGTTGAAGAAAAAGCTCGTATTAAAGTATTATCAAATTTCAAGTGATGAAAATACTCTTTATTATAGAGTAATTATCAATAGTAGGTATTATTAGTTTTCATTCGATGTAAATATTCATATTTAGTTCATTGTTTCTAGTTAGGTAATTTGTCAAGTCAGTCTCGATTCTAACCTTCTAATTCAGCCTTTATCCATACCTTTTAACCCTAGGCCCGTTACAACCCTGATTAAAGACCTTTGGATTTGTATATCATCTCATATACAGTGGTGGAGATTTGATTTTCAGGCAAGCCTATGGAATTAACTTTTCAGGTTCGACTTAGAGTGTTTATTCTTGAACCTTAAACACTTCGAGTGATTTGAGTGAATCTTTTGTGAGGATGTCATTCCTTGTTGGTTTTGAATTAAAGATAATTACTTAGATAAGGGGAGACACCTATGTTTTCGTGCTACAAAGGTATGACTTATCATGATTGAATCTTTAGGACCCTTTGAGTTGAATTATCCATGTATAAATTATCTATGAATTATGATGAGACATTGTCAATAGGAATTATGAATTATGGAAAGTTTGTTTTAATTGTAAGTTGAGAATTTTGCTTGAGGACAAGCAAAAGCTTAAGTGTGGGGGTATTTGATAAACCGTAAAAGTAACATATTTTAATCCCACATTTAGTATGCTTTTGGATGATTTAGCCCTCAATTTATGTAAAAAGGTGCTCTTAATCCTTTCTTTTCATGTCTTATACTCAAAAAAGCACTCGGGTACGAAAATAATGAGAAACGGGCTTAAAACAGACCAAATTGGGCCAACCCAAGAAATTGGCACGGCCTGGACTTCAAGTCACATGGCCGTGCCTCGCCAATCATTCAAAGACACGCACCAAGCACATTTGCATGGCCGTGTCCTAATCGACAGGCCTAAAGCACGGCCTGAATCCTGACTTGCACGGTCGTGCCTCAATCAACAGAATCAACACACGGCCTGAAGTCGACTTACACGGGTGTGCACCATGGCCGTGCCCCTGCTACAGGAATGAGCAATTTCACTCGGATTTGGATGCTTGAAGCTAGAGAAACATACTCCTAAGTCCACTTAAACACCTTAATAGTAATCCTACTTGAAAGAGGTACTTAGGAGCCAACAAAGCATCTAAAGAGCCAATATAAACAACCCAAGGCAGCCGTTCTAAAGGAGATTTTTTTGGCAGAGTTTTCTACCAGAGCTTTTATTCAAGGAATTACTCGAAGATAGCCAATTGATCCATCTCAAGAAGCCGGAGTTCTACTTAAGAGAGAGGATCTACTCTTCAAGTCCTTCAGGGGGATTTAGGGATTTCTTATGTTTTGTTTTATCTTTTCTCTTGAGATGTTTTCTTATTTTATTATGAACTAAACCCTTCAGATACCTGAAGGGGATGAAACCTATGATTGATTTTGTTATTTGATTTCTAAATTATATGATAAGTACTTAGTTTGTTCTTAATTATGTTGCTTAATTTAATTTGATATGCTTAGGTGGAGGAGGAATAGACCCTGCCTAAGAGTAGATCTAGTATAATTAAGCGGAGTTGATCGAGCGTCTAGAGATAGGGTTACTAGATTTTGCTGGATTAGGGTAAAACCTAATATGGGAATCCATTGATCGATTTACTACTTCCTTATGGGGTTATTATAAGAGAACGAGAGTTCCACTAATTAACCTAAGGTTAGACATTATTCGCCTCGAGAGAGGGTTTAATATAGGTTAGGGAGTCTCACGGATCAAGCTAAGTAAAGAAGTCATATGAATTAAAAGCTAGATAGTAAGAGAAGTCATAGGTGGATTCTTCCTGAGGGTATCGTCGTAATCAACTGAGCTTTTCCATAGTCTTTTCCCAAAGTTTCATTCTTTTGTCTTTGCACCTAGTTTAGTTTTTAGATTAATAAACCAATCACTCCATATTTCAGGCTAAATAATAAAAAGAAAGTGAGTAGTAGTACTTTTAGGTTCCCTTGGGTTCGATAAGATACTCTTGCCTAAACTATACTACTGTTCGATAGGTGCACTTGCCTCTATCATTGTCATAGTTAGTCTACAGGTTCGATTATTCTTTTTATAAATATTAAAACTTGACTGTTTGACACGATCAGTCGTCCATCCTTATACATAAACAATTGATTTTTGTTAATAATAATTCTCTTTGAGTTTTTCTTCAGGAATTGCTTTTGGGTTTCTTTTTGAAGTTGTTTTAACAATCTTTTAGGTTGTGTGAATCATCTTCAAGCTTTTTCTTGCCAAGATCTCTTTCTTGGAGGAGGAATTAGAGCTACTGAAAGGATTTTTGGATTCTTAATGTTTTCAAGGATTCTTAGGACATCATATTCTTTATTCTATCCTTAATTGATCGTTTCTTGTTTATTTTAATTTAGCTCTTGTTGTTTTGGTTTGCTGATTTTATTGATTTTCATTCTAGTGTCACAAGGCTAGAACTTTTGTCTCGCATTCTGTTTGGCCTTAGATGATTCTTTCATTCCAAACACGCCTACGTTAGCCTAACCACCAAACAATTGAGGATTCACAAAGAATTCCTCCAAGGCACAAATTTATATAGCGAAAGCAACTTAGCCAATAGAAGGCTCAAAAGAACAGAAAGCCAAAGCAAACTATGCACGTGAGGTGTTTGAGAAAATGCTCTCAATTGTATTACTTTCTCTTAAAGAATACAAGAAACAGTAAAGAATGGAGTGAGTTACAAATGAGGGGGAGACACTCTATTTATACTTGAGCTTAACTAAAACTGACGATCTAGATCAAGTTACATCGAAGAACGAGATTAGTGTATCCCGTAAATATAGGGATTTACAAGATTACGTAATCAATTTACATAATCTAACCCAATCTAATCTTACAAGATATGATTCCCCTCAATTTTCTAAGATTAGTTTCTCTATTTACCAAGGTAGCCTATGTTGCCATATCTTCATCATTTGGCCACCCATGCTTCAATCTAACAGGCTTGTCCAATAGTTCTTTGAATTGGGCCAGTATTTGTGAGCCAAATGATCCCCATCTAAACGATAGAACTCCATGGTATACATTTGGTGTGATGGTCATTGGGCTTTGAACTACGGTCCGTGACATTCTCCTTACCCATTCTCGTAACGCCCTTGTTTCACCTTTGGGATAGCACTGACTTGATTCACCTCAGTCTCGTCTCGACTCCTTAGCTTTTTCCTTCCTTTAGAACTTTTTCATTGGCTTACCTTGCCTCTTAATTCAAACCGTCCCACTTGTTGGTACATCTTGTTGGCAAGAAGCTGCGACTCTCTCTTGCCTACATTCTGACTCGCTTCGATCGAAATCCTCTTGATTCACACCACTTGCCTTTGAATTGCCCACAGTCTCTTGACCTCCTTTAAAAGGGTTCTTACATTCTTGCCAAGTCAATAAGTTAGAATACAAAACACTAGCAAAGTTTTTGGAATATACCTTACTCATCGTATTTACTCGGGTCCACTGTCCAACTTGCATCACCACTTTCCCAAAGTTTGATGCACAACCCACCTCTTTCAATGGTGGTAGCTTCTCTGATGTGTCAACAAAAGTGAGCCTCATTTATCCTAGCTTCAAAGTTTGCATTGCTACTTCTTCATCTAAGTTTGATGCCAAACTCACCTCTTCCATGGGTGGAAGCCTTGCCGACGACTCAGCCAACTCCATTGTTTTACTCGAATTGAGCCTCATTGGTCCTAGCTTCACTGTTTTCATTACCACTTTTCCCCTAAGTCTGATGACAAACTCACCTTTTCAATGGGTAGAAACCCCTCTGATGACTCAATAAGATTCGATGTTGTCTTTTCTTTGATAACGACTGACTTGGATTACTTTGGACAGTTCCGCAACTCATACAAACCATGACATAAAAAGTATTTTACTCATTTCTTTTTGCTTATCTTTGCCCTCTTGGCTTTGACTTTTCCCTTGCTCGAGCCAAGCTTCTTGGGCTTCTTGTCTGACCCATCGTCCCCTTCTATGGCAGACTTCCTTGGACATTCTGCAACCTATGCGGACCATAACATAAGAAGCACTCCATTGGCTTCTTCTCACTTTTGGCCTCATTGGCTTCAACACCCCTTGCACTCAAACCATGCCTCACGGCCTTACCTTCTGGCTTATCCTTCTTAGAAAGTACGAACTTCTTCAGACACTTCTTCAACAAATGTGGATAGTCACAAAGAAAGCATTTCAACTTCCTCTTCTTTTTGTTAGGTTTCTTCTTCCTAACTTGTGGTTTCCCATTACCACCATCGTTGCTATTGCCACCATCATCATCTTCCTTATAATTCCCTTCACATACGCCCCTTTCCTCAAACTTGGAAGACTCAAGCTTGTCTTTTCGTAGATCAAGCTTAACCACAGACTTCGCTACTGTCTTGGATTTCAATAGCTCTTGGACACCTTCTTGTTCCACTTCTTGTCTGACCCACAACTTCAATCCATTCATGAAGACAAGTAATGCCTCTTTCTTAGTCACATAAAAAATATGGAGCATGAGTACCTTAAACTCTCAAACATACTCCCCCACTGTGCCTCGTTGCATAAGCAATCACAACTTTTCCCAAGCTTCTTCTTCAGTAAATTCTGGATAAAATTGCCTTTCAACTCATGTTGGAAGTCTTCCCACATCCCAATCTCACTATGCCTTTTATCTGTGGAGTAGCCTTACCACCATAAAAGCACAAAATTAATAAGAAACATGGAAGTAGTATTTACCTTAGTCGAACCCTTCATGATGCCTTTGGCATGGAAGTAGTGCTCTATCCTCCACAAGAAATTGTCCACATCGCATGCAAACCTTGTTCCCATAAACTCTTTCGACTTCAGGACATCCTCAAAATTGATTGCTGCACTCGACACTCCATTCCCCACAGTTGCTTGACACAAGGAAAGTTCTCCCTTGAGCTCCTCAATACTTGTGCTCAAAGCTTTTCTCGTGAACATTGTTTCCTCCTTCAAAGCCATCACCATGGCCTTGAGAGCATCATTCCTATTAGAAGTGAGACACATGGTCACAAAGTCTTTAGACTGTAACACCCCAAACCCGATCTAGACGTTATGGCTGAATCTCAAAAATTACATTAACGATGTGTGAAATTATTTCTTTACTTGAAAATAAAGGTTTTGAGTTTGAAACGTGAAATTCCAATGTTTGAATAATTTTATTTCTTGAGAAATATTTAGTAAAATTTATTTATTTTATAAAAAGAAAAGCGTCATTTAATTATAATGTTGTTTGAAAACATTTTAAATACTAAGGTTCTTATATTATAATTATAAAAATGGTTTTTAAAAAAAAACTTGTAGCGGATTTTCATAAAACTATTTTGAAAATTTATGAATGATTATTTTGTTTATAGTTTATGAAAAAAACAAAATAAATTTGGGGAAAAAATGACATTACCAAAGATATTTAAAATTCCAGAATATTATATGTATGCATGATAGATTTAAAGTCATAAAAATAAAACCACAAACCAACTAGAGGTAAAGTCCAAAGTCCAAAAGTCCGTAACCACAAACCCAAAATCGAATTAAGTTAAAATCTATAAAAATATGCATGTAATAAAATATATCCCGAGAGGCTCCACCAAGTGCTGATCCAAGTCCTATGTTTAAGTGTTACCTGAAAGGTTGAAACACTAATGGGGTTAACTTTTACTCCTAGTGTGAGATTAACACAAACTCAATCACATACTTTATAAACATATACGACAAATAATCACAAAATCATATAACTCAGTTTTCATAAATATATCATGCATGATTGTGTCAATGCATATTTTGTAAAAACGATACAGATTTTTGGAAAACGGTTCTACCCATCTCCGCTACACGCCATAATCGAGTTTTCCCAAAACTCGTCCAACCAGTACACCAAATTGTGAATAGTGTCACAAACGCAGATAAACTGCCATATAACCAAATTCGTGGACAAGCCACCAAAGTTGCAGATAAACTATCATATAGTCATAATCATGAACAATGTCACATTAACACAGATAAATTGCCATATACTCCCACCTTTCACATATCCCACCCCATGCATGTGGTATGACCAAAACAATCAAAATTTTATAGACATGTTTAACATGCAAATCGCATACGTACTCAAGGTACCAAATTTTCACATTCTATTTTGATATAAATACCACATATGCCATATAACATATAACATGAGAATGAGATGTACATATTTTTGACAATATTAGTAAACATCATTATCACACAACATGCTTTTCACAAATATACGGTCTAGCACAAATACTTACTTTATAAAAATCCACAATGATTGCTTATCTCACTTTATGAATATATATAGTTTCCTTATCAAACAACATAATTTTAATAGAAATATTTAAATCAATTAATCATAATAGTCTTAATATATTTAATGTTAAATACCACACCTAATTTGTAGATCCGATGTGAAACACTCCTTATGAATGCTCTCACTTAGATCTAGCCCCAAAAGACTTATCTAATAAAATCAACTATGAATAAAAGTTAGTGTTTTCCATGAGCATCATACATAAAATAACTTAAGTCTCACCACTTTTCTTATCCTACGATCCAACACTCGGATCAACGATTTCATCTCAAACACTAGAGATTTCCTGGATTATGTTAGGCCCTTCAATAACATAAGAATTGAACGTTAATACATGAGGAGAAATAAATCTCAATGACCACTAAACCATTCATTTAAGAAGGGAAGTAAATGGAGGAGGATGATTTCAATATTACTTTTATACTTACACTACTTGTTTAACACAATGAAGTCAACAATTTGTCTTGATGGAGAACTGATGAGTCGAGGGGTCTATCAGAAGATCATTAGACTAATGAATCTAAAAAGAAATAAACATTTGAAATGAATGGTTTAATTTTGCTCTATAGAGAAATATGGATAATTAATAAGAAAAAGGAAGAAATTTCAACCACCGACGGTAGAGCTACGGTGGCAACGACGACGACGGTGGCCCAACAACAAGAAGGGCTGTGGTTCGACGGAGGGTGTAGGGAAAAATAGACAAAGGGGTTTGGACACTAACAAAGGGTGGAGAAGAAAAGAAAAGAGAAAGGGTGGAGGAGAAAAGATAAACCGCGGTGGTGTGCAGTGGTTGTCATGGTGGAGAAGGCGGCACTTGTGGTGGCGTTTGGAGAGAAAAGTAAAGAGGAGAGATGGTTGGTGGTGGTTTGATGGTGAGGTATTGGTGTCGCACAACTAGAAAGGGTAGATGAAAATTATAAAAAAAAAAAGGAAAAGAGGGAGGTTGAGAGCTAAAAAAATAGAAAAAATGAGTGAAAATGGGGAGGAGAATGGGGGGTTGGATGGCAAAAAGTAGTCAACCTAATCAAGGTTCAATATACCTTGCACAAGGTAAAAATAGAAGAAAAGACAATAGGAGACAACATAGTGAAAAAGGGATCATGTTTCATCTTCATAAGGTAAGTTTGACTCATAAAGATGGAAAAGACTCTCCTATGTATGGCATGTATAGGTGGACGGTAAGGGTGTTTTAGCACATGAGAATTTCACCAAAAATTTAATTAAAAAGATGCTAAAGTGGAGACTTAAACCGAGGGCCTTTAGGAAACTAACTAAGCACTTAACCACTTGACCACTCACTTGCTTATTATCATTTTATCAGAAAAATTTAAAAACATGAGATGACCTTTGTTAAGGGTTTAATCCAAATTTGCACCAAATAGGAATTAATGAGAGGGAAAAGATTCGAACTGAGGTCATCAAGGACAAATCTACCACTACTCAATCACTATAATTGATATTTATTTATTACCTAATGTGCTAAGGTCATCTAAAAAAAATTTGGACGTGACCATTCTTGGTTCATTAACCTAATTTCTACTAACCTAATTTTTGGGATGTGACATGGACTGCTCTCTCAAGTCATCTATGTGTTCACCAAGCATATCATGTGACTCCTCCACATCCTCCATAGACTCATCGAGTTTATTCACTTGTTCCTCTATTCCAGACAACATATCTTTCAGAAGGATTGGTTTTCTGGCCCACTTCTTATCGAAATCTTCTTTGACATCCTAACAATGCCTTTGCAACTAAAGCTCGGATACCAATTCTCACGGGGCTAGAACTTTTGTCTCATATTTCGTGCAACCTTAGGTAATCATTTCTTTCCAAACACACCTAAGTAGTGTAACCACCAAAAAATTGAGGATTCACAAAGAATTCTTCCAGGGCACCAATTTATATAACGGAAGCAACTTAGCCAAAAGAAGGCTCAAAAGAACCAAAAAACCAAAGAAAACTAGACATGAGAGGTGTTTTATTAAATTCTTTCAATTGTATTACTTTCTCTCAAAGAATAAAAGAAACAATAAAGAATAGAGTGAGTTATAAGTGAAAGGGAGGCTCTCTATTTATAGCTGTGCTTCCTTAAAATCGACGATCTAGATCAAGTTACATTGACGAACAAGAGTAGCATATCCTTTAAATCTATGGATTTACAATATTACATAATAAATTTTCAAAATCAAATCTAATCTAATATTACAAGATATGATTCTCTTCAATCTTTTAAGATTAGTTTTCCTATTTACCAAGGTAGCCTATGTTGCCATATCTTCATCATTGGGCTAACTAGGCTTCAATCTGACAGGCTTCTCCAATAGTTCTTTGAATCGGGCCAATTCTTGTGGGGCAAATGATCCCCATCTAAATGATAGTCCTCCATGGGATACATTTGTTGTGATGGTCATGGGCTTTGAACTGCGGCCCATGACATTCTCCCCCACCCATTCTCGCAACACCCTCTATGGGATACATTTTGTTTTAATTTCATTTGATTCTCCTTTGTGACAACTAATCTATTTTCGTTGTTTCTCATTTTCGATCACATAGATTATTTCACAATCTAATATCTCATATCATCCAAAGCTAGTATTTTCAATTAACCTTCCATAAACTCATTCTTAGTTTCATCAACCACATAGGTTTCGAACGTACCTTAGCCAACACTTAGTTGTCGATTACATATACTACTCAATACTCACTATTTCATTTCGATCAACTTTCGTCCCTTCTTCGGTTCAATCGCACACTTAGTGCCCAAATCGTTAGTCGAAGGTTAATTAACATCGCACACTTAGTGCATCTATATCAAACCGATCTTGAATTGGTATCGCACACACAGTGCCAACCACAATGCCAAAGCTTATATTATTTCGCACACACAGTGCTAATCATCTTAGTCATATTTTTGAATACGCACACTTAGTGCCACTTAACTCAATCTATCAGAAAGCATTTACCTTTCAATAATATCATTCCATTCATTTCATAACATTAAGCATAACCAAATACACGTATTATGTCCAAACTTACCTCGGACGTCAAACTATTGAAACGGTCGATTAATCGAGCACTTTATCTTTGCCTCGATCTTTATCCGAACCTCTCCTTTCTTGGTCTATACACATTCAAATTTAATCCATTCAATCACTAATTCATTCAATTTAGTCCACATACACTCATTTAGGGCATTTTACAAAATAGCCCTCACATTTTCACATTTCGACACTTGAGTCCCTATTTCACAAAATCATCAAATACACAAAAATTTCAATACACATATGCTTAGCCGAATTCTCTCTATGTTCATACAAGTCCACAAATTTCATTTATTTCATAATTTAACCCTTCAATTTCTCATTTTCTCAATTAAGTCCAAAATACTCAATTTTACTAAAAACTCCAATACAAACTATGTTAATCCAACACCAAGTTTTCATATTTCACTATCAACTAGCACATAGCTCAAGCATTCATCACTGGCTCATCACAAGAACATTACTAATTCACAAAATTACAACATGGGTTAGCTAGAGCACTAAGCAACGATTACGAAAACGTAGAAATTATCCAAAATCGAGCTCAAACATACCTTCAATCAAGCTCACAATGACCGAATACTGTAGCTTGGTTTCTTTCTTCTTTTTCTTTGGTATTTTTAGCTAGAATGGATGAACACATCTCTAGCTTTTTTCATTTGTTTTATTATTAGCATATTAATAATTCATTTCCTATTTTGCCCTTAATAAAACCTTATTAATAAACATTTAAACTTTGGGCATGATTGTCTATTAACTATCCACTATCTAAATAATGGGCGAATTGCTTCATAAGGCCTCCACATTATAAAGACAACAAAAATTAAACACTTAACAATCAACACACAACTTTTGCATTTTACGCGATTAAGTCATTTCTCTTAATTTGACACACAATCAATCAAATTATTACACAGGATTTTCACACAGACTAAGTCACATAGAATCAACACCAAATATAACATTAAAATATTATTTTGATCCTGGATTTATGGTCTTTAAACCACTGTTCCGACTAGGGTCTTAACCGGGCTGTTACATATCTTCTCTAATAGATTGATGGTAAGCACTATGAGAATAAGTCGGATTAGTCGTTGAAGAGGTCCTACTAGGTGTACACTCTCCATGGAAAATCCATTTTTTATACCCCCAAATAAAGCCATCAACAATTAAATGTTTGTAGACAACTTCACGGAAATGCAAATTGATGTTGCCACACTTCTTATACGGGCAAAGAATCATATTCTCTTGGCTTGCCTTTTGAAATGCAAAATTTAGAAAAGTTTGTACTCCATTTCTATAGTCGTTGCTTACCCTTGACAATTTCATCCAAGTCTTATCCATTTCTTATTTCTGGAAGTCTAAAGTTGACAATAAATTAAGCGGGTAAGTTGTTTAATTATAAGTATAATTAAGCTATGTAAGTTATGATATGATATCTATTTATGTATTATGTAAGTTATGTAAGTTATGTGAGTTATGTAAGTTATGTTACTTATGTGAGTTATATAATTTATGTGAGTTATGTGAGTTATGTGAATTATGTAAGTTATGATATGATATATATAAGTTATTAAGTTATGTAAGTTATGTGAGTTTTGTAAGTTATGATATATATATATATATATATATATATATAGTTATTAAGTTATGTATGTTATGTGAGTTATGATATGATATATATTTATGTATTATGTAAGTTATAAAATTTGAACTTTAAACTATATACTTTTAAGGAAATTATTAGATTAAATTTACAAGTTTAGGGTTAATTATTTATTTTGTATTAAGTCCATCATGTGTGCTCAATTATGGTTATTTTTATTGAGTCACTGAATGCTAATTCAACTCACGAATAAATGGGCTAATTCCTTAAAATAAATTAAAATATATATTTTGCAAGTAAGTCAAGTCTAATTTTTAATAATATTTAAAAATTTTCCAAGTTGATCTTGTTATTTGAATCAACATGAGGACTTAAAACTTTAAATACAATTTAAATTAATTAGGTAAATAAAATAAAAAATTGTCTGCATTTTAATCCAGTTAACGTGATGCTTCGGTTCCATTTTAATTCGGGGAACATACAAAGGAAGATTTATTTGAAAATCTTACCAATCATACTAAATTTGAAAATTTTCCAAACCAAGTTGAATATATTTCTTCGAGTTACATGGTAAAAAATCAAAAGCTACTGCTAGAAAACTAAAGTGAAAACATTGACATAACTCAAACATTATACTTTGTCAATTGTTAATTGAAGAAAAAAAAATGTTGGTTTGTATGCCAAATAACTATAAGTTAACTTTGACCGCTTTAATGCACCTAGGAATGTAACACCCTTTACCCGTATTCAACGCCGGAACAAGGTACGAGGCATTACCAGACTTATACACCAACAATTAATCAATAGCAAGACTCAACTTTCCACTCGAAATTAAAAATTTTCGTAACATCTTTTAAACAAGCCTACTAGGCTCAAATCACACATTAGAAACAATCCAGGATCAACTCGAACCCCTTTGAAACTCTCTAGAAAATCTTAGAATTTTTTTCACTAAACAGTCCACTTGCCCATGTGACATATCACACGTCCGTGCTCCACACCTGTGTGGAATTAATTCTCAATTCGAACCTACAGGGGTATTTACAGGGCCGAACACAGGCCCGTGTCCCTATCTCGTGTGCCAAAACCTTGGCATTCTGTTTCTGACGTCATCACCCCATAAATGTCACACGGCCAAGGCACACGCCCATGAGGCGGACCGTGGGTCACATACGGCCTAGACACACACCCGTGTGTCTACCTGTGTGGACAAATTCTAGGCTATTTTTCAAGCCATCTTGCTACCCTCACATCCACACATTCATGCAACATCACATATCATTCTCATATCATCATTTATAACACTTAATTTCACATTTGATCCATGATAACCATACTAGCTTCGCATACACAAGAGAGCATTATCAATAGCATAACTATAATCAACATAGGCCATCATCCGTGGCTATACACAATCGATCCATCAACCATTCCGGGCCAACACATTGGCTACATTAACTATGATTTAATTAATCAAAAGATAAGATTCCTATACATGCCATATCTCAAGAAGACTTGAAATTTATACCTAAATGACTGTGCGATGGTCTGAAAGCATCTCCGGTGATCTCCAACCCTAGCTAGTTAAGTTAACCTATAAGAGAGAGGAAAGGAAAAAAAGTAAGCAAAAACACTTAGTAAGTTCATATGCAAATAATAAAAAACTATTTCATTTATTTTACTCAACCACAAGTGTATTATAATGAGATTTACAATTAAGCTCATGGTTACCCACTCAGTCATTCATAATGCTTACTCATTCCAAACCTTCACATATCACAAACACATATCATAAAACATTGTTCACCTTTACTTGCACTTATACCCTGCATTTATCACCACAAAGTCACATGTAATTTCACTTAGTCAAGCTTCTCAATAACACCTTGGAATAATAATAAATACTCGGTGGTTTCGCACAAAGCCCACCATTTAATAATTAATAAGGTGGTATAGCACATAGTCCACCATTGATAATAAATACGATGGTATCGCACACAGCCTATTGCTAACAAATAATAAGGCGGTATCACACACAACCCACCATTGATAATAAATATGATGGTATTGCACACAGCCCACCATTGATAATAAATACGATGGTATTGCACACTGCCCATCGCTAACAAATAATAAGGTGGTATCGCACACAGCCCACCATTTGTCTCACATTCACGGATATTTATTCACACCCATTTTCCTATTTTGAATGTGCATCCGAGGATCTCCTCACTCTCTATCATTTTAATACATCTCTACAATAATTATACGCATAAACGCAATGCATTAATGAGTAAAACATATGCAATAAAGAATGCATCATTTACACATAAACTTACTATAGATTCATCATATACTGAAATCACTTCATATGAGTTCTGGGTACATACCTGTACGACTCATGTCATATCCACATACTTCCTTATTTTCAACATACCTGTTGAATCGCTCGAAATGCTACAAGATACTCTTGAGTATCATACATACGGTATCGCATCAACGTCATATGCCCGATATAGTCTTACATGAAATATCATATCGTGCCATGTCCCTGACATGGTCTTATACGAAATCTCACACCAAGGCCATATTCCAAATATGGTATTACATGGAACCTTAATAACCTTATTGTCATAGTATTTGCATTCTGTCCACTCTTAAAGTTCAATTGAAGATTTTCATTTCTTGACATCTTGTCAAAAACATATTTAATATATTTCATAGAGACAATATACAATTCATACAACATCGAAATATCAATTACTTCACTTAAGGTTGCATTATTTGCACATGAACTTACCTCGATACCAAAAGGGTAAAAAGGGACTTATTCATAAATTTCTTTCTTTTCCCCCACTCTAGGTTTGAATCCCGTTTTCTTTAATCTATAAAAATAAATTTCACTCATTAAATCACCACACTAATCAATACATTTTAAAATTTATACTTTAGAAAATTACTATTTTGCCTCAAACTTTGGCAAAATTACCATTTTGCCCCTAGGCTCGTTTATCGATTTTCATTAAGTTTCCTTACTAATCAAGCCTAGCCTATTCATATTCCCTCTTATAGCAACCCAATATTTCAACTTTTACATACATTTACCACCTATTTCACAACCTTTACAAAAAGGCCCCTTTAGGTGTTTTCATGGAAACACCCTTCACAAAAGTTGTGTATTTAACAACTAAGACTTATTTTCTTCCGTAAAATTTCAGAAAACAACATAATTGCTCTCATGGAAAAACCCTATACTCTTAACCATTTTGCAAAATAGTCCCTTCATTAGCTAGCTTAAGCTTTAGGGGTTCCAAAAGTACAAAAATTTTCAAGAAAGGCCACCAAAATCACTTACTTGTAAGGAGGAAAGCATGGCTGAAATTTTTGAGTTTACAACCCCCATTTTGCTTCTAATTTTTGGTGGAGAAGATGGAAAGAAAAGATGGTATTTTTCTTTTCTTTATTTTATGATAAAAATCAATTTTTTATCACCAAATTTCCACCTAACCAATTGACAAAGTCCTTTCTTTGTCCCCCTATCACCGGCCATCACTTTCCCATGGCCTAATTGCACATTAAGGACCTAAAATTTAATATTCTATGGCTATTTGGCACCTCTAGCAAATAAAATAGAACTTTTTCACTTTATGCGATTTAGTCCTTTTTCGCGATTAAGCGTGAAATCGCTAAAATTAAAGCACCAAAATTTTCATGCACCTTTATAATCATGTTATAACTCATAAAATAACATTAAAATAATTTTATCTAACCCCAGATTAGTGGTCTCGAGACCACTGTTTCAACTAGCCCCTAAATCAGGTTGTTACAATTCTCTCCCCTTAGGGATTTTCGTCCTCAAAAATCTTACCAGAAGAAGTTGCTTTCAACTTTCATGAAACATTTCCACTAAATTTTTAGAATCACAAATCAATTTAACCGCGTATATATCTTTCTAATGACCTTGAAACTTTAGTACACAATGTTGAAGCACATCTTTAAAATCTAAATCACTCTCTTTTTGAGGATTATAACAGTCCAAAATCAAAATCTGTAGTATTATCAACTCATTTTCTCCCTAGAATCTTCACTGACTGTAATAGTCCTGAATTTAAATACTCTTAAAAATTTATCTTTTATCGGTCGACAAACCTATCAACATAACTCAAACATATTGTGATTTATACTCAATTACCAAAACATTTGGTCAAATAAATGCACCGTTTCTTATTCTTGAATGAGCAGACATGCTACTACTGAGCCTCGTACCAAAATTTCTGCATAAGTTCTGGATTCATCAATATGCAAATTCTATCTTGAGATAACAATAAGAACAAAAATCATACTCGACTTGAATTTTAACATCAGAAGTAAACTCATTCTGGGGGCATTGTCGGTAGTTAGATGGAAATCATAGATTTAGATTTCAGAGGACTATATTTGACGGTACTGAAGAGTCTAGAGAAGCTCCTAAGCAGACCATTGGATCTAAAATCTTTTTGAAACACCCCAAACCCGGCCCACAAACCCCGACCGGATTTGGCATGCTCCTTGAGAAAAAATCATTTTTCTTATGTTGGAAAACATGTTGATTTCGAAGAAAAATAAATTTGAAATATGTTCTTGTTGAAAACTGTGTTGTGATTTAAGGTTGTATCTTATTAAAACGTTATCTTTATGATTTTAGAAAATTTATAAATAAAAAGAACCGGATTTAGAACTTATTATTAAGTTGAAAACCATAGATATTTAGGTGTCAAAACAATTTAATTCGGTTATTGAAAATATTTAATTATTTAGTTGAAGTTGATCGTAGCGGGATAAAAATTAAAAAAAAAACGTATAAATAGCACGACTAATGGTGGCCTTATTACAAAACATAACCCAAAATAACTCCCAAATAATAAAAGAAAACGTAGTAGGTTTAATTAAAAGGAAAATTCGAAATACTGAGTTGAGCAATGACCACCACGTATTCATCACGACCGATCCATCACGCTAAGCGTCACACGAAAAGATATCCCACGAGGGTGAGTCAATGCAGACTCAATGTGTATGAAGACTCTAAAAGCCCAATTGATTATAGCCTTAGCGATAACATTTTGGCAAAGCCCATTCTAATCACATATAGCCATAAGCCCATAACATAGCAAATCAAATAATCAACAGATTAAATCATATGTACATATAAAATGAAATGCAATCCCGAGCCCACCTAGATATCCATCCGCTACACACCACCCATACCTGCCAATCACACCGTGGGGATTACTAAATCGACCCTCCATCCGCTACACACCATCGAAGGCGTCATTAGATCAACTCGCACATCGCCCTTATAAATTATGGCATGGCCACCGGATAATTGTGACAGAGTCACCGGAATCATAATATGTGACCGAAGTCACCGGATAATATTATTGTGATCAAAATCACCGGATAATGTGGTAAAAAACACCGGAACACTTCCCATTTATCAAAATCACCCATATGCCCATGCACATACGTATTATTTAGATTTTATGCAAAATACCCCCAAAATCATAACGGAATCATACACATTTCATATCCATGCTTACAGCATTATTAATGAAGTATTAGGGGGTTAACGTACCTGAATATCATGTACCACTGAATGGTACCCGCAACCATTATCATACATATTTCTTATTAACACATGGTTATCAATAATACTATTGATCTATCAGAAATTTAGTGTAGGCAACACACCTGATAACAGTGATTACGATACTATCGAAACCAACGCTCTCGCTAGCAAGAATAACAATGGATTGCTTATCCCTATCAAACTGCCCCTATAAGATCATAGTTAGAATCGGCCAATCTCAAAAAAAATATATATATATGGCCTTTGGCCGAATATCACACTTCACTTACCTTGGATACTCAAATCCCGAATAATCTCCCCTTAATCGTTGGC
Organism: Gossypium rotundifolium; assembly: GCA_025506655.1. Lineage (NCBI taxonomy): Eukaryota > Viridiplantae > Streptophyta > Magnoliopsida > Malvales > Malvaceae > Gossypium > Gossypium rotundifolium. Next base: position 152,007,612 of record CP106722.1, read on the forward strand.
TACAAAAGGATCTCGAAATCCTCCTTCAAGTTTTCGGCCAAGGAGAATATATAGAGATTAGATTCCTAATTTTGGCTAATCCAAAAGAAAATGAATGAACGACGAATGACAGTTGATCCTTACCCCTAATACTGAGATCGATTTTGCCCTTACTTGGAACCACAGAGAGATTCAGCTATAAAGAAGAGTGATTGACTTTGGAAGAAGAAAGAGATGAAGAAATCGGCTAGATGGTGATATGTTTCGGCTTGGGGTTTAATGAACAATCGACTAAGGTTTGAATGTGCTTTCGGCTTTGGAGCTTGCAAACAAGAAAAGAGAGAATGAGGGCTACAAGTTTTGGGTTAATGATAGGTGAGCAATCAGATATGGAGAAATATGGGATGGAGAAGAAAGATAAAGAAGTGAATAATGGTATATGATGCGATTTGGCTTGGTGACAATAGGGAGATTCGGCTTAACAAAAGAATGAAAAGAAGAATAATGTAAGGCTTTAGAGGTTTCGACAATGGTGAAATAGAATGGATGAGAGGTTTGGCCTGAGCAAAATAAAGAGAAGGGAAAGATACTCAAAAGAGCGAGAGATGCACGAATGGTCACTTACTTGGTTTACGGTCTCAAAAGAAAAAAAAAAACACAAAAGCTTTCAGAAAAGAATTCGCACAAGGAATTGCCTAAACCTCACTATGCACATTCGGTTTCTCCCCTCCACTTCATGGCTGAAAATGACATCAAAACAATCCCTTGGTCGGTCAACTCTCAAGCTACTAATTTTTCCAAAACTAACCACCAAAATTCGGCTCCCCCTTTTGTCCATAATGCCGTCCAAGTTCATGGTCAAAATGGCCATGAAATAATTTCCAAAACATCCATCTTGATACATGCATTGTATTCCTCTACTTTTCCAAAGTTTAAGAAATTCTATCCCCAAGATCAAGCAATTCTATCCCTTATTTCATGCTTACCATAACCTTAAGTCTTCTTGCCATAAAAAAAAAATTAGTCCATCTTATCCATAATTAAAGTTTGACCGGCACATGCCATACAAGTGCAAAAATAAAAGTCACATTAATGCCATTCATGGGATTCGAACCTAAGCCCCCCTTTCACTGCTTGTGGCGTCACTTTCCAAGGCCCTAAGTGGTGCCTCCCTTGCCATATTGCCAACTGGTTACTTGTGTCTAAATCCTCCAACAAATTTTCTTAAGGCCTATCTTGCCTAGCTCCCTTTTAAGAATTAAAAATCTAATATTTTTCTAAGGCATTCTCCTACATTCTAAAGTTCTCGAAGTCCCCAAAACACATACAAACAGCACACAACATGCCATTGCACACATTCAAGTGAAAATGCATAACCCCTAAATCCCGGATATTACAGTTCTACCCTCCTTAAAATAATTTCGACCTCAAAATTACCTGACTAGAATAGGTGAGGGTATTGATGTCGCATTGCTTCCTTCGGCTCCCACGAAGCTTCTTTCGATCCATGGTTACGCCATAAAACTTTGACGAGAGGAACTGACTTCCTTCGCAACACCTTTACATCCTGTTCCAAAATCTGAATCGGCTCTTCCTCGTAAGACAAATCTGATCTTAGTTCCACCTCCTCAGCTGGCACTACATGAGATGGATCCGATTGGTAATGACGTAGCATCGAAACATGGAACACATCGTGCATCTACTTCAACTCCGAAGGCAACTCTAATTGATATGCCACTGGTCCAACCCGCTTCAAAACCCGATAAGGTCCTATAAACCTGGGACTTAACTTTCCTTTGTGTCCAAATCTCATTACCTTCTTCCATGGCGACACTTTAAGAAATACTTGATCTCCCACAACAAACTCTATTTCCTTTCGCTTAAGATTTGCGTACGACTTTTGCCTATCAAATACTTCTTTTAACCGAGCTCGAATTACCTTAACCTTTTCTTCAGATTCTGCCATAATCTCTGGACCCAAAAGATGATGTTCTCTTAATTTTGTCCAACACGTAAGAGTATGACACTTCGTCTATACAGTGCTTCATACGGTGCCATCCGAATACTTGCTTGGTAACTATTGTTGTATGTAAACTCAGCTAAAGGCAAAAACTCTTCCCAGCTTCCTCTGAAGTCTATCACATAGCCCCTCAACATATCCTCTAACACTTGGATTACTCACTCAGACTGACCATTTTCTCGGCCTTCAGAGCAGACACAACATTAGATAGATAATCTCTTCTATTACCTATCATTACCACCTCTTCGCCCTCAACTGTCCTCAAAACCATGCGCTTAGCTACGCAATCCAAACTGGCCTGGTACTTCACTAGCCAATCCATCTCGAGAATCAGATCGAACTCCCCGAATGGCAGTTCCATCAAATCAGCCAAAAACACTACCCCTTGAAGTTCTCAGGGTACATCTCTATACCGTTTATTTACTTCTACAGAGTGACCTAGAGGGCTTATTACTGTCATCTCCCTAGAAGTACTCTCAAAGTCTAAGTTCATAGTTTCGACTATACTACTGGCAACATACGAGTGCGTCAAACCAATATCTATCAAAGCATTATAAGGTAGTCCAAAAATTAAGAACGTTCCGGTTATGATGTCCGGTGTGTTGCCCTTCTCTCGACGCCTCGCTGCATCGACCAACCCAGGCTGTCTTGCCTCTATGCTCCCAACACCTCTACCCGGTGCTCCGTGGCCTCAACCAGAACCGTTACCTCCCCTGGCCGAACCGCGACCCCTCTGTGGTTGCTGACCATCCCTCCTGAACTGTGTTCGACCCTGATTCCCAAACTGAAGCCTAGTTGACCTCTGCGGACAATCCCTCACTCGGTGTCCCATTGACCCACACTCAAAACACCCTCTGTTTCCAGTCCAAAATTCCCCTGTGTGAGACTTCCCACACTGAGCACACCGTAGCGGCCACTGAGTAATAGCAGTAGCAGGCCTCGTAGCTCGATTCGACCCACCATATCTAGCCCTTTTCTACTGATTCTGGCCAGACCCGGATGACCTAGAATTTTTCTTATTCCAACCCTTATCTTGGTTTCGTCTCACTGACAGTTTCACTTCCTCAGTAACTTTGACCTTTTGTACTAGGACTATAAATTCTCTTTCCTGCTGTGGGGCAATTAACATCCGCAGCTCATCTCTCAGTCCATCCTCAAATCTGACACAACGTTCATGTTTCGTGCCCACAGTACCCCGTGCATACCGACTTAACCGAAGAAATTTTGCCTCATACTCTGATACTGACTTATTTCCCTGAACCAAATTCAGGAATGCCTTACGCTGCGCATCGATGTAACTAGCCCCAACGTATTTCCTCTAATAGGCTGCCCCAAAGAAATCCCAAGTGATGTCGTCTGCCATTGCTCCATCCCTAACCGTGAGCCACCACTGATATGACTCATCTCGGAGAAGAGATACTATTCCCTTCAGCTTCTCCTCAGCCGTAAAATCTAGGCCGTCCATGATACGTTCTGTCGCCTCCAGCCAATATTTCGTCGTACTAGGAGCCACACCAGATATACCTCTGAATACCTCTGCGCCATTAGCCCGAAGTCGTTCAGACACAGATTTTGGGCTCCCGTTCGATGCTTGCACCCGCGACTCTTTCTAGAACCCACAGCATCGCCTATGACACTATATCATCACTAGCCATCTGATCTTGAAATTCTGCGCCCACAACTGGCGACGATGGTACCTCATTCTCTGACCCATGTCCAGACCCTACCGATTCTGACACTTTCATCCTACCCCTACCTCGTCCACATATATTACGCTCATGTCCTCGTGCACTCATGACTGTCAATGCGAGTTGATCTGATTAATAATTTTATGCATTAGACTTATTCCACTGTTATTAAAGCATAGTTTTATGAATAGTTTAATATGGGGATTGCTTTCGTAAGTTCACACAATCCTACGGTTTTAAATCTCTAAAGTAGTTCCCTATTACTACTAGTCACAACATCATTATTGCAAGCATATTAACAACAAATAGGGGTACTTACCTGGGTGGATCGGTGTCGGAGACTCGGTGCCATGCTTTTCTAGTCGTACCTTTCCAACAAAATCCTTTCATAACCTATTTTTAAAACATTTTTGGGCCTCGAGCCCACAGCCAAGCTTTTGAACTGGGCTTTGATGCCAAAATTGTAACACCCCAAATTCGGTCAACACACCACCACCGAATTCAGTATGTTACAGAGTGAAAATATTTTGAAGACGCAAGTTGTAGGTTTAAATTTTGAAAAAAAATGTTGTATGGAACACTTCGTCATTTGAAGTTTGAAAGAAAACTCCCTTGAGAAGACTGTTTGGTTTTATGAAAACCCAAGTGAGTTTAAAAAAAACAATTAAGTTAAAAACCATTTTGTATCTGAACATAGAGAAAAACTTAGTTTGGAGAAAGTCTGAGTTAGTTTGTTGACTTCATTTGTTTAGTATTACCCGATGGTAAAGTTTGAAAAAAACTCGTTAAGTTGTACAATTTTGAAAACGTTGATTTTGCAGGTTATTAAAACATGCTATGTTTTTTAACTTAGGCACAGTATGATAAAACTTAAAGCAGACAATCAAAAACCCGAAATAATAGAAATTTAGCGGCCTTATTACAAATCCAAAACCAAATTTAAAAGTAAATTAACCCAAAATAGTAATTGAAATAAAACCCAAAAACCTAGTGCATGGCCACCTCGAGTCCACCCCGGCTCCACATCCGCGATCTAAGCCTCATCTGAAAAATGTAAGGGAAGGAGTGAGTCACCGTGACTCAGTGTATAAATCCCCATCCCGATAATAACAAGGCACTTACACATTTCATAAGTCAAAATGCAAATCATGCAAACTCAACCTAACCAATCGAACTCCTGTGTCTACCCCGTGTGGTCAAAACCACTGGTGGTCAAAACTACTGGTGACCATAGTCACAAATCATATAAGTGTGGTCAAAACCACTGGTGACCGTAGTCACAAATCATATGGTGGGGCCAACCCACCGTGTGGTCAAAACCACCGATGACAATCCGTAATCAACATGTGGGCCAACCCAACGTGGTACCAAACCACGGGACGAGTCACAATAATCCATGTGTGGTCAAAACCACCGTGACCGTAGCCACAATAATATCCGTGTGGTCAAAACCACTGAGACTAGTCACAAATAATAAGAAAAGCGGGGCCAACCCACTGTGTGGTCAAAACCACTGGTGACAGTTTAAATCATCCTTCCCCTTCCACTCAACATACCCATTATCATGAACACATGTTCCGTGGCATATTAACATGTTTGTAATGCAGTATCACAGAGCATAGCATAATCAAATAGTATATCATCATATATTGATAGTTAATCCATAGGGGACTTACCCGGTGTCCATGCTCATACCCACAAGGGTAACACACCGATTTCAATAGCTATATCGGCTTTTAACAGTAAACATAACTAGCAAATTAACTAATGAAGTGTGTAAGAGTTACACACCTAATTAGCGTAAAACCACACTTTCTACGTCGCTACTATCGTTAATCGACACCACCACGATTTATCTACTCTCTTGCTCGGATACTGGTCTGTACCCCGGTGGCCAATCACGAAACATTGAGACCGCCCTCTTCTTGAACTTAGGGGCTGGGGTCTCAAGTCTGACCCCTCCTACTATTTGGTTAGCCTTTGAATCCATAATAACCTTATCACTAAATTGGGTTAACAAAGAGAATAACTATGAATCAAGAATTAACCCGAAAGAGTAAATACCTTACCTAGATTAACACATCCTGAAGATTATGATCTAAACCACGAACCGAGCACACCCCGAGAATCCAATCGCTTGTCTTCACCCTTCCTATATTTGGCCAACACCATCGCATTAAACAAATAACCATTCGGCTTAACCAAGAAAATCCCGAAGGATATAACGCACTAAGGTATCCCCCCTTTACCTTGGTATCCTTCAATCACCAAGCAAAACCTGAAGCAGCGTGATGATAAGCCTTCCCCCTACAATCGACCAAGATCGAAACCACATAAACGAATAGCCTTCGGCTTTACATATATAAAAGAAATAAGAGGATGAATCGGGAACTTACCAAGAGTTGAGATTCGGCAATGAGCAAAGGAAGTATGTTCACCGACTTTTAATGATTGGAAGAGGACTTAAACCAAAGTAGTGAGACTCAAGGAAATTTTTGGCTAGTCAAAGTGTTTTGAGATCAAGAACAAAATGGAGAAAAAGAAACAAAATGGGTGATGATTCGGCTTTAGCAAACAAGAGAAGAAGACTTGTGCAATTTCAGCACAAGAGAGGGATTGAGAGAAGAAAAGTAGTCAATTGAGAGGGATGTGTGTTGATTCGGTTTTGAAACCAATAAAATAAAGATAAAGAGTGGAAGTAATTTGGTTTCTAGCTTTTGAGAAAGAGGAGGAACAATGAAAATGATGAGTAAAAGATATGGTAATTTCGACCAAGCACCAAAAAAAGTAAAGATGAAGGAAGAAGCAAAAGGAAAATGCTAAGAAGAGGTTTCAGTTTCGACACAGAGACAAAAGGAAAACAACTCAGAGAATTCAACTATCGCTTCTTTGAGGGAAAGAAAATGGACAAAAAATGTAACACCCCAAACCCGCCCACGAGTCCTGACCGTATCTGGTATGTTACTGGGTAAAAATAATTTGAGTCAATTTGAAAGTTTGGTGAAAATTCGATAAAATTTGGCTAAGGTGTAAAAAGGGTGTTTGAAAACTCAGTTGGGCTTTTTATAAATATAGTTGGGTTGATAAATCCTTTGAAAACATCTGATCATGTAACATCTAATAAATCAGGGTTATAATTGACTTGGTATAGTTTGTTACCCGATGGTAACATCTTTTAAAAACCCGTAGAAGTTTATTAAGTTTGAAAAATTACTTTTAACCGGTTCATTTAATATTTATAAAATTCCATTTTGTAACATAACATAAGTAAAATAAAAATAACATCCACATAATAAATAGCGGCCTTATTACAATCCCAAAATAAAAACTTAGAAATTAATAATTTTAACTAAAGCAAAGTAAAAAAAAATAAGTCCAACGACAAGCATGGCCACCTCGAGTCCTCTCCGGCTCCATCTCCGCGATCTACTCATCTGCAAAATGTTAAGGGAAATGGGTGAGTCACCAAGACTCAGTGTGTAAATCCCCCACCCGGAAAAACACTCATACACAAGATATTAATTAACATGCAAATATGCAACCCAACCTAACCATCCATACTCCTTAACTACCCCGTGTGGTCAAAACCACTGATGACTTAGAGTCACAAATTAAATGATGGGGCCAACCCATCGTGTGGTCAAAACCACTGATGACCATAGGTCACAAATAACCAAGTGTGGTCAAAACCACTGGTGGTACCAAACCACTGAGACATAGTCGCGATTTATCAATCGGTGTGGTCAAAACCACTGATGACCATAAGTCACAAATAATCTGATGGGGCCAACCCATCTTGTAGTCAAAACCATCATGCATACGATCCATAAAATCATCCCTCCTCTCATCAATCCCACCATCATCATGCTTACATATCAATTATCATAAATCATGCATTTAATCAGCATATGATGGCAGACTCAATCATATTTCATAACAAAATAATAGGGGACTTACCCGGAATCCATGCTTAAGCCCACAATACCAAATCACTACCACAATGATTAACAAACAACAATATGGCAAAGTTAATTAATAAAGTGTGTAAGAGTTTTACACACCTGTTTCTACCGAAATTTCTTGATCCCGAAGATTCGATCTATGATGCTAGATCTCTTGACCTTGAACGGATTTGATTTCCAAACAAATCCCGAAATCGTCACTTGATTAAGAATCTACCAAAATTCCTTTAACCATCTGTTAGATTTAACCTAGCATTAAAACATAAACATGGCCTTTGGCTGAATATACATATATCTTACCTTAAATCTTTTAAATCCCGAAACTCTCTTCTTGATTAATGGAGATGCCGAAATACCTTAGATCTGAAATCCTAAAATTCACCTTCCATATTTCGATCAATAAAATATAGGAGGGATTAGACTAACTTTTGACTTAAAAGAAAGGAATACAATTATAACTATAGATCCTTACCCTTTTATTGAAATCGATGATCCTCCCGACACCACTTTTAGATTGACTTAGAGACTTGATGAACAATCGGCTATGATCCCTTATGTATTCGGTTTCAAAGATGAAAGAAGAGAGGAATAATAAGCTTAGAAGGAATCGGCTAGGATGCTAAAAGAGAAGAGGAAAAGAATGGATGCTCAAGAAGAATTTGGCGGAGGAGAGGAGAAAGAATATTTGGCAAAAGAAAAGAGAGGAGAATGAATAATGAATAGCCTTAGTCTCATCCTTTTATAGCCGAAATTAGGCCAAGAATCCTTTGCTTGGCCACTACTATTCCTAATGTGATAACTTTATCTCTTTAATTTTAAAACAAATAAAGTATAGTCCTTATTATCTTCTAATTAGTGAATTTAAAAGAGAGTGAAACTCCTCTTTGCAAGCCTTGTGCAAATCCACCTCTTGGGCTTCTAGAAGAAAAATTAAAACTTATTTTATTTGCTTCCCATGTGACTTGAACTCAGGCCCAACACCCTTGTATGTGGCGCCATTTTCAAAGGCCCTAAGTGGCATCTTCAGGCCACTTTTCCAAGCCCGTTTGTGTGTCAAATTTCACGTACTTTTTCTTTTAAGGCCTCCTTGCCTTAATTACCTCTTTTAAACTTTAAAACTCGACATTTGTAAGTCATTTATAGGTTTCTAAAAATTTTTGTTCGGCTCTGTAAACTTGACATTTCTTAGGTTTCCTAAAATGTTTACTTTCCTCTTTTAGCTTAGTTTCCAAAATGTTCACTTTCCTACTTCAGCTTAGTTTCCAAAATGTTCATTTCCTCTTTTAGCTTAGGTTCCAAAATGTTTACTTTCCTCTTTTAGCTTAGGTTTCCAAAATGTTCACTTTCCTAATTTACTTAGGTTTCCAAAATGGTCACTTTCCTATTTTTAATGTAACATTTCCTTATATTTCCTTACATTTCCTTTCATCTCCTTTCACTGCCAAAACCTACTACTCATGAATTATGCACAAACGCATAACCCCTAATCTAGGATGTTACAGTTCTACCCTCCTTAAAAATAATTTCGCCCTTGAAATTACTTACTAACAGTCGTACAATCCTTCTCACCGCACTTATCCGACGCACAAGACTCGATCTTAATAGAACCATCATACTTTCCAGGCACAATCTCTAAGTTCACGTCCCTTAGAATTCATTTCTAACGTCGTGATTTAAGCTGATTTAAGAAGTTTTTTATGAATTAGTACTTTTGTTTCACTTGATTACCCGCGAAGAAATTTTATGAAAAGGAATTTAGGAGTGGTTCTTTTGTATTCATACATGCACACATTTTTCCATTCATTCATTCAAAGAGACGTTGTAGTTTTTATTATGATTGTTTTTCCACTACCCAAGGGTATTTTCGTAATTCATCCTATAGGGGTATTTTTGTAATTTTTCAAAAATAAAAGTTTTCGAATAATTTTTGTCAAAAGTATTTTGGAGCTTTTAAATTTCTGGGGTATTTTGAAAAATTTTTGAAATCTGAGGGTATTTCGATAATTTTGGGCCTTAGGGGTATTTCGATAATTTTCCACAAATCGGGTTGAATTGTAAAATTTACTAAATCAGAGATATTTTAAAAGTTGTAAAACTTTGAGGGCTCTTTTTGATAATTGTATTTTCCAAAATAGTGATGTTGCAAAATTTTGAAAGTCAGGGGTATTCTGGTAATTTTGTAGGTTAGGGCAATTTTATAATTTCCTAAAATTATGACGTTTTTGTAATTTAAGGTTTTTGAGCACTTTTTATGTGATGAAATTTTTGATTAAAACTGTGGGTATTTTGGGAATATCATAGATCAAGGGCGTTTTCGTAATTTTACCCCCTAAGGGTATTTTTGGTAGTTTTACAAAATCAGGGCATTTTCACAAAAATGATTTCCAAAAATTTTGTTCTAAGTGATTTCACAAAAGGAGGATATTTTGAAAATTTCTATTTGAAAACTTTTCATATGAAGGGTATTTTGGAAATTTTCAAGCCAGGGGTATTTTGGTCATTTTTCAACGGAGGGGTTTTTTGGTCTTTTTTTTTTAAAAAAAAACTAAAGTTTTATTTATTTCCAAAATCAAAATGGCTAGTCCCTTTTGGGTTTTAGTTATCAAGTTTAGCCTGTGAGCTCGTCGTCTCAGCTAGGATGAACCGTTACTACGCACCAGGTAGGATTCAAGTGAGTAGGAGGTGAGTCACGAGGACTGCTTAAATACCAGGCCCCCACCGAATCCAATCCTAGACATGTGTATAACGATTGCCACATCCTTTGCTCAGTGACAACTCACAGGGTTTGTTTAGGGAATTTATTAAATCTTATGCAATATCTGTTGGAGTATGCTAGCCCTAGGGCAGTTCTACTCTAATAGTCTACGTTCCCCATTTTACCCTTCTACCCCACATCAAATATTCACAGAAATGGATAGAAGTACTTACCTGGGCGGATAGGTGCCGGAGACTCGGTGCCATGCTGTTCAAGCCAAAACAGTTTCTCAAAACATCATAATAAGGCCTACTATCCAAAAACCAAACATTTTGGGCCTTGGGCCCCCCACAGTCGAGTTTTGAACCGGGCTCTGATACTAAAAATGTAACACCCCAAACCCGGCCCACGAGTCCTGACTGGATTTGCTATGTTACTGGGTAAAAATAATTTGAGTCAATTTGAAAGTTTGGTGAAAATTCGATAAAATTTGGCTAAGGTGTAAAAAGGGTGTTTGAAAACTCGGTTGGGCTTTTTATAAATACAAATTGGGTTGATAAATCCTTTGAAAACATCTCGATCATGTAACATCTAATAAATCGAGGTTATAATTGACTTGGTATAGTTTGTTACCCGATGGTAACATCTTTTAAAAACCCGTAGAAGTTTATTAAGTTTGAAAAATTACTTTTAATGGTTCATTTAATATTTATAAAATTCCATTTTGTAACATAACATAAGTAAAATAAAAATAACATCCACATAATAAATAGCGGCCTTATTACAATCCCAAAATAAAAACTTAGAAATTAATAATTTTAACTAAAGCAAAGTAAAAAAAAAATAAGTCCAACGACAAGCATGGCCGCCTCGAGTCCTCTCGGCTCCATCTCGCGATCTACTCATCGCAAAATGTTAAGGGAAAGGGTGAGTCACCAAGACTCGATGTGTAAATCCCCACCGGAAAAACATTCATACACAAGATATTAATTAACATGCAAATATGCAACCCAACCTAACCATCCATACTCCTTAACTACCCTGTGTGGTCAAAACCACTGATGACTTAGAGTCACAAATTAAATGATGGGGTCAACCCATCGTGTGGTCAAAACCACTGATGACCATAGGTCACAAATAATCAAGTGTGGTCAAAACCACTGGTGGTACCAAACCACTGGGACTTAGTCGCGATTTATCAATCGATGTGGTCAAAACCACTGATGACCATAGGTCACAAATAATCTGATGGGGCCAACCCATCTTGTGGTCAAAACCACTGACTACCATAGGTCACAAATAATCTGATGGGGCCAACCCATCTTGTGGTCAAAACCACTAGCGACAGTCCATAAAATCATCCCCCTCCTCTCATCAATCCCACCATCATCATGCTTACATATCAATTATCATAAATCATGCATTTAATCAGCATATGATGGCATACTCAATCATATTTCATAACAAAATAATAGGGGACTTACCCGGAATCCATGCTTAAGCCCACAATACCAAATCACTACCACAATGATTAACAAACAACAATATGGAAAAGTTAATTAATAAAGTGTGTAAGAGTTTTACACACCTATTTCTATTGAAATTTCTAGATCCCGAAGATTCGATCTACGATGCTAGATCTCTTGACCTTGAACAGATTTGATTTCCAAACAAATCCCGAAATCGTCACTTGATTAAGACTCTACCGAAATTCCTTTAACCATCTGTTAGATTTAACCTAGCATTAAAACATAAACATGGCCTTTGGCCGAATATACATATATCTTACCTTAAATCTTTTAAATCCCGAAACTCTCTTCTTGATTAATGGAGATGCTGAAATACCTTAGATCTAAAATCACAAATTCACCTTCCATATTTCGATCAATAAACTATAGGAGGATTAGACTAACTTTCGGCTTAAAAGAAAGGAATACAATTATAACTATAGATCCTTACCCTTTTATTGAAATCGATGATCCCTCCCGACACCACTTGTAGATTGGCTTAGAGACTTGATGAACAATCGGCTATGATCCCTTATGTATTCGGTTTCAAAGATGAAAGAGGAGAGGAATAATAGGCTTAGAAGGAATCGGCTAGGATGCTAAAAGAGAAGAGGAAAAGAATGGATGCTCAAGAAGAATTTCAGAGAGGAGAGGAGAAAGAATATTTGGCAAAAGAAAAGAGAGGAGAAAGAATAATTAATAGCCTTAGTCTCATCCTTTTATAGCCAAAATTAGGCCAAGAATCCTTTGCTTGGCCACTACTCTTCCTAATGTGATAACTTTATCTCTTTAATTTTAAAACAAATAAAGTATAATCCTTATTATCTTCTAATTAGCCGAATTTAAAAGAGAGTGAAACTCCTCTTTTGCAAGCCTTGTGCCGTCCACCTCTTGGGCTTCTAGAAGCAAAATTAAAACTTATTTTATTTGCTTCCCATGTGACTTGAACTCAGGCCCAACACCCTTGTATGTGGCGCCATTTTCAAAGGCTCTAAGTGGCATCTTTAGGCCACTTTTCCAAGCCCGTTTGTGTGTCAAATTTCACGTACTTTTTCTTTTAAGGCCTCCTTGCCTTAATTACCTCTTTTAAACTTTAAAACTCGACATTTGTAAGTCATTTCTAGGTTTCCAAAAATTTTTGTTCGGCTCTGTAAACTTGACATTTCTTAGGTTTCCTAAAATGTTTACTTTCCTCTTTTAGCTTAGTTTCCAAAATGTTCACTTTCCTAATTCAGCTTAGTTTCCAAAATGTTCACTTTCCTCTTTTAGCTTAGTTTCCAAAATGTTTACTTTCCTCTTTTAGCTTAGGTTTCCAAAATGTTCACTTTCCTAATTTACTTAGGTTTCCAAAATGGTCACTTTCCTATTTTTAATGTAACATTTCTTTATATTTCCTTACATTTCCTTTCATCTCCTTTCACTGCCAAAACCTACTACTCATGAATTATGCACAAACGCATAACCCCTAATCTAGGATGTTACAAAAAATGAGTTCTAAACACTCCCCTCACTAACCAAATATGCACACACACACTCAGCACATTCGGCTACCCCACTTACACAAAAATCGAAACTCCAACACCCCTTAACCCCTACCAAAATAGGCTAAACCACCTTCCGTGTCATTCCCGCCCTTTCTCTCCTTGAATTCCTCTTAACCCACCATTCAAACAAGTTTGAATTCTTCAAACTCCACAAATTCCTCCTCTCCACCCATTTTGAATCCGTTGACTTGTTCAACAACTACCCACCAGAGTTCCACCTGAGCACAACTCCTCCCAATTCTGATGTCAAAAAAAAAATCCAAAGAGGGATTCCTGCAGCTCGAACCAAGGCTCCTTCCCCCCGCTTATGGTGTCACCTCCCTGAGCTCTTAGTAGCGCCTTCTTGCCACTTCACCAAGGCACTTCTTGTGCAAAAACTTGCTACACAATACTCTTAACACCTAGCTCCTTTAGCTCCCCTTATCAAGTGCCCAAGAATAAAAATTTTTGCTATGGCTCAGGCCCACCCTTGGCTCATAATCAGACCCTAAGACACCCTAACTAGCATCACAATCAAACCATTCACATGCAAACAATTAAAATGCAAGAACCCCTATTTAGGGATGTTACAGTTCTACCCCCCTTAAAAATAATTTTGACCTCGAAATTACCTGGTCAAAAGAGTTGAGGGTATTGCTGCCGCATCACATCCTCTGGTTCCCACGTGGCCTCTTACGTACCATGGTTTTGCCATAATAGCTTTACAAGTGGAACTGACTTCTTACGCAAAACCTTAACATCCTAATCTAGAATCTTCATTGGTTCCTCTTCCATGGTCAAATCTGGGCTCACCTCGATCTCTTCCACTGACACAATATGCGATGGATCTGATCGATAGCGCCTAAGAATGGAGACATGGAATACATCATGAATCTGACTCAACTCCGACGGTAACTCGAGCTGGTAAGCTACCGGTCCCACTCGCTTTAACAATGCATACGGCCCAATAAACCTAGGGCTTAGCTTGCCCTTCCGACCAAATCTCAGCACTTTCTTCCACGGCGATACCTTCAGAAAGACCTTCTCTATATCCCTACATTTGAGATCGGCATAAGACTTCTATCTATTCAAAGCCTCCTTTAGACGAGCCCGAATCACTTTAACCTTATCCTCTGTTTCAGCAACCAACTCCGGACCCAACATCCGACGTTCACCCAGTTCTGTCCAACACGTAGGGGTACGATACTTCTGTCCATACAGTGCTTCATACGGTGCCATCTGGATACTTGCCTGGTAACTATTGTTGTATGCAAATTTCTCCAACGGTAGATATTCCTCCCAACTACCTTTGAAATCCAAAACACAACCCCTCAGCATATCTTCTAAGATTTGAATTACCCTTTCTGACTATCCGTCTGATTGCAGATGAAAAGCCGTGCTGAAATCCAACCTCGTACCCAATGCCTGATACAAAGCTTTCCAAAACCTTGACGTGAATCTGGGACCCCTATCTAAAATAATCGACACCGGCACCCCATGTAACCGTACTATCTCCGCTACATACAACTTGGCCAACCTTTAGAGTGAATAATCAATCCAAACTGGTATGAAATGAGCTGATTTTGTCAGACGATCTACAATTACCCATACAGAATCTTTCTTACTAGGCATAAGGGGTAGCCCAGTGACGAAGTCCATCGTAATCCTTTCCCACTTTCACTGCGGAATCTTCACCGGTTGCAACAGACCTGATGGTAACTGATGCTAAGTTTTGACTTGTTGGCATGTTAGACACTTACTTACAAATTCCATTACTTCTCTCTTCAAACTCGGCTACCAGAACTATTCCCACAAATCCCGATACATCTTGTTGCCTCTAGGATGCATAGCGTATGGGCTGCTATGAGCTTCCTAAAGAATTTGCTGTCTCAACTCAACGTCCTTTGGCATACACACTTTCCCTTGAAAACACAGCACACCCTCACTGTTCAAGCTATAACCCTCCAAACCACTATTCTGCACTTGCAACCTTCGAGCACTCAAAACCTCATCCACTAGCTGTCTCTCCTTAACCTGATCCACCCACGCTGGCTTTACTTGCAATTTTGCTAATAGATTCCCGTCGTCATACAGGCTAAGACGAGCAAACATGGCCTTCAGATCCATTACCACCTTACGGCTCAACGCGTCAGCCACTACATTAGCCTTACCCGGATGGTATTTAATTGAGCAGTCATAGTCCTTTAGCAACTCGATCCACCTACGTTGCCTGAAATTCAATTCTTTCTGTGTCAACATATACTTCAAACTCTTGTGATCCGTGTAGACTATCGACTTCTGCCCATTCAAGTAATGACTCCAAATCTTCAAGGCAATAACCACTGCAGCCAATTCCAAATCATGCGTCGGGTAGTTACCTTCATGAGGTCTCAACTGTCGAGACGTATACGCTACCACTTTCCCCTCTTGTAGCAGCACACACCCTAAACCAGTATGCGATGCATCACAATAAACCATGAATTCTTTCCCAGCTTCAGGCTGAATCAAAATCAGAGCTTCTGTCAGAATCTTCTTTAACTTGTCGAAACTTTTCTGCTGCTTACCAGACCACACAAATGGAACCCCTTTCCGCAACAACTTAGTTAACGGTGCTGCAATCAAAGAAAACCCTTCCATGAATCTTTTGTAATATCCAGCCAAACCCAGAAAACTTCGAATCTCTGCTACTGGCTTAGGTGGTTTCCAACCCAACACTGCCTCAATCTTCTGAGGATCCACTCTAATTCCCTCAGCTGACACCACATGACCCAAGAAAGCTACCTCCTTCAACCAGAACTCGCACTTACTAAACTTGGCGAACAACTGCTTCTCCCTCAGAATCTGTAGAACCACCCGTAGATGCACAACATGTTCCCCCTTAGATTTCGAGTATACCAAAATGTCGGCTACAAACACCATGACGAACCGGTCCAAGTACGGCTGAAACGCTTGATTTATCATGCCCATGAACACTGCCGGCGCATTAGTCAACCCGAACGGCATTGCCAAAAACTCATAGTGCCTATAACGAGTACGAAACGCCGTCTTATAGATATGGGCCTCCCTCACTTTGAGTTGATGATACCCCGATCGAAGATCTATCTTAGATAAAATTGATGCACCCTTAAGCAGATCAAACAAGTCGTCTATCCTGGGCAACGGATAATTATTCTTGATCGTCAACTTATTCAGCTGGCGGTAGTCTATACACATCCGCATTGTACCGTCTTTCTTCTTAACAAAGAGCATAGGCGCTCCCCAAGGTGATACACTCGGTCGGATGAAACCTTGGTCCAACAATTCATGATTCTGTGCCTTCAGTTCCACCAATTCCTTCGGCACCATCCTGTATGGGGCAATAGACACTGGCGCAGTTTCGGGTAACAAGTCTATACTGAACTCAACTTCACGGTCTGGAAGTAGACCCTGAAGTTCCTCTGGGAATAGATCGGTAAATTTTTTCACCGTTTGGACATTCCCCACAGCTGATTCTTTGGTCTCCAAGGCACAAACATGCACCATAAACGCCTCACAACCCTTCCTTACCATTTTTTCGGCCTTCAGAGCAGACACAACATTAGATAGATAATCTCTTCTATTACCTATCATTACCACCTCTTCACCCTCAACTGTCCTCAAAACCATACGCTTAGCTGTGCAATCCAAACTGGCCTGGTACTTCACTAGCCAATCCATCCCGAGAATCAGATCGAACTCCCCGAACGGTAGTTCCATCAAATCAGCTAAAAACACTACCCCTTGAAGTTCTCAGGGTCCATCTCGATACCGTTTATTTATTTCTACAGAGTGACCTAGAGGGCTTATTGCTGTCATCTCCCTAGAAGTACTCTCAAAGTCTAAGTTCATAGTTTCGACTATACTACTGGCAACATACGAGTACGTCGAACCAACATCTATCAAAGCATTATAAGGCAGTCTAAAAATTAAGAACGTACTGGTTATGATGTCCGGTGCGTCGCCCTCCTCTCGACGCCTCGCTACATAGACCAACCCAGGCTGTCTCGCCTCTGTGCACCAAGCACCTCTACCCGGTGCCCCGCAGCCTCGACCCGAATCGTTACCTCCCCTGGCCGAACGTGACCCCTCTATGGTTGCTGACCATCCCTCCTGAACTGTGTACGACCCTGATTCCAAAACTGAAGCCTGGTTGACCTCTGCGGACAATCCCTCACTCGGTGTCCCATTGACCCACACTCAAAACACCCTCTGTTTCCAGTCCAACATTCCCCCATGTGAGACTTCCCACACTGAGCACACTATGGCAGGCACTGAGTAGTAGTAGTAGCTGTAGCAGGCCTCACAGCTTGATTCGGCCCACCATATCTAGCCCTTTTCTGCTGATTCCCAGCAGACCCGAATAACCTAGAATACTTCTTATTCCAACCCTTATCTTGGTTCCGTCTCACTGATAGTTTCACTTCCTCAGCAACTTTGGCCTTTTGTACTAGGACTGCAAATTCTCTTTCCTACTGTGGGGCAATCAATATCCGCAGCTCATCTCTCAGCCCATCCTCAAATCTGACACAACGTTCATGTTCTGTGCCTACAATACCCTGTGTATACTGACTTAACTGAAGAAATTCTGCCTCATACTCCGATACTGACTTATTTCCCTGAACCAAATTCAGGAATGCCTTACGCTGCGCATCGATGTAACTAGCCCCAATGTATTTCCTTTGATAGGCTACCCTAAAGAAATCCCAAGTGATGTCATCTACCATTGCTCCATCCCTAACCGTGAGCCACCGCTGATATGACTCATCTCGGAGAAGAGATACTATTCCTTTTAGCTTTTCCTCAGCCGTAAAATACAGGTCGTCTATGATACGTTCTGCCGCCTCCAGCCAATATTCCACCGTACTAGGAGCCACACCAGATACACCTCTGAATACCTCTGCGCCATTAGCCTGAAGTCGTTCAGACACAGATTTTTGGGCTCCCGTTCGATGCCTGCACCCGCGACACTTTCTAGAACCCACAGCATCGCCTGTGACATTGCGTCATCACCAGCCATCTGATCCTGAAATTCTACGCCCACAACTGGAGATAGTGGTACCTCGTTCTCTGACCCATGTCTAGACCCTACCGGTTCCGACACTGTCGTCCTACCCCTACCTCGTCCACGTATATTACGCCCACATCCTCGTGCACTCATGACTGTCGATGCGAGTTGATCTGATTAACTGTTTTATGCGTTAGACTTATTCCACTGTTATTAAAGCACAGTCTTATGAATAGTTTAATATGGGGATTGTTTTCGTAAGTTCACACAATCCTATGGTTTTAAATCTCTAAAGTAGTTCCCTAT
Organism: Gossypium rotundifolium; assembly: GCA_025506655.1. Classification (NCBI taxonomy): domain Eukaryota; kingdom Viridiplantae; phylum Streptophyta; class Magnoliopsida; order Malvales; family Malvaceae; genus Gossypium; species Gossypium rotundifolium. The sequence goes on from CP106722.1 coordinate 152,026,316, forward strand.
TACTACTAATTACAACATCATTATTACAAACATATTAACAACAAATAGGGGTACTTATCTGGGCAGATCAGTGCCGGAGACTCGGTGCTATGCCTTTCTAGTCGTACCTTTCCTACAAAATCCTTTCATAACCTATTTTTAAAACATTTTTGGGCCTTGGGCCCACAGCCAAGCTTTTGAACTGAGCTCTGATACCAAAATTGTAACACCCCAAACCCGATTAACACACCACGACCGAATTCAGAATGTTACAGAGTGAAAATATTTTGAAGACACAAGTTGTAGGTTTAAATTTTGAAAAAAAAAACGTTGTATGGAACACTTTGTCATTTTAAGTTTGAAAGAAAACTCCCTTGAGAAGATCGTTTGGTTTTATGAAAACCCAAGTGAGTTAAAAAAAAACAATTAAGTTAAAAACCTTTTTGTATCTGAACATAGAGAAAAACTTAGTTTGGAGAAAGTCTGAGTTAGTTTGTTGACTTCATTTGTTTAGTATTACCCGATGGTAAAGTTTGAAAAAAACCCGTTAAGTTGTACAATTTTGAAAACGTTGATTTTGCAGGTTATTAGAACATGCTATATTTTTTAACTTAGGCACAGTATGATAAAACTTAAAGTAGACAAACAAAAACCCGAAATAATAGAAATTTAGCGGCCTTATTACAAGTCCAAGACCAAATTTAAACGTAAATTTACCCAAAATAGTAATTGAAATAAAACCCAAAAACCTAGTGCATGGCCACCTCGAGTCCACCCCGGCTCTACATCCGCGATCTAATCCTCATTTGCAAAATGTAAGGGAATGAGTGAGTCATCGAGACTCAGTGTATAAATCCCCATCCCAATAATAACAAGGCACTTACATATTTCATAAGTCAAAATGTGAATCATGCAAACCCAACCTAACCAACTGAACTCCTGTGTCTACCATGTATGGTTAAAACCACTGGTGGTCAAAACCACAAGTGACCGTAGTCACAAATCATATAAGTGTGGTCAAAACCACTGGTGACCGTAGTCACAAATCATATGGTGGGGCCAACCCACCGTGTGGTCAAAACCACTGATGACAATCCCGTAATCAATATGTGGGGCCAACCCACTATGGTGCCAAACCACTGGGACAAGTCACAATAATCTATGTGCTGTCAAAACCACTGGTGACCGTAGCCACAAATAATATGTGTGGTCAAAACCACTGGTGGTCAAAACCAGTGAGACTAGTTACAAATAATAAGAAAAGTGGGGCCAACCCACTGTGTGGTCAAAACCACTGATGACAGTCTAAATCATCCATCCTCCTCCACTCAACATACCCATTATCATGAACACATGTTCCATGGCATATTAACATGTTTGTAATGCAGTATCACATAGCATAGCATAATCAAATAGTATATCATCATATATCGATAGTCAATCCATAGGGGACTTACCCGGAGTCCATGCTCATACCCACAAGGGTAACACACCGATTTCAATAGCTATATCGGCTTTTAACAGTAAACATAACTAGCAAATTAACTAATGAAGTGTGTAAGAGTTACACACCTGACTACGCACAAAACCACACTTTCTACATCGGTACTGTCGTTAATCGACACCATCGCGATTTTTCTACTCTCCTGCTCGGATGCTAGTCCACACCTCGATGGCCAATCAGGAACCGCTGAGACCTCCCTCTTCTTGAACTTAGGGGCTGGGGTCTCAGGTCTGACCCCTCCTACTATTTGGTTAGCCTCTGAATCCATAATAATCTTATCACTAGATTGGGTTAACAAAGAGAATAACTATGAATCAAGAATTAACTCGAAAGAGTAAATCCCTTACCTAGATTAACAAATCTCAAAGATTACGATCTAAACCACGAACCGAGCACACCCTGGGAATCCAATCGCTTGCCTTCACCCTTCCTATATTCGGCCAACACCATCGCATTAAACAAATAGCCATTCGGCTTAACCAAGAAAATTTCGAAGGATATAACGCACTAAGGTATCCCTCCCTTTACCTTGGTATCCTTCAATCACCAAGCAAAACCTGAAGCAGCGTGATGATAAGCCTTCCCCCTACAATCGGCCAAGATCTAAACCACATAAACAAATAGCCTTGACTTTACATATATAAAAGAATTAAGAGGATGAATCGAAACTTACCAAGAGTTGAGATTCGGCAATGAGCAAAGGAAGTATGTTCACCGACTTTTAATGATTGGAAGAGGACTTAAACTAAGGTAGTGAGACTCAAGGAAATTTTGGCTGGTCAAAGTGTTTTGAGAACAAGAACAAAATGGAGAACAAGAAACAAAATGGGTGATGATTCGGCTTTAGCAAACAAGAGAAGAAGACTTGTGCAATTTTGGCACAAGAGAGGGATTAAGAGAAGAAAAGTAGTCGATTGAGAGGGAGGAGTGTTGATTCGATTTTAAAAATAATAAAATGAAGATAAGGAGTGGAAGTAATTCGGTTTTGGCTTTTCAGAAAGAGAAGGAACAATGAAAATGATGAGTAAAGGATACGGTAATTTCGACCAAGCACCAAAAGAAGTAAAGAGGAAGGAAGAAGAAAGAGGAAAATGCTAAGAAGAGGTTTCAGTTTCGATACAGAGAGAAAAGGAAAACAACTCAGAGAATTCGACTATCGCTTCTTTGAGGGAAAGAAAATGGACAAAAATGAGTTCTAAACAATCCTCTCACTAATTAAATACGTACACACACGCTCAGCACATTCGGCCACCCCACTCACACAAAAATTGAAACTCCAACACCCCTTAACCACTACCAAAATCGGCTAAACCACATTCCTTGTCATTCCCCCCTTTCTCTCCTTGAATTTCCCTTAACCCACCATTCAAACAAGTTTGAATTCTTCAAACTCCATAAATTCCCCCTCTCCACCCGTTTTGAATCTGTTGACTTGTTCAACAACTACCCACCAGAGTTCCACCTGAGCACAACTCCTCCCAGTTCTGACGTCAAAAAGAAATACCCAAAGAGGGATCCTGCAGCTCAAACCAAGGCTCCTTCCCCCTGCTTGTGGTGTCACCTCTCTGAGCTCTAAGTGGCACCTTCTTGCCACTTCACCAAAGCACTTCTTGTGCAAAAACTTGCTACACAACACTCTTAACACCTAGCTCCTTTAGCTCCCCTTATCAAGTGCCCAAGAATAAAAAATTTTGCTATGGCTCAGCCACCCTTGGCTCATAATCAGACCCTAAGACACCCTAACTAGCATAACAATCAAACCATTCACATGCAAACAATTAAAATGCAAGAGACCCTATTTAGGGATGTTACAGTTCTGCCCCCTTAAAAATAATTTTGGCCCCAAAATTACCTGGTCAAAAGAGTTGAGGGTATTGTTGCCGCATCACATCCTCTAGTTCCCACGTGGCCTCTTCCGTACCATGGTTTTGCCATAATACCTTTACTAGTGGAACCGACTTCTTACGCAAAACCTTAACATCTCGATCTAGAATTTGCACTGGTTCCTCTTCTATGGTCAAATTAGGGCTCACCTCGATCTCTTCCACTGACACAATATGCGATGGATCTGATCAATAGCACCTAAACATGGAGACATGGAATACATCATGAATCTGACTCCACTCTGACGGTAACTCGAGCTGGTAAGCTACCGGTCCCACTCGCTTCAACACCGTATATAGCCCAATAAACCTAGGGCTTAGCTTGCCCTTCCGACCAAATCTCAAAGACTTTCTTCCACGGCGATACCTTGAAAGACCTTGTCACCCATCGTGATACTCTATATCCTCCGTTTGAGATCGGCATAAGACTTACATGTTCGTCTGATGCCTCCTTCAGACGAGCCCGAATCACCTTAACCTTATCCTCTATTTTAGCAACCAACTCCGAACCCAACATCCGATGTTCACCCAGTTCTGTCCAACACGTAGGGGTATGACACTTCCGTCCATACAGTGCTTCATACGGTGCCATCTGGATACTTGCCTGGTAACTGTTGTTGTATGCAAATTTCGCCAACGGTGGATATTCCTCCCAACTACCTCTGAAATCTAAAACATAACCCTTCAGCATATCTTCTAAGATTTGAATTACCCTTTCTAACTGTCCGTCTGATTGCGGATGAAAAGCCGTGCTAAAATCCAACCTCGTACCCAATGCTTGTTGCAAAGCTTTCCAGAACCTTTATGTGAATCTGGGATCTCTATCTAAAATAATCGACACCGGTACCCCATGTAACCGTTCTATCTCTGCTACATACAACTTGGCCAAACTTTGGAGTGAATAATCAATCCGAACTGGTATGAAATGAGCTGATTTTGTCAGACGATCTACAATTACCCATACAGAATCTTTCTTGCTAGGTGTAAGGGGTAGCCCAGTGACAAACTCCATCGTAATCCTTTCCCACTTCCACTGCAGAATCTTCACCGGTTGCAACAGACCTGACGGTAACTGATGCTCAGCTTTGACTTGTTGGCATGTCAGACACTTACTTACAAATGCCGTTACTTCTCTCTTCAAACCCGGCCACCAAAACTATTCCCGCAAATCCTGATACATCTTTCTACCTTTAGGATGCATAGCGTATGGGCTGCTATGAGCTTCCTGAAGAATTCGCTGTCTCAACTCAACGTCCTTTGGCATACACACTTTCCCTTGAAAACACAGCACACCCTCACTGCTCAAGCTATAACCCTCCAAACGACCATTCTGCACTTGCAACCTTCGAGCACTCAAAACCTCATCCACTAGCTATCTCTCCTTAACTTGATCCACCCACGCTGACTTTACTTGTAATTCTGCAAATAGACTCCCGTCGTCATACCGGCTGAGACGAGCAAACATTGCCCTCAGATCCGTTACCACCTTACGGCTCAACGCGTCAGCCACTACATTAGCCTTACCCGGATGGTATTCAATTGAGTAGTCGTAGTCCTTTAGCAACTCGATCCACCTACGTTGCCTCAAATTCAATTCTTTCTATGTCAACAGATACTTCAAACTCTTGTGATCCATGTAGACTATCGACTTCTCCCCACACAAGTAATGACACCAAATCTTCAGGGCGAAAACCACTGTAGCCAATTCCAAATCATGCGTCGGGTAGTTACCTTCATGAGGTCTCAACTGTCGAGACGCATACTCTACCACTTTCCCCTCTTATATCAGCACACACCCCAAACCAGTATGCAATACATCGTAATAAACCATGAATTCCTTCCCAGCTTTAGGCTGAATCAAAACCGAAGCTTCTGTCAGAATCTTTTTTAACTTGTTAAAACTTTCCTACTGCTTACCAGACCACACAAATGGAACCCCTTTCTGCAACAACTTAGTTAACGGTGCTGCAATCAAAGAAAACCCTTCCACAAATCTTTTGTAATATCCAGCCAAACCCAGAAAACTCTGAATCTCTGCTACCAACTTAGGTGGTTTCCAACCCAACACTGCCTCAACCTTCCGAGGATCCACTCTAATTCTCTTAGCTGGCACCACATGACCCAAGAAAGTTACCTCCTTCAACAAGACCTCACACTTACTAAACTCGGCGAACAGCTGCATCTCCCTCAGAATCTGTAGAACCACCCGTAGATGCACAACATGTTCCCCCTCAGATTTTGAGTATACCAAAATGTCATCTATAAACACCACGACGAACCGGTCCAAGTACGGCTGAAACACCCGATTCATCATACCCATGAACGCTGCCGGCGCATTAGTCAACCCGAACAGCATTACCAAAAACTCGTACGCCCATAACGAGTACGAAACGCCGTCTTATAGATATGGGCCTCCTCACTTTGAGTTGATGATACCCCGACCTAAGACCTATCTTAGAGAAAATTGATGCACCCTTAAGCTGGTCAAACAAGTTGTCTATCCTGGACAACGGATACTTGTTCTTGATCGTCAACTTATTCAGCTGGCGGTAGTCTATACACATCTGCATTGTACTGTCTTTCTTCTTAACAAAGAGCATAGGCACTCCCCAAGGTGATACACTCGGTCAGATGAAACCCTGGTCCAACAATTCATGAATCTGTGCCTTCAGTTCCACTAATTCCTTCGGCGCCATCCTGTATGGGGCAATAGACACTGGCGCAGTTCCGGGTAACAAGTCTATACTAAACTCAACTTGACGGTCCAGAGGCAGACCCGGAAGTTCCTCTGGGAATACATTGGCAAATTCCTTCACCGTTTGGACATTCCCCACAACAGATTCCTTGGTCTCCAAGGCACAAACATGCACCATAAACGCCTTACAACCCTTCCTCGCCATTTTCTCGGCCTTCAGAGCAGACACAACATTAGATAGATAATCTCTTCTATTACCTATCATTACCTCCTCTTCACCCTCAACTGTCCTCAAAACCATGCGCTTAGTTGTGTAATCCAAATTGGCCTGGTACTTCACTAGCCAATCCATCCCGAGAATCAGATCGAACTCTCCGAACGGCAGTTTTATCAAATCAGCCAAAAACACTACCCCTTGAAGTTTGCGGGGTACATCTCCATATGGTTTATTTACTTCTATAGAGTGTCCTAGAGGGCTTATTGCTGTCATCTCCCTAGAAGTACTCTCAAAGTCTATGTTCATAGTTTCGACTATACTACTGGCAACATACGAGTGCGTCGAACCAACATCTATCAAAGCATTATAAGGCAGTCCAAAAATTAAGAAGGTACCGGTTGTAATGTCCGGTGCGTCACCCTCTTTTCGACGCCTCGCTGCATAGACCAACCCAGTCTATCTCGCCTCTATGTTCCCAGAACCTCTACTTGGTGCTCCGTAGCCTCGACCCGAACCGTTACCTCCCCTGGCCGAACCGTAACCCCTCTGTAGTTGCTGACCATCCCTCCTGAACTGTGTACGACCCTGATTCCCAAACTGAAGCCTAGCTGACCTCTGCAGACAATCCTTCACTCGGTGTCCCATTGACCCACACTCAAAACACCCTCTGTTTCCAGTCCTACATTCCCCTGTGTGAGACTTCCCACACCGAGCACAACGTGGCGGCCACTGATTAGTAACAGCAGCAGGCCTCGCAGCTTGATTTGGCCCACCATATCTAGCCCTTTTCTACTGATTCCTGGCAGACCCGGATGACCCAAAATTCCTCTTATTCCAACCCTTTTCTTAGTTCCGTCCCACTGACAGTTTCACTTCCTCAACAACTCTGGCCTTCTCTACTAGGACTGTAAATTCTCTTTCCTGCTGTGGGGCAATCAACATCCGCAGCTCATCTCTCAACCCATCCTCAAATCTGACACAACGTTCATGTTCCGTGCCCACAATACCCCGTGCATACTGACTTAACCAAAGAAATTTTACCTCATACTCCGATACTGACTTATTTCCCTGAACCAAATTTAGGAACGCCTTACGCTGCACATCGATGTAACTAGCTCCAACGTAATTCCTCTGATAGGCTGCCCTAAAGAAATCCCAAGTGATGTCGTCTGCCATTGCTCCATCCCTAACCGTGAGCCACCACTAGTATGACTCATCTCGGAGAAGAGATACTATTCCCTTCAACTTCTCCTCAGCCGTAAAATCTAAGTTGTCCATGATACGTTCTATCGCCTCTAGCAAATATTCTGCCGTACTAGGAGCCACACCAGATACACCTCTAAATACCTCTGCGCCATTAGCTTGAAGTCATTTAGACACAGATTTTCGAGCTCTCGTTCTGATGCTTGCACCCGCGACTCTTTCTAGAACCCGCAGCATCGCCTGTGACACTGCATCATCACCAGCCATCTGATCTTGAAATTCTGCGCCCACAATTGGCAACAGTGGTACCTCATTCTCTGACCCATGTCCAGACCCTACTAGTTCTGTCACTATCGTTTTACCCCTACCTCGTCCACGTATATTATGCCCACGTCCTCGTGCACTCATGACTGTCGATGTGAGTTGATCTGATTAACAGTTTTATGCGTTAGACTTATTCCACTGTTATTAAAGCACAGTCTTATGAATAGTTTAATATGGGGATTATTTTCGTAAGTTCACACAATCCTACTGTTTTAAATCTCTAAAGTAGTTCCCTATTACTACTAGTCACAACATCATTATCACAAACATATTAACAATAAATAGAGGTATTTACTTGGGCGGATCGGTGCCGGAGACTCGGTGCCATGCTTTTCCAGCCGTACCTTTCCACAAAATCCTTTCATAACCTATTTTTAAAACATTTTTGGGCCCCGAGCCCATAGCCAAGCTTTTAAATCGGGCTCTGATACCAAAATTGTAACACCCCAAACCCGATCAACACACCACGACAAAATTTAGTATGTTACAGAGTGAAAATATTTTGAAGACGCAAGTTGTAGGTTTAAATTTTGAAAAAAAAAATGTTGTATGGAACACTTCGTCATTTTATGTTTGATCCCTTGAGAAGATCGTTTGGTTTTATGAAAACCCAAGTGAGTTTAAAAAAGAAAACAATTAAGTTAAAAACCATTTTGTATCTGAACATAGAGAAAAACTTAGTTTGGAGAAAGTCTGAGTTAGTTTGTTGACTTCATTTGTTTAGTATTACCCGATGGTCAAGTCTGAAAAAAACCCGTTAAGTTGTACAATTTTGAAAACGTTAATTTTGCAGGTTATTAGAACATGCTATGTTTTTTAACTTGGGAACAATATGATAAAACTTAAAGCAGACAATCAAAAACCCGAAATAATAGAAATTTAGCGGCCTTATTACAAATCCAAAACCAAATTTAAAAGTAAATTAACCCAAAATAGTAATTGAAATAAAACCCAAAAACCTAGTGCATGGCCACCTCGAGTTCACCCCAGCTCCACATCCGCGATCTAAGCCTCATCTGCAAAATGTAAGGGAAGGAGTGAGTCACCGAGACTCAGTGTATAAATCCCCATCCTAATAATAACAAGGCACTTGCACATTTCATAAGTCAAAATGCAAATCATGCAAACCCAACCTAACCAACCGAACTCCTGTGTCTACCCCGTGTGGTCAAAACCAGTGGTGGTCAAAACCACTGGTGACCGTAGTTACAAATCATATAAGTGTGGTCAAAACCACTGGTGATCGTAGTCACAAATCATATGGTGGGGCCAACCCACTGTGTGGTCAAAACCACTGATGACAATCCCGTAATCAACATGTGGGGCCAACCCACTGCGGTACCAAACCACTGGGACGAGTCACAATAATCCATGTGTGGTCAAAACCACTGGTGACCGTAGCCAAAAATAATATCCGTGTGGTCAAAACCACTGGTGGCTAAAACCACTGAGACTAGCCACAAATAATAAGAAAAGCGGGGCCAACCCACTGTGTGGTCAAACCCATTGGTGACAGTCTAAATTATCCTTCCCCCTCCACTCAACATACCCATTATCATGAACACATGTTCCGTGGCATATTAACATGTTTGTAATGCAGTATCACATAGCATAGCATAATCAAATAGCATATCATCATATATCGATAGTCAATCCATAGGGGACTTACCCGGAGTCCATGCTCATACCCACAAGGGTAACACACTGATTTCAATAGCTATATTGGCTTTTAACAGTAAACATAACTAGCAAATTAACTAATGAAGTGTGTAAGAGTTACACACCTGATTACGCGCAAAACCACACTTTCTACGTCGGTACTATCGTTAATCGACACCACCGCGATTTGTCTACTCTCCTGCTTGGATGTTGGTCCACACCCCGGTGGCCAATCATGAACCGCTGAGACCGCCCTCTTCTTGAACTTAGGGGCTGGGGTCTCATGTTTGACCCCTCCTACTATTTGGTTAGCCTTTGAATCCATAATAACCTTATCACTAAATTGGGTTAACAAAGAGAATAACTATGAATCAAGAATTAACCCGAAAGAGTAAATCCCTTACCAAGATTAACAAATCCCAAAGATTATGATCTAAACCACGAACCGAGCACACCCCGAAATCCAATCGCTTGCCTTCACCCTTCTTATATTCGGCCAACACCATCGCATTAAACAAATAGCCATTCGGCTTAACCAAGAAAATCTCGAAGGATATAACACACTAAGGTATCCCCCCATTTACCTTGGTATCCTTCAATCACTAAGACAAACCCGAAGCAGCATGATGATAAGCCTTCCCCCTACAATCTACCAAGATCTAAACAACATAAGTGAATAGCCTTCGGCTTTACATATATAAAATAAATAAGAGGATGAATCGAGAACTTACCAAGAGTTGAGATTCGACAATGAGCAAAGAAAGTATGTTCATCGACTTTTAATGATTGGAATAGGACTTAAACCAAGGTAGTGAGGCTCAAGGAAATTTTCGGCTAGTCAGAGTGTTTTGAGATCAAGAACAAAATAGAGAAAAAGAAACAAAATGGGTGATGATTCGATTTTAGCAAACAAGAGAAAAAGACGTGGAATTTCGGCACAAGAGAGGGATTGAGAGAAGAAAAGTAGTCGATTGAGAGGGAGGAGTGTTGATTCGATTTTGAAACCAGTTAAATGAAGATAAGGAGTGGAAGTAATTCGGTTTTGGCTTTTGAGAAAGAGGAGGAACAATGAAAATGATGAGTAAAGGATATGGTAATTTTGACCAAGCACCAAAAGAAGTAAAGAGGAAGGAAGAAGAAAAAGGAAAATGCTAAGAAGTGGTTTCGGTTTCGACACAGAGACAAAAAGAAAGCAATTTAGAGAATTCGACTATTGCTTCTTTGAGGGAAATAAAATGGACAAAAAAGGAGTTCTAAACACTCCTCTCACTAACCAAATATGCACACACACATTCAGCACATTCGGCCACCCCACTCACACAAAAATCGAAACTCCAACACCCTTTAACCACTACCAAAATTGGCTAAACCACCTTCCTTGTCATTCCCCTTTTCTCTCCTTGAATTCCTCTTAACCCACCATTCAAACAAGTTTGAATTCTTCAAACTCCACAAATTCCTCCTCTCCACCCATTTTGAATCTATTGACTTGTTCAACAAATACCCACCAGAGTTCCACCTGAGCACAACTCCTCCCAGTTCTGACGTCAAAAAGAAATACCCAAAGAGGGATTCTTGCAGCTCGAACCAAGGCTCTTTCCCCCTGCTTGTGGCATCACCTCCCTAAGCTCTAAATGGCGCCTTCTTGCCACTTCACCAAGGCACTTCTTGTGCAAAAACTTGCTACACAATACTCTTAACACCTAGCTCCTTCAGCTCCCCTTATCAAGTGCCCAAGAATAAAAATTTTTGCTCTGGCTCAGGCCCACCCTTGGCTCATAATCAGACTCTAAGACACCCTAACTAGCATTACAATCAAACCATTCACATGCAAACAATTAAAATGTAAGAGCCCATATTTAGGGATGTTACAATCCCTTTCCAAGGATAGATGATTTATTTGACCAATTGAAGGGAGCTATGGTGTTCTCTAAGATAGACCTAAGGTCTAGTTATTATCAGTTGAGGGTTAAGGAGCAAGATGTGCCAAAAACTGCATTCCGAATGAGGTATGGCCATTATGAGTTTCTTATCATGCCATTTGGCTTAACAAATGCTCCTGCAAATTTTTATGGATTTAATGAACCGTATCTTTCGATCATATTTGGATAAGTTTGTAGTTGTTTTATCGGTGACATACTGATTTATTCTCGGGATGAGAGTGATCATGTAGAACACCTGAGAATTGTGTTGCAAACTTTAAGAGACAAGCAGTTGTATGCTAAATTCAGCAAGAGTGAGTTTTAGCTTCAAGAGGTCGGATTCTTAGGACACATTGTGTTGGGTGATGGCATTAGAGTTGATCCAAGTAAGATCTCGGCTATTATGGGGTGGAAACCATCGAGGAAAGTGTCAGGGATTAGAAGCTTTTTGGGTTTAGCGGGTACTACAGACAGTTCGTAAAAGGGTTCTCCATGATTGCTACCCCGATGATGAAACTGTTGCATAAAGATGTCAAGTTTGAATGGACGGAGAAATGCCAATAGAGTTTTTAGAAACTGAAAGCATTATTGACTGAGGCGCCAGTTTTAGTACAACCTAAGTCGGGGAAGGAGTTTGTAGTCTACAGTGATGCATCCTTAAATGGTCTTGGCTATGTGCTGATGCAAGAGGGAAAGGTAGTAGCTTATGCTTCGAGACAACTAAAATGCATGAGAAGAATTATCGACTCACGATTTGGAGTTGGCTACGATTTTTTTCGCTTTGAAGATTTGGTGTCATTATTTATATGGTAAGAAGTGTCAAATCTTCACCGATCACAAGAGTCTAAGGTACTTGATAGACCAAAAGGATTTGAATTTACGACAACGGCGGTGGCTCAAATTATTGAAGGGTTATGAATTAGTAATCGATTACCATCGAGGAAAGTGAATGTGGTTGTAGATGCCTTGAGCAGAAAATCCCTATATACTTTGAGAGCTACGGTATGAGCTTAGCGTTATCTGATAATGGTACTATATTAGCCGAGTTGAGGGCTAGACCATTATTTATTTAGCAAATATGTGTAGCTCAAAAGAATGATAGTGAGATGCAAGTCAAGAGAACTCAGTGTGAACCGAGAAATGACTCTGATTTTCGGGTAGGTTCAGATGATTGCTTGAGGTTTCATGATTGAGTGTGCGTACCAAAGGATGATAAGTTAATCCAAAAAATTTTACATGAAGCACACGGTGGTTGTTTTTCAGTACGTCCGGGCAGAACAAAAATGTACAATAATTTGAAGAAGTTGTATTGGTGACCGGGTATGAAATGAGACATCTCTGAGTTTGTTACAAAGTGTTTGATCTATCAACAAGTGAAAGCCGAGCATCAAGTACCTTCGGGATTACTTCATTCAGTGATGGTTCTCGAGTGGAAGTGGGATCGAATTACAATTGATTTTGTAATGGGGTTACCTATGACCCCAAAAAAGAAAGATGTTGTGTGGGTTATTATTGATAGATTAACGAAATTGACTCACTTTATACCAGTGCGTGTGGATTACTGACTTGACAAGTTGGCTGATATGTATATTGCTGAGGTGGTGAGATTACATGGGGTGCCTATATCCATTATCTCGGATAAAGATCCAAGATTTACTTCGAGGTTTTGGAAGAAGTTGCAGGAAGCCTTGGGTACAAAATTGAATTTTAGTACCGTGTTCCATCCTCAAACCAATGGCCAATCTGAAAGAGTGGTTCAAGTTCTAGAAGATATGCTTCAATGTTGTGTTTTAGAGTTCAAAGATAGTTGGGAAAGATATCTACCTTTGGTTGAGTTTGCCTACAACAACAGTTATCAGTCGAGTATACGGATGGCACCATAAAAAGCTTTATATGGTCGTAAGTATCAGACTCCCTTGTATTGGACAAAACTTAGTGAGAAGCAAATTCACGGGGTCGAGCTAGTTAAAGACTCCGAGGAGAAAGTGAAAGTGATCCGTGATAGTCTGAAAACTGCTTCAGATCGACAAAAGTCATACTCGAATTTAAAAAGGAAAGAAATCGAGTTTCAAGTGGGTGACAAAGTATTCCTGGAAGTATCCCTATGGAAGAAAATATTGAGATTTGGTCGAAAAGGCAAATTGAGTCCACGATTCATAAGGCCATATGAGGTTTTTGAAAGGATTGGGCCAATACCATACCGGTTGGCTTTGCTGGTAGAGTTAGAGAGAATACACAACGTGTTTCATGTGTCAATGTTGCAGTGATATCGTTCTGATCCTTCGCATGTGTTCCCTCCAACCGAAATTGAGATATGATCGGACATGACGTATGAAGAGGAACCAATTAAGATTTTGGCTCAAGAGGTTAAACAGTTGTGGAATAAGAGCATAGCCTTAGTGAAAGTGTTATGGAAAAAACACGGTGTGGAAGAGGCTACGTAAGAACCAGAAGAAGACATGAAAGAACAGTACCAAAACGTTTTTACCGGTAAGATTATTAAGGACGAAAATCTCTAAAGGGGGAGAGTTGTAACAACCCTATTTTGGGGCTAGTCGGAACAATGGTTTCTGGACCACTAATTCGAGGTTGAAGAAAATTATTTTTGATATTGTTTTATGTGTTATGGCATAATTATATGGATGTATGAAAAATTTGGTGCATTAATTTTAGCAATTGTATGCTTAATTGTGAAAAATGACTAAATCGCATAAACTGCGAAAGTTCTATTATACAAGGTAGAGGTGTCTAATGGCCTTAGAATATTAAATTGGAGATCCTTAAATTGTAATTAGGCCATTAAGAGGGTGTGGCCGGCCATAGGGAACAAGGAAGACAAGAGCATTAATTTTGGTTAAAATTTTGGTGATATTAGGTGATTAAAAATGAATAAAATAAGATAAATAAAAGAGATATCATCTTTCACTATTCACACTTCTTCTCCACCAAAACTTGAAAAGGAAATAGGGTATTTTGGAGTTCAATTTTTCAGCCAAGCAAATCTCTTGCAAGTAAGTGATTTTTGAGGTCTTTCTTGATAACTTTTGTACTTTTGGAACCCCCAAAGCTTAAGCTAGCTAATGAGGGGACTATTTTGCTAAATGGTTGAAAGTTTAGGGACTTTCCATGAGAGTGTTTATGTTGTTTTCTGAGTTTTTATGGAAGAGAATGAATGTTAGTGGGTTATGGAACAACTTTTGTGAAAGGTGTTACCATGAAAACACCTAAATAGGACTTATTTGTAAAGGTTGTAATTGAGTAATAAATGCATGAAATAATTGGTTTTATGAGTGGTTGTAAGAGAAATAAATGTTCAGCTAGGCTTGCTTAATGAGAAAATGTGATGAAAAACAATTTACGAGCCTAGGGGCAAAATTGTAATTTTGCCAAAGTATAAGGGAAAAATGGTCTTTTTTACCTAAATAGAAATTTTGATTTATCATGAGTCATATAGTGATTAAAAGAGTAAATTTTATTATTATAGATCAAGAAGAACACGGAAACAACCTTGACCGAGGAAAAGGCAAGGTTACGGACTAAGTCGTCGATTAATACATTTTGCACCGAGGTAAGTTTACGTGTAAACGATACATCTTAATACTTATGATGTTACTTATTGATGCTTTGTATGGATGTGATACTTGATGGTGGTGGAAAAAGTCTTAAAATTTATTTAATGAATGATCGAGCCTAGAAACTAACTATCACCACGATTGAGGCAAGCGCACCTATCGAACAGTAGAATAGCTTAGTGGCAAGACTGGATTGTCGAACCCAAGGGAACCAAAAGTACTAATTCTAACTTTCTTCTTATTATTTAGCCTAAGAATTAAGAGAATGGTTGTTTAATCTAAAATTAACTAACTACTAAGCTAAAGATACTAAGACACAGAGAAGGAATTGGGGAAAATACTTATGGGAAAACCAATTGATTAATACAATACGAGGAAGAATCCACCTAGACTTCACTTGTTATCTAACTCTGAATCAGACGATTTATTCGCTTGACTTGATCCGTAGGATTCCCTAATTTATATTAATACCTCTCTCGAGGCTACTAACGTCTAACCCTAGGTTAATTAATTGAAATCTCTTTCTAATTAAAATCCCTAGAAATACATTAACTCGATCTATGGACTCCCATGTTAGGTTTGACCCTAATCTGGCAGATTTTCGTCATCCTATCTCTAGGGTTGCGATCAACTCTACTTAACTATGCTAGATCTACTCTTAAACAGGGAATATTTCTCCTCTGCCTAAGCACATCAATACTTGAATCAATATCCTAAAATATCAAAGCAAGAATTAAGAACACATAGTTAAGAACAATTCAAGTATTTATCATATAGTTCAGAAAACAATAACAAGATCCATCTTAGGTTTCTCCCCCCTCAGGTATTTGAGGGGTTTGGTTCATAATCATAAAAGAATACATCTCAGAAGAAAAATAACAAAACATAAAGAAAACCCTAAAAACCCCTAAAGGAATTGAAGGAGATATCCTCAGTCTTGAGTGTGATTCCGGCTTCTAGGATGGATCAATTGGCTTTCTTCGAGTGAATCCCACAATTCGGCCTCTCAGGCTTGGCTCCTTGGCCTAGTTGAATGCCCCCTTAAAGGTTGGCCTCTAGGGTGTTTATATAGGCTTTTGGATTGTCTCTCTTTACCTCTAAGTATCCTAATCTGAATGAAACTCTTCTTTGCTGCAGAAGGGGCATACCCGTGTGGCACGACCGTGTGAATCGAACCCAGCCTGTGGTCAGATCTGCTAAAGAGTTACGGCCATGTGTCTCGGGCCCAAGTCGTGTGAATTTCGTACTTTGGGCCATTTTCTCTATTTTTGGACCGTTTCTCATTCTTTTCATCTTTCCATGCTCTTCTAAGTGTAAAACATGAAAACAAAGGATTAGGAGCATCAAATTCGACAATAAAAGGGATAAATCATCCAAAAGTATGCTAAATGTGGGTTTAAAATATGTGTATATTACGGTTTATCGACTACCCCCACACTTAAGCTTTTGCTTGTCCTCAAGCAAAAATCTCAACTCTCAATTAAAACTAACTTCCCTCAGTTCATAATTCTCATCAACAGTGTCTCATCATAATTCATGGATAATTTATACATAGATAATTTAACTCAAAGAGACCTAAAGATTCAAACAATCTTAGTTTCCCCTTGCCTAAATAATTACCTTTGATTCAAAATCGACAAGAGTTGACATCCTCACTAAAGATTCACTCAAATCACTCAAAGTGTTTAAGGTTCAAAATTAAGCTCTCAAAAGTCAAACATGAAAAGTTAATCCCATAGGCTTGCCTGAAAATCAAATCTCCACCACTATAAAATGAAATGATACACAGATCAAAAGCTCTTTTTAAAAAAAAGTTGTAAAGGGGCTTAGGTTAAAGGTGTGGATAAGGGTTGAATTAAAGGGTTAGAATCGAGATTGAATTGACATTTTACCTAACTAGAAAAATGAACCTAATCCTGAATAATTACATCAATTGAAAACTTGAAACACTAATAATACGAGCTTCTTCTTTAATATGTTGAATTTAAATGTATAAGCCCACTTAATCACAGAACTAATAATGAATATACTTCGATTATTATTATTATTATTATTATTATTATTAAGAACAAATCAAGTAAATACATAATATAAGATGAATTCAACTACTGAAATAAATAGGCAACTGACCAAATCAAGTCTCGATAGAAAGGTAGTTAAAAGAAATGGTGATAACAAATACAAGATGGGTTTTAGATTAATATTAGTGGGTGAATCAATAAAAGGGTTGTTAGGATCGAAGGGGTTCACAAGGGGTTAATTGTGAGGGTAGGCTGTTAGTGGAGTCAGTGGGTTAAATCCTAAGTGCCTTTATCATCTCAGTATATCAAATCAAAGGTGTGGTCTCAACCTGTATAATCGAAGCAAGTTCTAGAATAACAAATCAATATTGACACACTCATAAAAAGAAGTGAGCACGAAAAGTGTATGCTCTTAAGGCTCAAAATCTCACTAAAATAAAATATGGTTTTTGATGTCAACCTTGCAAATTTCAAACTTCAAGGTAATATTCAAATTTAGGTCAACAACCGGAAAATTTTTAATTTTGAAAATAGACTTATCATGCTTGATTCTCTAGTATCTTAAAGTTTAAATCATCACTGCATAATTAACTATGACTTAATTCAAAACATATCAATAAAAATTATAAATCAATAGAAGTTTCATTCTAATTAGTGATATGATAAAATTACTTAAGACAAGATATCATTAGGGATTTGAGAAAAATGCAAAAAGTTAGGAACTTTCTTGAAATAAAATTTACCCCCCACACTTAAGATGTACATTGCCCTCAATTTACAAAGATAGATATTCATCATATAGTACGAAAACCAAAAGAGAGGGAAAGAGGTGAAACTTTCTGAATTTTTTTGGATGGAATCCTTGAGTTGGGAGTGTGGAAACTTGATTTGGAGGTAAAAGATGTTGGAGGAGGCGTCTTTGGTGGTGGTGTGGTGGCCGCCCACAATCTCTACGCTAGATGAAGAAATTGGGAAGCCCGTTAAAAATTAGCCAGGAAATAGTTCAAAATATACAAATTATATATTTAAAGAAAAAAAAGATAAAAAGAAAGAATGTAAAAAGTAAAATAAAATTAAAAGAAAAGATTAATGGACTGAAAAGTCCTTATTGTTAGATGGTTCACGAGGTGGGTGTGATTTCTAAGGCCGTGGTGTGTGATTCCCAAGTAGCTTGAAGAACCTAAATAAACAAAATCAAAATATAATAATATATATTTAGCACAAGGGAGATAATGAGAATGAAAATAAAGGAGAAGAGAAAAGAAAAAGAGGAATGAAATGGACTCAAAGGTCCTTGTCCTGTCGAGTTAATGAAGCGGCCGGCATGAACTTATGTAGATTGGTCTCGTAAAGGGAGACTGTGCTAGGATCCTTTTGTTTCTTCGACATGGATAAGGTGTAGACCAAGAGTTTTGGAGAATGAAGAAGGGTGAAGATGAAAAGGGAGGGGAGTGTAAAGTGTATGGAAGAAGGGAAATGGGGAGTAGGTGAGAAGGGGAGAGGAGTGTTTTAAATAGAAGTTTCAAATCTGGTACATCCCCACGCCCATGTACCATTGGTGCGTTGAGTCACATAGACGAAGACCCAAATACTCATATAGCTAATTTTTTTAGAGTTCTGTGATACCTTCAAAATAAATGGCATTTCTGATGATGCCATACGTCTTCAGTTATTTCCCTTTTCATTAAGGAATAAACCCAAGCAGTGGTTGAAATCGTTACCACGAGGGTCAATCACCACATGGGATCAAATGACCGAAAAAATTTTATTAAAATATTTCCCACTGGCCAAATTACGAAATGATATCTCTTCTTTTGCGCAGATGGATTTAGAGACATTATACGACGCATGGGAGAGATATCAGGATCTCTTGAGAAGGTGTCCGCACCATGGTTTACCCTTATGGCTCCAAGTCCAAACTTTCTATAATGGTGTAAAACCCTCAATGAGGCAACTAATTGATTCAGCCGCTGGTGGAACCTTGAACAATAGAACTCCTGAAGCAGCCTATGAGTTTATTGAAGAGATGTCACTGAATAACTATCAGTGGCAGGTTACAAGGACAAAACCAATAAAATCAGTCAGAGTTTTCAACCTCGACGAAGTAACCATGCTATCAACGCAGGTAGAGATGATGAGTAAAAAGCTTGATAGTTTGTGTTCTTCGCAGGTACATCCAGTAATGCTGTGCGACGCAGATGGAACTGTGACAAATCCTGAGTACCCACCCTACCAACTGGGCACAGAAAGCGAGCAGATGAACTATATAGGTAATAATTTTAGATCTACTTATAATCCAGGTTGGAGGAACCACCCAAATTTTTCATGGGGAGGTCAAGGAAATCAAGGAAATCAAAGACAACAACTTCCTCAAAATTTCCAAAATCAGCCATATCCATAAGAAAAGAAGCTGAACCTTGAAGAGATGCTGACAAAATTCATGGCAGCCACAGAAAACCATTTCCAAGACACTGAGACAACACTTAAAAACCAACAAACATTGATTGAAGGGATCAAGAACCAAGTTGGGGAACTTACTAAGTCAGTTGGGGAAATTACTAAGTCAGTTGGACAACTTGCAAAGTTAATTTCTGAACGACTGCAAGGGCGTTTACCAAGCAACACTGAGATTAACCCAAAGAAGCAAATCCAAGCGATAACAGCTTAGGAAAATGTAGGGTTAGATGAACCCAATTCAATACAAGAAAGTGAGGTAGAAGAAGGTAAAGTTGAGGTAACACAAGAAAAGCCAAAACTGGTAATCAAAGAGTACCAACCTCGCATAACTTATCCGAAGCGTTGAAGAGAGACGATATAGAGGACCAATTAGATAAGTTTCTTAAACTCTTAAAGAAATTACATATTAACTTACCGCTTCTTGAAGCTCTTTCACAGATGCCAGATTCAAGGAAAATTTTAAAACAACTTTTGACAAACAAGCGTAAGTTAGACGAGGAGCCACATGTGGAATTAAACGCAGTATGCTTAGCAATGTTACAGAATAGACTACCGCGAAAGCTAAAAGATCCAGAGAGTTTTACAATTCCATGTTTAATTGGTAGACTAACTATTGATAATGCCTTAGCAGATTTAGGGGCAAGTATAAATGTCATTCCTTATAAAATGTTTAAACAACTGGGTCTAGGGAAACCCAAACAAACTAGGATGAGTATTCAATTAACTGATAAAACTGTTAGAATTCCTAGGGGTATTATCGAAGATGTTCTTGTAAAAATTGATAAATTTGTTTTCCCAGTAGATTTCATTGTCTTAGACATGGATGAGGACAATTCGATTCCTTTAATCCTAGGAAGACCCTTTTTAGCAACTGCTAGGACTAAAATTGATGTTGGCACAGGAGAACTCATACTTTGTGTAGGTGATGAATCGATCAGTCTACAAGCTTTTGACTCGACCAAGACATCAATTGATGAAGGTGAGAAAATAAATTTAGTTGATAACCAAGTTGTTCAACTTTCACCACAGGAGACACCACAAGGTTACAAACTTGAGCCGAATCATGGACCCCATGCCAACAAATAAGAATTACATGAGGAACAAAGCCTTAAGATTGATAAATTAGAAGAGTGGATGACACACTATAAAGAGGAACCGGAACCACACAAATAAAAACTGATGGAACCCAAAAAGAGCTCGTAGGAACAACAAACCACTTCAAAATAGGAGACTAGGTATTGTTAGATAAAGCAAATCCTTGCATCGTTACGTTAGACCTGAACACGAACGAAGAAATCTCTCCTGAGGAACAAAAAATTTTCCCATACAGAACAGTCGAGGTAAACAATCCTATATTCGGCACTTTTAAGGTAAACGCTTCTCAACCTAAAATTTATCAAGAAAATAGAACTGATAGCATGAGGGAAGATATTCAAACTTTTAAACCACCCTGATTTTTACAAATATGAGGAAAGTCTAGCTTAAGACTTTAAACGAGAGCTTCTCAGGAGGCAACCCGAGCACTAACCCTATTTATTTACACATTTTTTTTTATTTTAGCTTCTTTTCTTATCTTCGTCTTAAACACCTAGTTTTAAACTAACCAAAAGTGTAGATTTTCAAACCACACAGCCTTGCACATGGCCGTGTAGAAGTACAGAATCTCCATACTGACAATGGCAGAAGAGGTACGAATCAGAAATAATTAAATCTTTGAGTCACGGACTCTAACCACCATCACACGGGCACCGACAAAATGCCACGGTCGTGCGATGCAACCATGGACAACACTGACTTATCACCAACGGGCGTGGCAATCTAGACACACGGCCATACGAGGCGGTAATGTAAAAAACAACATGCCCACGGTCCACGACCATAGGAAAGTACTAGACTTGAAACTATATTTAAAGCCACCCCTCTTCCCTTCCTTCTCACCTACTCCCCATCTTCTTCCTTCCTTCTTTTTCTCAAAATTTCTCTCCTCTCCATAACAAGTCTCTAAACTCTGGAGCCTACACATATCCATGTTAAAGAAGCGGAAAAAGCCAAGCATAATCTCCTAGAGGGAGATCGACCTACATAAGTTCATGCCGGCCGATTCATCCACTCTACAAGCCAAAGGTCTTTGAGACCATTTAACTTTTATTCTACTTTTCTCTTTTGCTTCAATTTCCTTCTCTTTGACTCTCTTATGCTAATTTAGTTTATTTTATTATAGTTTCTTAGTTTTAGATTCTTCAGGCTGCTAGGGAATCACATCGGAACCACAACCACTGGTTCAACATAGCCTTAGGAATCACACCCACCTCGCGAACCATCCAACAATAAGGACTCCTCAGTCCATTCATCTTTTATGTTAATTTAATCTTACTTTCTGTTTTCTTTCCCTTTAGTTTTCTTGTCCTTAAATACATAATTAGTTTATTTTACACGTGTCTATATAATTCTTGGCTAATCCATCACGAGTTTCCCAATTTCTTCATCTAGCACAGTGACTGTTGGCATCCACCACAGCACCACCGCCTCCTCCTCCAAATCCGGCCGAGAATAGTGATCCCAGAAAAATTCAAGAAGTGTCACTTCTCCCTTTCTCTTTTGATTTCAGTATCACATGATTATTTATCAGTATCACATGATTATTTATCTATCTTTTTACATTGAGGGCAATGTACATCTTAAGTGTGTGGGGGGTAAAAGTGCCTAACTTTTTGCATCATTCTTAAATTCTACCTAACTTTTTGCATTATTCTCAAATCCTTGAATTATATCTAGTTCTTGAGTATTTTGCTCATATTACTAATTAGGATGAAATTTCTGATGGTTTATGATTCTTATTGATATGTCTTAGATTAAGTCAAATTTAATTGTGCATTGATGATTTAAACTTTAAGATACTAGAGAATCAAGCATGATAAGTCTATTTTTCAAGAATAATTTTTTTTCTAGGTTGTCTACCGAATTTGAATATTACCTTGAAGTTTGAAATTTACAGGGATTGATATCAAATGCCCATAATTTTTGTGAGATTTTGAGCCTTATAAAGCCTATATTCTTTTTCGTGCTCACTTTATTGATTATGAGTGTGTCAACATTGAACTGTTATTCTAGAACTTACCTCGATTATACATGCTAAGACCACATTTTTTATTTGATATACTGAGATGATAAAGGCACCTAGGTTTTAACCCACTCACTCCACTAAAAAGCCTACCTTCACAATTAACCCTTAGTGAACCCTTTGATCCTAACAACCCTTTTTATTGATTCACCCACTAATATTAACCCAAAACCTCGCCCGTATTTGTTATCACCATTCCTTTGACTACCCTTCTATCGAAACTTGATTTGATAAGTTGCTGAATTATATTATTTTAGTTATAAAATTTCATTCTTATGTAATTTGTGCTAGCGTTGTCTAAAAAAAATGAAGTATATTCATTATTAGTTCTGTAATTAAGTGAGCTTATATGTTTAATTTCAATATATTGAAGAAGAAGCTCGTATTATTAGTATTTTCATGTGATGTAATTATTCAGATTGTTAGTTCAATTCTTTTTCTAAAGTTAGGCAATTTGTCAGGTCAATCTCGATTCTAACCTTCCAATTCAGCCTTTATCCACACCTTTAACCTAAGCCCCGTTACAACCCTGTTAAAGACCTTTTTATTTGTGCATCATCTCATATTATAGTGGTGGAGTTTTGATTTTTAGGCAAGCCTATGGGATTAACTTTTCAGGTTCGACTTATGAGTGCTTATTCTTGAACCTTAAACACTTCGAGTACTTTGAGTGAATTTTTAGTGAGGGTGTCAATCCTTGTCAGTTTTGAATTAAAGGTAATTATTTAGATAAAGGGAGACACCTATGTTTTCAAGCTACAAAATGTATGACTTATATTGTTTGAATCTTTAGGACTTTTTGAGTTAAATTATCCATGTATAAATTATCTATGAATTATGATGAGACATTGTTGATGAGAATTATGAAATTGTGGAAAGTTCATTTTAATTGTAAGTTGGGAATTTTGCTTGAGGACAAGCAAAAGCTTAAGTGTAGGGGTATTTGATAAACCGTAAAAGTAACATATTTTAATCCCACATTTAGCATACTTTTGGAAGATTTATTCCTTGAATTGTGTAAAAAGGTGCTCTTAATCCTTTCTTTTCATGTTTTATACTCAGGAAAGCACCTAGGGATGAAAAGAACGAGAAACGGGCCTAAAACAGACCAAATTGGGCCAAAGAAGAAATCACATGGCCTGGGCCCAAGACCATACGGCCGTGCCTCCCTGATTTACTCTAACATGGCTTGGACCCCGAAACACATGGGCGTGTCTCTTCAGCAGACTCGACCATGACCTAAAATCGATTCACACGGGCGTGTGCCATGGTCGTGTCCCTGTCGTGGAAAAGAGCAATTTCATTAGAATAAGGTACTTAGAGGCAAAGAAACACATTCCAAAGCTTATTCAAACACCCTAGTAGGAATTCCACTCAAATTAGGATACTTATGGGCCAAGTAAAGCATTCCAAGAGCCTATATAAACACCCTAAGCATAACCTTCACGGGGGCAGTTAGCTAGGCCAAGAAGCCGAGCCAAAAAGGTTAGATTTGTGGGAATCACTCAAAGATAGCCAGTTGATCCATCTCTAGAAGCTGAAATTCTACTCAAGACGGTGGATCTCTCCTTCAATTCCTTCAGGGAGTTTTAGAGATTTATTACGTTTTGTTTTATCTTTTCTTCTGAGATGTTTTCTATCGTTATGAACTAAACCCTTCAGATACCTGAAGGGGATGAAACGTAAGACGGATCTTGTTATTGTTTTCTAAACTATATGATAAATATTTGATTTGTTCTCAATTATGTGTGCTTCATTCTTATGTTAATATTTTCGAGATATTGATTCAAGTTGAATGTACTTAGGTGGTGGAGAAAAAGTCCTTGTCTAAGAGTAGATCTAGCATAATTAAGCAGAGTCGATCGTGTGCCTAGAGATAGGGTGATGAGATTTTGCTAGATTAGGGTGAAACCTAATATGGGAGTCAATAGATCGAGTTAATTTGATTCTAGGGGTTTTAATTAGAAAGAGATTTTAATTAATCAATCTAGGCTTAGACGTTATTTGCCTCGAGAGAGGGTTTAATATAAATTAGGGAATCCTACGGATCAAGTCAAGTGAATAAATCGTCTGGTTCAGAGTTAGATAACAAGTGAAGTCTAGGTGGATTCTTTCTAAGGGTATCATCTTAATCAACTGAGTTTTCCCAACAGTATTTCCCCAATTCATTCTTTTTGCCTTTGCGTCTTTAGCTTAGTAGTTAGTTAATTTAGATTAAACAACCAATCACTTCATATTTAGGCTAAATAATGGAAAGAAGGTTAGTATTAGTACTTTTAGTTCCTTTGGGTTTGACAATCCGGTCTTGCCTAAGCTATACTACTGTTCGATAAGTGCACTTGCCTTAAGTCATTGTCAGAGTTAGTTTCCAGGTTCGATCGTTCTCTTTATAAATTTTAAAACTCGACAAAACAACGATCAATCTCTTCATTTATCTTGAGGTCTGAAGTGGCGATTCAAGGGTCTGTTTTATCTAACAGTACCTGATCTCCTATTTTGAAGTGATTTAATGTTCCTATAAGCTCGTCTGGGGGTTCCTTTGGTTTCACTTCGTGTTGTTTTGATTTCTTCTTGAAATGCACTTTCCACTCGTCTAGTTCGTCAACCTAAAGCCTTCATTCCTTCTGAATTACTTCTTTATCGGTACGAGGTCTATGATCTGGCTCAATTATGTGATTTCGTGGTACTTCCTATAAAGAAAGTTGAACCAAATGATTATCAAAAGAATCTACGTTCTCACATTTATCACTCGATGTCCTAGCTGAGTCGAGAGCTTGAAGACTGATTGATTCGTCACCTACACGAAGTGTGAGTTCACTTGTACCAACATCAATTTTAGCTTTGACAGTTGCTAAAAAGGGTCTTCCTAAAATTAAGGGGATACTATTGTCTTCATCTATGTCTAAAACAACAAAGTCTACTGGGAATATGAATCTGTCAATTTTAATTAGTACATCTTCAATTATACCCCTAGAATTTTGAATAGTCTTGTCGGCTAATTGAATACTCATCCTAGTTTGTTTGGGTTTCCCTAGACCTAACCGTTTAAACATTTTATAAGGCATAACATTGATGCTTGCCCCTAAATCAGCTAAAGCATTATCAATAGATAAATTGCCAATTAAACATGAAATTGTAAAACTCCCTGGATCTTTTAATTTTCTCGATAATTTATTTTGCAACATTGCTGAGCATACTGCATTTATTTCTGCATACGATTCCTCATCTAGCTTTCACTTGCAAGTCAAAAGCTATTTTAAAAATTTCCTTGAATTTGGCATCTACGAAAGAGCTTCAAGAAACAGTAAGTTAATATGTAATTTCTTTAGAAGTTTAAGAAATTTACCGAATTGTTTGTCTGTGTTGTCTTTCTTCATCGCATTGGGGTATGGTATAAGAGGTTGGTATTCTTTAATTATCGGTTTTGGTTTTTCTTGGCTTACCTCATCCTTTCCTTCGTCTACCCTTCACTGTCATGAGCTGTTATGGCTTAAAGTTGCTCCTTTGGGTTAGTCTCAGTGTTACTTGGCAAGCTACCTTGTGGTCGTTTGGGGATCAACTTAGCGAGTTGCCCTAACTGGTTCTCAATCCCTTGAATCGATGCCTGTTGACTTTTAAGTGTTGTTTCTGTGTTTTGGAAATGTGTTTCTAACACTGCTATGATTTTTGTTAGCATCTCCTCGAGGTTCGACTTCTTTTCCTGTGGGTAAGGATGTTGTTGGAAGTTTGAAAGGGGTTGTTATCTCTGATTTCCTTGACCACCCCATGAGAAATTGGGGTGGTTCCTCCAACCTGGATTATAAGTATTACTATAAGGGTTATTTTGAGATTTAATTTTGTTACCCATATAGTGAACTTGCTCATTTTCAACGCTCGGGTTGTAAGGTGGATATTCTGTATTGCTCATCCCTTCTCCATTCATATCGCACTGCATAACTGGATGTCCCTGCGAAGAACCACATAAACCATCAATTTTCTTAGTTAAAAGTTCTACCTGATTTGATAGCATGGTAACTACGTCGAGGTTGAAAACACTGGTGGCTTTTGTTGGCCTTGTCCTTGTAACTTGCCACTGATAGTTATTCAGTGACATCTCTTCAATGAATTCGTAGGTCACCTCATGTGTTTTGTTATTCAGGGTTCCACTGGTGACTGAATCAATCAATTGCTTGGTTGAAGGGTTCACACTATTGTAAAAGGTTTAGACCTGTAGCCATAAGGGTAAACCATGGTGAGGGCATCTTCTCAATAGATCTTTGTATATTTCACATGCATCGTATAGTGTTTCTAGATCCATCTACACAAAAGAAGAGATATCATTCCTCTACTTGGCTGTTTTGGCTGGCAGAAAATATTTTAATAAAAAATTTTTGGTCATTTGATCCCATATAGTGATTGATCCTCGTGGTAGAGAATTCAACCACTGTTTGGCTTTATTCCTTAATGATAAGGGAAATAACCAAAGATGGATGGCATCATCAGAAATGCCATTAATTTTGAAAGTATCACAAAATTCTAGGAAATTCACCAAGTGATTATTTGGATCTTCATCTTGCAAACCATCAAACTGAACAAATTGATGTATCATCTGAATTGTGTTAGGTTTCAGTTCAAAATTATTTGCAGCAATAGCAGGTCTAATTCTTGACTCAGTTCCTGTTAAATTAGGTTTAGCATAATCATACATAGTTCGAGGAGCATGATTTTGACCACCTCCTGAGGTAGCGGATTGTTCTCAGCCATCTCTTCGGTAGTATTAATTTCGTTCTCTTGCTCTTCTTTTATGTAATTTAACCTTCACCTTATTTCTCTAAAATTTCTATGAAAAGTACCCTCAATATCACTGTCGTAAATTAAGGGTCCTGTCGGCTTCCTTCTAGTCATAAACTAGAGGTACCTACTAGGAACATATAAAAAAAAGAAAATTAGAAAAGTAAAAATAAAATTTAATTGCAAAAATAAAATATGGCTAAAGTAATAAAAATTGAGCGTTCTTAATATTTCAGTTCCCCGGCAACGGATCTAAAAACTTGATGGTGGTGGAAGAAGTCTTAAAATTTATATAATGAATGATTGAGCCTAGAAACTAACTATCACCACGATTGAGGAAAACGCACCTATCGAATAGTAGTATAGATTAGTGGCAAGACTGGATTGTCGAACCCAAGGGAACCAAAAGTACTAATACTAACTTTCTTCTTATTATTTAGCCTAAGAATTAAGAGAATGGTTGTTTAATCTAAAATTAACTAACTACTAAGCTAAAGATGCTAAGACACAGAGAAGGAATTGGGGAAAATACTTGTGGGAAAACCAATTGATTAAGACAATACCCGAGGAAGAATCCACCTAGACTTCACTTGTTATCTAACTCTGAACCAGACGATTTATTCACTTGACTTGATCCATAAAATTCCCTAATTTATATTAATACCTCTCTCGAGGCTACTAACGTCTAACTCTAGGATGATTAATTGAAATCCCTAGAATTGCATTAACTCGTCTATGGACTCCCATATTAGGTTTGACCCTAATCCGATAGATTTTCGTCACCCTATCTCTCGGGTGACGATCAACTCGTTTAACTATGCTAGATCTACTCTTAAACAGGGAATATCCCTCCTCTACCTAAACACATCAATACTTGAATCAATATCCTGAAATATCAAAGCAAGAATTAAGAGCACATAGTTAAGAACAAATCAAGTATTTATCATATAGTTCAGAAAACAATAACAAGATCCGTCTTAGGTTTCATCCCCCTCAGGTATTTGAGGGGTTTAGGTCATAATCATAAAAGAATACATCTCAGAATAAAAATAACAAAACATAAAGAAAACCCTAAAACCCCCTGAAGGAATTGAAGGAGAGATCCTCAATCTTGAATGTGATTCCGACTTTTGGGATGGATCAACTGGCTTTCTTCGAGTGAATCCCACAATTCGGCTTCTCTGGCTTAGCTCCTTGGCCTAGCTAAACGCCCCCTTTAAGGTTGGCCTCTAGGGTGTTTATATAGATTTTTGGATTGTCTTTCTTTGCCTCTAAGTACCCTAATCAGAATGAAACTCTTCTTTCTTTGCTGGGAAACTGTAACCGTATGGCATGTAGTGTGAATTTCGTACTTTGGCCCATTTTCTTTATTTTTGGCTCGTTTCTTGTTTTTTTCAACTTCTCATGCTCTCATAAGTGTAAAACATGAAAACAAAGGATTAGGAGAATCAAATTCCACAATAAAAGGGATAAATCATCCAAAAGAATGCTAAATACGGGTTGAAAATATGTGTATATTACGGTTTATCAATACTTATTGGTGATATTGATTGAAATTGATAGATAATGAGTAAGTTTTCGTATGAACCTCTGAATAGAAATGTAAGTGCAGAAAAAATATCCGTAACTATTATTTGGTGGGTTATGTGCTATACAACCGTAATTATTATTATTGGTGGGCTATGTGCTATACCACCTTATTATTTATTCACGATGGGTTGTGTTCGATACCATCGAATATATTATCATTGGTGGGCTATGTGCGAAACCACCGGGTACGTAGTCTTATTCCGAAGGGTTCATCAAGAAACTTGTCTAAGTAAATATTTCATGTGGCTTTGTGGCGATGAGTGCAGGCGATATGTGCAAGTAAATGTGAGAAATATATATGTTATATGGTTGGAATGTGGTAAGAGAGGAGATGAGTAGGCAATGTTATTAAAAATGTAAACTGTTCTTACATAATAAATATAATGGTTGTGGTTGGTTTTCATATGGTATGATGCTTATTATTTACATGTAGACTTACTAGGCTTAAAGCTTACTCCCTTTCTTTTCCCTTGTTTTATAATGTCAAAGAGCTAGCTCGAGATACGAAGATAATTGGAAGATTACCCACACTATCAGCTCATTTCAGTATAGTTAGATTTAGCATTTTGAATATGGCATGTATAGGGTCTAGACTTAGTTAAATGTCATGTATTTTGGCTAAAGGTGTTGGCTCATTCAAGGATAAACTCTTTTGTATAATGCCAAGTTGATGGCTCATTATTATTAATATATGAAAAGATAAGGTTATTCATGAATGTGTATGATGCATGATTGGGTTGCTTGGTTAATGGTTGTATATAAATAATGTTGTGGGAGTTAGGGTGATAAAAAGGGCTTGGTAAATATCCTTGTTCTTGTCCACATGGGTAGGCACACGAGCGCGTGTCTAAGCCGTGTGTCCCCTGCATGTTAGTGTTGCAAGTCAGTGTCGACCACGGGCTAGACACACAGGTGTGTGCCTAGGCCGTATGCTCCTTATGAGGTTGCTGACGTCATAAGCAGAATACCCAGGTTTTCACACACAGGTGAGGACACGGGCGTGTCTAGGCAGTGTAAAGGACACGGGCTAAGGACACGGGTGTGTGCCCAGCCGTGTGAAAAGCCCTGTAGGTTTGAATTGAAAAATAAATTCCACACGGACTAGGGACATGGGCATGTGCGATCACACGGCCTGCCCATACAGGCATGTCCCATTTCACACGGGCGTGTGGCCCTGTTTAGGCGAAAAGACTTTAAGCATACAAAAGTTTTCGGTTCGATTTTGAGACCCTTTGTTGGTATGTTTAAGGCCTCGTAGGCCCATAAAAAAGATGTTATGAATGTAAATGGGAAGTTTTAATTGGGAATGAAATTTAATAGCCCAAAGTTGTATGTTCAAGCAAGTTAAGTCCGGTAATGCCTTGTACTCAGTTCTGGCATTGAATACGAGTAAAGGTGTTACAGAGTGATCGTCTGAATTGTCGAGTTTTAAAATTTATAAAGAGAATGATCGAACCTGGAAACTAACTCTGACAACGACTTAAGGCAAGTGCACCTATCGGACAGTAGTATAGTTTAGACAAGACCGGATTACCGAACCCAAGGGAATTAAAAGTACTAATACTCACTTTCTTTCTATTATTTAGCCTAAATATGAAGTGATTGATTGATAAAACAAAAAATTAACTGACTACTAAGCTAAAGACACAAAGACAAAAAGAACAAATTGAAGAAATAACTTTTAGAAAAACTCAGTTGATCACGACGATACCCTAGAAGGAATCCACCTAGACTTCAGTTGTTATCTAACACTAAACCAGACGATTTATTCACTTAGCTTGATCCGTAAGACTCCCTAATTTATATTAAACCCTCTCTCGAGGTGAATAACATCTAACCCTAGGTTGATTAATTGAAATTTCTTTCTAATTAAAACCCCTAGAATCGTATTAACTCGATCTATGGACTCCTATATTAGGTTTCACCCTAATTCGACAAAATCTCGTCACCCTATCTCTAGGCACGCGATCAACTCCGTTTAATTATGCTAGATCTACTCTTAGGCAGGGACTTTTGCTCCACCACCTAAGCACATTAAACTTGAATCAATATCCCGAAAATATCAACATAAGAATTAAGCACTCATAATTAAGAACAAACTAAGTATTTATCATATAGTTCAGAAAACAATAACAAGATTCATCTAGGTTTCATCCCCTTCAGGTATCTGAAGGGTTTAGTTCGTAATGATAAAATAATCTCAAAAGAAAAGATAAAACAAAACATAAAAAATCCCTAAAACCCCCTAAAGGAATTGAAGGAGAAATCCACCGTCTTGAGTAGAATTCTAGCTTCTTGAGATGGATCAACTGGCTATCTTCGAGCGATTCCCACGAATCTAGCCTTCTGGCTAAGCTCCTTGGCCTAGCTGACTGCCTAACTGACCGCTGGCTCTGGCAGAAGGTTTCTGCCGAACTCCTGCTTAAGTTGCCCCCTAGAGTGTTTATATAGACTTTGAGATGCTTTACTTGGCCCCTACATATCCTAATTCAAGTAGAATTCTTACTAGGATGTTTGGGCAGGCTTTGGAATGTGTTTCTTTTCCTCTAAGTACCCTATTCTGAATAGATTTGCTCTTTCTGCGGCAGGGACACGCCCTAGGGCACACGCCTTTGTGTTTCGTGGCTAGGCCGTGGTCGAGTCTGTTGAAGAGACACGTCCGTGTGTTTCGGGGTCCAGGTTGTATTAGAGTAAATTAGGGTGGCACGGCCATGTGGTCTTGGGCCCAGGCCATGTCGATTTCTTCTTTGGCCTAATTTGGTCTGTTTTAGGCCCGTTTCTTCTTCTTTTCGTCCCTAGGTGCTTTCTTGAGTATAAAACATGAAAAGAAAGGATTAAGAGCACCTTTTTACATAAATCAAGGGCTAAATCATCCGGAAACATGCTAAATGTGGGATTAAAATATGTTACTTTTACGGTTTATCACAGAGACACATGCCCGTGTCTCTGTTCGTGTGGACAAAACTAGGCTATTTGCAAAGCCATTTTGCCACCGTATTTATACATGCATGCACAAGCATAAATTGCAACATTTTAATAACTCAATAGGCAGCCAATTCACAACATTTCATACAAAATTTATACCAATTCGACATAGTATTCAAATACCTAATTAATATTATATATTTTCCATTCAGATGTCTATTTCATATCAAGACAACATTTGCATATTTCCATTCCATCT
Organism: Gossypium rotundifolium; assembly: GCA_025506655.1. Classification (NCBI taxonomy): domain Eukaryota; kingdom Viridiplantae; phylum Streptophyta; class Magnoliopsida; order Malvales; family Malvaceae; genus Gossypium; species Gossypium rotundifolium. Next base: position 152,058,417 of record CP106722.1, read on the forward strand.
ACTACTTGCCAAAACATACCATATTTGAATACTTATACATAGCCAAAACATTATACCAAATTAACCCAAATCACATGGCTTTAATTTATACCACAACATGTACCAAAATCACTATCTCAAGTAACCATAACCATCATCTTTATAACTAGCCTGTACATGCCATATTTACATATATCCATAAGTTCAAAAGTACCAATCGGCAATTGGATAGTGTGATGCGTAACTCTGACTTATCCGACTCGAACGAGCTACCGAACCTCTATAAAACACAGAAAAGAAACAGAGTAAGCTTTATAGCTTAGTAAATCCATATAATTTAGAATTAAACTTTCCATTTAGACATGATCAAGACAATATATAAGGTGCACTCAATTCAATTATCAAATGCCTAAACACAAGCATTTATTAACAAGTTAGTCACATAAGTGCATATAATCATCCATTATCTTAATTTAATACTCAATACATTGTATCATATCAAATTCATATATCATGTACATCATTAGTAACATTTCACTCTTAATCATATAATTAATAATTCATTCAATAACAACTCATTTGTATAAACAGTAATTCATCCGTATAACACATAGTTTTATCACATAACCAATAACAGAATTTATGCCCGTTGAACCTATTAGAATTTCAAGGGATACTCGGGTGATATACATTACATATATAAATCAGTAATCCATAAATTCATTATTATTTTCGCTCTTTCGAGCTATCATCAGTAAGCTCCTCCTGAGTTGATGGATAGTAAGCTCTATTGAGCTAAAACGGTAAGCTCTGATGAGTTGAAAATAGTAAGCTCTTACAACCTGAGAATAGTAAGCTTTTACGAGCTGAGAACAGTAAGCTCTTACGAGCTGAAAACAGTAAGCTCTTACGAGATGTTACATCGGTAAGCTCATACGAGCTGTGGTAAGTCCGCAACACATGCAGGATCTCAACCTAAACGTAACCCTAGTGACATGTCACTCATATCCTACGAATTTCTACGGTTCAAACGGGGCTCGGTAACCATCAGACTATATCAATAACGCATTTGAATTTCAAGTAGATCATTTTGTCAATTACATACATTCATTTCAAATAGTTACGATAATTTAAAATTTTGGTTCTAATTATACGAACTTACCTCGAGTTGCTCGGATGGAAATTATCGATATTTGTCCACTTTTCCTTTTCCTCGATTTAAACTCGATCTCGTCTTATCTTAATCTACATATTATCAAAATTTACTTATTTAATCATCGTTTCATTCAATTTAGCACAAAACACAAATTAGGGCCATTTTACACATTTGCCCCTAAACTTTCATATTATTAAAATTTAGTCCTTATCACATAAAATTGCAAATTCATACAATTTAGTAAAAGCTCATGCTTAGCCAAATTTAATACATATTACGAGCAGCCCATATTTTCAATTTATTCACACTATTACCCACATAATTTTATAATTTCACAAATTATGTAACACCCCAAACCTGCCTAGAAGTTAGGCCCGAATCTGGTGTGTCACATTGAAGTGTTTTTCGAAAACCATGTTTTCGTTTGAAAACCATTCTTGTTATTTAAAAACTTCTTCCATTTAAACTTGTGTAAAGCCTCAGCTTGCGTTTGTTTATTTTCAAAATGGGGTTTATTGAAAAAGGTTGTTCACTTATAAAACGTTATTGATTTCCATCAAAGTCTCCTTCTTACTGTGAAAGCTTTTTAAAAACGTCGTGGAAATGTGATAACTAAAAATAGTTGTTGTAACGTAGTGTTTTGAAAACAGTTATCATTTTGAAAACAAACTGCTATTTACTTCTAACAGATATAAGTTAAAATAAAACGAAACCTAAAATATAAAATTCGAAAACTTTAAGAGGCCTTATTACAAACCAAACCAAAATAAAGTACTTATGAATAACTTAATAGAAAAACAGAAGCAGTTGTGTGGCCATCTCCAAGTCCCTCACAGCACCGATCCTCCTAACGTTGGGGATTACCTGCACAGTTAAAAACAGGGTGAGTTTGCGAAAACTCAGTGTGTAATCCCCTCCTAACTAAAATAGTTAGTAAAACAGACAGAATTCAGAATCAGTCTGGGCTGGAGCCTAATACAATAACAAAATAATGTGCGTGGGTCTAATCCCAGTACGATTTCACTTGGGCCTCAACCCAATCAGAATTAATTCCATATGTATAATGTGTGATGCATGCTAACCCATCCCATCCAACCCTGCACTTGCCTCCGACCAACCCTGCACTACCCGCGGGGAATAAATAACCCACGCCATTCCTACACTCCCAATGTTAGCACCTGTTGCGGTAATAACCAAAATCGCAGCAAAGCTGCCAGTAAACAGAATGGCCAAGAGCCATAAACAGAATGGTTATAAACCATAATCAGGATGGCATAGAGCCGTAATTAAGATGGAACAAAGCTATCGGTAACTGTAATAAGTTCGGCACATAGCCGTCAGTGACGGTAATATGACCAGTACACAGCAACGGGTAATTATAATCCACACATAGTCATCAATATATATGTTAGGCACATAGCCATGGATAAATACGATTGGCACAAAGCCATAATTAAGATGGAATAGAGCCATATTTAGGTTGGCACAGAGCCATAATCAGATTACGCGGCTTTAAGCTGTCCGTCGATCCACAATCGTCTCATGCAACCCGTGCGACCTTAACAAATCAATATTGGATCCATAGTCGTTTCATGCAACCCATGCGACCCTATCAGAACTTCCTTCGTATCAATGTCCCAACCCCATGCAATATGTTGTGTATGTCATGCTCAATCATTACACGTGTATGCAAGATGGCCATGCTCAATACCAGTCATTTAAACATATATTAAAAGCATATCAGTCACACGACCACAGTCAAGTCAGTTAAAATGCAGTCATACGATCACAGTCAAATCAACACTTACCATATCACATACATTTTATCCGTGTGGGCCCACAAGCACCCGAGGCCCATACAACCCATTTCAGCCCAACGATGCCCAGAATAGCCCACGACCATTAGAGCGCTCATAGTGGCCTCTACAGACTAATGCCCATGTTCGTTGGCTCGATTCACCACACACACGATCACCTGTTCGTGTGGCATCCTACTCCATATTTCTGGCTTTTCAGTACTTTGCCGATCCACAATCATAACAGTGTAAACAACACATACTTTCAGCTTTCCAGCCAATTATTAAATATAGCATACAGTTACACACTCTATCGACTTTCTCGTTGGCTATCGAAATACAGGGTACTATTGCACACCTTAATAGAATACTAGATGGCTTAATTCTCTTAGGTTACTGGCTAGCATTGACCCCCTTGTCCCATATTGAAAACCCACAATCTGAAAAAGAGCGAGAGGTTCTAACCACTTCAAACTTTAGATATTTCCCCCACTCTCAATGGGTTCTAAAACTTGATAACACCACATCACTTGCTAGAGATCAATTGTTAATCCAAAGACGATTAAAGAGACGCAAAGGAGAAAAAGTCAGTAGAAAGTGTAAACAAGGAATAAAACTGAGTAGCAAAGGGTTTTATTCGGCCAAATCCTGGAAGGGAGGAAAATAAATATTTGAGAAAGACAAGAGGGTTGTATTTGGCTTTAGAGAGAAAGGAAAGGAGGAAACTAAATGGAGAGGAAGAAGAATCAATAATCGGCTAAGTCAATTGCTTGAGTGAAGGATTGAGAGTATTCGACCACCAATAGTGAAGAGTAAAAAGAGAGATATCGAAGAAGGGGAAAACTAAAAATATTCGGCAGGTTAAGTAGAGAAAGGCTCGATCACAAGAAAAAGCAAAACAATCCCACAAAGTACTTGATTGGTACCCTCTCTAATTCGGCTAGAAAATAGAGGGGAAGAAATAAATGCAACATACCAAAACAGGTTCTAAATTTGGCCTTTGAGAGGAAAAGAAAAGGAAACCAAACTCGAAAGCAAAAAAAAGAAGAAAATTCGGCAATGCCTGCTTTTTAGAAAAGAAAAACAAAGTGACCAAAAGCTGAAAATGCACAAAATCAAACTCTCAATTCCTTAAACAAATTCGGCTACCCACTCCCTAACAACTTCTCATCCCATAGTTCCCTCCTATTATATCTCCTTGATTCACTCCCCCAAATCACTCAACCTTCATTTCAAGTTTCCTTGAAACACTCATGACCAAGTAATCCATAGAGTCTCAATCCAACTCCACCTCTTTCCATGGCCATCAGTAAAAATAATCTCTATTTGCACAAGCAAGGATTCGAACCTCAGACCACTAGCTCACTTGTAACGCCACTTCTACTAGACCACATGCTCCCTTATGTTATAAATTATCCAAAAAAATTCTTAACACCTACCCACTAACATCAAGGCTCCTTTAAGAGAAAAACATAAATTTTTGCTAAAGCCCAAGTTTGAACCCCAAGACTTCTCCAACATTCCCAACTCTTCCTAAATCACTTATCCACTAAAGTAAACAAGAAATTTGTGATATTTCTTGCACACATAAACTTTTATGTGCAGTCTCTTAGCGGCTCCCATGCACAAGGCCCAACACTTCTAGGCTCAAAAATTTGAGGCATTACAAATTAATCCTTTTTTGACATTTTTGTCAAAAATCACTTTACAAAACTAGTAATTCTATCAAAAACTATTCAAAATCCATCATCAACCATCAAATTACTCAAGCATTCAACAATGGCAACATGATAAATCTTTAACAGTTTCAAAATTTAAGGTACGGGCTAGCTAGGATACGAAGCAACGATTACAAAAACATAGAAATCATTAAGCTAGACTTTTCCTTGTACTTGAATCAGGGAGGTTTAAAGGTTTGAATATCTTCCCTCTTGCTTAAAGTTTTATTTTCTTGACAAAGTTGAAGTCGAAAAGCGTTTACCTCAAAAGTGTTGAATGTTGGGTTGCTTACCTCGACTATTTCATGTGAGAAGATATTGTGTACCTTAAGAAGGATTTCTCCCTTTGGCTTCAAGTCCGTTGTGATGATGTATGGATCTGCTTTGTCTAGCAGTTCCTGGTCTCCTATTTTAGAGTGATTGGATGTTACTACGAGCTCTTCTAGTGGTTCCTCTGGTTTTTCTTCGTGTGGTTCTTCTTTGACGTGTGTCTTATGCTCTTCTAAATTGTCGACCCTAAGGTCTTGTGCCTTGGGTGATTTTTCGTTATCGATTTGGGATTTATGAATCGGCTCAGGGTTGTGTCTTTGCAGTGTTTCCTACGATAAAGGTTGAACAATTTGATTATCATCTGTATTGACTTTCTTAGCTTCATCGACTGTTGTCCTAGCTGAGTCAAGAGCTTGAAGATTGATTGATTCGTCACCTACACAAAGTATAAGTTCTCCTATGGCAACATCAATTTTAGTCTTGGCAGTTGCTAGGAAGGGTCTTTTTAAAATTAAGGGGATTGTATTATCCTCATCCATATCTAAGACAACAAAGTCTACTGAGAAAACAAATTTATCGATTTTGACGAGAACATCTTCGATAATGCCCCTAGGAATTCTAACAGTTTATCAGCTAATTGTCTACTCATCCTAGCTTGTTTGGGCTTCCCTAGACCTAGTCGTTTAAATAATGTATAAGGCATGACATTTATGCTTGCCCCTAAATCAGCTAACGCATTATCAATAGCTAAACTACCAATTAAACATGGAATTGTAAAACTCCCTGGATATTTTAGCTTCCGTGGTAGCCTATTCTATAACATTGTTGAGCATGCTGCGTTCAATTCCACGTGGTGCTCCTCGTCTAATTTGCGTTTGTTAGTCAAGAGTCGTCTTAAAATTTCCTCAAGTCGGCATCCGAAAAGAGCTTGAGAAGAGGTAAGTTAATATGTAATTTCTTTAAGAGTTTAAGAAACTTATCGAATCGTTCTTCAGAATCGCTCTTTTCATCGCTTGAGATAAGGTATGCGAGGTTGGTACTCCTTGATTATCGGTTTTGGCTTTTCTTGTGTTACCTCTACCTTAACTTCGTCTACCTTGTTTTCTTGGATTAGGTTCATCTAACCCCTTACTGTCATGAGCTGAGATGGCTTGAATTTGCTCTTTTGGGTTAATCTCGGTGTTACTTGGTAGACATCCTTGTGGTCGTTCTGACATTAGCTTTGCGAGTTGTTCAACTGGATTAGTGGCTTCCTTGACTGACTTAGTAAGTTTCCCAACTCGGTTCTCTTTGTTTTTAATTGTTTTCTCAGTTTCTTGGAAACGATTTTCTATGTTTGCCATGAATTTTGTCAGCATCTCTTCGAGGTTTGGCTTCTTCTCTTGCGGATATGGCTGATTTTGGAAATTTTGAAGAGGTTGTTATCTTTTATTCCCTTGATTTCCTTGGCCTCCCCATGAAAAATTTGGGTGGATCCTCCAAACTAGATTGTAAGTATTGCAATAAGGATTATTAATGGATCTGAAATTATTACCTATATAGTTCATCTGTTCGGTCTCTGCGTCTGATTGGTAAGGTGGGTACTCAGGATTCGCCACACTTCCACTTGTGTTGCACTGCATGACTGTATATACCTGCGAAGAACACAAACTATCAAGCTTTTTATTCATCGTCTCTACCTATGTTGATAGCATGGTCACTGCATGAAGGTTGTAAACTCTAGCTGATTTTGTCCTTGTAACTTGCCACTGATAGTTATTCAGTGACATCTCTTTAATGAACTCGTAGGCTGCTTCAGGAGTTCTGTTGTTCAGGGTCCCACCGGCGACTGAATCGATTAGTTGCCTCGTTGATGGGTTTACACCATTATAGAAAGTTTTGACTTGTAGCCACAAGGGTAGACCATGGTGTGGACACCTTCTCAAGAGATCCTTGTATATCTCCCATGTGTCGTATAATGTCTCTAAATCCATCTACACAAAAGAAGAGATATCATTTTGTAATTTGTCCGTTTTGGCCGGTGGGAAATTTTTAATAAAAAATTTTGGTCATTTGGTTCCATGTAGTGATTGACCCTCGGGGTAACGAGTATAACCACTGTTTGGCTTTATTCCTTAATGAAAAGGGAAATAACCAAAGACGAATGGCATCATCAGAAATGCCATTTATTTTGAAAGTATCACAGAACTCTAAAAAATTAGCTATATGAGTGTTCGGGTCTTCATCCTACAAACCATCAAATTGAACAAATTGTTGAATCATTTGTATTGTGTTAGGCTTTAATTCAAAATTATTAGTAGCTATAGCAGGGCCTAACAATACTAGATTCAGCTCCTATTAAATGAGGTTTAGCGTAATCATACATAGTACACAGAGCATTATTTTCTTCCACATCTTGTGGTGGATTATTCTCGTCCATCCCTTCAGTAGGATTGGATCTGCCTTCTCGCCTGATTTCTCTACGATTCCTACGAGCTGTAGCTTCAATTTCACTATCGTATACTAGAGGTCCTATCGGGTTCCTTCTAGTCATAAACTAGAGGTACCAGCTAGGAAAAAAGGAAGAAATAAAATTAGAAAAAATAATAAAATAAAATAAAATAAATTGCGAAATAAAAATAAAATAATGGCTAAAGTAATAAAAATAGAGCTTTCTTAATATTTTAGTTCCCCGGCAACGACGCCAAAAACTTGATCGTTGTTTTGTCGAGTTTTAAAATTTATAATGAATGAGATCGAACCTAGAAACTAACTTTGACAATGATTAAAGGCAAGTGTACCTATCGAACAGTAGTATAGCTTAGGCAAGACTGGATTGTCGAACCCAAAGGAACTAAAAGTACTAATACTAACTTTCTGTTTATTATTTAGCCTAAAATAAAGTGAAGTTGTTTTTATCTAAATTTACGGCTTACTAAACTAAATACACAAAGACAGAAAGAATGAATTGGAAAATAGCTTGAAGAGAAACTCAGTTGATCACGACGATATTCTCAGGAAGAATCCACCTAGACTTCACTTGTTATTTAACACTGAACCATACGATTTATTCACTTAGTTTTATCCGTAAGACTCCCTAACGTATATTAAACCCTCTCTCGAGGCAAATAGCATCTAACCCTAGGTTAATTAGTGGAACTTTCATTCTCTTATAATAACCCCCTAGAATAGCAGTAAATTGATCTATGGATTCCCATATTAGGTTTCACCCTAATACGACAAAATCTCATCACCCTATCTCTAGGCGTGCGATCAACTCCGCTTAATTATGCTAGATCTACTCTTAAGCAGGGTTTATTCCTCCTCCACCTAAGCACATCAGATTTGGATTAAGCATGCATAATTAAGAATAAACTAAGTATTTATCATATAATTCAGAAATCAATAATATGATCCATCTAGGTTTCATCCCCTTCAGGTATCTAAAGGGTTTAGTTCATAATGAATAAAGAAAACATCTCAAGAGAACAGATAAAACAAAACATAAGAAATCCCTAAAACCCCCGGAGGAATTGAAGGAGAAATCTGCCATCTTGAATAGAATTTCGGCTCCTTGAGATGGATCCACTGACTATCTTTAAGTAATTCCCACATATCTGGCCTTCTGGCTCAGCTCTTTGGCCTAGCTAACCGCCCCCTTCAGGTTACACTTAGGGTGTTTATATAGACTTTTAGAATGCTTTACTTGGCCTCTAAGTGTCCCAATTCAAGTATACTTCCTACTCGGTGTTTGAATAGGCTTTGGAATATGTTTCTTTGCCTCAAAGTATCCAAATCTGAGTGAAATTGCTCTCTCCGGTGGCAGGGGCACGGCCATGGTACACGCCAGTGTAAATCATTTTCATACCATGTCTCGATTCTGTCGATTGGAGCACGACCGTGTAAATCGTGGCATGGTCGTGTCTTAGTTAATTGTCGAGGCACGGCTGTGTGGCTTGAAGTCCAGGCTGTGTCGATTTCCTCTTTGGCCCAAATTGGCCCGTTTTTAAGCCTGTTTCTTGTTCTTTTCGTCCTCGGGGGCTTTCCTGAATAAAAACATGAAAAGAAAGGATTAAGAGCACTTTTTACGTAAATCAGGGCTAAATCATACCAAAAGCATACTAAATGTGAGCCTGAAATATGTTACTTTCACGGTTTATCAGCTTTCAAGCCCTAAAATGGCTTTTCTCCATGCTTCATTCACCTATGACAAAGATGATAACCTTTAATTCTTTGTTTGTCTTATTTATTTTATGTTATTAACCAATTTAACAAATTAAACTTACTAATAAACCATTTAAAATACCTATTAATGTGTCCATAAAAGTCCACTAACATTTAAAATGGTCTAATTACCATTTAAGTTCACCATAATTAAAAGCCAAAGCTATTTGACACATTGAACTAATAGAACGTGCATTTTACATTTTACGCGATTTAGTGCTTTTTATCAAATTAACCATTCAAACAATAAAATTTCTTTACGAAACTTTCACAAAATTAATCTATCATGCTGTAGACCTTATTAAAATAATAAAATAAATATTTTGACTTCAGATTTGTGGTCCCAAAACTACTGTTTTGATTGACCCAAAAAGGGGCTTTTATAGTATTAAAATCAATCAATATGCCACTTACCCAAACACCCACTTATGGGTTCAATCCAACCATTAATATTATAACTATTTTTCAGATCCAAACTAGTTAGGTTTCTTACACTGATTTTACGCGAATCATACGAACGAACGTCTTTCGGCCTCACTGTTGATTTGGGGTGTTTAAGTCGGAACCTAACACATTTAAATACTTTAAAATTAGTATCTAACCCATTATTAAAATCCTTTATTGCTTCAATTACCAATCTTTCCCAAATATCTAAACCGAAACGATTAACTAGTTTACAATTAACCAAACATACACTTCCCGAATTGTCAAATCTGAGTCACCAATTGATCAAGATCGATTTTTTTCCTAATTATACATGATTAAAGGATGATTAGTAAGTGTTGAAGAACCCAATACATTTCTTGAAATAAATGGGAGAAAATAAAAAAAAAAACAATAGCCCTATTCCTTGAGCCCTTAAGCATGCACACCACCACTAACGGTGGCCAAATTTGGGCTGATTTAAAAGCACTTTTAAAAACACTTCGAAGGCTTGAAAATTACCTTTTAAAAATTTAAAAATCATCCAAATTCTAGATCTAGGATTTCAGATTTTTAACTCAAAATATTCATCAAGAAATTGAGAAAAAAGAACTTACACAAACTAGGTGATAGGGGCGACAATGGCACTTCTTGGCAACAATGAGACTTGGGGATAAAAAAATTTAGATTTGTGGATGGATAATTAAGGGGGAAATGAAAACAAGATTGAGGAGGAGATGGTGCAAGATCCTGTGGAAAAAAATAACAAAAAAATATGGTAGATCAAGAAGCTAAGAGCGACGACAACAATGGGGAAGAAAGAAAAAAAATGAAAAGAGAGGAGGAAGAGAGGGACGACTAGGGTGGGGAGAATGAGATTAGAAGCTGATGAATTTGTTTAAAAATAATATTTATATCTAGGTCTAAAAGGGCATGGATGGCAAACACATTAAAAAAAAGGATTTTGCAAATTTTAATTATTTTGTAATGATAAAGATTCGAACTTGGGACCTTAATTTAATTTTATGCTTTCTCATATTTCTTTTAACCACTAGGCTATTTCCTCATTCTTGAAATAATTTTGCACTCTCATTAATCTAAAAATTTGGGATGTTACAATAAGCTTGTTTGAGTCCATAGATGGATTTTGTTAATTTGCAAATCATATTCTTTAGGTCTCCTAACTCAAGGTTTTATGGTTGTACCATATAACTTGTTTCTTCAATTTTGCCATTGAAAAACATAGACTTAACATCCATCTAATTTAACTTAAGATCAAGATGAGCAATAAGCTCCATGATTGTCCTAAAAGAGTCTTTCAATGAAACTAGAGAGAAAGTCTCTGTAAAATCAATGTCTTCTTTCTGAGCATATACTTTAGCTACAAGATGTGTCTTATACCTCCCCACATTACCATTTGCATCCCTCTTGGTTTTAAATATCCATTTAAAACCAATTGGTTTTGCACCTTCAAGTAATGGCACTTGTTCCCAAACTTTATTATCTTGCATAGACTTATACTGTTCTTACATGACATCAATCCACTTTTGAGAATTCAAACTTTCCATGGCCTAACAAAATTTGATTGGATCAACTTCTATCATTCCATTGTCATCCTCATGTTCTTGGAGAAATACAACATAATCATCTAAAATAGCATTTCTCCTCTCTCTCGTGGACCTCCTTAATTGCACTTGTCTTGAGGTTGTTAAGTTTGTTCTTCTGGAATAATTACCTCATCTTAAACAAGGAGTTGTTCAATATTGTCTTGTTGTGGTTCTAGATTCACTTCTTAATCAATGAAGGGTATGAGAACCTGAACATTGTCAAAAGTGATAACGGGAGCTGAGTTAGAATCTAATTCCTCTTCAAAAGCAATGTTTCAAACCTTATTTCTCACTCGAGACTCAAAATGATCAAAAAATGTTATAGTTCTTGTCTAAAAAATATTCCTAATTATGGGATCATAAAACTTATAGTGTCTAGATCGCTTAAAATAATGAATAAAGTAGTTGGTCATTGCTTTGGAGTCCAATTTCTTTTCATGTGGCCTATAAGGTCTTGCCTCAGCTTGACATCCTCAAATGTGAAAGCGATTTAGACTAGGCTTTCAACCTATCCAAAGCTCATAAGGTGTTTTTGCAACTGCTTTAGTGGGTACTCAATTCACAATGTAAGTTTTTGTCTCTACAGGCACTAGTCAAATAAGCACCTTCAGACTCATAATGTTTCAACCTTTCTTCCTCTTGCACATAATGAGAAATCAGTTCACTTAGAGTCCATTTCTCCTTTTGACAGTTGTAACTAAATTTAAATTGGTTAAACTGTGCAGGAAGCGATACCAAAACCATAAGAACAATTAATTCCTCAAAAATCTCGATCTTAAGTGCCTTAAGTCTTGAAGCAACATGGAACATTTCTTGTAACACCCCAAACCCGGCCTAGATGTTATGGAAGAATCTGGCGATGTCACATGATAGTGCTTTTGAATCCATAGCCACGCTTAAACCATTTCCTCTTTAAAAGTTTTTATTATTTTATGATAGTTCTAAATAGTGTCATTCGTTTCTGAAATGCTGTCCGTTTTTTAAAACATTTATACTTCGCGGAAGCATTTAAAATAGTTTACGTAATCGTGGTGTTTTGGTAAAACATTTATTTCTTTTGAAAACCCTCGTTTTCCTACTTCTAACAACAGAAACCATCAAACATTTCAAATACTAAATTTAAACAAAAATCTGTAATGGCCATTATTACATAAAACTTTTCCTAGATATAATCAAAACCATAAATAAGTATAAAACCGTGAATCTATCGTGAAGCAGAAGCAATAGTCACCGTCAAGTCCTCCACTGCACCAATCCTTCTAATGTTGGGGATTACCTGAACATATTAAATAGAGAAAAGATGAGTTTCCTCCAATTCAGTGTGTAATCCCCACAGAAAACATGCACAGGGCACAATATCAGAAAATAGTCATCTATTTACAGTTCAGGTCTGAGCCCATTACAGAATCGGTGTGGACCTTAGCCCACTCAGATACAGAATAAGATAAAATTTAGGGCCTCGGCCCATTAGATATAACATGCAGAACAGAACAGAATATCAGAATCCTACCCACCAACCTCTACACACCATCTTCGACTAACCCTACATACCATGTGGGGATAAAATCAACCCACCCATCCCTACACACCATGATGTAACATACAAAATATGACATGCAACATGCAAATAATTGATCATAAATTCAGTTCAGTACAGATATCATGCTCATTAAGATATCAAATATCAGATCATGTAAATAGGGGTCTAAGTAACGCTTATCGACCCTACAGTAGGTCCACAGTTGACTTGGGAGACCCATGCAACCTTATAGATCATTTTTTGAAAAATGGGCTCACATGCCCATGTGGCCTGCTCGTATGGCCCACTCAGCCCAAATTGGCATTGGCCGTGTGGATCACACGGCCTAGTCCAGAATCCCACACGCCCATGTCGTTCACTCGTGTGGGCCCACACACCCGTGTGGCCCACACGACCAAATTGATCGATCTTGTGCCTCGAACACAGCCTCACCCAGCCATCACATGGTCGTTTCCTTTCGTGCATTGCCTAGCCTTGTCGATCACACGGCCATTTTGTGGCTCACAGCCTTGTACATGGCCTACCACACGGCCTACTACACGATCGTGTGGAGTTAACAGCATCATTTTTTGGCTTTCGCGAATTCTCATTTTCTGTGTTTTCGGGTACACACATGTATCGTTTTTGCTATTTTTGCAGCCCTGAGATTGCCAGGACAACAGTCCGGTTTATACCCTAGTTAGAATAGTGGTTTGGGACCACAAATCTGAGTCAAAAAATATTTTAATATTATTTTTCCAGTTCACAGCATGAGAATTGGTATGTGTGAAATTTCTGTGATTTAATTGGATCATTTGTGTGCTCAATTTGAGAAAAAGGACCTAATTGCATAAAAGGTAAAAGTGACATTCTATATGTTAATGTGTTTAATTTAGTTGGCTTTTGAATATGATGGTCTTAAATGGTAACTAGACCATTTTGATTGATAATGGACATTAATGGCCTTAATATATATATGTTTTATATGTTAATTAAAAAGGTTAATATGGTAAATGATTAAATAATGTTTATTAATTAAAAAGAATCATAAGATATGGCCATTATGTTCATCCATTGTGCCGATTTTGAGAGAAAAAGAAAGAAAAGAAAGCAAATAGAGTTCACCTTGATGTTCTTTAATTAAGGTATGTGTTTTGGTCCGTTTTCGATGATTTTTACGTTTTTGTGATCGTTGCTTAGCATACTATCAAGCCCATGCCTCAATTTTAGAATTTGATGATAATTTTGAGTTATGACATTGATGATTTTGTGAGTTTAATGATGTTAATTGATGAATTATGAAAGCTTGGTGTGAGATTAATATGGATTTTTGATGAATTTGAGTATTATGAGCTAAATTGTGAAAATGATAAATTGAAGGACTAAAATGTGAAATAAATGAAATATATGGGCTTACATGAAGTGTATAAACATTTGGCCTAGCATGTGGTGTAACAGTCTGGTTTACACCCTAGTCAAAACAGTGGTTTCGGGACCACAAATCTGAGTCTGAATAATATTTTAATATTATTTTCTCTGCCATTGATATGTGACTAAGCATGTGCTCAATTTCCGTAAGTTAATTTGTTCGTTTGTGTGTTTAATTTGACAAAAGGATTTAATTGCATTAAATGTGAAAGTTACTTGCTATTTGTTAAAACACCTATGTGATGTGGCTTTATAAATGTGAGCTCTTATGTGGCAATTAAGCCAATCTTATGGTTAGTAGGCGGCAATGACTAATGTTATACAATTATATTATATGTTTATTACATTTACTTTAATAGTTAAAGTTATATTTAATTTATTTTATAAGTTATGTTTATAATATAATAAAAGAAACATAAGAAAGTGGTCTCATTTTTATCATTTCTTGCCGAAACCATAAAAGAAAAAATAAAGAGAAAACTTTGGCTAGTATTCGGCTATTACAAGCTTAAATTCAAGGTTAATTTTTGATCAGTTTTCGATAATTTTTACGTTTTTGCAATCGTTGCTTTGAAAACTACAAAACCCATGTATTAATTTTGTGAATTGATGATGTTTGTGTGATATGCCATTGATGATATGTCAAGCTTTTTGATGATTTTTTGTGTTAAATGAAAGGTATGAGCTAGATAAACATACTTTGTTCTTGAATTTTTGATGAAATGGAGTAATTTGGATTAAATTGTTAAAATAAATTTTTGAGGGACTAAAATGTGAAATAAATGAAATGCATGGACTTGTATGAATACTATGAACATTCGGCCCTTAAAGTGTGGGGACAAATTTTGTGTATTTTGTGTTTTGTGCAAATAGGACTAAATTGTAAAAGTGTGAAATAATAGGGGCAAAATGGTAATTTTCCTATTTATGTATTTTAGGACTAAATTGAATGTAATTGTGTTTGAATGAGCTTAATTTGAATATGTTTAGATCAAGAACAAAGAAAAACAGACTTGGATCGGGGAAAAGGAAAAATAATCGAATAGCCAATTTTTATCGTCCGACGATATCTGAGGTAAGTCTCTAAGCAAATAATCATCGTAAATTTATTACATAATTTAGTATATGCTAAAATTTGGAATCATCATAAATATTTATGAATTAGCCGAATTTGGCTAAGTGTTATATTTGATTCAGATAGATTATTGAATGATATGTGTTATTTAAATGTTCGTACAATAAGTTTGAAATGAGAAAAAAGATTTGATAAATGAAATGATTTGTGTGGGAAATTATTAAGTATTACTATTCGGGCTTTGAGCATAGCAAGCCTTGGGCTAGTGAACTTATCGGGCTTTATGCCTAGCAGGCTTATAGCCGGTGAATGAATATCAGACCTCTGGTCTAGCAGGCTTATAGCTGGTGAATGAATATCAGACCTCTAGTCCAGCAGGCTTAGTGCCGGTGTGTGATTCAGGCTTATGCCTAGAAGGTTTTATACCGGTGATTTATAATACGAGCTTACGCTTACGGAATGATTGAGTTATAATGTCAATTGAATAAGCTAAAGCTTATTTATATGAATTAGATTATTCGGTCGTAAGGTATGTATTGGCATAAGTATTTGTTATATGTGATGCTTATTGAATAAGAAAGTTGATAAAAATGTGTTTGTGTATTCAGCATTTTGGATATGTGAATAAAATGACATTGAGTTGATATTGTTTACTTGCAAACATGAGAGTATTAAATGGATGTATGAGTGTTATACATATATAAGATCGGCCATGTGGTAATTTATATATATGTATACATTCGATTATGTGGGATTACTTTATATGTTCATGGAATTTGTTCTTTGGTTGTATATGGAGATATATATATTAATTGAGGTGCCTTTGATTACTCTTTCAATTAAAGTAGATATTGATAAATGTTTTGGCTATGTAAGGATATAAGCATTCGGCTATAATAATTTATATGTGTTATGTTATTAAATAAATGTTACAACTTATTCAGTTTACTATGATTGATTATCCAACTGATTTGTTAAGTTTGCTTAAGACTTAAAAAGCTAAGTTAGCTTACTCTGTGTGTTTGTTATTCTGTTTTATAGATTTTTGTCTCAAGCTTCAAGCTCAGGGGATCGTCACTAAAGTCATCCACACTATCGACTTATTTTGGTACCTTTAAAGTCTATATTTTGAACTTAAGGCATGTAGAGGCTAGCTTAATATTTGGATGATATTTTGTTAATGTATATAAGCCATGCGAAAATGGCTATACTTTTGTGTATAAATATGATTAATGTATGGAGATTAAATGAAACAGTTTTTGGTTAACAGCAGTAATGTAAATTTGAAAAATCACCAAAAATAGGAGAAATAAAATTATAGAGTGAATAAGATATATAATTAAAGCTTATTATGCCTATTTTCATATGAATAAAACAAAGTAGGCAAAGGAATTTTATATTATGTGATATTTAAATTTTAGTGAGACTGGTTCTGAATGACTTCGTGATTCCCTATGCTGTCTTGGAAAACTTTTTAAACATTGTACAAAAATAATCATGGAGCATAGTTTATATGCTTAGAATCCTTAATGAGTCTATTTTTGATTGGAATAAAAAAGAACATTATTTAAATTCTGTATAATGAGATAACTGAGTTTTTGTAAAGATAGGTCAGAACCATCAAACAATGAAATTGGGAAAACTTTGATGAATAAACTGTACTAATTGGCCACATGAAAAATTCTGGAAAATTTGTGGTAAGAAGATATATGAGTCTATTTTCAAGAAAAATTTACGGATCTAAATTTTGAGTTTCGTAACTCGAGTTATGGTCAATTTAGTCAACATGATGCAGTTGGACGGTTTTAATTTTTATGCCCCGAATTAGTAGTCAGGTCTAGTAATGCCTCATACTCGACTCCGGTAACGGTCTCGGGTAAGGGGTGTTACATTTTATTGGTATCAGAGCTTACGATTTAGTCAATTCTAGGACTACCGTAGCACATGTGAGTCTAGCTATACATGCCTTAAATTATAATGCAATAGTGTGATGACTTTTGACATCTGAATTGTGTTTTTATATAGTAAATGGATCCCAACAGAGCCGTAGCTGATGATGTCGAGAGCGTAGCGCCTGATCCCGCACATGGGTCAGCGTCGGTAGACTCTCAACCTATTTCGAGTAGCCATGAGGGAGAGCCCAGGCAAGCCTTGTACCAGATGATGAATGAATGATTTACTCAATATATTCGGACTAATCCGGCTGTGCAACAACCTCCACCCCCGCATAATCCACCTCCGATACCTTTAGCACATCTGATGATAGATCCGATGAGATTTAACAGGCCTCCTATAGATAAAACCAGGAAACACGAGGCCGAAGAGTTTAAAGCTAATGATGATGATGATGCGGAACGAGCTGAGTTGTGGCTTGATAATACTATCCGTGTGTTCGATGAGCTATCATGTACTCCTGACAAATGCTTAAAATGTGCTATATTTTTATTACGGGACACTGCATATCACTGGTGGAATACTCTAGTATCAGTGGTTCCGAAAGAGAAAGTGACCTGGGAATTTTTCCAGATCGAGTTCCGTAAGAAATATATCAGTCAGAGATTCATCGATCAAAAACGTAAAAAAATTTTAGAATTGAAATAGGGTCGTATGACCGTGACTGAATATAAACAGAAATTTGTGAGATCAAGCTGATATGCTCGTGAATGTGTTTCAAAAGAGGCCATCATGTGTAAAAGATTTGAAGACGGTTTGAATGAAGGCATTAAGTTGTTGGTCGGCATACTTGAGATTAAAGAGTTTGTGGTACTTGTTGAACGAGCTTGTAAAGCCGAAGAGCTTGGAAAAGAGAAAAGAAAAGCTGAATTTAAAGCTAGAGACATCCGTAAAAGATCACCGAGTAAGAATTTTCATTCAGTATCAAAGAAGTTTAAAGATGAACTCAGCCGACATAACACTACTTTAGACTTTTCTAGACGAGACCGAGATCGACCTCCTGCGGGTTCCCGAGCTACTTCAATGGCTAGCATTAGTAATGTTTAGCAGAACCGGGTTGAGTGCAAGCATTGTGGGAAATGGCATTCTGGGAGTTGTAGATTGCATGATCGGTCAAGTTTTAAATGTGGATCGGTGGATCATTTTATTTGGGAGTGCCCGATATTAGCAGAGCAAAACACTGTGATGACTGTAAGACCGAGTAATGTATCAGCACGAGACAGACCACCCAAACATTTGGGAAATATAGGTGGCAGTTAGAGAGGGACAAAGGATACTGCGGTTCGATCAGAGGCTCGCGTACCTATTAGAGCATATGTTATACGCACCCGGGAGGATGCTTCTTCCCTAGATGTTATTACCAGTACTTTTACTCTTCATGATACTACTGCTATTGCGTTGATTGATCCTGGTTCGACTCATTCTTATGTGTGTAAAATATTAGTATCTAGTAAGATTCTACCTCTTGAGTCTACTGAGTTTGTGATTCGAGTATCAAACCCCTTAGGTTGGTGCATTCTGGTTGACAAAGTGTGTAAAAGTTACCCGTTGATGATTCGAGATTCATGTTTCCCAGTCGATTTGATGTTGTTGCCTATTAATGAATTTGATATAATCCTGGTAATGGACTGGTTGACTTTGCACGATGCTGTTGTTAATTGTAAAAGAATGACCATTGATTTGAGATGTCAGAATGGTGAAATTATTCGGATTGAATCTAATGATCTGAATGGGTTACCAGCAGTAATATCTTCGATGTTAGCTTGGAAATATATGAGAAAAGGGTATGAATCTTACTTTACTTATGTGCTTGATAGTAAAGTGACTGAAAAGAAGATTGAATCCGTTCCAGTCATGTTCGAGTATCCAGATGTGTTTCCTAAGGAATTACCAGTTTGCCACCTATTCGAGAGGTAGAGTTTGGTATTGAATTAGTACCGGGGACAACTCCAATTTCGATAGCTCCGTGTCGGATGGCACCTATAGAAGTAAAAGAGTTGAAAGCACAGTTGCAATAGTTAACAGATAGAGGTTTTGCATGACCGAGTTTCTCTCCTTGGGGTGTACCAGTTTTATTCGTGAAAAAGAAAGATGGAACTATGCGAATGTGCATTGACTACCGACAGTTAAATAAGGTGACTATAAAGAATAAATACCCGTTGCCATAGATTGACGACTTGTTTAATCAGTTGAAAGGGGCTTTAGTGTTTTCAAAGATAGATTTGAGGTCGGGTTATTATCAGTTACGAGTCAGAGATTCTGATGTGCCAAAGACCGCTTTTCGAATGAGGTACGGACACTATGAGTTTTTGGTTATGCCTTTTGGACTCACTAATGCACCTGCTATTTTTATGGATCTGATGAATCAGATTTTCAGTCAGTATTTAGATCGATTTGTGGTAGTGTTTATAGATGATATTCTGATATACTCCAGAGATGAAACCGAGCATGCTGAGCACTTGAGACTTGTGCTACAAACTTTGCGAGATAAATAGTTGTATACAAAGTTTAGTAAATGTGAGTTCTAGTTGAATAAAATCAATTTTCTGGGTCACGTTGTTTCAGCATCAGGTATTCGGGTTGATTCGAATAAAATATCAGCTACACTCGATTGGAAACCACCGAAAAATGTTTTCAAAATTCGAAGCTTTCTAGGACTTGCTGGTTACTACAGACGATTGGTGAAAGGTTTTTCTATGATAGCTACTCCGTTGACAAAGCTATTACAGAATGATGTTAAGTTTGAATGGTCGGAAAAGTGTCAGAAAAGTTTCAATCAGTTGAAAGCTCTTTTGACAGAAGCTCCAGTATTAGTCCAGCCTAAATCGGGTAAAGAATTTGTTGTTTATAGTGATGCATCTTTGAATGGTTTGGGTTGTGTTTTGATACAGGAAGGCAAAGTTGTAGCCTATGCTTCGAGACAATTGAAGCCACATGAAAGAAATTACCCGACATATGATTTAGAGATAGCAACTATTGTGTTCGCGTTAAAGATTTGGCGTCATTATCTATTTGGTGAGAAATGTCATATTTATTCAGATCACAAGAGTTTGAAGTATTTGATGACTTAGAGAGATTTGAACCCGAGACAACGCAAATGGTTAGAGCTGTTGAAAGATTACGAATTAGTGATTGACTATCATCCGAGAAAAGCTAATGTTGTTGCGGATGTTTTAAGCCGAAAGTCATTATTTACTCTTCTTACGTTGAAAACGCATATGGTTATGTCTAATGATGGTTTGATAGTAGTTGAATTAAAAACAAGACCCAACACTTTTAGGCTCAAAATTTTGAGGCATTACAAATTAATCCTTTTTTGACATTTTTGTCAAAAATCACTTTACAAAACTAGTAATTCTATCAAAAACTATTCAAAATCGATCATCAACCATCAAATTACTCAAGCATTCAAGAACGGAAACATGATAAATCTTTAACAGTTTCAAAATTTAAGGTACGGGCTAGCTAGAATAAGAAGCAACGATTAAAGGTTTAAAGGTTTGAATATCTTCCCACTTGCTTAAAGTTCTATTTTCTTGACAAAGTTGAAGTCGAGAAGTGTTTACCTCAAAAGTGTTGAATGTTGGGTTGCTTACCTCGACTATTTCGTGTGGGAAGATATTGTGTACCTTAAAAAGGATTTCTCCCTTTGGCTTCCGGTCTATTGTGATGATGTGTGGATCTGCTCTGTCTGACAATACCGGGTCTCCTATTTTAAAGTGATTGGATGTTCCTACGAGCTCTTCTAGTGGTTCCTCTGGTTTTTCTTCGTGTGGTTCTTCTTTGACATGTGTCTTATGCTCTTCGAAATTGTCGACCCTAAGGTCTTGTTCCTTGGGTGATTCTTCTTTGTCGATTTGGGATTTATGAGTCAGCTTAGGGTTGTGTCTTTGCGGTGTTTCCTACGATAAAGGTTGAACAATTTGATTATCATCTGTATTGACTTTCTTAGCTTCATCGATTGTTGTCCTAGCCGAGTCAAGAGCTTGAAGATTGATTGATTCGTCACCTATACAAAGTATGAGTTCTCCTGTGGCAACATCAATTTTAGTCTTGACAGTTGCTAGGAAGGGTCTTCCTAAAATTAAGGGGATTGTATTATCCTCATCCATATCCAAGACAACAAAATCTACTGGGAAAACAAATTTATCGATTTTGACAAGAACATCTTTGATAATGCCCCTAGGAATTCTAACAGTTTATCAGCTAATTGTATACTTATCCTAGTTTGTTTGGGCTTCCCTAGACCTAGTCGTTTAAATAATGTATAAGGCATGACATTTATGCTTGCCCCTAAATCAGCTAACGCATTATCAATAGCTAAACTACCAATTAAACATGGAATTGTAAAGCTCCCTAGATCTTTTAGCTTCTGTGGTAGAATATTCTGCAACATTATTGAGCATGCTGCGTTCAATTCCACGTGGTGCTCTTCGTCTAATTTATGTTTGTTAGTCAAGAGCTGCTTAAAAATTTCCTCGAGTCCGACATTTGAAAAAGAGCTTCAAGAAGAGGTAAGTTAATATGTAATTTCTTTAAGAGTTTAAGAAACTTACCGAACTATTCTTTTGAATCGTCTCTTTTCATCGCTTCGGGATAAGGTATGCGAGTTTGGTACTCATTGATTACCAGTTTTGGCTTTTCTTGTGTTACCTCTACCTTAACTTCGTCTACCTTGTTTTCTTGTATTGGATTGGGTTCATCTAACCCCTTACTATCATGAGTTGAGATGGCTTGAATTTGCTCCTTTGGGTTAATCTCGGTGTTACTTGGTAGACGTCCTTGTGGTCGTTCTGACATTAGCTTTGCGAGTCGTTCAACTGCATTAGTGGCTTCCTTGACTGACTTAGTAAGTTCCCCGACTCGGTTCTCTTTGCTTTTAATTGTTTTCTCAGTTTCTTGGAAATTATTTTCTGTGTTTGCCATGAATTTTGTCAGCATCTCTTCGAGGTTTGGCTTCTTCTCTTGCGGATATGGCTGATTTTGGAAATTTTGAAGAGGTTGTTGTCTTTGATTCCCTTGATTTCCTTGGCCTCCCCATGAAAAATTTGGGTGGTTCCTCCAAAGTATTACTATAAGGATTATTAGTGGATCTGAAATTATTACCTACATAGTTCATCTGTTGGGTCTCTGCGTCTGATTGGTAGGGTGGGTACTCAGGATTCGCCCCAGTTTCACTTGTGTTGCACTGCATGACTGTATGTACCTGCGAAGAACACAAACTATCAAGCTTTTTATTCATCATCTCTACCTGTGTTGATAGCATGGTCACTGCATCGAGCTTGTAAACTCTGGCTGATTTTGTCAATTTTGTCCCTGTAACTTGCCACTGATAGTTATTCAGTGACATCTCTTCAATGAACTCGTAGGCTGCTTCAGGAGTTCTGTTGTTCAGGGTTCCACCGGCGGCTGAATCGATTTGTTGCCTCGTTGATGGGTTTACACCATTATAGATAGTTTGGACTTGTAGCCACAAGGGTAGACCATGGTGTGGACACCTTCTCAAGAGATCGTTCTATCTCTCCCATGCGTCGTATAATGTCTCTAAATCCATCTACATAAAAGAAGAGATATCATTCCATTATTTGTCTGTTTTGGCCGGTGGGAAATATTTTAATAAAAAAATTTTGGTCATTTGGTCCCATGAGTGATTGACCCTCGTGGTAACGAGTATAACCACTGTTTGGCTTTATTCCTTAATGAAAAGGGAAATAACCGAAGACTAATGGCATCATCAGAAATACCATTTATTTTGAAAGTATCACAGAACTCTAAAAAATTACCTTTATGAGTGTTCGGGTCTTCATCTTGCAAACCATCAAATTGAACAAATTATTGAATCATTTGTATTGTGTTAAGCTTTAATTCAAAATTATTAGTAGCTATAGCAGGCCTAACAATACTAGATTCAGCTCCTGTTAAATGAGGTTTAGCATAATCATACATAGTACGCGGAGCATTGTTTTCTTCCACATCTCGTGGTAGATTATTCTCGTCCATCCCTTCAGTAGGATTGGATCTGCCTTCTCGCCTGATTTCTCTACGATTCCTACGAGCGGTAGCTTCAATTTCACTATCGTATACTAGAGGTCCTTTCGGGTTCCTTCTAGTCATAAACTAGAGGTACCTGCTAGGAAAAAAGGAAGAAATAAAATTAGAAAAAACAATAAAATAAAATAAAATAAATTGTGAAATAAAAATAAAAATAATGGCTAAAGTAATAAAAATAGAGCTTTCTTAATATTTTAGTTCCCCGGCAACGGTGCCAAAAAATTGATCGTTGTTTTGTCGAGTTTTAAAATTTATAATGGATGAGATCGAACCTAGAAACTAACTCTGACAATGATTAAAGGCAAGTGTACCTATTGAACAGTAGTATAGCTTAGGCAAGACTGGATTGTCGAACCCAAAGGAACTAAAAGTACTAATACTAACTTTCTTTTTATTATTTAGCCTAAAATAAAGTGAAGTTGTTTTTATCTAAATTTACGACTTACTAAACTAAAGACACAAAGACAGAAAGAATGAATTGGAAAATAGCTTGAAGATAAACTCAGTTGATCATGAAGATATCCTCAGGAAGAATCCACCTAGACTTCACTTGTTATTTAACACTGAGCCATACGATTTATTCACTTAATTTTATCCGTAAGACTCCCTAACGTATATTAAACCCTCTCTCGAGGCGAATAACATCTAACCCTAGGTTAATTAGTGGAACTCTCGTTCTCTTATAATAACCCCCTAGAATAGCAGTACGTCGATCTATGGATTCCCATATTAGGTTTCACCCTAATCCGGCAAAATCTAGTCACCCAATCTCTAGGCGTGTGATCAACTCCGCTTAATTATGCTAGATCTACTCTTAAGCAGGGTTTATTCCTCCCCATCTAAGCACATCAGATTTGGATTAAGCATGCATAATTAAGAACAAACTAAGTATTTATCATATAATTCAAAAATCAATAACAAGATCCATCTAGGTTTCATCCCCTTCAGGTATCTGAAGGGTTTAGTTCATAATGAATAAAGAAAACATCTCAAGAGAAAAGATAAAACAAAACATAAGAAATCCCTAAAACCCCCTAGAGGAATTGAAGGAGAAATTCGCCATCTTGAATAGAGTTCCGGCTCCTTGAGATGGATCCACTGGCTATCTTCGAGTAATTCCCACAAATCTGGCCTTCTGGCTCGGCTCTTTGGCCTAGCTAACCGCCCCCTTCAAGTTACACTTTGTGTGTTTATATAGACTTTTAGAATGCTTACTTGGCCTCTAAGTGTTCCAATTCAAGTATACTTCCTACTCGGTGTTTGAATAGGCTTTGGAATATGTTTTTTTGCCTCAAAGTATCCAAATTCGAGTGAAATTACTCTCTCCCGCGGCAGGGGCATGGCCATGGTACACGCCCGTGTAAATCATTTTCAGACCGTGTCTCGATTCTATTTATTGGGGCACGATCGTGTAAATCGTGGCATGGTCGTGTTTTAGTTAATTGTCGAGGCACGGCCATGTGGCTTGAAGTCCAGGCCATGTCAATTCCTCTTTGGCCCAAATTGGCCCATTTTTAAGCCCGTTTCTTGTTCTTTTCGTCCTCGGGTGCTTTCCTAAGTAAAAACATGAAAAGAAAGGATTAAGAGCACTTTTTACTTAAATCAAGGCTAAATCATCCCAAAAGCATACTAAATGTGGGCCTGAAATATGTTACTTTTACGGTTTATCAGCTTTCAAGCCCTAAAATGGCTTTTCTCCATGCTTCATTCACCTATGACAAAGATGATAACCTTTAATTCTTTGTTTGTTTTATTTATTTTATGTTATTAACCAATTTAACAAATTAAACTTACTAATAAGCCATTTAAAATACCTATTAATGTGTCCATAAAAGTCCACTAACATTTAAAATGGTCTAATTATCATTTAAGGCCACCATAATTAAAAGCCAAAGCTATTTGACACATTGAACTAATAGAACGTGCATTTTACATTTTACGCGATTTAGCACTTTTTTTTAAATTAACCATTCAAACAATAAAATTTCTTTACGAAACTTTCATAAAATTAATCTATCATGTTGTAGACCTTATTAAAATAATTAAATAAATATTTTGACTTCAGATTTGTGGTCCCAGAACTACTGTTTCGATTGATCCAAAAACGGGCTTTTATAGTATTAAAATCAATCAATATGCCTCTTAAACAGCCCCCAAACACCCACTTATGGGTTCAATCCAACCATTACAATTGTAACTATTTTTCAGATCCAAACTAGTTAGGTTTCTTACATTGATTTTACGCGAATCATACGAACGAAAGTCTTTCGGCCTCACTGTTGATTTGGGGTGTTTAAGTCGGAACCTAACACATTTAAATACTTTAAAATTAGTATCTAACCCATTATTAAAATCCTTTATTGCTTCAATTACCAATCTTTCCCAAATATCTAAACCGAAACGATTAACTAGTTTACAATTAACCAAACATACACTTCCCGAATTGTCAAATCTGAGTCTCCAATTGATCAAGATCGATTTTTTTTCCTAATTATACATGATTAAAGGCTGATTACTAAGTGTTCAAGAACCCAAGACGTTTCTTGAAATAAATGGGAGAAAATAAAAAAAAAACAATAGCCCTCTTCCTTGAGCCATTAAGCATGCACACCACCACTAACGGTGGCCAAATTTGGGCTGATTTGAAAGCACTTTTAAAAACACTTGGAAGGCTTGAAAATTACCCTTTTAAAATTTAAAAATCATCCAAATTCTAGATCTAGGATTTTGGATTTTTAACTCAAAATATTCATCAAGAAATTGAGAAAAAAGAACTTACACAAACTAGGTGATAGGGGCGACAATGGCACTTCTTGGCAACAATGAGACTTGGGGATAAAAAAATTTAGATTTGTGGATGGATAATTAAGGGGGAAATGAAAACAATATTGAGAAGGAGATGGTGCAAGATCCTGTGGAAAAAAATAACGAAAAAAGATGGTAGATCAAGAAGCTAAGAGCGACGACAACAATGGGGAAGAAAGAAAAAAATGAAAAGAGAGGAGGAAGAGAGGGACGACTAGGGTGGGGAGAATGAGATTAAAAGCTGATGAATTTGTTTAAAAATAATA
The DNA here is from genome assembly GCA_025506655.1 of Gossypium rotundifolium. Taxonomy (NCBI): domain Eukaryota; kingdom Viridiplantae; phylum Streptophyta; class Magnoliopsida; order Malvales; family Malvaceae; genus Gossypium; species Gossypium rotundifolium. Next base: position 152,084,666 of record CP106722.1, read on the forward strand.
TTTATATCTAGGTCTAAAAGGGCATGGATGGCAAACACATTAAAAAAAAAAAGGATTTTGCAAATTTTAATTATTTTGTAATGATAAAGATTCGAACTTGGGAACTTAATTTAATTTTATGCTTTCTCATATTTCTTTTAACCACTAGGCTATTTCCTCATTCTTGAAATAATTTTGCACTCTCATTAATCTAAAAATTTGGGATGTTACAATAAGCTTGTTTGAGTCCATAGATGGATTTTGTTAATTTGCAAATCATATTATTTGGGTCTCCTGACTCAAGGTTTTATGGTTGTACCATATAAATTGTTTCTTCAATTTCGCCATTGAAAAACATAGACTTAACATCCATCTAATTTAACTTAAGATCAAGATGAGCAACAAGCTCCATAATTGTCCTAAAAGAGTCTTTCAATGAAACTAGAGAGAAAGTCTCTGTAAAATCAATGTCTTCTTTCTGAGCATATACTTTAGCTACAAGATGTGTCTTATACCTCCCCACATTGCCATTTACATATTTAAAACCAATTGGTTTTAAACATCCATTTAAAACCAATTGGTTTTGCACCTTCAAGTAATGGCACTTGTTCCCAAACTTTATTATCTTGCATAGACTTATACTATTCTTACATGAAATTAATCCACTTTTGAGAATTCAAACTTTCCATGGCCTAACAAAATTTGATTGGATCAACTTCCATCATTCCATTGCCATCCTCATGTTCTTGGAGAAATACAACATAATCATCTAAAATAGCATTTCTCCTCTCCCTCGTGAACCTCCTTAATTGCACTTGTCTTGAGGTTGTTAAGTTTGTTCTTCTGGAACAATTACCTCATCTTAAACAGGGAGTTGTTCAATATTGTCTTGTTGTGGATCTAGATTCGCTTCTTGATCAATGATGGGTATAAGAACTTGAACATTGTCAAAAGTGATAGCAGGTGCTGAGTTAGAATCCAATTCCTCTTCAAAAGCAATGTTTCAAACCTTATTTCTCCCTCGAGACTCAAAATGATCAAAAAAAGTTATAGTTCTTGTCTAAAAATTATTCCTAATTATGGGATCATAAAACTTATAGTGTCTAGATCACTCAAAATAATGAATAAAGTAGTTGGTCATTGCTTTGGAGCCCAATTTCTTTTCATGTGGCCTATAAGGCCATGCCTCAGCTTGACATCCTCAAATGTGAAAGCAATTTAGACTAGGCTTTTAGCCTATCCAAAGCTCATAAGGTGTTTTTGCAGCTGCTTTAGTGGGTACTCTATTCACAATATAAGTTTTTGTCTCTACAGGCACTGGTCAAATAAGCACCTTCAGACTCATAATGTTTCAACCTTCTTCCTGTAACATCCCCAAACCCGGCCCACGAGCCTTGACCGGATCTGGTTATGTCACTGCGGAATGGCGGTTGAAAATCTTTGTCTTTAGCATAAAACTTGAAAATTTTTGTTTATTTTCGGGAAGTAATTCCATTAAAAATTAATTAATACTATAAGCCCGATATAAAATATGTGAATTAAAACTTTATTATAATTTATTATATTATAAATCATTTGAAGGAAATATATCTAAGTATAATATAAACCTAATAAAAAAAAGATAATAAAATGATCCCAACAATAAATTAAGAGGCCTTTTATTACAACCAACATTTAAACCAAAACTTAATATAAATAAGCTTTAAAATATTTAAACTCTTCCTTACATGGGCCACCATGTGTCCTCTCCGATCCGGTCCAATCTCAAGAGTCACACGAAATGTTAGGAAAATAATTGGGTGAGTCACACGGACTCGATGTGTAATTAAAACCATTGAAATCCACCCACATGCTAGCCACATAACATCCCAATTATCAAATGCAACATGTAAATATAACCATTTAGACATTACCATAATGGGCTTGGCCCACAATCAAATCATATTCAAGCACTGGGCTAGGCCCTTTTCTCATTAATTCACTGATTACTGGGCTTGGCCCATTTCCACGTATGTTCCCAAAACATACCTATCCACATGTCATATTGGGTTTGGCCCATTTCCATATCAATTTATAACAAAACCATGCAATATGAAACCCAACCCAATCCTAAGGTCCATCCGCTACACACCCCCTTAACCAGCCTACCACACACCAGGGGATTATCAAATCACCCTCTCCTTTTAACTCCACGTGCAATTAAGCACAAAGTCCACAACGCGACCTCAGTTAGCGCCAATCCAAGATGTAGCCGTAGCTAACACCAAAATTACGATGGGACACACAGTCACTCATCAATCCACGATATGGCACGTAGCCTATATCAATCACGATGAGGCACATAGCCACTCATCAACCACGTACTCGAAGTACACCCGTACCTTCTTTCAAAAACCCACCCATGCACATGTAACATAATATAATGACATAATGAATAAAGCATGTACATGATATTCAGGCATACATTCATATTCATAGACATACTCACATGCACGTTTTAATAACCACATCTCAGCAGATTTGATACTAACTTTGTTTATCGACATACCCTTTAAGGGTGTCAGGTTCACATAGTCACTTGCACTTATTAACACATATTTAACACATACACCTATCGCATACATATCATATACCCGGAAATCGATGGGTTAATCACACACCTTATAACACGAAGCTCTAAACCCTCGATCCGCGCTTATCACTTAGCGAGACTACCGTTATTTGCTTATCGTTTTACATTGTATGCCCACACCCGGTGGCCAATCTCGTCTGATGAAACCGACCTCTTTTTGAACTTGGGATGGGAGCTTTCCTTTCTCCTCTTGGCCTTTTCGCATCCATTGGCGGACTTAATCGAACACCGTTAATTATCAATATCATAACTTAAACCAAATATCTAAAACTTAACCTACTTAGGAAAAGTCTTGAAATCCGGAAGTTCCTTAATCAACGCTAAAACTCTTAAATGGTCAAGGTTAGAATCGGTTACCACAAATGCCAAATATGGTTTATAACAAAATCCATGAAAAGAGGACCCTTTGGTAGAATAGCACCTAACCCTTACCTTGAGTAACCGAATCTGACAGCCCTAAATGCTCCCTTGCGTTGGCTACAATAGAAAAACACATCACTTATAGTTTATAGAGCATTCGGCCAACCCATACTAAGGCCAACCATTCGGTTTTGGCCACTACGGAGGGGTACATAAATCGATTGATCACAAAAGTACACTTACCACCTACGTGCTGCTGCGAGATTCAAGGGAAGTTTGCCTCGATCACGAACAAAATAGACTCAATGGTGAACAAGGTTTGGCTTTAAGCTTTGGTGAAATAAAGAGAGAAATAGAAAGGCTCAAGGTTTGGCCTAGTCAAGAAAAGTAAGAAATAAGGTTGGAAGAATGGAAGTAATAGGAAGAGAATAGTGGAAGAAATTTGGCACCGAGAGAGTGGGGCGAGAGAATGCACTTTCGGTTTGGAGATTAAAAGAGGAAAAAGAATTTCAAAAGGGTGCTCTCCTATATAAAGCATTCGGCACCCCCCACTCCCCTAGAAGACTCCAACGCCGACCAAGCACTCCAAGGCCCCCCCCATTCGGCCATGACTTCCACCAAACCCAAAATTCTTTCCTAAATTCACTCAATACCATCCAATTCAAAATAATAAAATAATCTAATAGCAACCATTATCACCTATTTTCTAATTCTAAAATAATTCTACACTTATCCAAAATAATTAAAATAACCAACCCTTATCACTCCTTCAACTTAAAATACAAAATAAAAATAAAACTTATCCTTATCTTCCACCGATTTTGAAACACCACCACTTTGTCCATGAAGACTCCATGTCTGTCTTAGTCCCTTTGCACCTAAATTCTTTGCAAAATAAAAGAAAAACCACTGCTTTGTTTTCTGATTCGAACCACGGGACACAGAGGTATAGCGATAGCGGCGCCCAGAGCCATTCGCCACTTTGATTTTATGCCATAAAGCCCCAACATTTAATTTTAAACCCTTCCTACTCCAGCCCATAACCGCATATAAAAGAAAACACGCCCAAAATCTGCTGCAAATATAAAACCATGACCTCCTTCCCCTCCAGCGCCTAAGTAGCGCCTAAGAGCCACTCTGCCAATTGAACTTTTATGTCCATCAACTTGGACATTTATTTTTAAGCATACCTGGCCGAGTCCCTAATTAGCATAAAGATAAACAAAATTGCTTGCCTTAGCGACTCGAACCTTGACCCTTAGGCGTCACCTTCCCAAGCCCCAAGCAGCGCCTTATGCCACTTTGCCAACTCCTTTCTTGTGTCCTAAATTCCACCAATTTATTTTAAAGCCTACTTGCCCTATTTCCCCTTTTTACACTAAAAATCTAAAATTTTCTAAAGCCTTCCCCTTTCATCCAAACATTTCTAAAATCTCTAAAACACCTCCAAACACACCCAAAAACCTACCAACACCTGAATTATACTTAAATTACCTAGCCCCTAAACCAGGGTGTTACAATTCTACCCTCCTTAAAAATAATTTCGTCCTCGAAATTACTTATTACCGAATAATCATAAATCGCTATTCTACTTCTCCGCTGCGCACTCTGATCTTAGTCTATCATACTCCCCGACACAGTCTTTAAGTTCTCTCCCAAGATCCAGATCATACAAGAAAGAGCTAACTTACAAACAAGGAAAGCAATTAAAGAATATTCCAAGACAAAGGAGCTTACAGTTATCACATCCTCGGTTGACTCGACTAAAACCATTCCTTCCATGACTTGAACCACGACCTCTCGTTGCGAGGGCAGTTCTTAACCAAATCGCCTTGACCCACAGGAAACATTTCTTATTATTTCCCCAACATTCTCTGAATGAATTCTCCCACACCTATACAGGAATGATTCCCTTCCATTGGTACAAGTGCACTTACAGGGTTCTCGGTCCTTGGTCTTTTCAGGCATTACCAAGCGATCTTGATGGTCCAACATTTCTCTTATTCTCGTTCCTATTCTTCTCTCGGTTTTCTCTTATAGTCTTCTTAACCTCTTCACGATCAGAGCTTTCTCCACTAAAATGGCAAAGTCCCTTTCTGCATGCGGGCGATCAACTCCATAACTCATCTCGTAGCCCATCTTCAAATCGAACACTCCTTTCGTGTCGGTGGCCCACGATTCCTTTGGCGTCTTGACTTAGTCGTACAAACTCACTTCATATTTTGCTACCGACTTATTCCTTGCACTAGATTTAGAAAGCGCTTTCCTTTGCGAGTCCAAATAAGCGGCTCTACATACTTCCCTTCAAACTTGGCCTTAAAGAAGTCCCAATCCGGTCGATCCGCGGGACACCTTGCTGACGGTGAGCCACCAGCGATAAGCTTCGTCGAAAGCAAGCGAAGCAGCGCCCTTGACTTTTCTTCATTGGTGCAATCCAAATCGTCCATGATTCTTTCATTGCTTCTAGCCAATACTCACTTCGTTTGGAGCTACTCCGACACTCCTCTAAAGATCTCGGCTCAGATTCGATCTAAGCCTTTACGATCTGACTTGAGTTCCATTTCCTCTACTAACTCCCGCTACTCGCTCTAGCTTTTCATAACATGGCCCGCGATCTGCGTCATCTTCTCTTGTCGATCTTGCCCTCTACGTCCATTCTTTGGCGGCACTTCACTTCGACCCATGGCGGACCCTATCGGTTAAATATTTGCCATTCTACCTCTACGCGTCCCTAGAACTCATCTCTATCGTCTTGATTTATCTAATTAAGAAGTTTTATGCATCGATAATTGTTCCAATATTTAACCACGAGCAAATTTTATGAAATGAAAGATATTTAGAAGTAGTTCTTTCGATCACACAAAGTTTGATTCGAGTTTACTACTCTAGTTCAAGAATCACATTCACACATCCGTTCATCAACAAGAACACATTCCTTCCTTAGTAAAGGCACATTCGATGGTATCTACCACACATCCACTATTCGGACATTTACGCTCGTTTCTACCCGGGGTATTTAGTCATTTTCCTCTGAGGGACATTTTGAATAAACCGAAAAATTTTAAAACTTTAATAAACCGGGACATTTTGAAATTTCCACAACTAGAGGTATTTCTAAAAAATTTGTCAAATTAGAATCTGATGAAATTTTGGAAACTAGGGTATTTTGGTAATTTTGTCAACCGAGGTAATTTTGTAAATTTCAAGAGTCGGGTGTTACTTTGAAATACAAAATTTGGATACTTTTGCAAAGTGAGAGAATTTTATTAAAGTTGGGGTTAACTCAGAAATTTTGAAAGTCAGGGGCATTTTAATAATTCTCAACACAGGGGTATTTTTGTAAAATTTCCCCAAATCGGGGTATATTGATATTTTGAACACTAGAGATTTTAATATTTTGCAAAGTGAAAATCATTTTAACAAAAGTTGAGTGTAGTGTGGTAATTTTATAATACAGGGGCATTTTTGTAATTTTGCCTCTAGGGGCATTTTGGTAATTTTGGGTAAGTCGAGAAAAACACCTTTTTTTTTTCAAAACCAGATTTAGGGTTTACAAACCAAAAAGGGTAAATTTGAAAATTAAAACCAAGAATTTTAAAAGCAGCAAGGCTAATCCCTTTTGGGTTTTAATAATTGGTTGACTGTGAACAAGTCCTCTTGGTTAAGGTGAGCAGTAGCTCGCACTGGTAGGATTCAAGTGGAGAGGAGGTGAGTCACGCGGATTGCTTAAATACCAAGCTCCTTGAATACCACTCCTAGACATGCGCACACAGGTTGCCACACCTTAACTCGTGACTTACTTCACGAGGTTTGTTTAGTAACCTTAAGTCTTATGCACATGTTTGAGTAGACTAGCCTTAGGGTTCAAGCAGTCCTAATTCACTAATCTGAGCCCAACAAAGCCCATAACAGTTCATATAGTAAAGCACTTCAAAAGTCCAAGTACTTACACAGTGGACTCGTAGGAGAATCAGGTGCCATGCCGAAAAAACACGAAATAAAAGCCCATATTTTTTTAAAGCCCATTTTGAAAATGTTTTGGGCCCAAAACCCTCAAAGTCGAGTTTTGAGCAAGACTCGATACCAATCTGTAACAACCCCAAACCCGCCCACGAGCCTTGGCCGGATCTGGTTATGTCAACTGCGGAATGACGGTTGAAAATCTTTGTCTTTAGCATAAAACTTGAAAATTTTGTTTATTTTAGGAAGTAATTCCATTAAAATTAATTAATACTATAAGCTTAGATATAAAATATGTGAATTAAAACTTTATTATAATTTATTATATTATAAATCATTTGAAGGAAATATATCTAAGTATAATATAAACCTAATAAAAAAAGATAATAAAATGATCCCAACAATAAATTAAGAGGCCTTTTATTACAACCAACATTTAAACCAAAACTTAATATAAATAAGCTTTAAAATATTTAAACTCTTCCTTTTGCATGGGCCACCATGTGTCCTCTCCGATCCGGTCCAATCTCAAGAGTCACACGAAATGTTAGGAAAATAATTGGGTGAGTCACACGGACTCGATGTGTAATTAAAACCATTGAAATCCACCCACATGCTAGCCACATAACATCCCAATTATCAAATGCAACATGTAAATATAACCATTTAGACATTACCATAATGCTGGGCTTGGCCCACAATCAAATCATATTCAAGCCTTTGGGCTAGGCCCTTTTCTCATTAATTCATCGATTCTTGGGCTTGGCCCATTTCCACGTATGTTCCCAAAACATACCTATCCACATGTCATATTGGGTTTGGCCCATTTCCATATCAATTTATAACAAAACCATGCAATATGAAACCCAACCCAATCCTAAGGTCCATCCGCTACACACCCCTTAACGACCTACCACACACGGGGATTATCAAATCACCCTCTCCTTTTAACTCCACGTGCAATTAAGCACAAAGTCCTAGCGACCTCGACCTCGGCGCCAATCCAAGATGTAGCCGTAGCTAACACCAAAATTACGATGGGACACGGTCACTCATCAATCCACGATATGGCACGTAGCCTATATCAATCACGATGAGGCACATAGCCACTCATCAACCACGTACTCAAGTACACCGTACCTTCTTTCAAAAACCCACCCATGCACATGTAACATAATATAATGACATAATGAATAAAGCATGTACATGATATTGAGCATACATTCATATTCATAGACATACTCACATGCGCGTTTTAATAACCACATCTCAGCATTTGATACTAACTTTGTTTATCGACATACCCTTTAAGGGTATCAGGTTCACATAGTCCTTGCACTTATTAACACATATTTAACACATACACCTATCGCATACATATCATATACCGGAAATTGATGGGTTAATCACACACCTTATAACTCGAAGCTCTAAACCCTCGATCCCGCGCTATCACTTAGCGAGACTACGTTATTTGCTTATCGTTTTACATTTATGCGCCCACACCGGTGGCCAATCTCGTCTGGCGAAACCGACCTCTTTGAACCGGGATGGGAGCTTTCCTTTCTCCTCTTGGCCTTTTCGCATCCATTGGCGGCACTTAATCGAACACTTCGTTAATTATCAATATATGCAACTTAAACCAAATATCTAAAACTTAACCTACTTACCGGAAAAGTCTTGAAATCCCGGAAGTTCCTTAATCACTGCCAAAACTCTTAAATGGTCAAGGTTAGAATCGGTTACCACAAATGCCAAATATGGTTTATAACAAAAATCCATGAAAAGAGGACCCATTTGGCCGAATAGCACCTAACCCTTACCTTGAGTAACCGAATCTGAACAGTCCCTAAATGCTCCTTGCGTTGGCTACAATAGAAAAACACATCACTTATAGTTTATAGAGCATTGACCAACCCATACTAAGGCCAACCATTCGGTTTGGCCCTACTGAGAGGGTACATAAATCGATTGATCACAAAAGTACACTTACCACCTACGTGCTGCAGAGATTCAAGGAAGTTTGCCTCGATCACGAACAAAATAGACTCAATGGTGAACAAGGTTTGGCTTTAAGCTTTGGTGAAATAAAAGAGAGAAATAGAAAGGCTCAAGGTTTGGCCTAGTCAAGAAAAGTAAGAAATAAGGTTGGAAGAATGGAAGTAATAGGAAGAGAATAGTGGAAGAAATTTGGCACAGGAGAGAGTGGGGCGAGAGAATGCACTTTCGGTTTGGAGATTAAAGAGGAAAAGAATTTCAAAAGGGTGCTCTCCTATATAAAGCATTCGGCACCCCCACTCCCTAGAAGACTCCAACGCCGACCAAGCACTCCAAGGCCCCCCATTCTACCATGACTTCCACCAAACCCAAAATTCTTTCCTAAATTCACTCAATACCATCCAATTCAAAATAATAAAATAATCTAATAGCAACCATTATCACCTATTTTCTAATTCTAAAATAATTCTACACTTATCCAAAATAATTAAAATAACCAACCCTTATCACTCCTTCAACTTAAAATACAAAATAAAAATAAAACTTATCCTTATCTTCCACCGATTTTGAAACACCACCATTTGTCCATGAAGACTCCATGTGCCATCCATTTTGCCCAATTTCTTTGCAAAATAAAAGAAAAAACCACTGCTTGTTTTCTGATTCGAACAGGACACAGAGGTAATAGCGATAGCGGCGCCCAGGCCATTCGGCCACTTTGATTTTTATGCCATAAAGCCCCAACATTTAATTTTAAACCCTTCCTACTCCAGCCCATAACCGCATATAAAAGAAAACATGCCCAAAATGCTACTGCAAGCCCTCGAAACCGCGACCTCCTTCCCCTCCAGCGCCTAAGTAGCGCCTAAGAGCCACTCGCCAATTGAACTTTTATGTCCATCAACTTGGACATTTATTTATAACATACTGGCGAGTCCCTAATTAGCGCAAAGATAAACAAAATTGCTGCCTTAGCAGCTCGAACCTTTGACCCCTTAGGCGTCACCTTCCCAAGCCCCAAGCAGCACCTTATGCCACTTTGCCAACTCCTTTCTTGTGTCCTAAATTCCACCAATTTATTTTAAAGCCTACTTGCCCTATTTCCCCTTTTTACAATAAAAATCTAAAATTTTCTAAAGCCTTCCCCTTTCATCCAAACATTTCTAAAATCTCTAAAACACCTCCAAACACACCCAAAAACCTACCAACACCTGAATTATACTTAAATTACCTAGCCCCTAAACCAGGGTGTTACACTTCCTCTTGCACACAATGAGAAATTAGCTCACTTAGAGTCCACTTCTCCTTTTAACAATTGTAACTAAATTTAAATTGGTTAAACTATGCAGGAAGCGACACCAAAACCATAAGAACAATTAATTCCTCAAAAATCTCGATCTTAAGTGCCTTAAGTCTTGAAGCAACATGGAACATTTCCTGTAACACCCCAAACCCGGCCTAGATGTTATGGCAGAATCTGGCGATGTCACATGATAGTGCTTTTGAATCCATAGCCACGCTTAAACCATTTCCTCTTTAAAAGTTTTTATTATTTTATGATAGTTCTAAATAGTGTCATTCATTTCTGAAATGCTGTCCTTTTTCCAAAACATTTATACTTCGCGGAAGCATTTAAAATAGTTTACGTAATCGTGGTGTTTTGGTAAAACATTTGTTTCTTTTGAAAACCCTCTTTTTCCTACTTCTAACAATAGAAACCATCAAACATTTCAAATCCTAAATTTAAACAAAAATCTGTAATGGCCATAATTACATAAAACTTTTCCTAAATACAATCAAAACCATAAATAAGTATAAAACTGTGAATCTATCGTGAAGCAGAAGCAGTGGTCACCGTCAAGTCCTCCACTGCACCAATCCTTCTAATGTTGGGGATTACCTGAACATATTAAATAGAGAAAAGATTAGTTTCCTCAAATTTAGTGTGTGATCCCCACAGAAAACATGCACACGGCACAATATCAGAAAATAGTCATCTATTTACAGTTCAGGTCTGAGCCCATTACAGAATCGGTGTAGATCTTAGCCCACTCAGATACAGAATAAGATAAAATTTAGGGCCTCGGCCCATCAGATATAACATTCAGAATAGAACAGGATATCAGAATCCTACCCACCAACCTCTACACACCATCTCTGACCATCCCTACATACCATGTGGGAATAAAATCAACCCACCCATCCCTATACACCATGATGTACCGAAATGCGACACATAATCAGATAATTGCAGCTGAGCTGCCAGATAACAGGCTCAATAGCCTTTTATATACTTCCTCCAATATCATTAACCCTCCCCGATGCAATGTAACATACAAAATATGACATGCAACTTGCAAATAATCGATCATAAATTCAGTTCAGTATAGATATCATGCTCATTTATATATCAAATATCAGACCACGTAAATAGGGGTCTAAGTAACGCTTATTGACCCTACAGTAGGTCCACAGTCGACTTGGGAGACCCGTGCAACCTTATAGATCATTTTAGAAAAATGGGCTCACACGCCCATGTGGCCTACTCGTATGGCCCACTCAGCCCAAATTGGCCTTGGCGGTATGGATCACACAACTGGTCCAGAATCCCACACACCCGTGTCGTTCACTCGTATGGGCCCACACGTCCGTGTGGCCCACACGACCAAATTGGTCGATCCTATGTCTCGAACACAGCCTCACCTAGCCACCACATGGTCATTTCCTTCGTGCATTGCCTGGCCTTGTCGATCACACGGCCGTGTTGTGGCTCACAGCCTTGCACACGGCCTACTACACGGCCGTGTGGAGTCAACAAAATCATTTTTTGGCTTTTGCGGATTCTCATTTTCTATGTTTTCGGGTACACACATGTATCGTTTATGCTATTTTCGCAACCCTGAGATCGCCAGGACAATAGTCCAATTTATACCCTAGTCAGAATAGTGGTTTTGGGACCACAAATCCGAGTCAAAAAATATTTTAATGTTATTTTTCCAGTTCACAGCATGAGAATTGGTATGTGTGAAATTTCTGTGATTTAATTGGATCATTTGTGTGCTCAATTTGAGAAAAAGGACCTAATTGCGTAAAAGGTAAAAGTGACATTCTATATGTTAATGTGTTTAATTTAGTTGGCTTTTGAATATGATGGTCTTAAATGGTAATTAGGCCATTTTGATTGATAATGGACATTAATGGCCTTATATATATATATGTTTTATATGTTAATTAAAAAGGTTAATATGGTAAATGATTAAATAATGTTTATTAATTAAAAAGAATCATAAGATATGGCCATTATGTTCATCCATTGTGCCGATTTTGAAACAAAAAGAAAGAAAAGAAAGCAAATAGGGTTCGGCCTTGATGTTCTTTAATTAAGGTATGTGTTTTGGTCTGTTTTTGATGATTTTTACGTTTTTGTGATCGTTGCTTAGCATTCTATCAAGCCCATGCCTCAATTTTAGAATTTGATGATAATTTTGAGTTATGCTATTGAATATTTTGTGAGTTTAATGATGTCAATTGATGAATTATGAAAGCTTGGTGTGAGATTAATATGTTTTGTATTTGGATTTTTGATGAATTTGAGTATTATGAGCTAAATTGTGAAAATGAGAAATTGAAGGACTAAAATGTGAAATAAATGAAATCTATGGGCTTATATGAAGTGTATAAACATTTGGCCTAGCATGTGTTGTAATAGTCTGGTTTACACCCTAGTCGAAACAGTGGTTTCGGGACCACGAATCCGAGTTTGAATAATATTTGAATATTATTTTCTCTGCCGTTGATATATGACTAAGCATGTGCTAAATTTTCGTAAGTTAATTTGTTCGTTTGTGTGTTTAATTTGACAAAAGGATTTAATTGCATTAATTGTGAAAGTTACTTGCTATTTGTTAAAACACCTATGTGATGTGGCTTTATAAATGTGAGGTCTTATGTGGCAATTAAACCAATCTTATGATTAGTGGACGGCAATGACTAATTTTATATAATTATATTATATGTTTATTACATTTACTTTAACAGTTAAACTTATATTTTATTTATTTTATAAGTTATGTTTATAAGATAATAAAAGAAACATAAGAAAGTGGTCTCATTTTTATCATTTCTTGCCGAAACCATAAAAGAAAAAGAAAGAAAACTTTGGCTAGTATTCGGCTATTGCAAGCTTAAATTCAAGGTTAGTTTTTGATCAGTTTTCAATAATTTTTACATTTTTGCAATCGTTGCATTGAAAACTAAAAAACCCATGTATTAATTTTGTGAATTGATGATGTTTGTGTGATATGCCATTGATGATATGTCAAGCTTTTTGATGATTTTTTGTGTTAAATGAAAGGTATGAGCTAGATAAACATACTTTGTTCTTGAATTTTTGATGAAATGGAGTAATTTGGATTAAATTGTTAAAATAAATTTTTGAGGAACTAAAATGTGAAATAAATGAAATGCATGGACTTGTATGAATACTATGAACATTCGGCCCTTAAAGTGTGTGGACAAATTTTGTGTATTTTGTGTTTTGTGCAAATAGGACTAAATTATAAAAGTGTGAAATAATAGGGGCAAAATGGTAATTTGCCCATTTATGTATTTTAGAACTAAATTGAATGTAATTGTGTTTGAATGAGCTTAATTTGAATATGTTTAGATCAAGAACAAAGAAAAACGGACTTGGATCGGGGAAAAGGAAAAATAATCGAATAGCCAGTTTTTATCGTCCGACGATATTCGAGGTAAGTCTCTAAGCAAATAATCATCGTAAATTGATTACGTAATTTAGTATATGCTGAAATTTGGAATCATCATAAATATTTATGAATTTGCCAAATTTGGCTAAGTGTTATATTTGATTCGGATAGATTATTGAATGATATGTGTTATTTAAATGTTCGTACAATAAGTTTGAAATGAGAAAAAAGATTCGATATATGAAATGATTTGTGTGAGAAATTATAAAGTATTACTATTCAGGCTTTGAGCATAGCAAGCCTTGGGCTGGTGAACTTATCGGGCTTTATGCCTAGCAGGCTTATAGCTGGTGAATGAATATCAGACCTCTGGTCTAGCAGGCTTATAGCAGGCTTATAGCCGGTGAATGAATATCAGACCTCTGGTCTAGCAGGCTTAGTGCCGGTGTGTGATTCAGGCTTATGCCTAGCAGGTTTTATACCGATGATTTATAATACGAGCTTACGCTTACGGAATGATTGAGCTATGATGGCAATTGAACAAGCAAAAGCTTATTTATATGAATTAGATTATTCGGTCGTAAGGTATGTATTGGCATAAGTATATGTTATATGTGATGTTTATTGAATAAGTAAGTTGATAGAAATGTATTTGTGTATTCGGTATTTTGGATATGTGAATAAAATGATATTGAGTTGTTATTGTTTACTTGCAAACATGAGAGTATTAAATGGATGTATGAGTGTTATACATATATAAGATCGGCCATGTGGTAATTTATATATATGTATACATTCGATTATGTGGGATTACTTTATATGTTCATGGAAGTTGTTATTTGGTTGTATATGGAGATATATATATCTTAATTGAGGTGCCTTTGATTACTCTTACAATTAAAGTAGATATTGATAAATGTTTTGGCTATGAAAGGATATAAGCATTCGGCTATAATAATTTATGTGTGTTATGTTATTAAATAAATGGTACAACTTATTCGGTTTACTATGACTGACTATCCAACTGATTTGTTAAGTTTTCTTAAGACTTACTAAGCTAAGTTAGCTTACTCTGTGTGTTTGTTATTTTGTTTTATAGATTTTTGTCTCAAGCTTCGAGCGCAGGGGATCGTCACTAAAGTCATCCACACTATCGACTTATTTTGGTACCTTTAAAGTCTATATTTTGAACTTAAGGAATGTATAGGCTGGCTTAATATTTGGATGATATTTTGTTAATGTATATAAGCCATGCGAAAATGGCTATACTTTTGTGTATAAGTATGATTAATGTATGGAGATTAAATGAAATAGTTTTTGGTTAACAACAGTAATGTAATTTTGAAAAATCACCAAAAATAGGAGAAATAAAATTAGAGAGTGAATACGATATAGAATTAAAGCTTATTATGCCTGTTTTCATATGAGTTAAACAGAGTAGGCAAAGGAATTTTATATTATGTGATATTTAAATTTTAGTGAGACTGGTTCTGAATGACTTCATGATTCCCCGTTCTGTCTTGGAAAAATAAAAAATAATCATGGAGCATAGTTTATATGCATAGAATCCTTAATGAGTCTATTTTTGATTGGAATAAACAAGAACATTATTGAAATTCTGTATAATGAGATAACTAAGTTTTTGTAAAGATAGGTCAGAACCATCAAACAGTGAAATTGGGGAAACTTTGATGAATAAACTATACTTTTAGCACCTCTGATGGTAGATCCGATGAGATTTAACAGGCCTCCTGTAGATAAA
Source organism: Gossypium rotundifolium (assembly GCA_025506655.1). Classification (NCBI taxonomy): domain Eukaryota; kingdom Viridiplantae; phylum Streptophyta; class Magnoliopsida; order Malvales; family Malvaceae; genus Gossypium; species Gossypium rotundifolium. Next base: position 152,100,063 of record CP106722.1, read on the forward strand.
ACCAGGAAACACGAGGCCGAGGAGTTTAAAGCTAATGATGATGATGATGATGCAAAACGAGCTGAGCTGTGGCTTGATAATACTATCTGTGTGTTCGACGAGCTATCATGTATTCCTGATGAATGCTTAAAATGTGCTATATCTTTATTACGGAACACTACATATCACTGGTGGAATACACTAGTATCAGTGGTTCCAAAAGAGAAAGTGACATGGGAATTTTTCCAGATCGAGTTCTGTAAGAAATATATCAGTCAGAGATTCATCGACCAGAAACGTAAAGAATTTTTGGAATTGAAACAGGGTCGTATGACCGTGACTGAATATAAATGGAAATTTGTGAGATTAATCTGATATGCTCGTGAATGTGTTTCAAACGAGGCCATCATGTGTAAAAGATTCGAAGACGGTTTGAATGAAGACATTAAATTACTGGTCGGCATACTTGAGATTAAAGAGTTCGTGGTACTTGTTGAACAAGCTTGTAAAGCCGAAGAGCTTGGAAAAGAGAAAAGAAAAGCTGAATTTGAAGCTAGAGACATTTGTAAAAGATCACCGAGTAAGACTTTTCATTCAGTATCAAAGAAGGTTAAAGATGAACTCAGTAGACATAAAGCTTGTAACACCCCAAACCCGGTCAATACGCCACGACCGAATCTGGTATGTCACTGAGGAAAATATTTTTGAAAGAATCGAATTAACAATTAAATTTTCGTGAAAAACTCTTTGAAATTCTATATTTGTAGAAATTACATGTTTAATAAGTTAAAACTGAAGATTTACTTTGAAATTACATAAAACTTTTAAAATAAGTGAATAAATCATAGGTTAGAAATCATTTATATCATTTTAAGAAAACTCGAATTATTACTTTGAAAACCATTTGCATTTGAATGTAGAAACTTAATATTTGAAAATCATTTAAATTATCGAAAACACTTAAGTTGTTTAAATTATCAAATGATTTATGTTACCCGATGGTAACGTTTTAAGAACCATTACGTTTTGTAGTTTAGAAAACTTGGTGCTCAATTTATTATAATAATCATGAAATTTATAAACCATATTTAAAAAATGTTCAAAACATAAAAATAATCCAAAACATAATTAAACAGGCCTCATTACAAATCCATAAAATATGAAAACCAAATTAAAATAAAATACCCAAATGGAAGTTCATATAAAACCAACTTTTATTGCATGGCCTCCTCGAGTTCATCCGGCTCATCATCCGCGATCTCACGAATCACCTGAAAGGATAAGGGAGAAGGTGAGTCACCAAGACTCAGTGCATATTCCCACTCCTGGGTAAATACCACATACTTACACAAATTATAACAAAGCAACATATATGTATAATGCACCCAACCTAGCCATCCATAACTCCTTTTCTACCCCATGTGGTACCAAACCACTGGTGGTGCCAAACCACTGGTGACCGAAGTCACGATATAAATGTGATACCAAATCAATGGTGACCAAGTCACGAATAACCATCTGTGGGGCCAACCCACGTGTGATACCAAATCACTAGCGACGATCCCATATCTCAAAAGTGGGGCCAACCCACGGTGGTGCTAGACCACAGGGACAAGTCGCTATGAGGTGCCAAACCTCTGGTGTCCCAAAGATACAAATGTGATACCAAATCACTGGTGACCAAAGTCACGAATAAGCAAGTTGTGGGGCCAACCCACGTGTGATACCAAATCACTGGCGACGATCCCATATCTCAAAAGTGGGGCCAACCCACGGTGGTGTTAACCACAGGGACGAGTCGCTATGAGGTGCCAAACCTCTAGTGTCCGAAGACACGAATGTGATACCAAATCACTGGAGGTACCAAACCTCTGGTGTCCGAAGACACGAATGTGATACCAAATCACTGGTGACCGAAGTCACGATATCAATTTTCCCCCTCCTCTCATATTGCCCATACCAATGCAATAGATAGACAAATCATGTCAATATACTTTATTATGAATCACATAACAAATATATCATAAATCGTAGATCATGTTTTCAATTCACATGTATTAACAACATATCGAAACGGACTTACCCGAATCCTCATTCATACCATCATGGTATCATATCAAGATCTCATCGTTTTCCCACTTTGATAATATGATTAGTAAATTAATAATATAAATACATATACTTAATCGAGTTATAAAGTGTGTAAGGTACACACCTTTCACCAACGCTAGAACTAACTTCCAATGATCCGATCTACCGCACTAGATCACCTTGTCCTATATTCGGCCAAACCACAAGATTATGAACAAGACCATTCAGCCATACCAACAAATCTCGAAAGGTTATCGTTTAAAATACCAAGCCTTAACTATTGGCTTACCCCAAAACGATTGTCAAAAAATTGAGGCTTAGATTGATTGCTTCCAACGTCCCGAGGAGCCTAAAAGAAATTGGTTCCTAGAATGGTTAGAACCTTGCAACAAATGCCCATAGGTTCAGGCTTTGTCCACAAGAAAAATGACATAGAAAAGAGAAAGAAAAGAAGGAAAAACGGCCATGGACACTTACCCTTTTCCAAAACCGATTGAAGAAAACCTTAAATAAATGCCTAACCTTGATGATGTTCAGCCAAAACAATCCCAAAAGAGAGGAAGAAGATTCGGCTATGGTGAAATAAAAAGAAAAGAAAAAATAGAATGTAAATAGATGTTTTAACTTTGAATAAATGAAAAAGAAATGGAATTTGAGATGGAGAAAGATTCGGCCAAGAGAGTGTAAAAGAAAATGTGATTATGAACCAATATCAAAAGAAGAAGAGAGAGATATGGGGGAGAGAGGTTCGGCCAAACACCTATTTGCCGAAAAGAAAGTGCACAAAAGCCAAGTGAGGTTTCAGTTTCAAGAGGAAAGATGAGAGAAAGAAAATAACATTTTTGGTTCAAACAAAATGAAGGCTAAACCAAAAGCAAAATTTGCACAAAATGCAAAAGATATATTCGGCCAAAGAGAGAGTTTTTGGAGAGGAAAAACAAATGCAAAAAGATGCACAAAAACTAAAATTGGCCAACTATCCCCCCTAAGCTTCCTTTCATCATTCGGTCACCCCCTTAGCCACACATGCCGTCCACATACATGCACTAAAGGCCTTGGAATACTTTCCAAAACATCTTCCTAAGACCAAGCCTTATGTCTCCCCAACCTTCCATAACCTTAAGATTCTTATCCCCAATTTCATGCTTTCCTTAAACCAATATTCAACTTACCAAAAATCTTGAAAGTCCAACCTTATCATAAATAAAGTTGACCGAATATAAATGCTAAGATGAACAAAAATAAAATCCTCAGTATGCTTTCCATGCTACTCGAACCACTTCCCTCAAGCAACCTTTCAAGCTCCTTATCCACTATGCCACTAACTACTCATGTGCTTTAATTTAACACTTAATTTAACTTAAGTGTCAAGCTCACTTAATCCACTTCATTAAATAAACCATACTAACAATTAAAATTATTCTAGCTTAGCTAATAATCCCAAGCCTTCACTAGACTATACTAACACATGAATTATGCACGAATGCATAACCCCTAAATCTAGGATATTACAAAGCTACTTCAGACTTTTCTAGACGAGACCGAAATCGACCTTCTGCGGGTTCTCGAGCTACTTCAATGGCTAGCATTGGTAATGTTCAGCAGAACTGGGTTGGGTGCGAGCATTGTGGGAAATGGCTTTCTGGGAGTCGTAGATTGCATGATCGGTCTTGTTTTAAATGTGGATCGATGGATCATTTTATTCAGGAGTGCCCGATGTTAGCAGAGCAAAACACTATGACGAATGTAAGACCGAGCAATGTATTAGCACGAGGCAGACCACCCAGACATTCGGGAAATGTAGGTGGCAGTCAGAGAGGGACAAAGGATACTGCGGTTCGATCAGAGGCTCACGGACCTATTAGAGCATATGTTATATGTAACACCCCACACCCAAGACCGATACTGGGTCTGGATACGAGACATTACTATGCTTGAACTCACAGAAACATGTACTTACGGGCTATAAAATTTTGTTCCAACTTAAAAACTTCACTTTCTTAGTCAACACATATAACAAGGGCCTACGAGGCCTTTAACTCATATCAGAAAACTTTCAGAATTAAAATCAAATAACTCATTTTTGAAGCAGGGTTCACATGCCCGTGTGACTTGGAACACGCTCGTGTACCCTTAAGCACACCAATGCCCTCAAACCGTGTAGAACTACTGACTACTTCCACACGGCTTAGACACGCCCATGGCTACCAACCGTGGGAGGTTAGTGTCTAATTTCACACGGCCATGACACGCCCGTGGGCTTAGACCGTGTGCTAATCCTTGATATACTGACTAAATTAACATGGTCTGGGCACACGCCCATGTTCAAACCATGTGTCTTACACGGCTTACACACACAACCGTGGGATTTGCCCGTGGCCTATTATGATTAATAATACTAAGGTGCAGGGTTAACACGATCTTGACACACGCCTATGTGTCCAACCGTGTGGGCACTTACAGGCTATTTACCAAGCCGTTAGCCACCCTAAAATGAAGATCATATCCATACACAATTCAACAATGCAATAACAACCCAATTTTATGAATGATACTACATGCTTCATTGATCTCAATAAACATACATGCTTAGTCAAATTTGGCCAATCACTTAGCTATATACAAAAGAATACTAAACTTGATAGCCTTTACAAAGGCCCTTCTTAAAACATGTCCATAAAATGAATGTTTCCTATATATGCCATACTTAGTAAAGTAACTTGGCTATACCAAAATAAGAGTTGATAGTGTGTTGCGAGCTCCAACTTTAATGATCCACGAGTTAGCTTGGCGGGACTGCATAGAAAGAAAGAATCATAACGTAAGCATAAAGCTTAGTAAGTTTGCATGTACCAACTCATAGTATCATCATTGCTTAATATAAACCATTTCACATAAACAATGGTATCATGAATTTCAGTTAAAGAGCTTACTTACTCATATAGATTCTTACATGTCTCATGACACTTACTATTATCATACTTGTAAGGTAACCATGATATCTGTATCACTTTATCACATTGATCAGTATACTATAATAACAATAATCATGATATCTACTTTCCCATTCACAACATGAATAATACTCAACTTCATCTAACTTTATCTTGATACTAACTTTACTTTCTTAGCTTTCTTGCTATCTTCTTTTAGCTTACTCATTTACCCGATGAATTTCTGTGAATAATCGAGGATACTAAATCTTTTCCCATGTAATATGATGCCAAAGCCATATCCTAGACATGGTCTTACATGGGTTATCTCATCTTGGTTTCAAGGCCATGTCTTGACATGGACTTATATGAAGTCTTGTTCTTGATAACATAAATGCCAAGTTGAGTCCTTGGACTTACATGATAAGTTGCTTGCTAACTTGATCAATGCCAAGCTTGCCTAGGACTTACATGATAACTTGCTTGCTAACTTGATCAATGCCAAGCTTGCCTTGGACTTACATGATATCTTGATCAATGCCAAGCCTGCCTTGGACTTACATGATATCCTGATCATTTCATACAATTATTGTACATTATATTAAGCAATTTAATGATAATAATCATAAAGCTTAAAAATCATACAAACTTACCTCAATATACAAAATGTATGTAGATGTGCAATTTAGTCCTCGACTTTGTTCTTGCCTCGGTTTCGATCCGGGCTTCATTTTTCTTATCATAAATAGATCATTTAATAACCATATTGATTAAATTGACTCATAACTCATACTTTGGAAAAATTACTATTTTGCCCTTATACTTTCCAATATTTGCACTTTTGCCCCAATTATCGTAAAATGATTTTCATGCAACTTTCTTAAACTTCATGCTCAACCGAATCATTTTCTCTTCTATAACAATCATCAATTCTCACTATTTCTAGTAGGTATGACCAATTTTATAATTGTTACAAAATGGTCCCTACTACCATTTTTCATGAAATTCATTAAGGAAAAGATGTTTATCTAACATCAAACTCTCTTGAACTTCCATAAAACATCATTTAACAAGCATGTCATTCAAGGGTAGATTTTTGAACATGCATCTTAGCTCATTTTATAGCTAAAATTAGCTAATTCATAATACGGGAACTTCAAAAATACGAATAATTTTAAAAACAGGGCTAAGATGAACTTACTATGAGCTTGAAAAAAAAAATGGAGAACCCTAGCTATAGTGTCTCCCAATTTTCGGCAGCAACAAGGAAGAAGATGAGTGAATTTTTCTCATCTTTATCCTATTTTAATCACTAATGAGGCCAAATGACCAAAATGCCCTTCCTCTTAAAAATTTCCATAATAGTCTCTTAAGGCCAATTTTGTCCAAAAATTAAATTTTGGGCAAATTGCTATTTAAGGGCTCATAATTATTATTCTGAAGCCATTTCATGCAAAAAGCATCTAGAAACTCATATATTGCAACTTTTGCAATTTAGCCCTTTTTGGACCAATTGACCTCAACTTAATAAAATTGCTTTACAAAACTTTCATACTAACGTGCAAACATGGCATAAACTTGAAAAACTCATAATTTCACCTCGGGTGCATGGCCTCGCACCACTATCCCGACTAGGCCCTAAATTGGGCTGTTACAATTCTCCCCCTTAGGGATTTTCGTCCTCAAAAATCTTACCAACAAAAAGGTTTGGATACTGATTTCTCATACTCTCTTCTGATTCCCATGTAGCTTCTTCGATTCCATGCCTTTGTTACAATACCTTTACAAGGGCAATACTCTTATTTCTTAGTTGCTTTACTTTCCAAGCCAAAATCTTGACTGGTTCTTCACCATAAGTTATGTCGGGACGAATTTCTATTTCCGAAGGGGTAATTACATGCGAAGGGTCTGATCTGTAGTGTCGTAACATTGACACGTGGAACACATCATGTATCTTCTCTAATTCTGATGGCAAAGCCAAACGGTAAGCTACTGGCCCAATTCTCTCCGTAACCTCGTAAGGTCCAATGAAACATGGACTTAACTTGCCTTTACAGGCCAAATTTGAGAACTTTTCTCCATGGTGATACTTTCAAAAAGACTTTATCCCCAACTTGGTACTCGATCTCTTTTCTCTTTAAATTGAATAGTATTTACATGCATTCGAGGCGACTTTTAAACATTCTCGAATTACTTTCACTTTCTCTTCAGCTTCTTTAACCAAATCAACCCTGTGAATTTGGTTCTCCTTAAGTTCAGTCCAAAATAAGTGAGTTTTACACTTACGCCCATATAGGGCCTCATAAGGCGCCATCTTTAAGCTCAACTGCAAGCTTTTATTATAGGCGAATTCTACCAATGGGAGAAACTTTTCCCAACTGCCTTGGAATTCCAAAACGCAACATCTGAGCATGTCCTCGAGTACTTGAATTGACCTTTCTGACTGACCGTCAATCTGAGGGTGAAAAGCTATGCTAAAACTCAATTTTGTACCCAAAGCTTCTTGTAGTTTCTTCTAGAATCTGGATGTGAATCTCGGATCTCTATCCGATATGGTCGATAAGGGAACTCTGTGAAGTCTTACTATTTCTGAAACATACAAGTTTGCCAACTTGTCTAGGGAGTAATCCACTTGGACATGTATAAAGTGGGCTGACTTCGTGAGTCTATTAACCACTACCCAAATAGCATCTTTCTTGCTCGGAGACAATGGTAAACCTGTTATGAAATCCATGGTGATATGGTCCCATTTCCACTCAAGAATCAAGATAGGTTAAAGTAAATCCGAAGGTACTTGGTGTTCAGCCTTTACTTGTTGACAAATCATACACTTGGTAACAAATTCTGAAATGTCTTCCTTCATTTTCGACCACTAATACTGTTTCTTTAAATCATTATACATCTTGGTGCTACCCAGGTGTACAGATAAACACCTGTTATGTGCTTCATACAAAATTCTCTATATAAGCTCCTCTTTCCATGGCACACAAACTCTATCTCTAAACATTAAATATCCATCAAAATTAATCTGAAAGTCGGATTCAGCACCTGACTCATACTGAGCTCTCTTAACTTGCAACTCACTATCTTCTTTTTGAGCTTCAAAGATCTCTTGAAGAAACATTGGTCTAGCTCTTAACTCAGCTAAAATGGAGCCATTTTCGGATAAAGATATCCTTGAATTCAATGCTCTTAAAATAAACAGAGACATCTTGCTCAAAGCATCGGCGACTATATTCGCCTTTCCTGGATGGTAGTCGATGACCAACTCATAGTCTTTTATCAACTCTAACCATCTTATTTGTCTTAAGTTCAACTCTTTCTACGTCATCAAGTACTTCAAACTTTTATGATCGGTGAAAATTTGACATTGTTCACCGTATAAATGGTGTCTCTAGATCTTCAATGCGAAGACTATGGCGGCCAATTCTAGGCCATACGTCGGATAATTCTTCTCATGAGGTTTTAACTGTCTTGAGGCATAAGTAATCACTTTGCCTTCTTGCATGAGTACACAGTCCAATCCATTTAAGGATGCATCGCTATAGACTATAAATTCTTTCCCTAATTCCGGTTGTACTAAGACTGGAGCTTCTGTCAGCATTGCTTTCAACTTCTCAAAACTTTGTTGGCATCTTTTCGACCACTCAAACTTCACGTTCTTCCGTAACAATTTAGTCATCGGGGTTGTAATCATAGAAAACCCCTTGACAAATTGTTTATAGTAGCCGGCTAGGCCCAAAAAACTTCTAATCTCAGTAATGTTCTTCAGTGGTTTCCAGTCTATTATAGCTAAGATCTTACTTGAATCTACTCGGACTCCATCTCTCGAGATAATATGTCCCAGGAATCCCACTTTCTTGAGCCAAAATTCACTTTTACTGAATTTGGCATACAACTGATTTTCTCGAAGAGTCTGTAAAACTATCTGTAGATGATCAGCATGTTCATTCTCACCTCAGGAATAAATCAGTATGTCATCAATAAAAATGACTACAAACTTATCAAGGTATGGTCTAAAAATGCGGTTCATTAAGTCCATGAATACCGCAGGAGCATTGGTCAACCCAAAGGGCATGACTAAAAATTCATAATGCCCATATCTTGTTCGAAAGGCAGTCTTGGATACATCTGAATCTTTCACTCTCAACTGGTAGTACCTTAATCTCAAGTCGATTTTGGAGAATACATTCGCTCCTCTCAATTGATTAAACAAATCGTCTATCCCAGGCAATGGATACTTTTTCTTTACTGTCACTTTATTAAGCTGACGATAATCAATGCATAATCTCATGGTACCATCTTTCTTTTTCATAAACAAAACCGAAGCGCCCCATGGTGAACAACTTGATCTTGCAAAGCCTTTGTCTGTCAACTCTTGCAACTGTAACTTCAGCTCTTTCAACTCTGTTGGAGCCATTCTATAAGGAGTAATGGATATTGGTATAGTATCAGGAGCTAGCTCAATGCTAAACTCAACTTCTCTAACTGGTGGTAATCTTGGTAATTCCTCAGGAAAAACATCCTTATACTCACATACTATCGACACTAATTCAATCTTTAACTCTATCTCTTTATCATTCAATACAAAGGCCAAAAATACCTCATACCCTTTTCTTATATATCTCTGCGCCATCATATGAGAAATATTACCGATGATCTACCTTCATCATCTGATTCTACATGAAGAGTATCCCCATTCTTACATCTCATCTCAATGTATTTCCTTCCATAATTTACAATTACATTATGAGTAGTCAACCAGTCCATACCAATGATAAGGTCAAATTCATCAAAAGGTAACAACATAAGATTTGCTTTAAAGTAATGACCTCTAATCATTAATGGACAATCTTTACAAACTTTATCAACTAACATACTCTTGTCTAGAGGATTAGACACCTTAATCACAAATTCTGTGGTATCTATAAGCACACCCAAACCTGGTACTAATTTCATGCAAATGTAAGAGTGTGTGGATCTGGGGTCTATTAAAGCAATAACTTTGATATTGTAAAGAGAAAAGGTACCTGTAATAACATCAGGGGAAGATGTATCTTCGCGAATATGAATGGCATAAGTCCTTGCAGGCGCTTTACCCTCAGGCCTCACAGTCTGCTCTCTGGGGTTACCTCTTCCACTTGCCCCACTTTTTGGGTTCCTCTGCGGTCTCCCTCTGACCATACTCCCGAATCTCGTGTTCTGAGTTCTCTCTTCTTTAGTCATCTCTGGACAATCCTTTATGAAATGGTCTTAGGAACCACATCTAAAACATGCATTTTCATGTGCTCGGCATTCTCCCAAATGGCGTCTGCCACATTATGGACATTCAGGTCTGTCAGATCTAAAATTTCCAACACTTGCAACTGAAGTCGTTTGTGCTTTATTTCCCAAATACTGCTTACTCTTGTCTTTTCTTGAAAATCCAGTGGAAGTAGCTGTTCGAGTAGAAAAATCTCTTGACTTCTTGGATGATGATTGGAACGACTTGTTCCACTGTCTCTTTTTAGAACCACGAGACTCTATTTTAGATTTTTTCTTTTCTTTTACCAATTTTTCGACTTTACAAGCCCTTTCCACTAGTACAACAAATTCTTTTAATTTGAGGATAGCAACAACCAGCTTAATGTCCTCATTTAAACCATATTCAAACCTTTTACTCATAATGGCCTCAACAGACACACATTCACGAGCGTACTTACTGAGTCGTACGAACTCTCGCTCATAATCAGTTACTAACATCTTGCCTTGCTTTAGCTCTAGAAATTATTTCCTCTTCTAGTCTACAAACCTCTAGCTGATATACTTTTTCTTAAACTTTTCTTGGAAGAATTCCCATGAGATCCTTTCGCTTGGTACCACCGACACAAGGGAGTTCCACCATTGGTAAGCAGAATCTCTTAAGAGAGACTACACACTTCATGCATTCATCAGGAGGCAGGACAGTTCGTTAAATACTCTGATGGTATTTTCTAACCAGAACTCAGCTCTTTCTGGATCATCATCTTTTTTAGCTCAGAATTCTTCTACCCCATGCTTCCTAATGCTATCAATTGGAGTTTTACCTCCTCTTACCACCTCTACTACTTAAGGGGCTACTGGAGTAGGTTATGGAATAGGTGGGGTGGAGGGGGTTGTGCATTCGGGTTCGCGCGAACGAACTCTGTGTACCAGGCATCCATCATATGGAGGAAGGTTTCTCTAGCCTCTTCTCCTCCTCCTTCTTAACTCACCATAGTGGGTCTATTCTCATTCTCATACGGCACCGTCCCTTCTGTGGGAGTAGGTGCGTTACTTTCTACATCATTCGCCTCAGCTCTTTCGGGATCCATTTACTATATGTATAAACATAATTTAATTCATCAGGAGTCGTCACACTATCATTATAAAAACATTCTTACGTATGGCATGTATAGCTGGACTCATGCTCCTGCTACGTTAGTCCTAGAACCGACTAAACTGTAGCTCTGATATCACTAAATGTAATACCCCGCACCCAAGACCGATACTAGGGCTGGATACGAGACATTACTATGCTTGAACTCACTGAAACATGTACTTATAGGCTATAAAATTTTGTTCCAACTTAAAAACTTCACTTTCTTAGTCAACACATATAACAAGGGCCTACGAGGCCTTTAACTCATGTCAGAAACCTTTCGAAATTAAAATTAAATAACTCATTTTTGAAGCAGGGTTCACACGCCCATGTGACTTGGAACACGCCCGTGTACCCTTAAGCACGCCTATGCCCTCAAACCGTGTAGAACTACTAACTATTTCCACACGGCTTAGACACGCCCATGTCTACCAACCATGGGTGGTTACTAACTAATTTCACACAGCCATGACACGCCCGTGGACTTAGACCGTGTGCTAATCCTTGATATACTGACTAAATTAACATGGTCTGGGCACACGCCCATGTCCAAACCGTGTGTCTTACACGGCTTACACACACGACCGTGGGATTTGCCCGTGGCCTATTATGATTAATAATACTAAGGTGCAGGGTTAACACGATCTTGACACATGCCCGTGTGTCTAACCGTGTGGGCACTTACAGGCTATTTACCAAGCCGTTAGCCACCCTAAAATGAAGATCATATCCATACACAATTCAACGATACAATAACAGCCCAATTTTATGAATAATACTACATGCTTCATTGATCTCAATAAACATACATGCTTAGTCAAATTTGGCCAATCACTTAGCCATATACAAACGAATACTAAACTTGATAGCCTTTACAAAGGCCCTTCTTAAAATATGTCCACAAAATGAATGTTTCCTATACATGCCATGTAACATCCTTAAAATAGGGTCTCTACATTTTGTGTGTGTTTGCATGTGATGTGGTGTTAGCTGTGTTTGTTTGGCATGTTTTGGGGTCTAGGCTTGACCTCGGGTTAGTGCTGGGTCATGGCCAAAATTTTTGTCTAGTACTTAAGAGAAAGGAGCTAGGGGAAATAGGGGTTAAAAGAATTAATTTGAGGTTTTAGACACAAGAAGTGCCTTGGTAAAGTGGCAATGAGGCGCCACTTAAGTCACAAGGGAGGTGACGCCACAAGGAGCAAGGAGGACCTTGGTTCGACCTACAAAAATCCCTTTTCTGCTCATTTATCTTTGATGCCACAGGCAAGTAGAGGTGAGCTCAGGTGGGACTCTCATGGATAGATGAGGATTGAATCAACCAATTTGAAATGGATGGAAGGGAGGAAATTTTGGTGGTTGAATCATTCAAATTTATTTGAATGAGTGGATGGGAGAGCTTTGGAGAGGTTGGCCGAATTTGGACTCTAGGGTGGAAAAAGTGTAGTCGGTTTGGGGAGCCTTTAGGTGGTGGCCGAATGTCTATGGTGGGTTAAGGGGGGTATTTCGGCAAGTGAGGAGAGGGTCTTCTCTTTTTGTTTCGTGTCAAAGTCGAACCACCAATTGCCCTTTTTTCTTTCTCCCTTTTCGACAGCTCTTGTAATTGGCTGAATCTTTTGTGCATTTTTTTGAAAAGCCAAACTTGGTAGCCATTCTCTCCTTTTCACTTTTCGATTCTCTTCTCTCAAACCCATTGCCGAATCCTCTCTCTCCCCTTTCACTTTCTTTTCCTTTCTCTTCTTCCACTCTAGCCGAATCCCATTGGGTTATCTTCAATCAACCATAATCAAATCTCCCTTCTTCTTTTTCTTCTTCTTCTTCTTCTTGTTTTGTTTTGGCCGAATACCAATCAAGTCTAGATCTTCTTTTGGTTTTTCTCCAATCGATTTTGGAAGAGGGTAAGTGTTCTTGGCCAAATTTTTTTATTCCTTTTCTTTTCTCTCTGTCGACTCTTATGAGAGCAAAAGCTGAATTTCAGCATTTGTTGCTAAGTAATGCTAATCATCTATAGGGACCGATTTCTTTTAGGATCTCCAGAGTTTTGAAGTAGTAGATCTGAGCCCTCTATTCTCTGACAATCGAATTCGGTAAGTCAGTGGTAAGGATCCATGTTAGTTTAGTCTTTCCATTAGATATTTGAAAAGACGAAGGCTATTGAAATGGGTGTTAATGATTGTCGATTGTAAGGGAAGGCTCAATCTCACATACTTTGGATGGTGGCTAGTATTCAAAGAGCATCAAGGTAAGGTTTGGGGTTCCATGCATTAACCCTTTGGGATGTGTTGGTGTGGTCGAATGGCCTTGTTACTGATTTTGGGTTTGGTCGAATGTAGGATCAAGGAGATTTGGTGCAGTAGATCGGGTCTTCAGGATTTAGTGATTGCGTTAGTAACAGGTGTGTAATGCTTACACACTTTATTAGTATAATATGCCTATTATGTTACTGTTATAGCCAATGAAATTGGTGATTATGCCTTGTGGGTATGAGCTTGGATTCCGGGTAAGTTCCTCTGTTATGTGATTTTTGATATACATCATCATGTCACTGTTAAATGTATGCCATGTGTTATTTGCATCACTATATGTTACTATGCCATGATTGATATGGACATGATGGTGGGATTGTTGAGAGGAGGGGAAGAGATATTTGGTCTGTCACGGTGGTTTTGACCACCTGACGGTTGGCCCGTCTTGATATTATATTTTGTGACTAAGTCCTAGTGGTTTTGACCACCAGTGGTTTTGACCACATATGTATATTGTGACTCGTCCCAGTGGTTTGGTACCACAGTGGGTTGGCCCTACATGTTGATTACGGGATTGTCATCAGTGGTTTTGACCACACGATGGGTTGGCCCCATCACTTGATTTGTGACTTGGGTCATCAATGGTTTTGACCACACCAGTATATATTTGTGACTACGTTCACCAGTGGTTTTGACCATACGGGGTAGATAAAGGAGATTGGATGGTTAGGTTATGGGTTGCATGATTTGCATGTTCGCTAATAATCTATGTAAGTGCTTGCACTATCGGGTTGGGGATTTATACACTGAGTCTTGGTGACTCACCCCTTCCCTTATATTTTGCAGATGAGACGTAGATTGCGGATACGGAGCCGAAAAGGACTCGAGGCGGCTATGCATGCTCGTTTGGGTTTTGATTTCTGTTAGTTACTATTTTAATTTTATCTATTTACCTAAAGTTGGTTTTGGTTTGTAATAAGGCCGCTAAGTATTATTTTGGGTTTTTATTATTTGCTTTTATCTTGATTATATTATACATATGTCGGATATATGGACTTGTTAAATTAACCGGTAAAAAAGCAATGTTTCAAAACTATAACTCCTTTGGTTTTCTAAACATTGCCATCGGGTAACACCACTTATAAGATGATAACAAAGGTAACTTGTATGTTTACTAAAACTTGCAACAATAAGTAGATTTTCAAGCATGAGTTTTAAAGCAACCATCACACGATTTCCAAAATCATCTTAAACAAGGTTTTCTAAACTTTTCATACTACAAAAGGGTTTTCTAAGAAAATTGTCCGACAAACTTTTAGTTTAAAAAGGATTTTCACTCCATAGCATGCCAGATTCGGTCGTGGTGTATTGACCGGGTTTGAGGTGTTACAATTTTGGTATCAAAGCCAATTTCAAAAGCTCGGCTGTGGGCTCGAGGCCCAAAATGTTTTAAAGTAGGGTTCTGAAAAGTTTTGTGGAAAAGGTACATGGTTTGAACAGCATGGCACCGAGTCTCCGACACCAATTCACCCAGGTAAGTATCCCTAACCATTGTGTTAATTATATGTGGGGGAAATGGGTGTTTTGGGATCGTAGATTAGTAGATTAGGAGATATTGAACCCTAGGAATAGCTTACTCAAATACAAATTACATAAGACTTAAATATCCACTAAACAAACCTGTATGTATGTCGCTAAGTTAAGGGTGTGGTAACCATTGTGCGCATGTCTAGGATTGGATTTAGGGGGAGCTTGATATTTAAGCAGTCATAGTGACTCACCTCCTCTCCACTCAATACCTACCTAGTGCGTAGTGACGGTTCACCCTCACTGAGAAGACTTATTCACAGGCTAAATTCAATAACTAAAACCCGAAAGGGACTAGCCATCTTGTTTAGTAACCCTCTAAAAAAAATTAATTAAACCTTGGTTTCGAAATTACCCCAGTAGCCTTGATTTGAGAAATGACCAAAATACCCCTAACTTGTAAAAATTACCAAAATACCCTTGATATGGAAAACTGCCAAAGTACCCCCGAATTGAAAATTTTTAAATACCCTTATTTCGTAAAATCACCTGGAACCATATTTTGGAAAAATTATGAAAATACCCCTGGTTTATGAAATTACCAAAATAGCCTTGATTTATGAAATTACCAAAATACCCCCGATTTTGGAATTTCTAAAATACCTATGATTTGTAAAGATTTCCAAATTAACCCTGGTTTATTACTAAAATACCCTGATAGGTTAATTATGAAAATACCCCTGGGTAGTGAAATGACGAGAATACCCCTACACGTGGAATGAGGGTAGAGGACTGGAAATGGAAACTTTGTGATGATCGAAAGAACCACTACCAAATCTCTTTTCAATAAAACTTATTTGTGGGTAATTAGTGGAACAGAAGCTAATTCATAAAATTTCTTTAAGCAGATAAATCGCGATTATAGAAATGAGTTCTAGGGGACGTGGTCGTAATGTGCGAGGTCGTGGTAGAGGTAGAATGACCGTATCGAAACCAGTTAGGTCTGGTCAAGGGTCAGAGAATGAGATACCACCACCATTCTTGGTGTTGAGTACCGTGATCGACGAGGATGATCTGATGTTGCGAGCGATCTTTGCGAGTGCTAAAAAGAGTGGCTGGAGCAGGTGGAGGTACGGTAGCTCGGAAATCCGTATCTGAATGACTCTGAACCAATAGAGTTGAGGTATTTTGAGGTGTATCTGGTGTGGCACCCAATACAGCTGAGTATTGGTTGGAGGCGACAGAATGAATCATGGACGATTTGGATCTGACGGATGAGGAGAAATTAAAGGGTGTAGTGTCGCTTCTCCGAGATGAGTCATACCAGTGGTGGCTCACGGTTCGGGATGGTGCTGCAGCGGATGATCTCACTTGGGATTATTTCAAGGCAGCTTATCAGAAGAAGTATGTTGGGACCAGTTACATTGATGCGCAAAGGAAGGCATTTTTGAGGCTGGTTTAGGGAAGTAAGTCTGTATCGGAGTACGAGGCAGAATTCTTAAGGTTAAGCTAATATGCTCGGGGCATTATAGCTACGGAGCATGAGCGATGTGTCAGATTCGAAGATGGATTAAGGGATGATTTTAGGTTGCTGATTGCTCCATAGTAGGAGAAAGAGTTTACGGTCTTAGTGGAAAAAGCCAAAGTTACGGAGGAAGTGAAATAGTCGGTTAGATAGAATCAGGACAAGGGTTGGAATAAGAGGAATTTTGGATCATCTGGGTCTACCGGGAATCAGCAAAAAAGGGGTAGATATAGTGGGCCAAATCAAGCTGCTAGGCCTACTGCTGCTAATACTCAGTGGCCGCCATGATGTGCTCGATCTGGAAAGTCTCACACGGGAGAATGTTGGACTAGAAATAGGGGATGCTTTGAGTGTGGATCGATAGGGCACCGAGTGAGGGATTGTCCACAGAGGTCAGCTAGGTTACAGTCTAGGGATCAGAATCATACTCAGAATAGGAGGGATGGTCAGCAGCCACAGAGGGGTCGTGGTGCTGCTAGGGGAGGTAATGGCTCTGGCAGAGGCCGGGGAGCACCGAGGAGAGGCGCAGGTAGAACAGAGGCGAGACAGCCTAGATTGGTCTACGCAGCGAGGCGTCGAGAGGAGGGCAACGCACCAGACATCATAACCGGTACGTTCTTAATCTTTGGGCTACCTTATAATGCTTTGATAGATGTGGGTTCGACGCACTCATACGTAGCAAGTAGCATAGTGGAAACTATGAACTTGAACTCTGAGATTACTTCTAGGAAGATGACTGTGATAAGCCCTTTAGGTCACTCTGTAGAAGTAAGTAAACTATATAGGGATGTACCCCTAGAACTTTAAGGGGTCGTGTTTTTGGCTGATTTGATGGAACTGCCGTTTGGGGAGTTCAATCTGATTCTCGGGATAGACTGGCTGGTGAAGTACCAGGCCAGTTTGGATTGCGCGGCTAAGCGCATGGTATTGAGGATAATGAAAGGTGAGAAGGTGGTGATGATAGGTAATAGGAGAGATTACTTATCTAATGTGGTCTCTGCACTGAAGGCGGAGAAAATGGTCAGGAAGGGCTGTGAGGCGTTTCTGGTTCAGGTGTGTACTTTGGAGGCCAAGGAGTCAGCAGTGGAGAGTGTCCAAACCGTAAGGGAATTTACGGATGTATTCCTAGAAGAACTTTCGGGCCTGCCTCCGGATAGGGAAGTTGAATTCGGTATAGACCTGTTACCCGAAACTACGCCAGTGTCTATAGCCCCGTATCGAATGGCACCAAAGGAATTGGTGGAGTTGAAGGCCCAAATCCAGGAGTTGTTGGACCGAGGTTTCATTCGACCAAGTATATCCCCTTGGGGAGCACCTGTGCTCTTTGTTAAGAAAAAAGACGGCACAATGCGGATGTGTATAGACTACCGCCAGCTGAACAAGTTGACGATCAAAAACAAGTATCCGTTGCCCAAGATTAACGACTTGTTTGATCAACTTAAGGGTGCATCGATTTTCTCAAAGATAGATCTCAGGTCGGGGTACCATCAACTCAAAGTGAAGGAGGTTGATGTTCATAAGACGGTATTCCATACTCGGTATGGGCATTACGAGTTTCTGGTGATGCCGTTCGGGTTAACCAATACACCGGCATCATTCATGGACTTGATGAATCGGGTGTTCCAGCAGTACTTGGACCAGTTTGTCGCAGTATTCATAGAAGACATATTGGTGTACTCAAGGACTGAGGAGGATCATGATACGCACTTGCGGGTGGTTTTGCAAATTCTGAGGGAGAAGTAGTATTTGCCAAGTTCAGTAAGTGCGAGTTCAGGCTTAGGGAAGTGACTTTCTTGGGTCACGTAGTGTCCGCTGAAGGGATTAGAGTGGACCCTCGCAAGATTGAGGCGGTGTTACATTGGAAACCGTCTAGGTCAATTGCAAAACTTTGAAGTTTTCTAGGTCTGGTGGGGTATTACCGGAGATTTATGGAAGGGTTTTCTCTAATCGCGGCACCGCTGACCAAGTTATTAAGGAAATGAGTTTCATTTGTGTGGTCGGAGAAACAGCAGAAGAGTTTCGACAAGATGAGGAAGATTCTGATGGAAGCTCCGGTTCTGATATAGCCTGAGGTAGGAAAGGAATTCAAGGTCTACTATGATGCTTCACATACTGGCTTGGGATGTGTGCTGATGCAGGAAGGGAAAGTGGTGGCGTATGTATTTCGACAACTGAGACCGCATGAGGTTAACTATCTGACACATGATCTGGAGTTGGCGGCAGTGGTGTTCGCCCTGAAAATATGGAGACACTACTTGTACGGAGAAAAGTCGATAGTCTACATGGACCACAAGAGTCTGAAGTATCTTTTGACGCAGAAGGATTTAAATTTGAGATAGCGAAGGTGGATTGAGTTGTTGAAGGACTACGACTGCTCGATTGAGTACCATCCGGGTAAGGCTAACGTAGTAGCTGATGCGTTGAGCTGTAAGGTGGTCATAGACCTGCGAGCGATGTTTGCTCACCTTAGTATGCATGACGATGGGAGTTTATTGGTGGAATTGCAAGTAAAGCTGACTTGGGTAGAGAAGATTAAGGAGAAACAGTTAGTGGATGAAGGTTTGAATGCTCGGAGGTTGCAAGTACAGAGTAATGGTTTGGAAGGTTACAGCTTGACTCACGATGGAGTGTTGTGTTTCCAAGGGAGAGCTTGTATGCCGAAGGACATCGAGTTGAGGCAAAGGATTCTTTAGGATGCACATAGCAGCCCATATGCTATGCATCCTAGAGGTTGCAAGATGTTCCAGGATTTGTGAAAGCAGTTCTGGTGGCTAGGGCTGAAGTGGGAAGTGACTGAGTTTGTGGGTAAGTGTCTGACGTGTCAGCATAAACATCAGCTGTCGACAGGTTTACTTCAATCGGTGAAGATTCCTCAGTGGAAGTGAGAAAGGATTACCACGGACTTTGTCAGTGGGCTACCCCTTACGCCTAATAAGAAGGACTCAGTCTGGGTAATTGTGGACCGTTTGACTAAATCAGCTCATTTTATACCAGTGAGGGTTGATTATCTGCTTCAGAAGTTAGCTAAGTTGTATGTGGCTGAGATAATAAGGTTGCATGGTGTGCAAGTGTCAATTATCTCGGATAGGGATCCGAGGTTCACATCGAGGTTCTGGAGGGCTTTGCATCAAGCATTGGGAACGAGGTTGGATTTATTGACTTTTCACCCACAATCGATGGGCGATCCGAAAGAGTAATTCAGATTTTAGAGGATATGCTAAGGGGCTGTATTCTGGATTTTAGTGGTAGTTGGGAGGAGTATCTACCATTGGCAGAGTTCGCTTATAACAATAGTTATCAAGCGAGTATCCAGATGGCACCATATGAGGCACTGTATAGTCGAAAATGTCGTACTCCTACCTATTGGACAGAGTTGGGTGAACGGTAGTTATTAGGACCGGAGTTGGTGGCAGAAACTGAGGATAAGGTTAAGGTGATTTGGGCTCGTCTTAAGGAAGCGTCGGACAGGCAAAAGTCTTACGCCGATCTTAAACGCAGGGATATAGAGTATGCAGTGGGTGATAAGGTCTTTCTGAAGGTATCGCCCTGGAAGAAAGTGTTGAGATTTGGGCGGAAGGGCAAGCTAAGCCCTAGATTTATCAGGCCGTATACAGTGTTGATGCGAGTTGGACCAGTAGCTTATCAGCTTGAGTTGCCAACAGAGTTAAGTCATATTCATGACGTCTTCCATGTTTCGATGCTTAGGCGCTATTGATCAGATCCGTCACATGTTGTGCCAGTTGCAGAGATTGAGGTGAGCTCGGACTTGTCTTTCGAAGAGGAACCGGTATAGATTTTGGATCGGGATGGCAAGGTCTTGTGTAGGAAGTCAGTTCCCTTGGTGAGAGTATTATGGTGGAACCATGGTACAGATGAGGACACATGGAAACCCGAAAATGTGATGCGGCAGCAATACCCTCAACTATTTTGATCAAGTAATTTCGAGGCCGAAATTATTTTTAAGGGGGGTAGAACTGTAACATCCTTAAAATGGGGTCTCTGCATTTTGCGTATGTTCGCATGTGATGTGGTGTCAGCTGTGTTTGTTTGGCATGTTTTGGGGTCTAGGATTGACCTCGGGTTAGTCCTGGGTCATGGCCAAAATTTTTGTCTAGCACTTAAGAGAAAGGAGCTAGGGGAAATAGGGGTTAAAAGAATTAATTTGAGGTTTTAGACACAAGAAGTGCCTTGGTAAAGTGGCAAGGAGGCGCCACTTAAGTCACAAGGGAGGTGACGCCACAAGGAGCAAGAAGGACCTTGGTTCGACCTGCAAAAATCCCTTTCTGCTCATTTATTTTTGACGCCACAGGCAAGCAGAGTTGTGCTCAAGTGGGACTCTCATGGATAGATGAGGATCGAGTCAACCAATTTGAAATGGATGGAAGGGAGGAAAATTTTGTGGTTGACTCCTTCAAATTTATTTGAATGAGTAGATGGGAGAGGTTTAGAGAGGTTGGCCGAATTTGGACTCTAGGGTGGAGGAAGTGCAGTCGGTTTGGGGAGCCTTTAGGTGGTGGCCGAATGTCTATGGTGGGTTAAGGGGGGTATTTCGGCTAGTGGGGAGAGGGTCTTCTCTTTTCGTTTTGTGTCAAAGCTGAACCACCAATTGCCCTTTTTACTTTCTTCCTTTTTCGACAGCTCTTGTAATTGGCCGAATCTTTTGTGCATTTTCTTTAAAAAGCCAAACTTGGTAACCATTCTCTCCCTTTCACTTTTCGGTTCTCTTCTCTCAAACCCATTGCCAAATCCTCTCTCTCCCCTTTCACTTTCTTTTCCTTTCTCTTCTTCCACTCTAGCCGAATCCCATTGGGTTGTCTTCAATCAACCATAGCCGAATCTCCCTTCTTCTTCTTTTTCTTCTTCTTGTTTTGTTTTGGTGAATACCAATCAAGTCTAGATCTTCTTTTGGTTTTTCTCCAATCGATTTTAGAAGAGGGTAAATGTTCTTGGCCAAATTTCTTTATTCCTTTTCTCTTCTCTCTGTCGACTCTCATGAGAGCAAAAGCGAATTTCGGCATTTGTTGATAAGTAATGCTAATTGTCTATAGGGACCGAATTCTTTTAGGATCTCCAGAGTTTTGAAGCAGTAGATCTGAGCCCTCTATTCTTTGACAACTGAATTTGATAAGTCAGTGGTAAGGATCCATGTTAGTTCAGTCTTTCCATTAGATATTTGAAAAGCCGAAGGCTAGTGAAATGAGTGTTAATGATTGTCGATTGTAGGGGAAGGCTCAATCTCACATACTTTGGGTGGTGGCTAGTATTCAAAGAGCATCAAGGTAAGGTTTGGGGTTCCATGCATTAACCCTTTGGGATGTGTTGGTGTGGCCGAATGGCCTTGTTACTGATTTTGGGTTTGGCCGAATGTAGGATCAAGGAGATTTGGTATAGTAGATCGGGTCTTCGGGATTTAGTGATTTCGTTAGTAACAGGTGTGTAACGCCTACACACTTTATTAGTATAATAGGCCTATTATGTTACTGTTATAGCCAATGAAATCGGTGATTATGCCTTGTGGGTATGAGCTTGGATTCCGGGTAAGTCCCCCTTATGTGATTTTTGATATACATCATCATGTCACTGTTAAATGTATGCCATGTGTTATTTGCATCACTATATGTTACTATGCCATGATTGATATGGACATGATCGTGGGATTGTTGAGAAGAGGGGGAAGAGATATTTGGACTGTCACCAGTGGTTTTGACCACACGGCGGGTTGGCCCCGTCTTGATATTATATTTGGTGACTAAGTCCCAGTGGTTTTGACCACCAGTGGTTTTGACCACCAGTGGTTTTGACCACATATGTATATTGTGACTCGTCCCAGTGGTTTGGTACCACAGTGGGTTGGCCCCACATGTTGATTACGGGATTGTCATCAGTGGTTTTGACCACACGATGGGTTGGCCCCATCACTTGATTTGTGACTTCAGTCATCAGTGGTTTTGACCACACCAGTATATATTTGTGACTACGGTCACCAGTGGTTTTGACCACCAGTGGTTTTGACCACACGGGGTAGATAAAGGAGATTGGATGGTTAGGTTATGGGCTGTTATATTTGCATGTTCGCTGATAATCTATGTAAGTGCTAGCACTATCGGGTTGGGGATTTATACACTGAGTCTTGGTGACTCACCCCTTCCCTTATATTTTGCAGATGAAGCATAGATTGCGGATATGGAGCCGGGAAGGACTCGTGGCAGCCATGCATGCTCGTTTGGGTTTTGATTTCTGTTAGTTACTATTTCAATTTTATCTATTTACCTAAAGTTGGTTTTGGTTTGTAATAAGGCCGCTAAGTATTATTTTGGGTTTTTATTATTTGCTTTTATCTTGATTATATTATACATATATGGGATATATGGACTTGTTAAATTAACTTTGTAAAAAGCAATGTTTCAAAACTATAACTCCTTCGGTTTTCTAAACGTTGCCATCGGGTAACACCACTTATAAGATGATAACAAAGGTAACTTGTATGTTTTCTAAAACTTGCAATAATAAGCAGATTTTCAAGCATGAGTTTTAAAGCAGCCATCACACGATTTCCAAAATCATCTTAAACAAGGTTTTCTAAACTTTTCATACTACAAAAGGGTTTTCTAAGAAAATTATCCGACAAACTTTTGGTTTAAAAAGAATTTTCACTCCGTAGCATGCCAGATTCGGTCATGGTGTATTGACCGAGTTTGGGGTGTTACATGCCACACTTAGTAAAGTAACTTGGCTATACCAAAATTAGAGTTGATAGTGTGTTGCAAGCTCCAACTTTAATGATCCACGAGTTAGCTTGGCGGGACTGCATAGAAAGAAAAAATCATAACATAAGCATAAAGCTTAGTAAGTTTGCATGTACCAACTCATAGTATCATCATTGCTTAATATAAACCATTTCACATAAATAATGGTATCATGAATTTCAGCTAAAGAGCTTACTTACTCATATAGATTCTTACATGTCTCATGACACTTACTATTATCATACTTGTAAGGTAACCATGATATCTATATCACTTGATCACATTGATCAGTATATTATAATAACAATAATCATGATATCTACTTTCTCATTCACAACATGAATAATACTCAACTTCATCTAACTTCATCTTGATACTAACTTTACTTTCTTAGCTTTCTTGCTATCTTCTTTTAGCTTGCTCATTTACTCGATGAATTTCTGTGAATAACCGAGGATACTAAATCTCTTCTCACATAATATGATTCCAAAGCCATATCCTAGACATGGTCTTACATGGGTTATCTCATCTTGGTTTCAAGGCCATGTCTTGACATGGACTTAGATGAAGTTTTCTCTTGATAACATACTCAATGCCAAGCTTGAGTCCTTGGACTTACATGATAACTTGCTTGCTAACTTGATCAATGCCAAGCTTGCCTTGGACATACATGATAACTTGCTTGCTAACTTGGTCAATGCCAAGCCTGGCTTGGACTTACATGATATCTTGATCAATGCCAAGCTTGCCTTGGAATTACATGATAACTTGCTTGCTAACTTGATCAATTCCAAGCTTGCCTTGGACTTACATGATATCTTGATCAATGCCAAGCCTGCCTTGGACTTACATGATATCTTGATCATTTCATACAATTATTGTACATTATATTAATCAATTTAATGATAATAATCATAAAGCTTAAAAATCATACAAACTTTGCACGATATTAATGATATTAAGCAATTCTGGTAATGGACTGGTTGACTTTGCACGATGCTGTTGTTAATTGTAAAAGAAATACCATTGATTTGAGATGTCAGACCGGTGAAATTATTCGGATTTAATCTAATGATTTGAATGGGTTACCAGCAGTAATATCTTCGATGTTAGCTCGAAAATATATGAGAAAAGGGTATGAAGATTACTTTGCTTATGTGCTTGATAGTAAAGTGACTGAAAAGAAGATTGAATCCGTTCCAGTCGTCTGCGAGTATCCAGATGTGTTTCGTAAGGAATTACCAGGTTTGCCACCTGTTCGAGAGGTAGAGTTTGGTATTGAATTAGTACCGGGGACAACTCCGATTTTGATAGCTCCGTATCGGATGGCACCTATAGAATTAAAAGAGTTGAAAGTACAGTTTCAAGAGTTAACAGATAGAGGTTTTGCACGACTGAGTTTCTCTCCTTGAGGTGCGCCAGTTTTATTTGTGAAAAAGAAAGATGGAACTATGACAATGTACATTGATTACCGAGAGTTAAATAAGGTGACTATAAAGAATAAATACCGTTGCCACGGATTGACGACTTGTTTGATCAGTTGAAAGGGGCTTTAGTGTTTTCAAAGATAGATTTGAGGTCGGGTTATTATCAGTTGCGAGTCAGGGATTATGATGTGCCAAAGACTACTTTTCGAACGAGGTACGGACACTATGAGTTTTTGGTTATGCATTTCGGACTCACTAATGCACCTACTATTTTTATGGATCTGATGAATCAGATTTTCAGTCAGTATTTGGATCGGTTTGTGGTAGTGTTTATAGATGATATTCTGATCTACTCTAAAGATGAAACCGAGCATGCTGAGCGCCTAAGACTTGTGCTACAAACTTTGCGAGATAAACAGTTGTATGGAAAGTTTAGTAAATGTGAGTTCTGGTTGAGTGAAGTCAGTTTTCTAGGTCACGTTGTTTCAGCATCAGGTATTTAGGTTGATCTGAATAAAATATCAGCTATACTCGATTCGAAACCACTGAAAAATGTTTTCAAAATTCGAAGCTTTCTAAGACTTGCTGGTTACTATAGACGATTGGTGAAAGGTTTTTCTATGATAGCTACCCCATTGACAAAGCTACTACAGAAAGATGTTAAGTTTGAATGGTCGGAAAAGTGTCAGAAAAGTTTTGATCAGTTGAAAGCTCTTTTGACAGAAGCTCTAGTGTTAGTCTAGCCTGAATCGGGTAAAGAATTTGTTGTTTATAGTGATGCATCCTTGAATGGTTTGGGTTGCATTTTGATGTAGGAAGGCAAAGTTATAGCCTATGCTTCGAGACAATTGAAGCCACACGAAAGAAATTACCCGACACATGATTTAGAGCTAGCAGCCATTATGTTCGCATTAAAGATTTGGAGTCATTATCTTTTGGTGAGAAATGTCATATTTATTCAGATCACAAGAGTTTGAAGTATTTGATGACTCAGAGAGATCTGAACCTGATACAACACAAATGGTTAGAGCTGTTGAAAGATTATGAATTAGTGATTGACTATCATCTGGGAAAAGCTAATGTTGTTGCGGATGCTTTAAGCTGAAAGTCATTATTTACTCTTCTTGCATTGAATGTGCATATGGTTATATCTAATGATGGTTCGATAGTAGTTGAATTAAAAATAAGACCGTTGTTTATTCAACAAATTGGCGCTCTCAAAAAGTTGATAAAGATTTGTTGGAAAAACAAGCTTAGTGTAAAAGCAATGTTCAGTCAGAATTTTGAATTGATAAGAATGACTGCTTAAGGCTCAAAGACAGAATATGTGTTCTGAGGAATTTGGATTTGATTCAGATGATATTGAATGAAGCTCAGAGTAGCCGGTTATTTGTTCATCTAGGTAACACGAAAATGTATAACGATCTGAAACAGTTTTATCGGTGGCCTGTGATGAAACGGGACATATCTAAATTTATCTCGAAATGCTTAGTTTGTCAACAAGTAAAGGCCAAACATCAGGTGCCTTCTGGGTTACTTTAGTCGATAATGATACCTAGATGGAAATGGGACAGAATCACTATAGATTTTGTATCTGGCTTGCCAATGACACAGGGCAAGAAAAATGCAATTTGGGTTATAGTGGATAGACTAACCAAATCAGCTCACTTTGTTCCAGTTTGTATGAACTATTCACTCGATAGGCTTGCTAAGTTGTACGTATCTCAAATTGTGAGATTACATGGTGTGCCTATTTCTATTGTTTCAGACAGAGACCCGATATTCACGTCACGATTTTGGAAGAAATTGCAAGATGCTTTAGGTACTAAACTACACTTTAGCACAGCTTTTCATCTGCAGATAGATGGTTAGTCTAAACGAACCATTCAGATACTTGAGGATATGTTAAGATGTTGAGTCCTCAAGTTTGAAGGTACTTGGGAACGATACTTACCTTTGATTGAATTTGCTTACAATAATAGCTTTCAAGCTAGTGTCAAAATGGCACCCTACGAAGCTTTGTACGGTCGTAAGTATCGTACACCATTATACTAGACCGAGCTTAGTGAAAACAAGATACACGGGGTTGATATGATTAAAGAAACTGAACAAAAAGTGGCAGTGATCCATGATAGTTTGAAAGCTCTGTCAGATCGTCAAAAGTCAGATGCAGATTTAAAATGTAAAGACATTGAGTTTCAGATCAGAGGCCGAGTATTTTTAAAAGTTTCACCATGGAAGAAAGCACTCAGATCTGGTCATAAAGGCAAGTTGAGTCTGAGATTCATTGGACCGTATGAAATTACAGAGTGTATCGAACCAGTTGCTTATAGATTCTAGTTGCCCTCCGAACTAGAAAAGATACACAATGTATTTCATGTTTCGATGCTTCGTAGATATTGATCTGATCCTTCACATGTGATTGCCCCATCTGGGATTGAAATCTGATCTGATATGACGTACGAGGAGGAATCGATCTGTATCTTAGCTCGTGAAGTGAAAGAGTTGAGAAATAAGAAAATTCTGTTAGTAAAAGTATTATGGAGTTGACATGGAACAGAAGAGGCTATGTGGGAGCCTGAGGATTCAATAAGACAATAATATCCGACTTTGTTTAACGGTAAGATTTTCGGGGATGAAAATCCCTAAGGGGGGAGAGTTGTAATAGTCTGGTTTACACCCTAGTTGGAACAGTGGTTTCGAGACCACGAATTCGAGTCTGAATAATATTTTAATATTATTTTCTCTGCCGTTGATATGTGACTAAGCATGTGCTAAATTTCCGTAAGCTAATTTGTTCGTTTGTGTGTTTAATTTGATAAAAGGATTTAATTGCATTAAATGTGAAAGTTGCTTGCTATTTGTTAAAACACCTATGTGATGTGGCTTTATAAATGGGAGGTCTTATGTGGCAATTAAGCCAATTTTATGGTTAGTAGACCGCAATGACTAATGTTATACAATTATATTATATGTTTATTACATTTACTTTAATAGTTAAAGTTATATTTTAATTATTTTATAAGTTATGTTTATAATATAATGAAAGAAACATAAGAAAGTGGTCTCATTTTTATCATTTCTTGCCGAAACCATAAAAGAAAAAGAAAGAAAACTTTGGCTAGTATTCGGCTATTACAAGCTTAAATTCAAGGTTAGTTTTTTATCGATTTTCGATAATTTTTACGTTTTTTGCAATCGTTGCTTTGAAAACTACAAAACCCATGTATTAATTTTGTGAATTGATGATGTTTGTGTGATATGCCGTTGATGATATGTCAAGCTTTTTGATGATTTTTTGTGTTAAATGAAATGTATGAGCTAGATAAACATACTTTGTTCTTGAATTTTTGATGAAATAGAGTAATTTGGATTAAATTGTTAAAATAAATTTTTGAGGGACTAAAATGTGAAATAAATGAAATGCATGGACTTGTATGAATACTATGAACATTCGGCCCTTAAAGTGTGTGGACAAATTTTGTGTATTTTGTGTTTTGTGCAAATAGGACTAAATTGTAAAAGTGTGAAATAATAGGGGCAAAATGGTAAATTGCCCATTTATATGTTTTAGGACTAAATTGAATGTAAATGTGTTTGAATGAGCTTAATTTGAATATGTTTAGATCAAGAACAAAGGAAAACGGACTTGGATCGGGAAAAGCAAAAATAATCGAATAGCCGGTTTTTATCGTCCGACGATGTCCGAGGTAAGTCTCTAAGCAAATAATCATCGTAAATTGATTATGTAATTTAGTATATGTTGAAATTTGGAATCATCATAAATATTTATGGATTAGCCGAATTTGGCTAAGTGTTATATTTGATTCGGATAGATTATTGAATGATATGTGTTATTTAAATGTTCGTACAATAAGTTTGAAATGAGAAAAAAGGTTCGATATATGAAATGATTTGTGTGAGAAATTATAAAGTATTACTATTCAGGCTTTGAGCCTAGCAAGCCTTGGGCTGGTGGACTTATCGGGATTTATGCCTAGCAGGCTTATAGCCGGTGAATGAATATCAGACCTCTGGTCTAGCAGTCTTATAGCCGGTGAATGAATATCAGACTTCTGGTCTAGCAGGCTTAGTGCCGGTGTGCGATTCAGGCTTATGCCTAGCAAGTTTTATACCGGTGATTTATAATACGAGCTTACGCTTACGGAATGATTGAGTTATGATGGCAATTGAACAAGCTAAAGCTTATTTATATGAATTAGATTATTCGGCCGTAAGGTATGTATTGGCATAAGTATATGTTAAATGTGATGCTTATTGAATAAGTAAGTTGATAGAAATGTGTTTGTGTATTCGGCATTTTGGATATGTGAATAAAATGATATTGAGTTGATATTGTTTACTTGCAAACATGAAAGTATTAAATGGATGTATGAGTGTTATACATATATAAGATCGGCCATGTGGTAATTTATATATATGTATACATTCGATTATGTGGGATTACTTTATATGTTCATGGAATTTGTTATTTGGTTGTATATGGAGATATATATATATATATATATATATATTAATTGAGGTGCCTTTGATTACTCTTACAATTAAAGTAGATATTGATAAATGTTTTGGCTATGAAAGGATATAAGCATTCGGCTATAATAATTTATGTGAGTTATGTTATTAAATAAATGTTACAACTTATTCGGTTTACTATGCTTGATTATCCAACTGATTTGTTAAGTTTTCTTAAGACTTACTAAGCTAAGTTAGCTTACTCTGTGTGTTTGTGATTCTGTTTTATAGATTTTTGTCTCAAGCTTCGAGCTCAGGGGATCGTCACTAAAGTCATCCACACTATCGACTTATTTTTGTACCTTTAAAGTCTATATTTTGAACTTAAGGCATGTATAGGCTAGCTTAATATTTGGATGATATTTTGTTAATGTATATAAGCCATGCGAAAATGGCTATACTTCTGTGTAAAAGTATGATTAATGTATGGAGATTAAATGAAACAGTTTTTGGTTAACAGCAGTAATGTGATTTTAAAAAATCACCAAAAATAAGAGAAATGGAATTAGAGAGTGAATAAGATATAGAATTAAAGCTTATTA
The DNA here is from genome assembly GCA_025506655.1 of Gossypium rotundifolium. Lineage (NCBI taxonomy): Eukaryota > Viridiplantae > Streptophyta > Magnoliopsida > Malvales > Malvaceae > Gossypium > Gossypium rotundifolium. Next base: position 152,129,991 of record CP106722.1, read on the forward strand.
TGTCTATTTTCATATGAGTGAAACAGAGTAGGAAAAGGAATTTTATATTATGTGATATTTAAATTTTAGTGAGACTGCTTCTGAATGACTTTGTGATTCCCTGTTCTGTCTTGGAAAAATTGTTAAAAATTGTACAAAAATAATAATGGAGCATAGTTTATATGTTTAGAATCCTTAATGAGTCTATTTTTTATTTGAATAAATATGAACATTATTGAAATTCCGTATAATGAGATAACTTAGTTTTTGTAAAGATAGGTCAGAACCATCAAACAGTGAAATTGGGGAAATTTTGATGAATAAACTGTACTAATTGGCCACATGAAAAATTCTGGAAAAATTTTAATAAGAATATATATGAGTCTAGTTTCAAGGAAAATTTACGGATCTAAATTTTAAGTTTTGTAACTCGAGTTATGGTCAATTTAGTCAACATGATGCAGTTGGACAGTTTTAATTTTTATGCCCCGAATTAGTAGTCAAGTCTAGTAAGGCCTCATACTCGACTCCGACAACGATCTCGGGTAAGGGGTGTTACATGTGTAACATGAAATTATGTATGTTTTGTGATTTTATGAAATAGAGACTTGAATGTCAAAATGTGAAAATGTTGGGGCTAATTTGTAAAATGCCCTAAATGTGTGTTTATGGATTGAATTGAATGATTTGGTGAATAAAAGAGTTAAATTTGAATTTATATAGATCAAGAACAAAAGAAAATGGAATTAGATTGGGGGAAATCGAAAGTGGTCGACTAGTCGTTTCCATCTGTTCGTATCCGTACGAGGTAAGTCTATATTAAATAAATATGTTTGATTTGATTTACGCATGCTTATATGAAATTGAATTGTGATTAATGATTTTGGGAGATGCATATGTGAAATCCGAGAAAGTTTCGACAATGTGTTAATGTTCAAAAAGCCCTGTATGAACCATAGGAATAGTTAGGATACATATGTCATGACATAGGGTTCCGATATGTGTTATCGTGTAAGACCACGTCTGGGATGTTGGCAACGATTTGTTATTTACGTGTAAGACCATGTCTGGGACATTGCCATCATTTATGATTTCGTATAAGACTATGTCTAGGACAGTGGCATCGATATTTGATTACACGTAAGACCACGTTTGGGACGTTGGCATTGTATGAGCTCTCAGAAATATCCGAGTATCCTTATCGATTCCGAACGGTTCAACAAGCACTCCGAAAAATGAATGATTATGTGAAATTTGTTTTCGATGCAGGTACATTTGAAATGTATGCAAAGTTCGAGTATGAAAAGTAAGTATATGTGAAAAATGTAGAATTGAGATACATGGATGAGAACATTGAAATAAAATGTGCTATGAACAAATGAAATACATCGAAACAAGTTAGACTCGCCCACGGGCCAAACACACGGTGTAACACCCCAAACCCGGCCTAGAAGTTAGGCCCAAATCTGGCGTGTCACATTGGGGTGCTTTTGAGAAACCATGGTTCCATTTGAAAACCTTTCTTGATATTAAAAACTAAAGTCCCAATTTGCGTTTTTTTTTTATTAATCAACATTTATTAAAAAGTTATTACCTAAAAAAAACTTTGTTTGTTGTGGAAACTTAATTAAAATGCCTGACTTATGAAAACGTGATGTTTACGACCTATTCGCAAAATTGTAGTATTTTGAAAGCAGATATTGTTTTGGAAAACCGTGATACAAAGTTTAGCAGATTTAAAACATAATAAACTAAAAATCCAAAACTAAACCAGAATTTAAGAGAGGCCTTATTACAAAAAATTAACCCAAGTTAAAAATAAGTAAAATACTAGAGTCCAAAAGCGCTCGTAGTGTGGCCACCTCCGAGTCCTCTAGCACGTCGAACCGCCATCGAGGATTACACGAGAAAAAATATTAAAAGAGGGTGTGAGTTTATGAAAACTCGGTGTGCATAACCTCATCAATAAGAACATGAATCACAACAGTTTGGGCTAAAGCCCATTTCAAGATGTGATGGCAATTGGGCCTTAGCCCATAAAAGCCTCAGTTGGCCCTTAACCCATAAATGTCACAAAACATATTTATCTGGGCCTGAGCCCATCTCAAATAAAACCACATATGCAATGCATCAATGCCCATACCAACCACACACTCAGTGTCTGTCCAACCTCGCACTCTGTGGGATTTAATCGACCCACCCATCCCTACACTCCTTATGTAGCATCGGTTGCGGCACTAACTTATCGGTTCAACATAGCTGCTCGGTGGCTAAAAGCATTAGGTGGATCCACAGTCGTCAAGTGACTATGCGATCCTATCTGCACTTCCCCTTTCGAATAATTCCATCCCCATGCAACATAATAACACATGAATGCAACATACAATAATAATCATATGATAACAATCATAAATCACATACAAGAATAATCATATAACATGTAGGGGCGTTTTCATCATTTTTTCCCTTCAGGGGCATATCGTTAATTTTACCCATCGAGGGTATTTTCGTAATTTACCTACCAAGTGTGTTTTCGTAATTTACCTACCAAGGGTATTTTCATAATTTACCCACCAAGGGTATTTTCATAATTTAACTACCAAGGTTATTTTCATAATTTACCTACCAATGGTAATTCAGTAATTTACCTACCAAGGGTATTTTCGTAATTTACCCAATAATGGTATTTTAGTAATTTCACAAACTGAGGGTATTTTGGTAATTTCATAAATCAGGGGTATTTCGATAATTTTTCAAACTAAGGGTATTTCAGTAATTTTGCAAACTGAGGGTATTTTGGTAATTTTGTAAATCGAGGGTATTTTGGTAATTTCACAAATCGAGGGTATTTTGGTAATTTTGCAAATCAGGGGTATTTTGGTAATTTTGTAATTCAGGGGTATTTTGGTAATATCACAAATTGTGGTTATTTTGATAATTTCACAAATCGGGGTATTTCGGTAATTTCACAAATTGAGGGTATTTTGGTAATTTTGCAAAACGAGGGTATTTTGGTACTTTACCAATATAAGGGTATTTTAGTAATTTAACAAATATAAGGGTATTTGGTCCCTCTCGGATTTTAGTTATGAACTTTGGCCCATCAACAAGTCCTCGCGGCTAAAGTGAACAGACACTACGCACCAGGTAGGATTCCAGAAAAGAGGAGGTGGGCCACTAGGGCTGCTTAAGTACCAAGCTCTCCCTAAATCCAATCCTAGACATGCGTATGCTCGTTGCCACACCCTAACCCAGTTACTTGTTCACAGACATGTTTAATTAAATTAAGTCTTATGGAATTTACGAGTTGTTCAAACTAGACCTAAGATCCATAAACCCTAACATACATGTCTACGTCCCCATAAGCCCATCAAGCCCAAATCACTCCCTTACGGGCCATTAGGCCCAAAACAAATCCAATTCATGTATCATGCATGACTAATTCAATTCGTATAACCAACCAAACCATTTCATCAATCTTAGCCTTAGGGCCCACCGGGCCCATTTAGCCACTTTTGGCTTTTTGGGCTTTTCGGCATTGCCGACATTGTGTGTGTAGTGTTTGTACACACCTGGTAACCTCATGTGCTGTAAACCCCTTAGTCACGAACCTACAATCAACATCACCTAACGATTAATCATAACTTAATATACACTTATCGAAAATCGAAACCTCACCGTAACCTTACCGTGTACCTCACGTTCTAGTAGCCCTTCTTTCGCTACTATTGGCGATTATCCTCTAGGTCTACACCCAAATGCCCACCAAGGTATATTAACTCTCCTCATAGAATGCTCTATATATAGCTAGCTTCTCACCTTCTGAAACACCCCAAACCCGGCCCACAAGCCCTGACCGGATCTGGTATGCTTCTAGAAAAAAAAACCATTCAAAACTTATTTGGACTTTGCCAAAATTCTTGTGTGTTTTTAAAAAAAAATAGTTGATTCGTGTTTATTAGGTGTCAAAACATTTAATATTTATATTTATGAAAAATTGACTTTAACTTTAAATTAATAATAATCGCATCATACTTAAATAATTAAAAGGCATGTAAAATCTGTTTAATACTCATGGCCTTATTACATCAAACAAAACCCAAAACAATTCAAACTTAAATATTAAAAACTAATAAAAATAAAAATAATCTCTGAGCTAAGCATGGCCATCATTGAGCTCCTACCGACCCGGTCCATTAATGTGTGTCACCTGAAAAATAATCCCACAATGGGGTGAGTCAAACAGACTCAGTGTGTAACAACCAACACAAGTCTCAAACAATTTAGGCATGTCAAATCATACATAATAAACATATATAATCAATGATGCAAACCCGAACCCAAACCTAGATAACCATCCGCTACACATCACCCGTACCAAGCATCACACCGTGGGGACTACTAAGTCGACCCTCCATCCGCTACACATCATCGAAGGCGGTCGCTGCAGACGACATGCTCATCGCCTTATAAATATTGTGGCATAGCCACCAGATAATATTTTGTGACATAAGTCACCACATTCAGATTACGTGACATAAGTCACTATATTCAGATATTGTGGTATAAAACCACCAGATCACTTCCCCTTTACATATCACCCATATGCCCCATGTCATACAAATCATGCAATAACATGTCATATTCCTTATTCACATTCTTATAGTTTCACATATATGCCATAACAGATCATATTATACTCATTGTAGGAGTAGGTAAACGTACCTGGGTACTTTGTACCTATTGCATGGTACTCTTAGCCACATCTTACATATTCTTATTATCACATTTATTAAAACATAACCATAAATCTATTAAGGATTAGTGTGGGGTACACACCTGATTCACTTAGCGAATTCACAGAAACCCCGAAAATCCTGATCTAGCGTCCTAGATCCTTAGTTCCTATATTCGGCCAACCCTAAACATGTTAGCAAAAGCCTATTCGGCTAAATAACCAAATCCCGAAGGATTAACGCAACCAACTTCTTACCTTGCTGCCGATTTGAGTACTCCTCAAATCCCGAAAACTTTGTAGTGCCTCTTTCTTGAAATCGGCTAGCACTAAATCACTGCATAAGTTAATTTTCGGCTTCTGAATAAATAAGCAATAGGTCTAAAACACCAAATATGGCCTTGGCCGAATACCCTCTGCACTCAACTTGTGGATCTAAATCCCAAAAATATCACTTGTCTTTGGTATCTGTCGAACTCCCTACAAGCACTATGTTAGATTCAATTCTAACATTTAATTTCAATAGATGGCCCTTGGCCGAACATACACATGACTTACCTTAGATCCTTAAAATCCCGAAGAAAGACCTCCCCTAGAAATTGGCTACACTAGAAATCCCAAAATTCTCCTTCAAAGATTCGGCCAAAGATCATTAATGGTATTAAAGTTTTGATTTCAGCTTTAAGGAAAACGAATAATATGACAAAAATCGAATCCTTACCCTTAGTGTTTTAGTCGATGGCACCTTTACCAAAAACCCACAGAGATATTCGGCTAGGACTACTTGTTGATCACTCAATTTTCGGCTTTTGTGGTTTTAATGAACCAATCGGCTATGGTCCAAAAAGAACCTACTTTCGGCTTTTAGAAGATTGAGAGAAAAAGAAGAGGAAGATTGATGATGGGAGTTCGACTTCAATGGAAAAGTATGGGACTAGGAAGAATCGGCAATGGTGGTCTTTAGGAAGTTGAAAATTTCGGCTAGAACCAATAAAAGAAAAAGAAGAGAAAACTTTGGAGATAAAAGAACAAATGAAAAGGGAGGCTAATTTGCTAAATGAAATTCGGCTATCCCCCCTTACTATCTTGGCCGAAATTCCCTTCAAGAGAGTCCCTAGGCCGCCACACTCTTCCCCTAACTAATCCCTAAATTTTCTCTTTATCACCTTATTCGAATTAATAAAATTAATCCATCATTTATCCCCTTATCTAGCCGAATTTTAAAGACGATTAAACTCATCCCTTTAGTGCCTTGGTGCCGTCCACTGCTCGCCCACAGCAGCAAAATAAAACTCCTTTATTTGCTTCCCTTGCAGCTCGAACCTAGGCCTTGCACCCATGCTTGTGGCGTCACTTACTAAGGCCCTAAGTGGCGCCTCCAAGCCACTTAAACAAGCCTAATGTAGTGTCTTATTTCCCCTACTAATTTTCTTAAGGCCTTTTTGGTTTAGCTCCCTCTTTTAAATTAAAAATCAAATAATTTTTAAGGCATTTACTACACTTTAAAGTTTCTAAAATTCATGCCACACAATTCAGAACACATAGACATGCTTTCACACATACTTAAACAAAAAATGCATAGGCCATAATTCCCGGATATTACAGTTCTACCCCTTTAAAATAATTTCGACCTTGAAATTACCTGGCTAGAATAGGTGGGGGTATTGCTATCGCATTGCTTCTTATGGCTCCCAAGAAGCTTCCTCCGATCCATGGTTATGCCATAACACTTTAACCAGAGGGGCTGACTTCCTTCGAAGCACCTTTACATCTCATTCCAGAATCTGAATCGACTCTTCCTCATAAGACAGATCTGGTCTCGGCCCATCTCTTCAATCGGAACTATGTGAGATGGATCCGATTGGTATCGACGTAGAATGGAAACATGAAATATGTCGTGCATCTATTTCAATTCTGGAGGCAACTCCAATTGGTATGCCACCGGTCCAATTCGCTTTAACACCCGATAAGGTCCTATAAACCTTGGGCTTAGCTTCCCTTTTCGACCAAATCTCATCACCTTCTTCCAAGGCGACACTCTAAGAAACACTTGATCTCCCACATTAAATTCTATTTCCTTCTGTTTGAGATCTGTATACGACTTTTCCTGTCAGATGCCTCCTTCAACCGTGCCCAAATTACCTTAACCTTTTCCTTGGATTCTGCCACAATCTCTGGACCCAAAATCTGACGTTACCCTAATTCTGTCCAACACATAGGAGTGTGATACTTCCGTCCATACAACGCCTCGTACGGTGCCATTTTAATACTTTCCTGATAATTGTTGTTGTATGCAAACTCAGCTAAAGGCAAATATTCTTCCCAACTTCCTCTGAGTCTATCACATGACCCTCAAAGATATCCTCTAACACTTGGATTACTCGTTCAGATTGACCGTCCGATTGTGGATGGAAAGTCGTACTGAAGTCTAATCTGGTGCCTAAAGCATGATGTAGTGCTTTCCAAAATCGAGACGTAAACCTCATATCCCTATCCGAGATAATCGACACTGGCACTCCGTGCAACCTCACAATCTCCGCCACATACAACTTTGCTAACTTCTAGAGAGAATAGTCAACCCACACTGGAATGAAATGCGCGGATTTTGTCAGCTGATCCACTATCACCCATACCGAGTCCTTCTTAGTAGGTGTAAGGGGAAGCCCACTAACAAAGTCCATGGTAATTCTCGCCCACTTCCACTACGAAATCTGTATTGGCTGAAGTAACCCTGACGGAACTTGGTGTTCAGCCTTAACTTGCTGACATGTCAAGCACTTCCCTACAAATTCGGTAACTTCCCGCTTAAGACCAGGCCACCAAAACTGTTCCCTTAGATCTCTATACATCTTACTGCCTCTAAGATGCATAGCATAAGGACTACTATGCGATTCCTGAAGAATTCTCTGCCTTAACTCCTCGTTCTTCGGCATACAGACCTTACCCTTGAAACACAATACTCCTTTTCCATTAGTACCATAGTCCTTCAACTCCCCACTCTGCACTTGCTGAAACTTAGCACTTAGATCTTCATCTGCCAACTGACTCTCTTTCACCTCATTCAGCCATGTCGGCTTAACTTGCAACTCTGCTAACAGACTTCCATCGTCATAGAGGCTCAAATGTGCGAACATGGCCCTCAGATCCGACACTACCTTCCGACTTAGGGCATCTGCCACCACATTCGCCTTGCCCGAGTGATACTCTATGGAACAATCGTAGTCCTTCAATAATTTCACCCACCTTCTCTGTCTCAGGTTTAGCTCTTTCTGAGTCAACAGATACTTCAGGCTCTTGTGGTCTGTGTAAATCACTGACTTTTCTCCATATAAGTAGTGCCTCCACACTTTAAGAGCAAAGACGACTGCCTCCAATTCCAAGTCATGCATCGGGTAGTTAACCTCGTGTGGCCTTAGTTGTCAAGACGCATAAGCAACTACCTTCTTATCTTGCATAAGGACACCTCCCAATCCTGTATGGGAAGCATTACAGTACACTACAAAATCCTTCCCTGCCTCAGGCTGAATCAACACTGGAGCTTCAGTCAAGACTCTCTTAAGCTTCTCAAAGCTCTCCTATTGCTTATCAGTCCATATGAAAGGTACCTCCTTCTTCAACAGCTTGGTTAAGGGTGCTACGATCGACGAGAACCCCTCTACAAACCTTCTATAATAGCCTGCCAATCCCAAGAAGCTACGAATCTTAGCCACAGACTTAGGTGGCTTCCAATCTAGCACTGCCTCAATCTTCCTAGGATCCACCCTTATTCCTTCTGCAGACACCACATGTCCTAAAAACATAACCTCCTTAAGCCAAAATTCACACTTGCTGAATTTGACGTAGAGCTTCTTTTCCCTTGACACTTGCAACACAACTCGGAGGTGCTCATCATGTTCTTCCTCAGACTTCGAGTACACCAATATGTCGTCTATGAACACAACAATGAATCGGTCCAGATAGGGTTGGAAAACTTAGTTCATCATGTCCATGAATGCGGTTGGGGCGTTTGTCAATCTGAATGGCATTACCAAGAACTCATAATCCCGTACCTTGTTCGAAAAGTTGTCCTATGGATATCAGCCTCCTTCACCTTAAGCTGATGATATCCAGACCTTAGATCTATCTTTGAGAATACTGCGGCCCCTTTAAGCTGATCGAACAAGTCATCTATCCTTGGCAAAAGGTACTTGTTCTTGATGGTCAGCTTATTCAACTGACGATAATCTATGCACATGCGCATAGTTTCATCCTTCTTCTTCACAAATAAGACTAGTGCTCCCCATGGAGACACACTAGGTAGAATAAACCCATGGTCTAGCAGCTCTTAAATCTGAGCCTTGAGCTCAACCAACTCCTTTGGTGCCATTCTGTATTGGGCAATTGACATAGGAGCTGTACCCGGCAACACGTTAATTCCAAACTCCACCTCCCGGTCTAGGGGTATTCCTGGTAATTCCTCCGGAAAGACATCCACAAACTCCCTTACGGTTCTAACTCCACTAACTCCCCCTTCTTTCGCATCCAAAGTACTAACGAATGCCAAAAGCGCCTTACACCCTTTAGAACCATCTTATCGACTTTTAAATTTGAAACTACATTAGACAAGTAGTTTCTTCTTTCCCTATCATAACTATCACCTCATCCTCTGGGGTCCTTAACTCCATTCGTTTATCGCACAATCCAATACTGACCCGATGATCCACTAGCCAGTCCATGCCAAGTATAAGATCAAATTCTCCGAAGGATAATTCCATTAAGTCGGCGGAAAATACCATTCCCTGAATCTCTAAAGGTACACTCTGAAACATCTTATTCACCACTACAATTTGGCCTAATGGGCTTACTACAGTCATCTCCCTAACAAATAGTTCAGAGGCTATTCCTAGAGTTTCAACTACTCTACATGCAACATAAGAATGGGTCGAGCCCACATCAATCAAAGTAACATAAGGCTTGCCAAATATAAGGAACGTACCGGTTATGACATCCGGTACGTCTCCATCCTCCCTCTGACATATCGCATAAACTAAACCTGGCTACCTGCCTTCGTGTTACCAACACCTCGGCCCGGTGTTCCCCGTCCTCTACCAGTATTTTACCTCTGCCAGCCGAACCACGACCTCGTGGTGGCTGCTGTCCTCCTCTTCCACCCTGGTTAGAACCTTTGCTTACTAGTCGACCCCCTTCTGTTCTCATAGGACAGTCCTTAATCATGTGGTCCTTGGACCCACACTTAAAGCATCCCCCTGTCTTCTTCCAACACTCTCCTAGATGCATCTTTCCACATTGAGCACATGTTTGATACTGTCCTCCCGTAGCAGCCTGCTGCCCTCATGGCCCATCACTTCTAGGCCTCTTTTGAACTTCCCCTGATGACCCTGACGATCCAAAACCTCTCTTTTGCCTATTTCAGTCCGTATTCTGTCTCATCGAGTCCTTAATCCCTTCAACTACCTTAGCCTTCTCCACCAGCACGGCAAACTCCCGCTCTTACTGTGGATCAATTAGCAATCTTAGGTCATCCCTTAGTCCATCCTCAAATCGGACACATCGTTCATACTCCGTAGCCACTATTCCCCGAGCATACTGGCTCAACCTTAGAAATTTTGCCTCGTATTTCACTACGGACTTATTTCCTTAAACAAGCCTAAAAAATGCCTTCCTCTGCGCATCCACATAACTAGTTCCAATGTACTTCTTCTGATATGCTGCCTTAAAATATTCCCAAGTAAAATCATCAGCGGCAGCACCATCCCGAACTGTGAGCCACCATTGGTATGACTCATCACGGAGTAGCGACACTACCCCTTTCAGTTTCTCCTCGGCAGTCAGGTCCAAATCGTCCATAATTCGCTCTGTCGCCTCCAACCAATACTCAGCCATATTGGGTGCCACACCAGATATTCCACGGAAAAATTCAGCTCCATTAACTCGAAGTCGCTCAGGTACCGACTTCCGAGCTCCCATGCATCCATCTGCTCAGCCACCCTTTCCAGAACTCGCAGCATCGCCTGTGATACTACATCTTCCCCCGTCTGATCCTGATATTCCACATCAGCGGCTGGTGGTGGTGGCATCTCATTTTTGAACCCTTGTCCTGACCTAACGGGCTCTGACACAGTCATTCAGCCTCTACCACGGCCACGCACGTTACGACCACGTCCCCTAGAGTTCATGCTTTCGAATCGCGTTTATCTGATTAAAGAATTTTATGAATTAGTTTTATTCCACTGATTTATCACGAACAGTCTTATGTTCAATAGTTCTAGGGAGTAGTTCTTTCGAGTTCATACACACATAGTCTTAAATTCATTCACTCAATCATCTCATTCATAACTTGCGTTCATCACAGAAAAATGTTGTAGTTGTCATTGTTTGTTGTTTTCCACTACCTAGGGGTATTTCGTAATTTTATCCTATAGGGGTATTTTGGTAATTTTCCAAATTAGGGTATTTGAAAATGTTGCAGAATAGAGATTTTTGGTATTTTTACAAAATTGAATTACTTGGTAAGAAAATTTCAAGGGTAAAATGGTAATTTTATAAATTGAGGGTATTTTGGTCATTTGTACAGGTTAGGGGTAATTTGGTCAATTTGAAAATTAGGGGTATTTTGGTCATTTTTTAAAAAAAATGAGGGTACTTTTGGAATTTTAAAATCACGGTTTGTCTTTAGAATTTCACAAAACAAGGTGACGGGTCCCTTTCGGGTTTTAGTTATTGAGTTTAACTGCGATTGAGTCCTCTTGATTAGGGTGAACCGTCACTACGCACCATGTAGGATTCGAGCGGTGAGGAGGTGAGTCACTAGGACTGCTTAAATACCAAGCTCCCACTGAATCCAATCCTAGACATGCGCACGATGGTTGCCACACCTTAACTCGGCGACTTAGACACATGTTTGTTTGGGTTGACTTTAAGTTTTATGTAACTTGATGTTGGAGTAGGCTAATCCTAGGGTTTAATTCCTAATTTACTAATCTCCGTCCCTATAGATCCCACATACCATCACAAAAGAGTTAGGAGTACTTACCTAGTGGACCTCGGGCCGGAGACTCACATGCCATGCCAGAAAACCTGCTTATTTCTTAGAAAAATCCAATTCCAAAAGAAAGAAAACGTTTTGGGCCCAAAAAGCCCTCAAGGCTGAGTTTTGAACCGGGCTTTGATACCAAAATGAAACACCCCAAACCCAGCCCACAAGCCCTGATCGGATCTGGTATGCTTCTAGAAAAAAAAACCATTCAAAACTTATTTGGACTTTGCCAAAATTCTTGTGTGTTTTTAAAAAAAATAGTTGATTTGTGTTGATTAGGTGTCAAAACATTTAATATTTATATTTATAAAAAATTGACTTTAACTTTAAATTAATAATAATCGTATCATACTTAAATAATTAAAAGGCATGCATAATCTGTTTAATACTCATGGCCTTATTACATCAAACAAAACCCGAAACAATTCAAACTTAAATATTAAAAACCAATAAAAATAAAAATAATCTCTGAGCTAAGCATGGCTACCATTGAGCTCCTGCCGACCCGGTCCATTAATGTGTGTCACCTGAAAAATAATCCCACAACGGGGTGAGTCAAATAGACTCAGTGTGTAACAACCAACACAAGTCTCAAACAATTTAGGCATGTCAAATCATGCATAATAAACATATATAATCAATGATGCAAACCCGAACCCAAACCTAGATAACCATCCGTAACACATCAACCGTACCAACCATCACACCGTGGGGACTACTAGGTCGACCCTCCATCCGCTACATATCATCGAAGGCAGTCACTGCAGACGACATGCTCATCGCCCTTATAAATATTGTGGCATAGCCACCAGATAATATTTTGTGACATAAGTCACCACATTGATTCACGTGACATAAGTCACCACATTCGAGATATTGTGGTATAAAACCACGGATCACTTCCCTTTACATATCACCCATATGCCCCATGTCATACAAATCATGCAATAACATGTCATATTCCTTATTCACATTCTTATAGTTTCACATATATGCCATAACAGATCATATTATACTCATAGTAGGAGTAGGCAAACGTAACTGGGTACTTTGTACCTATTGCATGGTACTCTTAGCCACATCTTACATATTCTTATTATCACATTTATTAAAACATAACCATAAATCTATTAAGGCTTAGTGTGGGGTACACACCTAATTCACTTAGCGAATTCACAAAAATCCCGAAAATCCCGATCTAGCGTCCTAGATCCTTAGTTCCTATATTCGGCTAGCCCTAAACATGTTAGCAAAAGCCTATTCGGCTAAATAACCAAATCCCGAAGGATTAACGCAACCAACTTCTTACCTTGCTGCCGATTTGAGTACTCCTCAAATCCCGAAAACTTTGTAGTGTCTCTTTCTTGAAATCGGCTAGCACTAAATCACTTCATAAGTTAATTTTTGACTTCTAAATAAATAAGAAATAGGTCTAAAACACAAATATGGCCTTGGCCGAATACCCTCTGCACTCACCTTGTGGATCTAAATCCCGAAAATATCACTTGCCTTTGGTATCTGTCGAACTCCCTACAAGCACTATGTTAGATTCAATTCTAACATTTAATTTCAATAGATGGCCCTTGGCCGAACATACACATGACTTATCTTAGATCCTTAAAATCCCGAAGAAAGACCTCCCCTAGAAATCGGCTACACTAGAAATCCTTAAATTCTCCTTCAAAGATTCGGCCAAAGATAATTAATGGTATTAGAGTTTTGATTTCGGCTTTAAGGAAAAGGAATAATATTACAACAATCGAATCCTTACCCTTAGTGCTGTAGTCGATGGCACCTTTACCAAAAACCCACAGAGATATTCGGCTAGGACTACTTGTTGATCATTCAATTTCTGGCTTTTGGGGTTTTAATGAACCAATCGGCTATGGTCCAAAAAGAACCTGCTTTCAGCTTTTGGAAGATTGAGAGAAAAAGAAAGAGGAAGATTGATGATGGGAGTTCGGCTTCAATGGAAAAGTATGGGACTAGGAAGAATCGGCAATGGTGGTCTTTAGGAAGTTGAAAATTTCAGCTAGAACCAATAAAAGAAAAAGAAGAGAAAACTTTGGAGAGAAAAGAACAAGCGAAAAGGGAGGCTAATTTTCTAAATGAAATTCGGCTATCCCCCCTTACTATCTTGGCCAAAATTCCCTTCAAGAGAGTCCCTAGGCCGGCCACACTCTTCCCCTAACTAATCCCTAAATTTTCTCTTTATCACCTTATTCGAATTAATAAAATTAATCCATCATTTATCCCTTTATCTAGCCGAAGTTTAAAGAGGATTAAACTCATCCCTTTAGTGCCTTGGTGGCGCCCACTCTCGCTCACCCTATGATGAAAATAAAACTCCTTTATTTGCTTCCCTTGCAGCTCGAACCTAGGCCTTGCACCCATGCTTGTGGCGTCACTTACTAAGGCCCTAAGTGGCACTTCCAAGCCACTTAAACAAGCCCAATGTAGTGTCTTATTTCCCCTACTAATTTTCTTCAGGCCTTTTTGGTTTAGCTCCCTCTTTTAAATTAAAAATCGAATAATTTCTAAGGCATTTACTACACTTTAAAGTTTCCAAAATTCATGCTACACAATTCAGAACACATAGACATGGCTTCACACATACTTAAACAAAAAATGCATAGGCCATAATTCCCGGATATTACACCTTCCTTCTTTGTATCTTACCGATGTGGGATCCCTCCGTTAGCAGAGTTTAAATCCAACTCAAACTCTTCTTGTCCAATTCGCAAAATAAATACTCCTTTGCTCCTTAAGTGGCATCACTTTGCCACAACACCACACACTCCACTTGTCATTTTTCCCCACATTTTATTCTTAAAGCCTACCTACCAACTCCCAGGGTTATTTTTTCACCTAAAACCAAAATTTTTCCTATGGCCTAACTTTAACCCGGGACTTCATAGAAGCCCCCTAACCTTCCAAAATCACTCACCTAATAGGTCCAACTTGCCTTAGTACCATTCTCTTATTCTCAAAAATTTTAAACGCTACTACCCCAAGGCCTATTGGGCCCAATCCTACTAGGCCCAACTTTGGGATGTTACACACGGGCGTGTGATAGACCGTGTGAATTAAGTCAGTGTTGCCCATGGGTCAAGCACACGGGCGTGTCTTGTGGCCATGTGGAAAAGTTAGTATGTATGCCCTATTTTTCCATGGCCTAGACACACGGGTGCGTGTAATTTCATGTGAGGCACACGACCTACCTACACGGGCACGTGACCTTTGTAACTTTGAAAAATGTTAAGTTTCTGAAAAAAATTTATGTGCTCGGTTTAGTCCCGACCCTTTTCCACTGCATGTTTAAGGTCTCGTAGACCATTTAAAGGGGCAATATGTATATGATTTGATATGATATAATGATGTTATATCTTATGTTTTTGAAATGATCGTAAAAGTTCTGAAATGTTCGGTAACACTTTTTAACCCTATTCCGGCGACGGTTACGGGTTAGGGTTGTTACACTTTTGAAAGCTTACTTTGTGTATGTTTGCATTGTTTTATAGATTATCGAAGCTACTGAAAGCTCGGGGATTGTCGAGGATCATCACCACACTACCGAACTATATTTGGTACCCTATGAAAATGTACATATAAAAGTATGGCATGTGTCGAAACCATTTTAAAAGTTGATTTTAAAAACAGGGATCGACTTCAAAAAAACAAAAATGGGAGTCGCCACCAATTCCTTTTTACTTAGGTGTGATTGGATCACCTAAAAAATGTTTTATTTCAAAATACTGATTTTGGTCTAGGAAAAACAAGAAAAATGGGTTCAAGAGTCGGTTACATATGAGGAAGGATTAGCACCCTCATAACGCCCAAAAATTGGTACCTAATTGATAAAATCATGCCTGAATGTTGAAACTTTGAACATTTTTAGAAAGTGATCCTTTTATTAAAAAAAACTAGACTTACCTATCTCGAAGAAATAAAACACCATACCCAGTAAGTTAGGATATAGCATCTCATGACTTAGAAACTAGGCACTTCTTTAGTTTAGAAAATTCTTACTTCGAGATACAAAACATCATATCAAGTAAGTTAGGACACAACGTTTTGAATTCCCAAGAATAGGTTTTTATTATTTGAAATTTGAAGTTTTGGTTTTAAAGGAGAAGAGATATCTAATAACTTAAGTTCTATGAGAAAAATCGAAACCTAGTAAGTTAGGGCACAATTCTTCTCGAAGACCCCAAATATCAGATATCTCATTTTTTTATAAAAAATGCATCAAAAATGTATTTTATAAAACAATGGTATGAGTATGCAACCTACATATTTAATAACAATTTTACATAATTACAAGTTATTCTAATAATAAATGATAAAAGGATAATATAACATAAATATATAATGAACTATGCTAAACAATGACAAACAATCTAACGAATATAAATAAACATGTAACGTCATAATAATTGGAATTTTCACAAAATAATAAAATTAAATGAAAAAGGAATAATATATTTGAACATTGAATAAAGAAGAATGTGATGATTTTTAAAATGATTTAATATATGTATATATAATAACAAAATTAAAAGTAAAAAAATACTTATAATAAATATATATATATAATTTAATAATTTCATACGTATATAATATAAACAATGTAAATGATGTATAAATAGAAAAAGTATATAATGATTTTAAATACGAAAATATAAAATTACATATATATATATATATATATATATATATATATAAATAAAGTAAATAGAATATGTTATACAATATAAATAAATTTTAGTTAAAATAATATATGATATAATTTTATATGATATACAAAATTTTAAAATATAATATAATAAGTAATATATATAAATACTAAAATAATTTTGTAAACAAAATAAATAATTAAACTAAAATAAAATAGTAATAATATAATAATTAGAAATATATAATATAATAAATAATATGCTAATTTATATAATATAAGTAATAAATAATAATTATATATATATGAAATTAATACATATATAAACTATATATATAAATTTTATACCATACACAAATTAATATAAGTAATGAATATAATATTTTAATATAATAAAATAATAATATAAAAATAAATAAAGACAGAAGGATTAAATAGCTACTTAAAAAAATAAAAGGAGTTAAATCGAAAAGCATTTTATGCCGCAAGGTCTGAAATGGCAATTATACCAAGTTTTATAATGGCAATGTTTTATATTTAGCCTTTGAAGAAATCCGAGGGTTTAATTGAAATAAAACAAACTTTCAGGGTTAATTAAATAAAAAAATTAAAATGGATCAAATTAAAGCCAATAAAATTACAGAGGGATTGAAATCATTAATTCCCCTTTTTAATAAAACGCGGGGATCCTTGTCGGGTTAGCGGGTCGAAGCGCGGATCCTTACCCTAAACGACGTCGTTTTAGGCTTATTAAATTAAGCGAAAACGGCGTCGTTTTCAACATGTTATAAAGGTCAATTTTCTGACCAAAAATTCATTTGGCTTCCGTTCTAAAAAAAAATTCTAAATTCTCTCTCGATCCCTCTTCCCCTATGCTAGGGTTCGGTCTTTGGGACCAGGGAGTCCTCCATCCCACGCGCCATATGTAACATCCTGATAATTAGGGGTTATGCATTTCACTTAATTGAATGATGTTGCATGCTTAATTATTATTAAGTGTAATTTTGGAAGTTATTTGAGCTTCATTAATTAAGTGAATGCTTAGTGAAACTTTTAATTTCTATTAATTAAGAGAGAGCTAAGCAAGTTAGGCCTATAAGAATTAATGACAAGAGGTTTCTAGCATGAATTGAGCAATTGGCGGTGGTTAAGGTACATGGATGTGTGCTTGAGGTGTGAAGTTGAATCTCCTAGCTAGCATTAGGGAGGATTTTAATTTTTTGTTTTCTTCCCTATAAGTGTCGGCCAAGAAAGTTCTAGAGTGGATGAGCATTCATTCATTTTTGGCTATTTGACCATATGAAAAAGGAAGCTAGGAACTTATGGCATGGAATCATAAGTTGATGATAAGATGAGGGGGGAGAAAAGGCATGATATGGGGCAAGGTTTTGGGAGTGTGTTCATGGTCAATTGACCATGAACCTAGACGGCATGAAGGGCTAAAGGGAGTGGTTTAATGGTGAAGCAAAATTTGGATATGATGGGGAAGAAACAAGGAGGAAAAAGGGGGATGATGTTGGCTAGGTTGACCGAAAATTAGTGTAGCCATTAGGGTGCTAGTTGGCCAAAGATCCTAGCAAAATTGCCCATCTTTTCCCCTTCTCCAAAACCTTTTCCCTAAATCGAAACTATCATTGGCATTTGGTACAAGTTTACTTTGTTTTGGCATTGGTATTTTTGACCAAATAGGCACCTTTATTTCATTTTTTCCTCTCAAAATTTTATTTCTCTTTTGATGCCAAAATATTTTCACTTTTGAAGTCACTTCTTTTCTTTCTCTTTAGTGCCAATTTAGCTATCACAAAAACCTTCTCTTTCATTTTCTTTTTTCTTTCTTTTTCATTCTATTTCTCTTCTCTCTTTCCCTCTCATTCTTGAAACCACAAAGGATCAAGAACCACTTTCAATTGTTACCTCCTTGGCTGAATGTGCAAAGGTTCCTAAACACATTTCTTTTCTTTTGAGAAATCACCATCATCATATTCTTCTCCTCTTTCTCTTTTCTTCCTTCTCTCTTTCCTTCTCTTTTCATTCTCTTTCTTCTTTCCCTCAAAACCGAAACCATCATATTGAAACCACCATTTCTCTTCTCTTTTGTTAAGGCGAATTATCATATTCTTTTCTTCTTATTCAAAGCCGAATCTTGAAGGACTCAAAGTAAGATTTTATCAATTATTTTCATCATTCCTTTTTACTTTAGCAAACTTAAAATCATGATCTTTTATTTTCTCTCCTAGGCCGATTCATTTGAAAAGATTTTTTTCAAAGATCTTTGTTGAAGACAACCTTTAAGTGATCATTCGAAATCATCAAGGTAAGGTTATTAATTTAGATCATATCAATTTCTTTAGATGGATCACTAATCTACGTTATTTTTAAGGGCGATCTAAGATCATCAAGATAGGTAAGAAAAGAGCCGTACGGAGTGTTTGGAAGAGAGGAGGTATTCCTTTACCATCGAACTACAAACAAAGGGCTGTATCGGCGGTTAGAGACTTTCCACCGGGTTGTGGACCCTCTACTAACGAGGATCAGTTATTCAAGCAAGTCGTATAACCGAACCACTTTACGTTGGTGGAATATCGTGAGTTTTGATCCATCTAGTGGAAAAACCACAAATAATTGTCATTCGTGAATCAGGGTAAGGATTTAGATCCATCGTCAATAAGTGTAATATTGTTAACAAAAGTTTATACTAACCAAGTGTGTCAATCAATTAGGTGTTGACGAGCAAGAGGGTATTGTTCTCACTTGTCACTAGGTGTGTAACCTTACATTAAAAATCTCATAAGATTTACATATATTTAATTGTGACTATATAACTATGTGTATGATTGTGCTTTTGGATACCATTCGGTGGTATACAATATTGTGTATGTTTACCCCAATATTTTGTTTATTTTGCTATATGCATCAATATGAAATAAGCATGACTATATTATGATTTGTGGGGTAAATAACATGAAAATCGATTTGATATGTATGTGCATGGGCATATGGGTATATTTGATAAAGGAGGAAGTATTCTGGTGGTTTTACCACATTTATGGTGACTTCGGTCACATATGTGAATTTGGTGACTCTGGTGACTTCGGTCACATATTTGACTCCGGTGACTTCGGTCACGTATGTGAATCTGGTGACTTCGATCACGTATTTGAAATTTGGACTTGATCGGTGACTTGGTCACATCTGCTTTTGGTGGCTTTGCCACAATAAGGCGATATGCATGTTGATTGCATCAAGCGCCTTCGATGGTGTGTAGCGGATGGAGGGTCGATTTAGTAATCCCCGGTGTCTTTGGTTGATGCGGGTGTATAGCGGATGGAAATTTAGGTTGGTAGGGCTTACATTTCATTTCATGAACATAACCATGTAATATTGAATGATTATTATTTGTTCTGCTATGAAATGGGCCTTTGGGCTAAATATAAGCTAAATGGGCCTTTGGGCTAAATATAAGCTAAATGGGCCTTTGGGCTAAATATGAGTTAAATGGGCCCATGGCCATATGTGAATTTTTTTTGGCTTAAAAGCATTTGATAAAATGGGCTTTTTAGTGTATGTGTTATACATTGAGTTTATAACTCACCCATTTTTATGGGATAACTTTTCAGATGACTCGTAGTGCGATGGATCTAGGCAAAGAAGGATTTCGAGATGGCCGATTTCGTATCAAGTATTGTGGAGATTTCCCAACTTAAACTTATTAATTTAAATTTTATTACTTAGACTTTATTTTGGGTTTGCTATTTTGTAATAAGGCCACTATAAACTACTTTTAGATTTTGTGTTTGGATTTAAATTCTGCCATGAACAATTATCAATTAAATAACTAAATGGTTTTCGATAAGTAATTTAAAAAGGTTTTTGTCAGTAATATATATAAATATGTTTTAAGAAAATACAAATCTATTTTTCAACTAAGCCCAACTCGATCTTTAAGTTAATCCGTTTTACTTAAAATCATCAAGTTTTCTTGAACAAAACGATATTCCGCTAAAGTTTTACTCGAGGAACATACCAAATCCGGTTAGGCTTTTTGGGCCGGGTTTGGGGTGTTTCAGCTTGGTATCAGAGCCCAGTTTTAAACTCTCGGCCTTTGGCTTTGAAGCCCATAACGTTTTCAAAAGTTGACCCAAATGATTTTTTTTGAAAGTTTTCTTAAGTTAAAAGATTTTATAAGAGCATGGCACTCGAGTTCTCGGCCCAGATCCATCAGGTATGTACTTTATCGATATGTGATATGTATGATAGTTTAAACTTAAACTATACTTTAGAGACATGGACCCTAGGTGTATGTGTGCTACTACGGAAACCACTGAATATCTGTTTCATAAGACTTTCTTTTAATAAGAAGTGAAAAGACTCTAATACATAAGACTTTTCGTAAAAATAGATAAGATACGTAGTAGACATGAGCTCTAGGGGACGAGGTCATCGTGGACATGGAAGAGGAAGGATGACTGTTTCGGAACCAGTTCGATCTCGTCAAGGTTCCGAGAATGAAGCTCCGCCACCGATTGTTGGGGCAGACTTTCAAGAACAAAATGAAGGTGGTGACGCAGTATCACAAGCTGTGCTGCGAGTTTTGGAACGAGTAGCAGAAGCTAGTTCTGGAAATGGGTCTCGAAAGTCAGTAGCTGAGAGACTAAGATCGAATGGAGCTGAGGTTTTCAGAGGAGTATCTGGAGTAGCTCTAAATGTAGCTGAATATTGGTTAGAGGCAGTCGAGAGGATCATGGACGATATAGACTGCACTGATGAAGAGAAATTGAAAGGTGCTATTTCATTTCTTCGTGATGAAGCCTACCAGTGGTGGCTCACTATCAAAGAGAGTACCCCTGTGGATCGTCTGGATTGGGGGTATTTTAAAGTGAAATTCGAAGGAAAATATGTTGGAGCTAGCTACATCGACTCTCAGAGGAAGACATTTCTGAATCTAGTACAAGGAAACAAGTCGATAGCTGAATATGAAGCAAAATTTTTGCGACTTAGCCGTTATGCCAGAGGGATAGTGGCTACGTAATATAAACGGTGTATCAGATTTGAAGATGGACTTAGAGATGAATTGCGAGTGATGATTGCACCACATCGTGAAAGAGATTTTGCAATCTTAGTGGAAAAGGCAAGAATTGCCGAAGAGGCTAAACGGACTGAGAGACAGAATCGGGACAGAGGCCAGAGTAAGAATAAGAGAAGCTTTGGGTCCTCAGGGTCGTCTAGGAATTTTTAGAAGAAATCAAGAAATGAAGGATCGCGAGGTCAACAGACTACTTCGGGAGGACAAAATCGTACTTGTTCTCAATGTGGGAAAATGCACTCGGGAGAATGTTGGAAAAAGATCGGTGGATGTTTCAAGTGCGGTTCGAAGGATCATATGATAAAGGATTGCCCAATGAACTCGAAAAAGAACCGTCCAGCAAGTCAGGGTGCTAATCAGGCTGACAGAAGTGGACAGCAGCCGATAAGAGGCCGTGGTCCAAATGGAAGGGGTAATGGCTCTGGTAGAGGCCGTGGAACTTCAGGCAGAGGCAATGGTAGCTCTGAGGTGAGACAGCCAGGTTTGGTGTATGCAGTTCGTCGCAGAGAAGACAATGATGCACCTGATGTTATCACGATGCACGCTTCGATTTACAGGTTGCCCTTTATTGCTTTGATAGATATAGGGTCAACTCATTCCTATATCGCTAGTGAAGTATCTGGGACTTTGCATGTGACTTCTGAAACGGTACCTAGGAAGATGACTGTACTTAGTCCTTTAGGACAGACAGTAGTTGTAGACAAACTTTTTGAGGAAGTGCCTTTAGAAGTTCAAGGGATACAGTTTCCGACTGATTTAATGGAGTTGCCATTCGGAGAATTTGACCTTATCTTAGGCATGGACTGGCTTGTGAAGTACTGTGCAAATGTGGATTGTGCTGCTAAGCGGATGTCTTTAAGAACTTTTGATGACAAAGAAGTTGTAGTAATGGGCGAGAGACGAAACTACTTATCTAATGTAGTATCCGCTCTTAAGGCAGAAAAGATGGTTAGAAAGTGATGTGAAGCCTTCCTGATGTTGGTGAGTGCTTTGGAGTCTAAGGAAGCAACTGCTAATGAAGTCAGGACTGTGAATGAATTTGTAGATGTTTTTCCGGAAGAACTTCCAGGTTTGCCTCCGGATCGTGAGGTAGAATTCGGGATAGATTTATTGTTCGAAGCGCAGTTTCTATTGTTCCATATAGAATCGCACCGAAGGAGTTGGTTGAGCTTAAGGCTCGATTCGGGAGTTGCTTGATCGTGGATTCATCCGACCTAGTGTGTCTCCATGGGGAGCACCGGTCCTATTCGTGAAGAAGAAGGACGGATCGATGAGGATGTGTATAGACTATGGGAGTTGAATAAGTCGACCATCAAGAACAAGTATCCTTTGCCAAGGATCGACGACTTGTTCGATCAGCTTAAGGGAGCTGCGGTATTCTCAAAGATTGATCTAAGGTCGAGGTATCATCAGGTTAAAGTGAAAGAAGCGGATATCCATAAGACGGCTTTTCGAACTAGATATGGGCATTATGAATTTCTGGTAATGCCATTCAGATTGACGAACGCCCCAGCTGCGTTCATGGATATGATGAACCGAATTTTCCAGCCCTACTTGGATCAATTCGTCGTGGTATTCATAGACGACATCTTGGTGTATTCTAAGTCTGAAGTAGAACATGATGAGCATCTACGGATTGTGTTACGAGTTTTAAGGGAGAAGAAACTGTACGCCAAATTCAGTAAGTGTGAATTTTGGCTGAAAGAAGTTACATTTTTAGGTCATGTAGTATCTGCGGAAGGGATTAGGGTGGATCCTCGGAAGATTGAGGCTGTACTAGATTGGAAACCACCTAAGTCCGTAACTGAGGTTCGTAGTTTCTTGGGTTTAGCCGGATACTACAGAAGATTCGTTGAAGGATTTTCATCGATAGCTGCACCTTTAACGAAATTGTTGAGAAAGGAAGTACCTTTCGTGTGGGCTGATAAGCAGCAAGAGAGCTTTGAGAAGCTCAAGAAAGTTTTGACTGAAGCTCCGGTTTTGATCCAGCCTGAGGCAGGAAAGGATTTTGTCGTGTATTGTGATGCTTCTCACACGGGATTAGGATGTGTTCTGATGCAAGGCGAAAAGGTAGTTGCGTATGCATCTCGGCAGTTGAGACCGCACAAGGTTAATTACCCGACGCATGACTTAGAGTTGGCAGCTGTAGTCTTTGCTCTTAAGGTTTGGAGACATTACTTATACGGGGAGAAGTCAGTGATATATACGGACCACAAAAGTCTGAAATATCTACTGACTCAGAAAGAACTAAATTTGAGGCAGCGAAGGTGGATAGAGTTATTGAAAGACTACGACTGTTCCATCGAGTACCACCCGGGCAAGGCGAATGTGGTGGCAGATGCTCTAAGTCAAAAAGTGGTGTCAGATTTGATGGCAATGTTTGCACACCTTAGTCTTTACGATGATGGAAGCTTATTGGCAGAACTTCAGGTTAAGCCAACATGGTTAAGTCAAGTGAAAGAGAGGCAGTTAGTAGATGAAGATCTGAGTGAAAAGCTTCGACAGGTGCAGAGTGGGAAATTGGAAGATTTTGGTATTAACAGTGAAGGGGTATTGTGCTTCAAAGATAAAGTCTGTATGCCTAGGGATCAGGAGTTGAGGCAAAAGATACTTCAGGAATCGCATGGTAGCCCCTATGCTATGCATCCTGGAGGAAATAAGTTATATCGAGACTTGCGAGATCAGTTTTGGTGGCCTGGTCTTAAGCGAGAAGTTACGGAATTTGTAGGAAAGTGCTTGACGTGTCAGCAAGTCAAGGCTGAACATCAAGTACCATCGGGATTGCTTCAACCGATAAAGATTCTGCAGTGGAAGTGGGAGAGAATCACCATGGACTTTGTTAGTGGGCTTCCTCTTACGCCTACTAAGAAAGACTCTGTATGGGTGATAGTGGACCGATTGATGAAATCTGCACATTTTATCCCAGTTCGGATTGATTACTCTTTGCAGAAATTGGCGAAGTTATATGTGGCTGAGATTGTGAGATTGCATGGAGTGCCATTGTCGATAATTTCGAACAGAGATCCGAGGTTTACGTCGCGATTTTTGAAAGCATTGCATCAAGCTTTGGGCACCAGATTGGACTTCAGTACGGCATTTCATCCTCAGTCTGACGGTCAGTCTGAAAGAGTAATCCAAATCTTAGAAGATATATTAAGGGGATGTGTGATAGATTTCAAGGGAAGTTGGGAGGAATTCTTCTTGTTGGCGAATTTATGACAACAACAGTTTCAATCGAAGATCTGGATGGCACCATATGAAGTACTATATGGATGAAAGTGTCACACTCCTACGTGTTGGGATGTAATTAGGAGAACGTTAGATTTTGGGTCCGAGATAGTGGCTAAATCGAGAAGAAAAGGTTAAGGTAATCCGGGCTCGGTTAAAGGAAGCATCGGAGACAAAAAAAATCGCAGATTTAAAGCGGAAAGAAATAGAGTATGCGTTGGGAGACCAAGTTTTCCTAAAGGTTTCACCTTGGAAAAAGGTGATGAGATTTGGACTAAAAGGAAGCTAAGTCCCGTGTTCATTGGACCTTATCGATTATGAAGCGGGTCGGATCTGTGGCATATCAGTTAGATTTGCCTTCGGAACTGAAGCAAATGCATGATGTGTTTCATGTTTCAATGTTACGCCGTTATCGGTCGGATCCATCTCATGTAGTGCCAGTTGAGGAGGTGGAATTAAGATCAGATTTGTCATATGAAGAGGAGCCAATTCAAATTCTGGAGCGAGATGTAAAGGTTTTACGGAGAAAATCAGTTCCTCTCGTTAAGGTATTATGGCGTAATCATGGATCAGAAGAAGCTTCATGGAAACCGGAGGAAGCGATGCGACAGTAATACCCTCACTTATTCTAGCCAGGTAATTTCGAGGACGAAATTATTTTAAGGGGGTAGAACTGTAACATCCTGATAATTAGGGGTTATGCATTTCACTTAATTGAATGATGTTGCATGCTTAATTATTATTAAGTGTAATTTTGGAAGTTATTTGAGCTTCATTAATTAAGTGAATGTTTAGTGAAACTTTTAATTTCTATTAATTAAGAGAGCTAAGCAAGTTAGGCCTTAAGAATTAATGACAAGAGGTTTCTAGCATGAATTGAGCAATTGGCGGTGGTTAAGGTACATGGATGTGTGCTTGAGGTGTGAAGTTCGAATCTCTAGCTAGCATTAGGGAGGATTTTAATTTTTTGTTTTCTTCCCTATAAGTGTCGGCCAAGAAAGTTCTAGAGTGGATGAGCATTCATTCATTTTTGGCTATTTGACCATGTGAAAAGGAAGCTAGGAACTTATGGCATGGAATCATAAGTTGATGATAAGATGAGGGGAGAAAAGGCATGATATGGGGCAAGGTTTTGGGAGTGTGTTCATGGTCAATTGACCATGAACCTAGACAACATGAAGGGCTAAAGGGAGTGGTTTAATGGTGAAGTAAAATTTGGATATGATGGGGAAGAAACAAGGAGGAAAAAGGGGATGATGTTGGCTAGGTTGACCAAAATTAGTGTAGCCATTATGGTGCTAGTTGGCCAAAGATCCTAGCAAAATTGTCCATCTTTTCCCCTTCTCCAAAACCTTTTCCCTAAATCGAAACTATCATTGGCATTTGGTACAAGTTTACTTTGTTTTGGCATTGGTATTTTTGACCAAATA
This sequence comes from Gossypium rotundifolium, assembly GCA_025506655.1. Lineage (NCBI taxonomy): Eukaryota > Viridiplantae > Streptophyta > Magnoliopsida > Malvales > Malvaceae > Gossypium > Gossypium rotundifolium. The sequence continues at coordinate 152,156,157 of CP106722.1, forward strand.
GGTACCTTTATTTCATTTTTTCCTCTCAAAATTTTATTTCTCTTTTGATGCCAAAATATTTTCACTTTTGAAGTCACTTCTTTTCTTTCTCTTTAGTGCCGAATTTAGCTATCACAAAAAACCTTCTCTTTCATTTTCTTTTTTCTTTCTTTTTCATTCTATTTCTCTTCTCTCTTTCCCCTCTCATTGCCGAAACCACAAAGGATCAAGAACCACTTTCAATTGTTACCTCCTTGGCCGAATGTGCAAAGGTTCCTAAACACATTTCTTTTCTTTTGAGAAATCACCATCATCATATTCTTCTCCTCTTTCTCTTTTCTTCCTTCTCTCTTTCCTTCTCTTTTCATTCTCTTTCTTCTTTCCCTCAAAACCGAAACCATCATATTGAAACCACCATTTCTCTTCTCTTTTTGTTAAGGCCGAATTATCATATTCTTTTCTTCTTATTCAAAGCCGAATCTTGAAGGACTCAAAGTAAGATTTTATCAATTATTTTCATCATTCCTTTTTACTTTAGCAAACTTAAAATCATGATCTTTTATTTTCTCTCCTAGGCCGATTCATTTGAAAAGATTTTTTCAAAGATCTTTGTTGAAGACAACCTTTAAGTGATCATTCGAAATCATCAAGGTAAGGTTATTAATTTAGATCATATCAATTTCTTTAGATGGATCACTAATCTACATTATTTTTAAGGGCGATCTAAGATCATCAAGATAGGTAAGAAAAGAGTAATTTGAGTGTTTGGAAGAGATGAGGTATTCCTTTACCATCGAACTACAAACGAAGTCGTCAGATCGTGTTAGAGACTTTCCAGGGTTGTGGACCCTCGCTAACGAGGATCGGTTATTTGAAGTAGTGCGCATAACCGAACCACTTTACGTTGGTGGAATATCGTGGTTTTGATCCATCTAGTGGAAAAACCACAAATAATGTCATTCGTGAATCGAGGGTAAGGATTTAGATCCATCGTCAATAAGTGTAATATTGTTAACAAAAGTTTATACTAACCAAGTGTGTCAATCAATTAGGTGTTGACGAGCAAGAGGGTATTGTTCTCACTGTCACTAGGTGTGTAACCTTACATTAAAAATCTCATAAGATTTACATATATTTAATTGTGACTATATGACTATGTGTATGATTGTGCTTTTGGATACCATTCAGTGGTATACAATATTCAGGTATGTTTACCCCAATATTTTGTTTATTTTGCTATATGCATCAATATGAAATAAGCATGACTATATTATGATTTGTGGGGTAAATAACATGAAAATCTGATTTGATATGTATGTGCATGGGCATATGGGTATATTTGATAAATGAGGAAGTATTCTGGTGGTTTTACCACATTTTTGGTCACTTCGGTCACATATGTGAATTTGGTGACTTCGGTCACGTATATTTGACTCCGGTGACTTCGGTCACATATTTGACTCCGGTGACTTCGGTCACGTATGTGAATCTGGTGACTTCGGTCACGTATTTGAAATTTGGACTTCAGTTAGGTGACTTCGGTCACATCTGTTTTGGTGGCTTTGCCACAATAAGGGCGATGTGCATGTTGACTGCAAAGAATCGCCTTCGATGGTGTGTAGCGGATGGAGGGTCGATTTAGTAATCCCACGGTGTCTTTGGTTGATGCGGGGTGTGTAGCGGATGGAAATTTAGGTTGGTAGGGCTTGCATTTCATTTCATGAACATAACCATGTAATATTGAATGATTATTATTTGTTCTGCTATGAAATGGGCCTTTGGGCTAAATATAAGCTAAATGGGCCTTTGGGCTAAATATGAGTTAAATGGGCCCATGGCCATATGTGAATTTTTTTGGCTTAAAAGCATTTGATAAAATGGGCTTTTTAGTGTATGTGTTATACATTGAGTTTATAACTCACCCATTTTATGGGATAACTTTTGAGATGACTCGTAGTGCGATGGATCTAAGGCGTGAGGATTTTGAGGTGGCGATGCTCAGTATCAAGTATTGTGGAGATTTCCCAACTTAAACTTATTAATTTAAATTTTATTACTTAGACTTTATTTTGGGTTTGCTATTTTTGTAATAAGGCCACTATAAACTACTTTTAGATTTTGTGTTTGGATTTAAATTTCGCCATGAACAATTATCAATTAAATAACTAAATGGTTTTAGTTAAGTAATTTAAAAGGTTTTTGTCAAGAATATATATAAATATGTTTTAAGAAAATACAAATCTATTTTTCAACTAAGCCCAACAAGATCTTTATGTTAATCCGTTTTACTTAAAATCATCAAGTTTTCTTGAACAAAACGATATTCCGCTAAAGTTTTACTCGAGGAACATACCAAATCCGGTTAGGCTTTTTGGGCCGGGTTTGGGGTGTTTCACCCTACGCACCACCACTGACGGTGATTGGAGGTCCAAAACCTTAGTTTTCACGCAGGTAAACCCCTTTTCTCTTATATCTTTTTTACAGCATATTTACATGCGCAAATATATTGAAAATAAAAAATAAATAAAATAGAAACAAAAATATCACCTCTGCAAAAAAATTTGTATTTTTTTCTCTGAGTTTGTGTCCGCGTATATCTGTATTCTTGTGTATATCTTTTCTCTCCTCTTTTAGAAACTTACATGCAGTTTTATAACCCGAAAAGAAAAAAGAAAAAGGAAATATATATTTTCCTTATTTGTTTCTTTTTGGTTTTGCTGTGTCTTTCCTTTTCTATATAGGTCAAAGGCGAGGATCTCGGTGGCGAGACTATCCTGGCATTGATGGCGGCGTGACGGTCGGGCTCCTGCTGAGGTGGCGCCTAGGGTTTCAGAAACCCTAGGCCACTGCTAAGGCAGCGCCAAATCTTCTATTTTAATCTGCTCCCTACAACCTCAGGGATGCCAGACTAACGTCTTCGATCTTACTACATTGTCCTCTAGAGAACATAACCTGTAGAATAGGTATATGTTTATGTCTGATAATTAGGATGCTTTGATAGAAATGCATCAAATGCTCCTAATATGAATGCAAAAATGTTATGAAAAATGATTCCTATTCCAGGTGTCATTACTCATTTATCCGTCAAGGTTTCATCTTCATTCCTCAATCATATTCTACTCAAATAATTTGCCTCATGGTAATTCTGAGTCCTCTCCACTTGAACCCTGGGGCATGAAGTTGGTATCTCCCACTACAACTTCAGGGGAATAACATTTGGTTTCTTCCATCTTTCTGTTACCACTCAGAGGTACAGAACTTGTATCACTTTCAATCAATTTGATCTGCTACACCATTTCCTGGGTGTCATGACCAAATGTATGTGTCTAAAATTTTCATGAATGCAGGGTATCCCAACAATGATCTCCTTTTACACTTGGATTGACCTTGTTCATCATTTTTCGATGTAGTATTACTAACGAAATTGTCTTATCCAATAAGAATCTGAAGAGATAATCATTTATCAGTATTTCCAGCCCTTAGGCTTGGTGAGTTCTGAACAATAGCCATGTTTCATATTCCTCATATTATTTAGAAGATTCCAGAGTAATATGCGAAAATCCTTTTATGAAAGTGTTATTACTCCATAAATCGTTATTCCAATATAAAATGCTTAAAAGAGGTCACAAAAATGGACGAGAAAGAAATTAGTCAAGAGCATAGCTCAGAAAAACAAAAATTTAATCAAAGATAACCACGGCAATAAAAGAAAATTGATTTGCGTATATCTCAAAAAGGATAAAGCGATCAAAGATAAAAAATGGGTAAGATAGAAGCTAGGTGCCCTAGATATCGCAGTCTGAGCTTATCTGTTCAAACTTCTTGAGGATCATTTTAAGCTCAATATGTGTTTAGGGGATCCGGAGTACTTTGTCAATGCCCCAAGACGTAACATACTTTGTCATTGCTAATTCAGACATAGCAAGACTACCGTATGCCCTACTTTTTGGTCAAAATTTGAGTCGCCCTTTTCAGGTTTTCAACTCAAATCCCATTTGGTCTCAAAGCGCCCTTTGCGGGTTTTCGCCTTGGCCTCTCCTTTTTTTTTCGAGGCACCCTCTATAGGTTTTCACCTTGGTCTTTCTTTCAGGTAAAATACCTCTTGACTAAACCTGAATTTATCGGATTAGGCAAGTCTTCACCATCTGTCTCAGTCAATATCAATGCTCCTTTAGAGCATGCCCTACATAAGTCCTTCTCAGTTTGGCATATGTTTTTTTCTAAAATCGTTTTGTAGAAGAAAAATCTTTTTCAACATCAGGTTTCTTCGTAGAATTCCCTAAGACGAACTTCTTTAACATAAGCTCGCATCTTCTGGCCGTGGCAAATAGCTTTTAACCTTTCCTTCGATTAGGTTTAATTGATAAAAACGCTTCAAATCTATAAACCAATGTGTAAGATGTTGCCCCGGCAAAGGTCCTGGCCAACGTTCGATAATCATAGAGAGTAGTAATAGCTTCTTATGCCAATCTTTACAAGTCTTAGCCACCTTTCATTTTTTTTTGGCAACTTTTGTTGCACTGTGATATGCTGGTTGATCTTTGGACAAATTGTAAACTTTGACTTTGTACAGTTATTTAAACACGATCCTTTATGGCATTCTGCTAGCATCTGATCCCCCTTTTTTTTTGGAAATTTGATGACTATTGACTTTGTAACATTGACACATAAAACTACTTCCACCTTCTTAGTGAAGTAGACGACGACCATGACAGTGAATCGATGTCAACTAGTAGCCTTTGACAAGATTGGCCCCATAATGTCTGAAACACCCCAAATTCGGCCCACAAGCACTGACCGGATCTGGCATGCTTCTAAAGAAAATCCATTCAAATCATCTTTGGAAACTTTGCTAAAAACTTGTGTATTTTTGAAAAGACTTGATTTGGGTTGAGTTCGAAATTTAATTCCGTTTTGATTAGGTGTCAAAACATTTGATATTTATACTTAAGTAAATTTACTTTTAATTCTTTAATATGGCAATAATTATATTGTACTAAGTACTTTAATAGCATGCATAGATAGTTTAGTACTGATGGCCTTATTACATCAAATAAACCCGAAATAATTCAAAACTTGGAAATTTTTAAACTATTAAAACAAAATATAGTAATAGTCGAATTGAGCATGGCCACCACTGAGCTTCTCCCGACCCGGTCCATTACTGATCATCACCTGAAAAATAGCCCCACAAGGGGTGAGTCAAACAGACTCAATGTGTAACCACAACACTAAGTCACAATAGATATGGCATAACAAATCATACATATTCACATAACATTTAAAAATGATGCAATCCCGAACCCAAACCTAAATGCCATCCGCTACACATCACCCATACCAACCATCACACAGTGGGGACTACTAAGTCAACCTTCCATCCGCTACACACCATCGAAGGCAGTTGCTGCAGTCGACGTGCTCATTGCCCTTATGATTTCGTGGCATAGCGACCATATATAAATTCGTGACATAAGTCACCACATACTTATATTGTGACAAAAGTCACCACATTCTTATATTGTGACATAAGTCACCACATACTTATATTGGGGTATAAAACCACCAATTCACTTCCCCTTTACATATCACCCATATGCCCATGTCATACAATTATGCATTAACCATATCATATTCCTTATTCACATTCTTATAATTTCATGTATATGCCATAGAAAAACTTATCATACTCATAGTAGGAGTAGGAAAACGTACCTGAGTACTTTGTACCATTACATGGTAACTTAGCCATAATCTTACACTTTTATATTAGCACATTTAATAAATTAAAGCCGTAAATCTATCAAGATTTAGTGTGGGGTACTCACCTGATATACTTAGCAAATTTACTCCAAATCCCGAAAACTCGATCTACTGATTTAGATCTCAATTCCTACATTTGATCAATCACCTTGATGTTTAGCAAAAGTCTATTCGGCTATGTGATTAAATCTCGAAGGATCATTGTGACAAAAATCTTACCTTGCTTGCCGATTTGAGTACTTCTCAAATCCGAAATTTGTGATCTTGCCCCTAGCAATCGGCCAACACTAGGTTACCTAAATAATTAGTTTACGCTTTTGAATGAACAAGAAATAGATTGGACTACCAAATTTAGCTTTGGCGATTAAAATATTCACTTACCTTTGTGAATCTAAAATCTCAAAACTTGTCACTTGGCTTAAAAGATTTGAAATACATTAGATCTGAAATCCCGGATGATCTCCCTAGAAATCGGCTAATATGAAAGATCCCGAAATTTACCTTCCAAGTTTCGGCCATCAAGATTAGGAGAGATTAGATTTCGATTTCAACAATTAGGAGAAGAAATAAATAAAGTAGATTGATATAGGTGATATTCCTTACCAAGTTAATCAAATGTCTTTCCTTGAAGTGGAGAAATTCGGTTCCTAGAGGATAGGGGAGTATTCGGCTATGGCCACTAATATGTGAGATTTGGCTTTAACAAGGAAAAGAAAAGAGAGAGTGTGGGGTTTTGAGAGGAAGGTATTCGGCTAGACTTTGCTTGAGTTTTTTTTTGGCTTTTGAAAAGTTTGCAAAAAGGAAGAAGAGAAAGGTGAAGAAATCGGAAATGGTTCCTTGTGTTTTCCGGCTTTTAAAAAAAAAAAGAGAGAAGGAGAAGAGTGGCTAGAGAATTCGGCAGAGACTTCAAAGGAGAAAAGAATAATAGCCTTACTTTTCCTCCTCTTGCCGAAATTACACCAAGAGAGTCCCTTAGCCGGCCACCTCTTCCTCTCACTTATCAAACTCCTTAATTCACTCTTCCTTACCCCTTTTCCTACCTTAGCTGAAATTCCTAGGAGAATTAGACCTCATCTCAAACTCCTCTCATAGACTCCTTTTTTCCGTCCACCTCTCTTCTCCTTGTAGCAAAATAAAAATTCTTTTATTTGCTTCCCTAGCGACTCGAACCTTGGCCCATTTACCCTGCTAGTGGCGTCATTCCCAGAGGTTTTAAGTGGTGTCTCCGGGCCACTTTTCCAAGCCCAATTAGATGTCATATTTCCCTTATTTATTTTCTTAAGGCCTTATCAAGCTTAGCTCCCCTTTTAAATTTAAAATCCAATAATTTCTAAAGTATTTAATTACACACTAGGGTTCACAAAATCCATAATGCACATTCACAACACCCATAAGCATGCTATTTCATATAATTTAGCAATAGTGCATAAGCCCTAATCTAGGATATTACAGTTTTACCCCCTTAAAATAATTTTGTCATCAAAATTACCTAGCTAGAATAGGTGGGGTATTACTGTCATATTGCTTCTTCCGGCTCCTACGAGGCTTCCTCTGATCCAAGATTTTGCCATAACACCTTGACCAAAGGGACTGATTTCCTTCGTAGCACTTTCACATCTCATTCCAGAATCTGAATCGGCTCTTCCTCATAGGACAAGTCTGGCCTTAGCTCCACCTCTTCAACCAGAACTACGTGAGATGGATCTGATCGGTATCGACGTATCATGGAAACATGGAATACGTCGTGCATCTGCTTTAATTCCGGAGGCAACTCTAACTGATATGCCACTGGTCCAATTCGCTTCAAAACCTTATAAGGTCCTATAAACCTTAGACTTAACTTCCCTTTCCGACCAAATCTCATTACCTTTTTCCAAGGCGAAACCTTAAGAAACACTTGATCTCCCACATCAAATTCTATTTCCTTCCGTTTGAGATCTGTGTACGACTTCTGTCTATCAGATGCTTCCTTCAATCGAGCCCAGATTACACTAACCTTCTCTTCGGACTCTGCCACAATTTCTGGACCCAAAATCTGACGTTCTCCTAATTTCGTCCAACATGTAGGAGTTCGACACTTTCGACCATACAGTGCTTCATACGGTGCCATCCGAATACTGGCCTGATAGCTGTTGTTGTAGGCAAATTCCGCTAAAGGCAAATATTCCTCCCAACTTCCTCTGAAATCCATCACACAGCCCCTCAACATATCCTTTAACACTTGGATTACCCGTTCAGACTGTCCGTTCGACCGTGGATGAAAAGCGTAGTAAAATCCAACTTAATGCCTAAAGCCTTATGCAATGCTTTCTAGAACCGAGAAGTAAACCTTGGGTCCCTATCTGAGATAATCAACACCGGCACTCCATGCAACCTTATGACTTTCGCCACATACAACTTTGCCAACTTCTGCAAAGAATAATCAACTCTCTCCGGAATAAAGTGCGCGGACTTGGTCAAACGGTCCACTATTACCCATACCGAGTCCTTCTTAGTAGGCGTAAGGGGAAGCCCACTAACGAAGTCCATGGTAATTCTCTCCCACATCCATTGCGGAATCATGATTGGCTGAAGCAATCCTAACGGAACTTGGTGTTCAGTCTTAACTTGCTGACACGTCAGACACTTGCCAACGTATTCAGTCACTTCCCGTTTAAGATTAGGCCACCAAAATTGTTCCCTTAAGTCTCTGTACATCTTACTACCTCCGGGATACATAGCATAAGGGCTACTATACAATTCCCGAAGAATTCTTTGCCCAAGTTCCATATCCTTTGGCATACAGACCTTACCCTTGAAGCACAATACTCCTTCGTCATTAACACCATAACCTTCCAACTCTCCATTACGCACTTGTCGCAACTTAACACTTAGATCTTCATCCACCACCGTCCTTCTTTTACTTCATTCACCACGTCATTGACTTGCAACTCGCTAGCAAACTTCCATCGTCATAGAGACTTAGATGTGCGAACATCGCCCTCAAATCTGTCACCACCTTCCGACTTAGGGCATCTGCCACTACATTTGCTTTGCCTGGGTGATACTCTATCGAACAATCATAGTCATTCAATAATTCCACCCACCTTCGCTGTCTCAGATTCAACTCCTTCTGAGTCAGCAGATACTTAAGGCTTTTGTGGTCTGTGTAGATCACTGACTTTTCTCCATAAAGATAATGCCTCCACACCTTAAGGGCAAAGACTACTGCCGCCAATTCCAAGTCGTGCGTCGGGTAGTTAACCTCATGTGGCCTTAGTTGCCGAGACGCGTAAACGACTACTTTTCCATCTTGCATAAGGACACCTCCAAATCCTATATGGGAAGCATCACAATACACTACAAAATCCTTCCCCGCCTCCGGCTGAATCAAAACTGGAGCTTCAGTCAAGACCTTCTTAAGCTTTTCAAAGTTCTCCGTTGCTTATCAGTCTATATGAAAGGTACTTCCTTTCTCAACAACTTTGTCAAAGGCGCGGCTATTGATGAGAACCCTTCTACAAACTGTCTATAATAGCCTGCCAATCCTAAGAAACTCCGAACTTCCATCACTGACTTAAGAGCTTTCCAATCCAAAACTGCCTCAATCTTTCGAGGATCCACCCTTATTCCTTCAGCGGATACTACATGTCCTAAAAATGTAACCTCCTTAAGCCAAAATTCACACTTGTTGAATTTGACGTAAAGCTTCTTCTCCCTCAACACTTGCAACACAACTCAAAGGTGCTCATCATGTTCTTTTTCTGACTTTGAATATACCAAGATATCATCTATGAACACGACAACAAACCGATCCAGATAGGGTTAGAAAACCCGGTTCATCATGTCCATAAATGCGGCTAGGGTATTTGTCAAACCGAATGGCATTACTAAAAACTCATAATGCCCGTATCTCATTCGAAAAGCCGTCTTATGGATATCAGCCTCCTTCACCTTAAGCTGATGATATCTAAACCTTAGATCGATCTTCGAGAATACTGCAACCCCCTTAAGCTGATCGAACAAGTCATCTATCCTTGGCAATGGATACTTGTTCTTGATGGTCAGCTTATTCAACTGACAATAATCTATGCACATGCATAGTTCCGTCCTTTTTCTTCACAAATAAGACCGGTGCTCCCTATGGAGACACACTGGGTCGGATAAACCCACGGTCAAGCAATTCCTAAATTTAAGCCTTAAGCTCAACCAACTCCTTTGGTGCCATTCTGTACGGGGCAATGGACATAGGAGCTGTACCCGACAGCAAGTCAATTCCAAACTCTACCTCCCTGTCTAGGGGTATTCCGGGTAATTCTTCCGGAAAGACATCCTCATATTCCCTTACAATTCTTACTTCACTAACTCCCCCTTCTTTTGTATCCAAAGCACTAATGAAGGCCATAAATGCCTTACACCCTTAGAACCATCTTATCACCTTTAAAGCGAAACTACGTTAGAAAAGTAGTTTCGTCTTTCTCCTATCATAACTATCACTTCATCCTCTAGGGTCCTTAACTCCATTCGCTTGGCTGCACAATCCAACACAGCCCGATGCTCCACTAGCCAATCCATTCCAAGTATGAGATCGAATTCTCCAAAAGGTAATTCCATTAAATCGGCTGGAAATACCGCTCCTTGAAGTTCCAAAGGTACTCTCCGAAACATCTTATTCACCACTACAGTTTGACCTAGTGGGCTTATTACGGTCATTTCCCTACTAGAAAATTCAGAGGCTATTTCTAGAGTTTCAACTATTCTACATGCAACATAAGAATGGGTCGAGCCCACATCGATCAAAGCAAAATAAGGCTTGCCATAAATAAGGAACGTACAGGTTATGACGTCCGGTGCATCACCATCCTCTCTACGGTGAACTGTATACACCAAGCTTGGCTGTCTTGCCTCTGTATTACCACCACCTCGGCCCGGTGTTCCACGTCCTCTTCCGACACCATTTCCTCTATTATTCAAACCACGACCCCACTGAGGCTGCTGTCCCCCTCTACTAGCCTGATTAACATTCTGAGCTACCGGTCGATTCCCTTCTGGTCTCATTGGATAGTCCTTAATCATATGGTCCTTTGACCCACACTTGAAGCATCCCCCTGTCTTCTTCCAACATTCGCCTAAGTGCTTTTTCCCACATTGATCACAAGTAAGGTATTGCCCTCTAGTGGCAGCTTGCTGACCGCGCGGCCCTTCAAACCTAGGCCTCTTTTGCTCATTCCTAGATGGCCTTGACAATCCAAATCCTCTCTTCTGCCTATTTCAATCGGAGTTCTGCCTTACGGACTCCTTGATTCCCTCGGCCACTTTAGCCTTTTCCACCAACACAGTAAATTCTCGCTCCTGTTGCGAGGCTATTAATAATCTTAGGTCATCTCTTAGTCCGTCTTCAAACCGAACACATCGCTCATGCTCAGTCGATACTATGCCTCGAGCATAACGGCTCAAATTTTAGGAATTGAAACAGTACTACCTACGGACTTGTTTCCTTGAACCGACCCTAAAAAGCCTTTCTCTGGGCATCAATATAATGAGTGCCAACATACTTCTTCTGGTATGCTGCTTTAGCATACTCTCACGTGAGTTCCTCAGCTGTAGCACCATCCCGCACCGTGAGCCACCATTGATATGACTCATCGCGAGAAGCGACACCAGTCCTTTCAACTTTTCCTCGTCAATTAAGTCGAGCTCATCCATAATTCACTCAGTCGCCTCCAACCAATACTCAGCGATATTGGGTGCTACACCTGATACACCACGGAACAATTTAGCTCCGTTGGCTCGGAGTCGCTCAGGTACTGACTTTTGAGCTCCCATGCCTCCACCTGCTCCTGCTACCCTTTCCAGGACCCACAGCATCGCTTGTGACACTGCGTCATCCCCCGTCTGGTCCTGATATTCCATATCAACGGCTGGGGGTGGTGGTGGTGGCATTTCATTTTCAGATCCTTGACCCGATCTAATGGGTTCAGACACAGTCATTCGGCCTCTACCATAGCCTCGCACGCTACGCCACGTCCCCTTGTATTCATACTTGCGTTTATCTGGTTAAAGAGTTTTATACATTAGTTTGGTTCCACTGATTTATCACGAATAGTTTTATGTTTAATAGTTTTAAGAAGTTGTTCTTTCGATTCATACACATACAATCTCACATCATTCATTTAGTCACACACATGAACTTGCGTTCATTACAGAGAAATGTTGTAATTGTTGTTGTTTGTTGTTCTCCACTACCCAGGGGTATTTTCGTAATTTTATCCTATAGGGTATTTTGGTAATTTTCAAATTAGACTATTTGAAAATGTCACAAAATAGAGGTTGTTGATATTTTACAAAATTAAAATACTTGTTGGAAAAATTTCAAGGGTAAAATGGTAATTTATACACTAGGGTATTTTTGTAATTTTACAAGTCGTAGGTCATTTCGGTAATTTTTGCAAAGATATGGTTCTGGTGACCTTCAAAACAAGGGCATTTTGAAGATTTCAATTTGAGGGCACTTCGTTGATTTTTCCTTCTTGAGGTATTTTGGTCATTTTATAAGTCGGGGTAATTTAAGTAAATTTTTTCAAATCGTGGTGTCTTTGATATTTTGTGAAGTTTTGGATATTTTGCAAAACCAAAATTGTTATTGAAATCGGGGTAGTATGGTAATTTTGGAAAATCAAGGGCATTTTAGTAATTTTTACCACTAAGGGTATTTAGGTAATTTGTAAATTAAAAATTCTAAGAAAGTTTTTCCAAAATAATAATTTTCATAATTTCAAAAGGGTAGTTTGTTGACTTTTTAAAACTAGGGTTTCCATAAAAATGTGTCTAGTCCCTTTCGGGTTTTAATTATTGGGTTTAGCCCGTGGCTAAGTCCTCTTGGTTAGGGTGAACCGAAGCTACGCACCAGGTAGGATTCAAGTGGAGAGGAGGTGAGTCACGCGGACTGCTTAAATACCAAGCTTCCACCGAAACCAATCCTAGACATGCGCATAATGGTTGCCACACCCTAACTCGACGACTTATACACAGGTTTGTTTAATTGTGCCTTAAAGTTTTATGTAATTGTTGGGGTAAACTAGTCCTAGGATTTAATTCCTAATCCACTAGTCTACGTCCCTATATATCCCTACATACAAATCACAAAGAGGTTAGGAGTACTTACGGTGGACTTGGTCTGAGTCTCATGTGCCATGCCGTAAAGCCTGTTTATTTCTTAGAAAAGTCTATTTTCAAAAGACAGAAAATATTTTGGGCCCTAAAAGCCCCCAAGGTTGAGTTTTGAACCGGGCTCTGATACCAAACTGAAACACCCCAAACTCGGCCCACAAGCCCTGACCGGATCTGGCATGCTTCTAAAGAAAATCCATTCAAATCATGTTTGGAAACTTTGCTAAAAACTTGTGTATATTTGAAAAGACTTGATTTGGGTTGAGTTCAAAATTTAATTCCATTTTGATTAGGTGTCAAAACATTTGATATTTATACTTAAGAAAATTTACTTTTAATTCTTTAATATGGCAATAATTATATCGTACTAAGTAATTTAATAGCATGCATAGACAGTTTAGTACTGATGGCCTTATTACATCAAATAAACCCGAAATAATTCAAAACTTGGAAATTTTAAACTATTAAAACAAAATATAATAATCGTCGAATTGAGCATGGCCACCACCGAGCTTCTCCAACCCGGTCCATTCTTGATCATCACCAAAAATAGTCCCACAAGGGTGAGTCAACAGACTCAATGTGTAACCACAACACTAAGTCACAATAGATATGGCATAACAAATCATACATATTCACATAACATTTAAAAATGATGCAATCCCGAACCCAAACCTAAATGCCATTCGCTACACATCACCCGTACTAACCATCACACCGTGGGGACTACTAAGTCAACCCTCCATCCACTACATACCATCGAAGGCAGTCGCTGCAGTCGACGTGCTCATCGCCCTTATGATTTCGTGGCATAGCCACCATATATAAATTCGTGACATAAGTCACCACATACTTATATTGTGACAAAAGTCACCACATTCTTATATTGTGACATAAGTCACCACATACTTATATTGTGACATAAGTCACCACATACTTATATTGGGGTATAAAACCACCAATTCACCCATATGCCCATATGCCCATGTCATACAATTATGCATTAACCATATCATATTCCTTATTCACATTCTTATAATTTCATGTATATGCCGTAGCAAAACTTATCATACTCATAGTAGGAGTAGGAAAACGTACCTGAGTACTTTGTACCATTACATGGTAACTTAGCAATAATCTTACACTTTTATCTTAGCACATTTAATAAATTAAAGCCGTAAATCTATCAAGATTTAGTGTGGGGTACTCACCTGATATACTTAGCAAATTTACTCCAAATCCCGAAAACTCGATCTACTGATTTAGATCTCAATTCCTACATTTGATCAATCACCTTGATGTTTAGCAAAAGTCTATTCAGCTATGTGATTAAATCCCAAAGGATCATTGCGAAAAAAATCTTACCTTGCTTGCTGATTTGAGTACTTCTCAAATCCCGAAATTTATGATCTTGCCCTCTAGCAATCGGCCAACACTAGGTTACCTAAATAATTAGTTTTCGACTTTTGAATGAACAAGAAATAGATTGGACTACCAAATTTAGCTTTGGCCGATTAAAATATTCACTTACCTTTGTGAATCTAAAATCCCAAAAACTTGTCACTTGGCTTAAGAAGATGCCGAAATACCTTATATCTGAAATCCTGGATGATCTCCCTAGAAATCGGCTAATATGGAAGATCCCAAAATTTACCTTCCAAGTTTGACCATCAAGATTAGGAGAGATTAGATTTCGATTTCAACAATTAGGAGAAGAAATAAAGAAAGTAGATTGATATAGGTGATATTCCTTACCAATTTAATCAAATGTCTTTCCTTGAAGTGGAGAAATTCGGTTCCTAGAGGATAGGGGAGTATTCGTCTATGGCCAGTAATATGTGAGATTCAGCCTTAACAAGGAAAAGAAAAGAGAGAGTGTGGGGTTTTGAGAGGAGGGTATTCGGCTAGACTTTGCTTGAGTTTTTTTGGCTTTTGAAAAGTTTGCAAAAAGGAAGAAGAGAAAGGTGAAGAAATCGGCAATGGTTACTTGTGTTTTCCAGCTTTTAAAAAAAAAATAAAGAGAGAAGGAGAAGAGTGGCCAGAGAATTCAGCAGAGACTTCAAAGGAGAAACGAATAATAGCCTTACTTTTCCTCCTCTTGCCGAAATTACACCAAGAGAGTCCCTTGGCCGGCCACCTCTTCCTCTCACTTATCAAATTCCTTAATTCACTCTTCCTTACCCCTTTTCCTACCTTAGTCGAAATTCCTAGGAGAATTAGACCTCATCTCAAACTCCTCTCATAGACTCCTTTTTGCCGTCCACCTCTCTTCTCCTTGTAGCAAAATAAAAATTCTTTTATTTGCTTCCCTAGCGACTCAAACCTTGGCCCATTTACCCTGCTAGTGGCGTCATTCCCAAAGGTTTTAAGTGGTGTCTCCGGGCCACTTTCCAAGCCCAATTATATGTCATATTTCCCTTATTTATTTTCTTAAGGCCTTATCAAGCTTAGCTCCCCTTTTAAATTTAAAATCCAATAATTTCTAAAGTATTTAATTACACACTAGGGTTCACAAAATTCATAATGCACATTCACAACACGCATAAGCATGCTATTTCATATAACTTAGCAATAGTGCATAAGCCCTAATCTGGGATATTACAATGTCCATGCCCGACATATAGAAAACTCTATGAAGAAAATAGAATAGTCACATTGTAACACCCCAAACCCGGCCTATTTGCTAAGATCGAATTTGAAATGCCACTGCGGAAAACGTTTGAAAAACTTTTGACTTAGAGTTAAAAACATAAAATTTTGTTGTCTTTACTAAAACATTGTGTAATTAAAATTTCAAGTAAAATTAAGTTGTTACAAATTTAAACATTTTCAAATAGCAATATATTCAACAAACCAACTTAAAACAAATGGCCCTTATTACAACCAATACTTAAAACAAAATACTCAATATTAAAATGCTTAAAATAATTAAAATATCTTCTTCTGCATGGGCCACCTTGTATCCACTCCAAACCCGGTCCAACGCTTACGCATCACCTGAAATAGTTGAGAAAAATTGGGTGAGTCCACAGACTCAGTGCATAATTATCACACATGCCTCCACATATGGGCTTGGCCCAAATCCACACAGTTCACATACATAAATATGCAAAATGACGCCCAACCCAACCTAATTCCATCCATTACACCAACCCCGGCACATCTGCCGTCCAAGGCCGTGGCTAATCCACCGATCAAATAGTGATCCTTATATCTTACCTTGGCAGACTTGCTGCTCAAGGCCGTGGCTAAGCCACCGATCAAATAGTGATCCCAACATTAATTCGTCTACGGTGATGCACACAGCCATCAACCGCCGAGATGGGCACCTAGCCAACACCTCCCTTGATGTAGCACACAGCTGATCATCAAGCGCTAATGTAGCACGAGGCTAACATTAGACCATGTACATAAATATGTACACCCGTCCTTCCTTGATCAAATCCAATCCCCATGCATATATGTTAATGTATCATGCCAAATCAACATATAGAATGAACATACATCACATGCTCATTATCATATTACACAGACACCATAAATAATTTAATATCACATATTACTGACCTGTTAACCGATTACCCCAATCATGGGTTTTCACCACTTTAGCCTTTGTTGTCGGCTATCACACATCATACAAGAATATATATATATCAATACACAAAATAGGAGAAATAGTGCGATAACTACGCACCTGCTAAGGCACAAACGATCAAATCCCGAAAATGTCACTTGATTAAGAACTCTGCCGAAATCCCTAAATGGAATCATATTAGTTTCGGCCTCTATACCAAAAACATTAGAAAGTGGCCTACGCCCTCAAGAAAACGACATAAAAAAAAGAAAGGAAAAACGGCCATAAACACTTACCTATCTTCCAAAACCGATTGAAGAAAACCCAAAAATGAATGCCTACCCTTTGAATATTCGGCCAACAAAAATAATACTAACAAGGAAGTAGAAGATTCGGCTATGGTTTTGAATGAAGATAACAAAAGATATTATGGAGAAAAAGAAATAGAGTATGTGAGTAGCAAAGAAAATGAGAATGAGAGGGAGAGGATTCGATTTTAGAAATAATGGAAGAAAAGAAAAGAAAAGAGGATTTGGGAAGAAAGAGGTTCGGTCAAGAAGAAAATAAAAAGGAAAAAGTGATGTTGAGCAAATACCAAAAGTAAGAAAAGAGGAAGAGAGATGGGAGAAAAGAGCAAAAAGTGCAAAAGATGTTTTCGGTTTCAAAGGAAAAGATGAGAGAAAGAAAATATAAATTTTGGTTCAAACAAAATGAAGGCTAACCAAAAGCAAAACTTGCACAAAATGTACAATACTCATTCGGCCAAACAAAGGATTTTTGGAGAGGGAAAACAAAACTGCAAAAGATGTTCAAAAGGAGAATTGGCCAACTATTCCCCTCCCAAGCTACCTAACAAAATTCGGCCACCCCCCTAGACACCCATGCCGTCCACATACATCCACTAAAGGCATAAGAATTGTTTCCAAAACATTTTCCACAAACCAAGCCTTTTGTCCCCTCAATATACCATAACTTTAAGATATCCTTCCATAACCTTAAGAATCTTATCCCATAACTTAAGTTTTCCTTAAACAAAAATTCAACTTACCAAAAATTATTAGTCCACCTATCATAATTATGTTTGACCGGCCATCAATGCTAATACACAAAAATAAACCTTCAAAATGCTAAACATACCACTCGAACCTCTAACCTCAAGCTACCTTTCAAGCTCCTTAACCAACTTGCCACTTACTCCTCTTGTGCTATAAATGAACACTTAAATTAACTTAAGTGCTAAGCTCACCTAATCCACTTCATTAAATAAGCCATACTAAAATTTATTCTAACTTCCTAATTAAAATCTAGCCTTCACAAGACTATGCTAACACACAAAATTCCTACCCGAGCCAACACAAGATAATAAAATAATACTCAAAAATTTTTTTTCCTAACGCCCAAGGCCCAATCCTACTAGGCCTAATTTTAGGATATTACAATTCTACCCTCCTTAAAGAAATTTCGTCCTCGAAATTTCCAACTAACTAACAGTCGTACAATCCTACTCATCACACTACGCTTATGTCACAAGACTCGATCTTAATAAAACTAACATACTTTCTATGAGCACAATCCCAAAGTTCACACTCAAGGTTCTAGATACTTCACTAGCAACACAAATCTGAACTAGCTCTATAACAAACAAGACAATAAAGGGTATTCCGGACATAAAACTTACCCGTTGTCACATCCGCACATCACTATCCTCCTCCGATGAACTCGCATACACGGACACAGGCCGTCTTGCCTCGGTGTTACCATTACCTTGGCACGATGCTCCACGACCTCTACCGAACCATTTCCTCCATGGTTTGGACCATGACCCTCATCGCTATTCGACCACCTCTACCCAAATTGTTCAAAACCTTGGCCTCTCGTCTGAGCCCTTCTCGGATCCCGGGACGATCTTTAATCAAATGAGACTTGGATTTACACCTAAAACACTCCGGTCCCGATTCCAAAGACTCGCCAACATGATACCTTCCACACCGAGCACACGAGCGGTCCCGATTTCCAATAGTTGGCATAGAAACACGAGCAGAATTCTCGATCCTTGGTCTTTTCTGAAGACTTCCAGATGATTCTGACGGTCCAAAACTCTTCTTATCTCGGTTCTTTCATTCATCCAAATCGACAAGGAATCCAGAGAGAAAAGAAATCCTGAAATTGGGCCTAGTAGGATTGGGCCTTGGGCGTTAGGAAAAAAAATTTTGAGTATTATTTTATTATCTTGTGTTGGCTCGGGTAGGAATTTTGTGTGTTAGCATAGTCTTGTGAAGGCTAGATTTTAATTAGGAAGTTAGAATAAATTTTAGTATGGCTTATTTAATGAAGTGGATTAGGTGAGCTTAGCACTTAAGTTAATTTAAGTGTTCATTTATAGCACAAGAGGAGTAAGTGGCAAGTTGGTTAAGGAGCTTGAAAGGTAGCTTGAGGTTAGAGGTTCGAGTGGTATGTTTAGCATTTTGAAGGTTTATTTTTGTGTATTAGCCGGTCAAACATAATTATGATAGGTGGACTAATAATTTTTGGTAAGTTGAATTTTTGTTTAAGGAAAACTTAAGTTATGGGATAAGATTCTTAAGGTTATGGAAGGATATCTTAAAGTTATGGTATATTGAGGGGACAAAAGGCTTGGTTTGTGGAAAATGTTTTGGAAACAATTCTTATGCCTTTAGTGGATGTATGTGGACGGCATGGGTGTCTCAGGAGGGTACGAATTTTGTTAGGTAGCTTGGGAGGGGAATAGTTGGCCAATTCTCCTTTTGAACATCTTTTGCATTTTTGTTTTCCCTCTCCAAAAATCCTTTGTTTGGCCGAATGAGTATTGTACATTTTGTGCAAGTTTTGCTTTTGGTTAGCCTTCATTTTCTTTGAACCAAAATTTATATTTTCTTTCTCTCACCTTCTCCTTTAATTTTTCAGGTGACTCGTAGATTACGGATGAGGGACCGGATGGACTCGAGGTGGCCATGCAGTGGAGATTTTTAATAAATAAATATTGAGTTTTATTTATCTTTCTTTTGGGTTTATTTTGCTTAATTGTAATAAGGCCTCCTAGAATTATTTTTGTTCTTCTTTGCATGTTTGAATGTTTTGTTTAAACTATTTGATGATGTTAAAACGGATGCACATGTTTTCTAAAATTTAAACGCAAAATGTTTTTAAGTACCATCGGGTACATTTGAAATTTATAAACAACTCGACTCAACAAATATACTTAAATGAATTAAGTATGGTTTTTAACAAAGAAAATTTAAAATGAAAAGCATTTCGACTAAATTAAAAATCGGTTTTAAAATTTTTTTTCAAAATGTTTTCTCTGTAGCAAACCAAATTCGGTCATATTGTTTGGGCCGGGTTTGGGGTGTTACACACATGAATCTCATCTTCTTTAATTTCGTATTTGCAATATGACTGATGCAATCCCTTTCCATGGTGGATCGGCAGTGCCCGATCCTCTTGTTTAACTGCGTCTTAGTAGCCGAGGCATGTCCTGATATAATTGTGCAAAAACATCTTTGAATTCTTGAATACAACTCAATGATGTCTTGCCTTATTTTCGTGATGAGCTGGGCTTCGATCTCCACCCTTTCCCTAGGCTCATAAAATCCAATGACCCTTTGTAGAGTAAGGTCTATTTTTCATCATTCTTTACAAATCAGAAGATAGGTTACAATCTCTATCATCTTCAAAGTCATTAGATCCCCTAGACTGATATCTAATTTAAAAAGGGAGTCAGTAACAACGTCGCTCTTGTCGTTGATATCTGGGTACCTAAGTGCGAAGGCAAACAAATCCAAAGAATAGATGATTCTAAGTATGCATGGTATGGTCATGAATAAAGAAAGAAAGATTATTGCAAAAAGAAATGTACAGTATGAAGAATGAAAAAAATATTCACCTAAGAAAATGCATTTTATTGAAATAATATTTCGGACATAAGCCTATTTCACAAAAGGGTTCTTATTGCCTCTAGGATTAAGGTGACAAGCATTTTCTAAATATTACTCTAGATTAATCTAAAAAATACAGGGATTGCTTCCACAGTTCCATTGTTTAAAATTTTCCAAAGTATGTAAGGGCTTTGGAAACTTTTATTTCCCGATTCTCTCTTCGAATATGCCATTAGTGCTTAGATTCCCCAACATTCCCATTGGGTCCTTGATCTCCTTAATCAAGCCTTGCACAAGGACCCTGAGCTCGATGCATTCTTGGATCCCTGTCCCTATCTATCGTGGAACTCATAATGTTTACCCCTTTAACAGAAAAGTTGGGTAACGAATTTTCTGCACCAGAGGGATCATCAAATTTTACGACACCCAATCTGACGAATCTTTCAATCATCTTTTTAAAAGTGACGTAGTTCTCGATCAAATGTCCTATAATTCCTCCATGGTATTCACATTGGCCATTTACGTTGTATCATTTAGGGTATGGGGGCCAAATTGGTTCTATATAAAAAGGGGATATAACATGTGCGTCAAACAGAATTCGGTACAACTCACCATACGTGATTGGAATGGGTAAGAACTGAGGTTTCTCTGAGTTCAGTCTTGAATTATATTCTTGCCTTAGAAAGACCTGATGACTTGTAGTTACCGTCCTTTGCTGGCTTATTGTAATTGGCTCTAAATGGCCCTTGTTATACCTTCTCGTACTACTCGCCTTATTTTTCTTTTTCTTCAGAGTTTCTGTCAGTACAACTGGTTTAGCTTGACTATCATCCAGGTTAAGACTTGAGCCCATCGGTAGGCTCAATATGGCCTAAGTATTAGTCTGACATTGGGGTTCGATAACGATGGGTACTCCATACAAATACGTGTCCGGTTGAGTCGGGACACCTATCGGGGAATAAACGATGTCTTCCTCATCGTCTACGTTGACTACTGGGCCTCTCCTTTTTCCAAGTCCTCCTGCTAGTAATTGGGTTAGCTGGGCTATGATATTCCTTTGAAATTCTCGCATTTCTTGTTGAATTTCAGTCAATTTCCCCTGCATCTGTATTTGTATTTGCTCTATTCTTTCCAATCTTTGTTCCATGTTTTCCAGGTTAGCTGAAACATTTTACCTAATTAGGGTCCTTTTGTAAAAGTCTAATGCAAATGATGCAATATAATGCAAATGCGTGAATGCAAAGAGGCATCAATTCTGATTCAACTTCATTTTAGAAAATTTTATTAGAAATCAAAATCCTTTACATAAAACAGACTACCATATGCTTTCGCCTTAAGTCCTAAAGTGTTTTATTTTCCCAAGCAATGGAGCTAGCTCTTGACTACGATCAGACTGTAGCTTATACTTCATGAGAATGTATCTGTGTATGATGCCTAAGTCTGTAGATGATTAGCTACCTCTTGAATCTGAACTATGGCTTCCCCATGAGATAATCCCAGCTTCTAACTTGATCATACGAATGATGGAGCTCTTCCTTCAAATGTCCTTCTCTTGTCTCAAAAAGTTCGATCTGAAGTTCATAACTGTGCAATGTTGCTTCTAACTCTTCAATTTTACCCTTCATTTCCTCGATCTTGTTCAAGCTTGACTTTAACTCGATCGTGGAAATATGGCTTCGATAGTGATGAAGAGACCGTCCAAGCTTAGCATCGATCTCCAGAAAAGTATTGATCATTCACCCTAGTTTGTGCCATACACTGAGTCACCATGCCATACTCAGAATGATTCTTCCGCTTCCATGGCCCGTACTCAGAAAGAAGGAACTGCAGAGCTCCAAGAAGTTTAAATTGTATCCATTCAAACATTTTTCCACCTCTAACCACAAGTGAAAGGCGTCTATTCTGGTTCATCTCTTTGAATATATCAAATGGGGGATCAATACAAATTCCTTTCATTTCTCCACAACGAATCAAATCCCTTGCAATGTTGTTTAGATCACAACGAGGAGACGAGAAGTTCACAACAGCCAATCTTTTAATCCTAGATGGCTCCACCAACATCCATTTGGGTTATCCTGGCCATCAGGGCTTTCATTTCCATTATTTCTGGTAGGTGCAACATCTTCAAGTACAACAGTAAGCTCAAGCTTGTTGTTTGGTAGCAGACCTATAATAAATAAACCTTTTTTACCATCATAAGCAAAATTATTTCCATCCAAATCATTTTTTTAGGTCTCATGCACTCTGTCAGTCACTTTTCTTCCAACACTCTTACCGTCCATAGGGTGACCATCTTCAATAGAAACGCTGTACTAGTAAAAGTGCCTATCTGTACTCCCCACGCTCACTTTGAAGTGATTGGTGAGTATAGTTACCTTTTGCCCTTTAGTTCCAACACCACACCTTTCCATAGGGTGTCATATAATCTTATTCACATATGATTCTGCTTTGATCGGAACAACATCAGGAGGCATTGGTGGCTGAGGAGGTAAGGATACCAATATTGCCCCTATTCCCCTATTGCTTCAACGAATCCATACCCTAAAATCTTCTTTCTCCAATTGCTTTTACTCTAACCATATACGAATGATTGCATTGTCTTTCACTTTATCAAGGAATTCGTTCCTCATAACCAGCTTTCTAACTCTAGAAACTGACCATGAATCAATACCTCTTTAAATATGAAATGATATTCACAAAAGGATGAAACATAACAAGTTAGTTTTGCAACATATAAAGCAAGCTAAGTAAATAAACATCCAATTGGGTAACTACTAAGGTTCGACGTAGTTCTACTTAGGGTGGGTTCCTAGGTTCTCTACGTGTGGTTCAGCTCTAAAGTTAAGGTACCCGAACCAGCAGATTCCTCGATCTTCACCCATTATAGGCTCATATAGACCGTCGGTTCAGGGGAATACATTTCCCTATGGCCATGCGGAAGTGACAACTTCACGAAGACATAGGTAGAGATGTATTCCGGAAGCAATCCACTAGCCCATGCGGAGGTGAAAACCTCACGAAGTGTAACACCCTAAAAATCTGAGTATTTAAATTTGCATGATTTTGGTGTTTAGATTTTAAAGGAAAAATCTTTTATTTTAAATCGGTGCTTATTGAAGTCTTTGAGAGGGTAAAGCATAATTTGAGGAAAGAATAAAATTTATTAATTGAGAATTTATTGAAGTAAAATAAAGGTGATTAAGACTTAAGCTAAATTATGTGCTAAGAGTGTCATAAAATGAGCATATGGCATGGTGGAGTTGGCGCATGGGTTCTAGCAAGGGGAAGAGGTTGAATCCTTGTATAGCACCTAGATAAAATTTTGTTTTAATTTTACGCTCATGGATAGGAAGTGTCGGCAATGATCAATTAAGGAAGGTGTTGACCATGTTATTTTTGGTTAGTGTATCAATGGATTAAGGAAACAACTAACTTATGGCATGGAATCAAAGGTTTAAGGAAAGATAGGGGAACATGAGGCACATATCAAGGGAAATTTTGGAAAGAAATCATGGCCAATTGACCATGTGCTGGACGGCAATTTGGTATAGGAGGAGTCTAAATTTTGAGTTAGTTTTGGTGAGAAATTCTTTTCTCTCTTTGGTTGTTCTTTGCACTTTGTGCAGAATTTTATTTCTCTCCTATCAACATTCTTCTTGGCGAATTTTGCATTTGGTAAAGCCAAAATCTTTTGACCAATTTGGTCACTTTTATTCATCTTGTCAATTTTCTTTTGTATTCTCCTTGTGCTTGAAATCATCCATACCAAAAATCAGTCTCTTCTTTTTTCTTTTGCCATGGCCGAATGCACTAACTCCTAAAGGTCTATTTTTTTCTTTCATCTTCTTTTCTCTTTGAAATCAAACTACCTCATCACCATCTCCTTCTCATATTC
Organism: Gossypium rotundifolium; assembly: GCA_025506655.1. Taxonomy (NCBI): domain Eukaryota; kingdom Viridiplantae; phylum Streptophyta; class Magnoliopsida; order Malvales; family Malvaceae; genus Gossypium; species Gossypium rotundifolium. The sequence goes on from CP106722.1 coordinate 152,180,413, forward strand.
TAATTATTTCAATCAAAGATTCTTCATCAAACATTCCTTTGGTAGAATGCTTGAGTGCCATAATCGAAATTTATTTTCTTTTCTTGGTTGCATAGCGAATTCTCCAACTCTCACAAACACCATCCTCAATCTTTTCTTTTCGATCGTGGATCATAGGTAAGGGTTCTTCTTTTTCATTTTCGTTTTAATTAGTGATATTATGGCGAATATCATTGGTTATTGAGGTCTTTTGGATTGATATAGCGTTCATACTAATAACGCTTTCGTTATTATTTAGTGCAATAACGAGATTGGAATTCAAGTGATCGGAGAATCGTGGAAACGTTGGAAACGTTTCATTGTGGTAAGAAATCCTACTCTTTAAAATCTCTAGAATTATTGATATTATTTTAGATCTAACTAAATTCCTTTGGATCTTGAAGACTTTCAAAATAGGGAAGAAAAGGCGGTGTTTAGTTATCGTAAGAGGGTGGATCTGTAAATCCCCATTCAAACGAAGAGCGGTTTTGGCGGTCCGGATTTTCCACCGGGTTGCGGGCCATCTTCGAAGGAAGTCCATTATTCAAGTGGTACGAACTTGAGAACCATTATACGTTGGTGGATTCTATTTACTAACTAATCATTAAACGAAGGAAAACCGAAAATCAAGTGATTCAAAATCAAGAGGGTAAGATTTTGGATCCATTATCGATTAAGATTATTTTCTGAATTAGTTGTCTAACGAATCAAAATATATTTTAGGTGCCGAGGCGAGAAGGGTTAGTACTCACGGTATCGGTGTGTAATTTCACACTCATTATTTTGGTTGGATGTCAAAATTCGGTATGGAAGTAAATCGTAAAAACGATTAGATCGGTAAAAACGTAAAATTTATATTTTGACGAAAATGCGTAAAACGACTAAATCGTGAAAATTACAAAATGCCCTCGAGAAATTAATTGTTATTATGAAAATTGGATGTTTCGTGAAAATGGGCCGTAAATACTCTAGTTCGTGAAAATGGGTCGTAAATACTCTAGTTCGTGAAAATGGGCCGTAAATACTCTAGTTCGTGAAAATGGGCCAAAATACTCTAGTTCGTTAAAATTTAGCCAAAACACTCTAGTTTGGTAAATGGGCCAAAGTCCACTAAATTGCTAAATGGACAAATTGCTATAATTATGGGCCAAATGAAATGTTATTGATAAACCCACCATGTTATGTATTGTTAATAAATTTTATATTTTAAAGTACATGTATAATTGCATGGGTGGGATATATGAAGAGAAGAATGGCGATTGCCACAATATCGGCTTATTGCCTCTAGTTTGGTGGCTTCGCCACAATATCGCTTATTGCCTCTAGTTCGGTGGCTATGCCACAATTATAAAAAGGCTTAATGCCTACGATTGGTGTGATGGCGGGTGGGTTGACTTGATCCTCAGGTGTGATGGTTGGTACTGGGGTGTTAGCGGATGGATATTAGGTATGAAATTTGGGAATTTCATTTTACATGCATTATTAATTGTGTTAATTCATGATATATTGTTGAATTTCGAATTGGGCTCAAGCCCAAAGATTATGTCTGATAATCTGGCCCAATAATGGTGGTAGGTGAGTTACACACTGAGTTCTAAGTAACTCATCCCCTTTAAATTCTTTCCATCTCAGGTAATGGAAATTGATGTGGACTTGGGCCGAGGATGACTTCGTGGAGGCCATATCATGCGAGAGAGGTTATTTAAACTCGAACTTTCAATAAATATTTTTTTCTATTATGGATTATTGTAATAAGGGCCTCTATAAATAACTTATGGATTTTATGTGTGTTTGGGTTTTAAACTAAACTTTGGACTTTTTAATTAAGGGCTGTGATTTTATGATGCGTTATTAAAATAAATTTTGGTTTTCAAGTATCTGAAATTCTTTTATAAATATTTTATTATAGTCAATTCATTAACAAACTATTTAAAAGTTTTGATAATACAATGATTTTCAACTAATGTTTTCAAATATTATCAAATTCAAATACTCTTCTATTTATTTATTTTAAAACCTGAAATTTATATTGAAGTTTTCAACTTATTGCAAATTTAAGGATAACTCGATTCATGTGACAAACCAAATCTAGTCTCAACGCATAGACTGGGTTTGGGGTGTTACATTTAGTGGTATCAGAGCCCAGTTTCAAAAACTCGGCTGTGGTTTGGGTTCAAAAATAATTTCTGTATGAAAACGCTCAATGATATTTTTAAAGATCAGTATGGCACCACAAGCATCCGGCAACAAGTCAAGTAAGTATTATTGCTTAATGATTACTATGATATGATCATAGGAACACTCTAGAACTTCTAGTTTTAGACATGAAAAACTGTAGAGATTGAGACTATAGGATATGTTGCGAAAAACAACTTTATATCTCAAATCTCATAAAATATCGTTAATAAACACCGAAACAAAATTTCTGATTCATAAAACTTGTAATCGATAAACGAACAAGCTATCATGAGCACTAGAGGACGTGGACGTGGACGCGGTGAGCGTGGCGTGGTAGAGGCCGAGGTGCTACAACCAAGCACCAAATCATATGTTAAAAGTGGACGATCTGCGTCAATAGAAAGTGAGACGGATCACGTGACCACATGGAAGAAGATAATGCATTGACTCGTGCAATGCTACGAGTCTTGGAAAGGGTCACTGGAACTAGAATTGGGCCAACAACTCGTGGGTCAATTTCAGGCGACTAAAAGCGAATAATGCGAAGTTTTCGAGGTATCTCGGTGTAGCTCGAATGTGGCGAATATCGCTCAAGGCGTGGAACGGATTATGGATGATATGGAATGCACGGCCGAGCAAAACCGAGAGGAGCTGTATCCTTATTGAGAGATGAGGTGTATCGGTGGTGGCTCACCGCTCGAGAAGGCATCAAGCCGCATCGATTAAGCGGGAATTCTTTAAAGCCGCCCAAGGAAAATCGTAACGAGCTATGTAGACGTCAAGGAAGGAATTTCTGAATCTTGTCCAAGGAAGTAAGGCCGTGGCAAGATATGAAGTCGAGTTTTACGTCCGAGCCGTTATGCGGACAATTGTAGCAATGATCATGAACGTTGTGTACGCTTCGAGGATGGATTTAATGATGAGTGAGGGTTCGATTGCTCCCACAAGTTAGAAATTTTTCACTCTTGTGGAGAAGGCTAAAATAGCCAAGAGGCTAAGAACTCGAACAGCGACCAGAAAGATCCCGAAACAAGAGAGAGACATAGCGATCTGGTTCTTCCAAGAGATTTCGAAGAAACCGGAATGATGAATCGTTCAAGGCGTAACCCGGTAGCAAATAATCAAGTTTAGATTGCATTGAGTGTGGGAAGAGACATTTTGAGGAATGTTGAGGAAAACGGGCGATGCTACAAATGCGGTTCAATGGAACATCAAGACAAAAGTTGTCCTCGACGAATGGATACGACTCAAGAAGTCCGTAATAATGATGCACAACCGCCAGAGGTAATCGGCACCACCGAGAGGTCGTGGACCGGTCGTGGTGGTAATGGGGTGGACGTGGTCAAGGTGCACCGGTCGAGGCAATGGTAATAGAGAAATGCAGATGCAAGAGCACCTGGATGGTTTATATGATTAGACGCCATGAGGACGGCAATGCACTGATGTGATAACTGTACGTTCTTCATTTTGATGTACTGTTATTGCTTTAATAGATATTGGCTCTACCCATTCATACGTAGCTAGTGCCATATCCGAAACACGAATTTAGAATCCAAATTACGAAAATGAGATGGCGGTGATTAGTCCTTTAGGACGGTCAATAACTATTAATAAAATATTTAAAGACGTGCCTTAAAAATCCAAGAGGAAGTATTCTTAGCAAATTTGATGGAACTACCTTTCAATGAGTTCGATCTCATTCGGGCATGGATTGGTTGGTTAACCATCTAGCGCAATTGGATTGTTTGAAAAGCGAATGTCGATAAGGACCTCGGATGATAAGGAAGTCATAATGATTGGTGAACGAAAGAACTATCTGGCAAATGTGGTATCTGCATTAAAAGCTGAGAAGTTGGTGCGGAAAGGATACGGAGCATTCCTAGCCTTTATCTGTGCTGTGGATGCCAAGGAATTATCCGTGAATGATGTGAGGACGGTGAAGGAATTTCCCGATGTATTTCCTGAAGAACTTCCTGGTATACCTCCAGATCGGGAAGTAGAATTTGGCATTGAGCTTTTGCCTGGGACGGCTCCAGTGTCCATTGCTCCTATAGAATGGCAAGAAGGAGTTGGTGAGCTCAAAGCTCAAATTCAAGAAGCTAACTGGATCGGGATTCATTCGACCAAGTGTGTCTCCGTGGGAGCACCGGCTTTGTTCGTCAAGAAGAAGGATGGATCGATGCGTATGTGCATTGACTACGCACGATTGAATAAATTGACGATCAAGAATCGGTATCCTCTGCGAGAATTGCCAATTGCTTGATCAATTAAAAGGAGCTTCGCTTTCTCCAAGATTGATTTAAGGTCGGGTTATCACCAACTTAGGGTGAAAGAAGCGGACATTTATAAGACGGCATTTTGGACACGCTACGGACACTATGAGTTTGTAGTAATGCCGTTTGATTAACTAATGCACCAATTGCATTTATGGACATGATGAACCGAAGTCTTTCAACCATATTTAGACCGGTTTGTGGTAGTGTTCATAGATGATATATTGGTTTATTCGAGAAATGAGGAGGAACATGACCAAAGATTTGCGGATAGTATTACAATTACTTCGTGATAAGCAATTGTATGCCAAATTTGGTAAATCGAATTTTGGCTAAAGGAGGTGACTTTCCTTGGTCATGTAGTATCACCAAGGAATAAGGGTGGATCCTCGGAAAATTGAGGTTATTCGGATTGGAAACCACCAACATCGATGAGTGAAATTTGAAGTTTCTTAGGTCCGGTGGATACTATAGACGTTTTGTAGGGGTTTTCGTTGCTTCTTTGCACCCCTAACTAAAGCTATTCGAAAGGGAGCTCGATATCCGGACCGAAAAGCAGCAAGAGAGTTTTGAGAAATTGAAGAAGATCCGATGAAGCTCGGTTTTAATTCAACCCGAGGTTGGAAAAGAGTTTATCGTTTATTGTGATCGTCTCACACACGGTCCTGGGTTGTGTATTGATGCAAAATGGAAAAGTGGTGGCCTATGCTTCTCGTCAATTGAGACCACATGAAGTAAACTACCCTACTCATGATTTGGAGTTAGCTGCGTTGTCTTTGCTCTAAAGATTTGGAGGCACTATCTCTATGGTGAGAAGTCCATAATCTACACGGATCACAAAAGTCTTAAATACCTCCTTACCCAGAAGGAATTGAATTTAAGACAAAGAAGATGGGTAGAATTGTTAAAAGATTACGATTTCTCCATCGAATACCATCCCGGAAAGGCTAACGTGGTAGCCGACGCGTTAAGTCGTAAAGCGATTCGATTTAAGAACACTGCTTGCCCATTTGAGTCTGACGAGGATGGCGGTTTGTTAGCGAACTTCAGTGAAGCCGTGTGGTTGGAACAAATCAAGGAAAATAGACATCGATGAGAAGTTGGGACCTTTACTTGGCAAGTTGAAAATGGTGAAATTGAGGATTTTGGAATAAACACGGAGGGTGTGTTGTGCTTTCGAGGAGAGTATGCATGCCTAAGGACTTAGATCTAAGGCAATTGATTCTACGGAGGCGATAGTAGCCCTTATGCTATGCATCCCGAAGGAAATAAGATGTATCGAGATCTCCGTGAACGATATTGGTGGCGTGGTTGAGCGTGAGATTACAGAGTTTGTGGGAAAATGTTTGACTTGTCGACAAGTGAAGGCGTAACATCAATTACTGTCTGGATTGTTACAACCGATAAAGATTCCTCTTTGGAAATGGGAGCGGATAACTATGGATTTTGTTAGTGGGTTACCGTTAACACCTACTAAGAAAAATTCCGCTTGGGTAATTGTTGATCGGTTGTGAAGCGCTAATTTCTTGCCGATTCATTTAATTATTCATTGCGAAGTTGGCAAAACTTTACGTATCCGAAATTGTGAGGTTGCATGGGTACTGTATCTATTATATCGGATAGGGACCCTAGGTTTACATCACGATTACGAAAGCTCAGTATGAAGCCTTGGGAACAAAGTTGAATTTCAAGATCGGCTTTTCATCCTCGATCGATGGTCACCGAGAGAGTAATTCAAATATTGGAAGATATGTTAAGAGGTGTGTAATCGACTTGTGGGTAGTTGGGAGGATTATCTACCATCGCGAATTCAGCGATATAACATGACTATCGGTCTAGCATTCAGATGGCACCTTACGAGGCATTGTATGGTCGTAAGTGTCGCTCTCCTATTTGTTGGTGAGTTGAAAGGCGAAAAGATGATGTTAGGTCCTGAGATGATATCGAGAGCAGAGGATAAGGTAAAAGTTATTCGAAACACGGTTGAAAGAAGCCTCGATAGATGTAAGTCGACGCAGATCTGAAGCGAAGGAACATCGAGTATAGTGTGGGAGATCGGGTTTTCTTGAAGGTATCTCATTGGAAAAAGATCTTTAGATTAGGAAGGAAGGGCAAGCTAAGTCCTAGATATATTGGACCTTATCGTGTCTTTGAAGCGTGTTGGTCCGATGGCATATCGATTGAGTTACCTCCTGAGTTAGATCAAATTCACAATGTCTTTCATGTTTCCATGTTGAGGCGTTATAGATCGGATCCTTTGCACATTATACGGTAGAGGAATTGAGTGAATTCAGATTTGTCCTTTGAAGAAGAACCGGTGGAAATCCTAGAACGAGATGTCAAGGTATTAAGGAAGAAAACCGTGCCGTTGGTCAAAGTTCTATGGCGTAACCACGAGTGGAAGAAGCTACGTGGGAGCCAGAGGATGCAATTCGCAACAATACCCTCACCTTTTTCAACTGTAAATTTCGAGGACGAAATTTTCTTTAAGGAGGGTAGAGTTGTAACACCCTAAAAATCTGAGTATTTAAATTTGCATGATTTTGGTGTTTAGATTTTAAAGGAAAAATCTTTTATTTTAAATCGGTGCTTATTGAAGTCTTTGAGAGGGTAAAGCATAATTTGAGGAAAGAATAAAATTTATTAATTGAGAATTTATTGAAGTAAAATAAAGGTGATTAAGACTTAAGCTAAATTATGTGCTAAGAGTGTCATAAAATGAGCATATGGCATGGTGGAGTTGGCGCATGGGTTCTAGCAAGGGGGAAGAGGTTCGAATCCCTTGTATAGCACCTAGATAAAATTTTTGTTTTAATTTTCTGCTCATGGATAGGAAGTGTCGGCAATGATCAATTAAGGAAGGTGTTGACCATGTTATTTTTGGTTAGTGTATCAATGGATTAAGGAAACAACTAACTTATGGCATGGAATCAAAGGTTTAAGGAAAGATAGGGGAACATAAGGCACATATCAAGGGAAATTTTGGAAAGAAATCATGGCCAATTGACCATGTCTGGACGGCAATTTGGTATAGGAGGAGTCTAAATTTTGAGTTAGTTTTGGTGAGAAATTCTTTTCTCTCTTTGGTTGTTCTTTGCACTTTGTGCAGAATTTTATTTCTCTCCTATCAACATTCTTCTTGGCGAATTTTGCATTTGGTAAAGCCAAAATCTTTTGACCAATTTGGTCACTTTTATTCATCTTGTCAATTTTCTTTTGTATTCTCCTTGTGCCGAAATCATCCATACCAAAAATCGGTCTCTTCTTTTTCTTTTGCCATGGTAGAATGCACTAACTCCTAAAGGTCTATTTTTTCTTTCATCTTCTTTTCTCTTTGAAATCAAACTACCTCATCACCATCTCCTTCTCATATTCTAATTATTTCAATCAAAGATTCTTCATCAAACATTCCTTTGGTCAATGCTTGAGTGCCATAATCGAAATTTATTTTCTCTTTTCTTGGTTGCATAGCGAATTCTCCAACTCTCACAAACACCATCCTCAATCTTTTCTTTTCGATCGTGGATCATAGGTAAGGGGTTCTTCTTTTTCATTTTCGTTTTAATTAGTGATATTATGGCCGAATATCATTGGTTATTGAGGGTCTTTTTGGATTGATATAGCGTTCATACTAATAACGTTTCTTTCGTTATTATTTAGTGCAATAACGAGATTGGAATTCAAGTGATCGGGAGAATCGTGGAAACGTTGGAAACGTTTCATTGTGGTAAGGAAATCCTACTCTTTAAAATCTCTAGAATTATTGATATTATTTTAGATCTAACTAAATTCCTTTGGATCTTGAAGACTTTCAAAATAGGGAAGAAAAGGCGGTGTTTAGTTATCGTAAGAGGGTGGATCTGTAAATCCCCATTCAAGCGAAGAGCGGTTTGGCGATCCAGGATTTTCCACCGGGTTGCGGGCCATCTTAGAAGGAAGTCCATTATTCAAGTGGTACGAACTTGAACCATTATCGTTGGTGGATTCTCGACGACGAGCGAATCATTAAGCGAAGGAAAACCGAAAATCAAGTGATTCAAAATCAAGAGGGTAAGATTTTGGATCCATTATCGATTAAGATTATTTTTATTAATTAGTTGTCTAACGAATCAAAATATATTTTAGGTCCGAGGAGCGAGAAGGGTTAGTACTCACGGTATCGAGGTGTGTAATTTCACACTCATTATTTTTGGTTGGATGTCAAAATTGGTATGGAAGTAAATCGTAAAACGATTAGATCGGTAAAAACGTAAAATTTATATTTTGACGAAAATGCGTAAAAATGACTAAATCGTGAAAATTACTAAAACGCCTCGAGAAATTAATTGTTATTATGAAAATTGGATGTTTAAGTGAAAATGGGCGTAAATACTCTAGTTCGTGAAAATGGGCCGTAAATACTCTAGTTAAGTGAAAATGGGCCAAAATACTCTAGTTCGTTAAAATTTAGCCAAAACACTCTAGTTTGGTAAATGGGCCAAAGTCCACTAAATTGCTAAATGGACAAATTGCTATAATTATGGGCCAAATGAAATGTTATTGATAAACCCACCATGTTATGTATTGTTAATAAATTTTATATTTTAAAGTACATGTATAATTGCATGGGTGGGATATATGAAGAGAAGAATGGCGATTGCCACAATATCGGCTTATTGCCTCTAGTTCGGTGGCTTTGCCACAATATCGACTTATTGCCTCTAGTTAGGTGGTTTCGCCACAATATCGACTTATTGCCTCTAGTTCGGTGGCTATGCCACAATTATAAAAAGGCTTAATGCCTACGATTGGTGTGATGGCGGGGTGGGTTGACTTGATCCCACAGGTGTGATGGTTGGTGCGGGGTGTTAGCGGATGGATATTAGGTATGGGTGGGAATTTCATTTTACATGCATTATTAATTGTGTTAATTCATGATATATTGTTGAATTCGAATTGGGCTCAAGCCCAAAGATTATGTCTGATAATCGGCCCAATAATGGTGGTAGGTGAGTTACACACCGAGTTCTAAGTAACTCATCCCTTTAAATTCTTTCCATCTCGGGTAATGGAAATTGATGTGGACTTGGGCGAGGATGACTTCGTGGAGGCCATCTCATGAGAGAGGGTTATTTAAACTCGAACTTTCAATAAATATTTTTTTTCTATTATGGATTATTGTAATAAGGGCCTCTATAAATAACTTATGGATTTTATGTGTGTTTGGGTTTTAAACTAAACTTTGGACTTTTTAATTAAGGGTGTGATTTTATGATCGTTATTAAAATAAATTTTGGTTTTCAAGTATCTGAAATTCTTTTATAAATATTTTATTATAGTCAATTCATTAACAAACTATTTAAAAGTTTTGATAATACAATGATTTTCAACTAATGTTTTCAAATATTATCAAATTCAAATACTCTTCTATTTATTTATTTTAAAACCTGAAATTTATATTGAAGTTTTCAACTTATTGCAAATTTAAGGATAACTCGATTCATGTGACAAACCAAATCTAGTCTCAACGCATAGACTGGGTTTGGGGTGTTACACGAAGGCATAGCTTCTTGCTCCCACTTAAGGGTGCGACCACGACGGTCATACAGTGCAATGCAGTGAGATATTTTTAGAACCACATACAACAAAAGGATCGTGTTTTTTAAAAACCAAAATTTTAAATTCAGACAAAAGGACATGAAATTATCAATTTTACGGCTTGACTCTCTTATTGTCCCTAGTGGAGTCGCCAAGCTATCGAAACCATTTTAAAAGTTGATTTTAAAAACGCGGATCAACTATAAAAAGACAAAAAATGGGAGTCGCCACTAATCCCTTTTTACTTAGGTGTGATTGGATCACCTAAAAAAACGTTTCATTTCAAAATACTGATTTTGGTCTATGAAAAACAAGAAAAATGGGTTCGAGAGTCGGTTACGTATGAGGAAAGATTAGCACCCTCATAATGCCCAAAAATTGGTACCTAATTGATAAAATCATGTCCTAATGTTGAAACTTTGAAAAATTTTATAAAATGATCCTTTTATTAAAAAAAACTAGACTTACCTATCTCGAAGAAATAAAACACCATACCCAGTAAGTTAGGATATAGCATCCCATGACTTAGAAACTAGGCACGTCTTTAGTTTAGAAAATTCCTACTTCGAGATATAAAACATCATATCCAGTAAGTTAGGACACAATGTTTTGAATTCCCAAGAATAGGTTTTTTATTATTTGAAATTTGTAAGTTTTGGTTTTAAAAGAGAAGAGATATCTAATACCTTAAGTTCTACGAGAAAAATTGAAACCCAGTAAGTTAGGGCACAATTCTTCTCAAAGACCCCAAATATCATATATCTCCTTATTTTTTAAAAAAAATGCATCAAAAAGGTATTTTATAAACCAATGGTTTGAGTATACAACCTACATATTTAATAAAAATTTTACATTTACAAGTTATTCTAACAATAAATGATAAAAGGATAATATAACATAAATATATAATGAACTATGCTAAACAATGACAAACAATCTAACGAATATAAATAAACATGTAACGTCATAATAATTGGAATTTTCACAAAATAATAAAATTAAATGAAAAAAGGAATAATATATTTGAACATTGAATAAAGAAGAATGTGATGATTTTTAAAATGATTTAATATATGTATATATAATAACAAAACTAAAAGTAAAAAAATACTTATAATAAATATATATAATTTAATAATTTAATACATATATAACATAAACAATGTAAATGATGTATAAATAGAAAAAGTATATAATGATTTTAAATACCGATATATATATATAAAACATAAATAATGTAAATAGAATATGTTATACAATATAAATAAATTTTAGTTAAAATAATATATGATATAATATTATTTAATGTACAAAATTTTAAAATATAATATAATAACTAATATATATATAAATACTAAAATAATTTTGTAACATCCTGAAAAGGGCCTATGCGTTTTCAGTTTAATTGTATGAAATGACAAGTTTAAGCACTAAGAATAAATTTTTGATATTTTTGGAAACCTAGAAATGCATGGAAATGGAAATGAAACATTTTGGAAACCTGAAACATTTTGGAAACTTGAACATTTTGGAAACTTGACCATTTTGAAACCTTAACATTTTGGAAATGAACCAAAATGGAAACCTGAATATTTTGGAAACTTGAACATGTAAGAAAAATGGCAAGTTACAGAGCCGATCGAAAATTTTAGGAAACTTAGAAATGATCGAGAAATGTCAACTTTTAAAGTTTAAAATAGGAAATAAGGGCAAGAGGGACTTAAAAGAAAAAGTTGGAGAATTTTGACACACAAACAGGCTTGGAAAAGTGGCCTGAAGATGTCACTTAGGGCTTAGAGAAATGGCACCATGTGTAAGAGGACTGGGCCTGAGTTCGAGTCACTTGGGAAGCAAATAATGAAGGTTTTATTTTTGCTTCCATAAGCAAGAGGTGGACGGCACCTAATTCTAGAAAGGGAGGAGTTTTATTTCTGTTAATACTTGATAAATTAAGTGATAAATAAAGGATTTTAATTGAGGAGATAAATGACGGATTAAACACTTTTATTTTTTTTAAAAGAGATAATATTATCACAAGGAAGGGTGGTGGCCAAGTCAAGGACTCTTGGCCTAGTAATTTCGGTTGAAGAAGGAGAGTTGGAGGCTTTTCTCTCATCTTTTGTTAAGAGTGCCGAAATTTTCCTAGCTCTTCCCCCCCCTCTCTGCCAAATTTTTCTTTAAGTAAAATCCATCTTCTCTTTTTCTATTTTCCTCTCTGTTTCTACTGTCAAAGCCGAATCTTTGTTGATTCTAAGTAAAGGAGCAATCAACTACAACATCAAAAGGGTAAGATCTGTGGTCAATCAATTTCTGTTCCTTTTCTTTTTACCAAAATCAGGGTACTAATCCTATTAGTAATTTAGGCCGAATCTACAAGGATCTCTCAGGTTTCTACAATTACCAAATATAAGGATCAAGGATCTAAGGTAAGAAATATTGATATTCGGTCAAGGTTATGATTATGTCTCAATATTAGATTAAAAGCTGACATGAGGTTGTAGGGATTTGACGGATATTCAAGGCAAGGAAACTTTAGGGATTTGGAAATTGTAAAGTAAGTGCATAGATCCAATCGGCCTAGGAATATTTTGGTATTATTTTCCATTTATTCAAAAGTTAGAAACTGACATAAATTACTTGGTTTGGGGGTTAGCCGATTTCAAGAAAGAGGAACACAAATCTTCGGGATTTGATTATCAATCAAATCGGCAAGCAAGGTAAGTATTAGTAATACCATTCCTATTAGGATTTGGTTTTAAAAGCGAAAAGGCTATTAATGTGTTTTTGTATGATGGGCCGAATATAGGATCTAAAGTTAGATCGGGATTTTCAGGATCTCAAGGAACCTATTAAGCAAATCAGGTGTGTACCCATACTAACCTTCAATACGTTATATGGCAAATATTAATTATATGATTATACGTAAGAATGTGAATATGGCTAAGTACCCTAAAGTGGTACAAAAGTACTCAGGTATGTTTCCTACTTCTGATAGGATTATGAAAGATGTTATTTTATAGCATGTGAAAATATATATGAATGTGGAATTTAGTATGTTATGCATGATATAAAATTCATGGGGCATTCGGGATTTATGTGAAAGGGGAAGAAGGTGTTGACTTCGGTCTCACCAACGGAATATGGTGACTACGGTCACAAAATTTGAATATGGTAACTCGGTTCCATTATCGAATTTGGTAACCGGTTACATTATTTGAATATGGTGTCTAATGACACAAATTATATGGGCGATGAGCACGTCGATTGCAATGATCGCCTTCGATGGTGTGTAGCGGATGGAGGGTTGACTTAGTAGTCCCCACGGTGTGACTGGCAGGTACGAGTGGTGTGTAGCGGATGGACCATTAGGCTTGGGTTGGGTTGCATCATCATTTTTATATGAATATGAATTTGATGTGAACATGTATGCCTGATTTTTGAATGATTATCTTGTGTGCACATTGAGTCATTGACTCACCCGTTGTGGGAAATATTTTCGGTGATGAATAAAGGTTTGACCGGACGGTGAGACCTTGAGGTGGCCATGTTTCATTTGAAGATTTTATGTAATTTGGACTTTACTTCTTTTAGTACTTTTAATTTTATATTTGGGTTTTACTTGATGTAATAAGGCCATAAGGCCCAGTGGATTTTCCTTATTCTGCTTTACTTTAAACTATTATGTTACGAACTACTTATGACTAAAGTTAAAGCGATATTTTTTTTTATAAACCCTAAAAATTATTTTGTCACCTTAATAAAAATTGGATTTACAAGATTAATTAAATAGGTTTCCAATCTAAGCCCAATCCACAACAACATTTTTCCAAATGATTTTCTTTGAAACCGGTTTACTTTAGGAACATACCAGATCCGGTTCAGGCTCGTGGGCCGGGTGTAGGGTGTTTCAAATTTTGTAAACAAAATAAATAATTAAACTAAAATAAACTAGTAATAATATAATAATTAGAAATATATAATATAATAAATAATATGCTAATTTATAAAATATAAGTAATAAATAATAATAATTACATATATATGAAATTAATACATATAAAAACTATATATATATATTTAAATTTTATACCATACACAAAATAATATAAGTAATGAATATAATATTTAAATATGATAAAATAATAATATAAAAAATAAATAAAGATGAAGGATTAAATAGCAACTTAAAAAATAAAAGGGTTAAATCGAAAATCATTTTATACCACAAGACTGAAATGACAATTATACCAAGTTTTAAAATGGAAACGTTTTATATTTAGCCTTTGAAGAAATCCAAGGGTTTAATTGAAATAAAACAAACTTTTAGGGTTAATTAAATAAAAAATTAAAAATTAAAATAGATCAAATTAAAACCAATAAAATTACAGAGGGGCTGAAATCATAAATTCCCCTTTTTAATAAAACGCGCGGATCCTTGTCGGGTTTGCGCGTCGAAGCGTGGATCCTTACCACAAACGACGTCATTTTAGGCTTATTAAATTAAGCGAAACGGTGTCGTTTTCAACATGTTATAAAGGTCAATTTTCTAACCAAAAATTCATTTGGCTTCCGCTCTAAAAAAAAAAAGTTCTGAATTCTCTCTCAATCCCTCTCCCCCTGTGCTAGGGTTCAGTCCTCAGGACCAGGGAGTCCTCCATCCCACGCGCCATACGCGCCACCACTGACGGTGACTGGAGGTCCAAAACCTCAGTTTTCACGCAAGTAAACCCCTTTTCTCTTATATCTTTTTTACAGCATATTTACATGCGCAAATACATCGAAAATAAAAAAATAAAATAGAAACAAAATATCACCTCTGCAAAAAATTTTGTATTTTATTTCCCTGTGTTTGTCTCCGTGTATATCTGTATTCTTGTGTATATCTTTTCTCTCCTCTTTTACAGACTTACATGGGGTTTTATAACACGAAAAGAAAAAACAAAAAGGAAATATATATTTTCCTTATTTGTTTCTTTCTGGTTTTGCTGTGTCTTTCCTTTTCTGTGTAGGTCAAAGGCGAGGATCTTGGTGGCGAGACCGTCCTGGCGTTGATGGCGGCGTGACGATCGGGCTCTTGTTGAGGCAACGCCTAGGGTTTCAGAAACCCTAGGCAACTGCTGATTCTGTTTAGTGTTTGGGCTTTCTTGGGCTACACTAGTTTGGGTCTGCTGGGTTTAATTAATCTGGGTAGTCTGCTATTGGGTGTAATTGGGGTTTTGGGCTTAGGTTAATAGGTTATCAGGTTTGGTTTGGGTCTAGTAACATCTGTTTAGGTAATGGGTGTAATTTGGCCATGGGTAAATTAAATTTGGGCTAAAGGTCTAGTTTGGATTTTGTTTAAGGTCTAGTAACATTTTGTTTTTTGTTTTTGATTTTCTATTTTGGTTTTCAAGGGCCCGGGCAAAATTGGGTATTTACAACTGCCCCTTTTTGCTCGATGTCGTGTAACGATAATAGAGAAAAGACTATAAAAGGACCAATTTTGCTCAGTCTTGGCCAAACCTCGACTTCTTGATCCTCGTCTTTTTCAAATGGCTTCCAATCCGAACTACATCTTCAGGGGTACTGGAACTTCATCTTGATTTCAGTAAGTTTGATAGCTTCAATCTGTTTCACTGCAACTTCATAAAGGCAGCATCCACTATCTTTTGATATGCTCCACTGCAAACTCAAGGATACAAGATCTGATGTTTTCGATCTACTCTATGCAACCTCAAGAATGCCAGATCTGCTATTTTAATTTATTTCCTACAACTTCAGGGATTGCCAGACTAATGTCTTCGATCTACTTCCTGCAACCTCAAGAATGCCAAATTTGCTATTTTAATCTGTTTCTTGCAACCTCAGGGATACCAGGTTGATGTCTTTGATCTATTTCCTACAACCTTAGGAATGCCAAATATGCTATTTTAATCTGCTCCCTGCAACCTCAGGGATGCCAGACTAACGTCTTCGATCTGCTTCCTGCAACCTCAGGAATGCCAAATCTGCTATTTTAATCTGCTCCCTGCAACCTCAGGGATGCCAGACTAACGTCTTCGATCTGCTTCCTGCAACTTCAGGAATGCCAAATCTGCTATTTTAATCTGCTCCCTGTAAACTCAGGATACCAGACTAATGTCTTCGATCCGCTTCCTGCAACCTTAGGAATGCCAACTTGCTATTTTAATCTACTCCCTACAACCTCAGGGATGCCAGACTAACGTCTTCGATATGCTTCCTGCAAGATCAGGAATGCCAAATCTGCTATTTTAATCTGCTCTCTGCAAACTCAGGGATGCCACACTAATGTCTTCAATCTGCTTCCTATAACTTCAGGAATGCCAAATCTGCTATTTTAATCTGTCCCTGCAAACTCAGGGATGCCTGACTAATGTCTTCGATCTGCTTCCTGCAACCTCAGGAATGCCAAATCTGCTACTTTAATCTGCTCCCTACAACCTCAGGGATGCCAGACTAACGTCTTCGATCTGCTTTTCTGCAACTTCAGGAATGCCAAATCTGCTATTTTGATCTACTCCCTACAAACTTAGGGATGCCAGACTAATGTCTTCGATCTGCTTCCTGCAACTTCAGCAATGCCAAGTCTGCTATCTTCAATCTGCTCCCTGAACCTCAGGGATGCAAAACTGATGTCTTCGATCTGCTTCTTGCAACCTCATGGATGCTAGATTGATGTCTTCGATCTACTTCCTGCAACTTTAGGAATGCCAAATATGCTATCTTCAATATGCTCCCTGCAACCTCAGGGATGTGAGACGGATGTCTTCGATCTGCATCCTGCAACTTCAGGAATGCCAAATCTACTATTTTAATCTGCTCCCTGTAAACTCAGGATGCCAGACTAATGTCTTTGATTCACTTCCTGCAACCTTAGGAATGCCAACTCTGCTATTTTAATTTGCTCCCTACAACCTCAGGGATGCCAGACTAACGTCTTCGATATGCTTCCTACAACATCAGGAATGCCAAATCTGCCATTTTAATCTACTCCCTGCAAACTCAGGGATGCCACACTAATGTCTTCGATCTGCTTCCTATAACTTTAGGAATGCCAAATTTGCTATTTTAATCTATCCCTGCAAACTCAGGTATGCCTAACTAATGTCTTCGATCTGCTTCCTGCAGCCTCAGGAATGCCAAATCTGCTACTTTAACCTGCTCCCTACAACCTCAGGGATGCCAGACTAACATCTTTGATCTGCTTCCTACAACTTCAGGAATGCTAAATCTGCTATTTTGATCTACTCCTTACAAACTTTGGGATGCCAGACTAATGTCTTCGATCTACTTCCTGCAACTTCAACAATGCCAAATCTGCTATCTTCAATCTGCTCCCTAAACCTCAGGGGTGTAAAACTGATGTCTTCGATCTACTTCCTGCAACCTCAGGGATGCTAGACTGATATCTTCGATCTACTTCCTGCAACTTTAGGAATGCCAAATCTGCTATCTTCAATCTACTCCCTGCAACCTCAGGGATGCGAGACTGATGTCTTCGATCTGTATCCTGCAACTTCAGGAATGTCAAATCTTCTATTTTAATCTGCTCCCTGCAACCTCAGGTATGCCAAACTAACGTCTTCGATCTACTTCCTGCAACCTTAGGAATGCTAAATCTTCTATTTTAATCTGCTCCCTGCAGCTTTAGGGGTGCCAGACTAACGTCTTCGATCTGCTTCCTAGAACCTCAGGAATGCCAAATCTTCAATTTTAATCTGCTCCTTGCAACTTCAGGGATGCCAGACTAACGTTTTCGATCTTACTACATTGTCCTCTAGAGGACATAACCTATAAAATGGGTATATGTTTATGTCTGATAAATAGGATTCTTTGATAGAAATGCATCAAATGCTCCTAATATGAATGCGAAAATGTTATGAAAAATGATTCCTATTTCAAGTGTCATTACTCATTTAACCGTCAAGGTTTCATCTTCATTCCCCAATCATATTCTGCTAAAATAATTTACCTCATGGTAATTCTGAGTCCTCTCCACTTGAACCCTGGGACATGAAGTTGGTATCTTCCACTACAACTTCAGGGGAATAACATTTGGTTTCTTCCATCTTTCTGTTACCACTTAGAGGTACAAAACTTGTATCACTTTCAATCAATTTAATCTGTTACACCATTTCCTGGGTGTAATGACCAAATGTATGTGTCTGAAATTTTCATGAATGCAGGGTATCCCGACAATGATCCCCTTTTACACTTGGATTGACCTTGTTCGTCATTTTTCGATGTAGTATTACCAATGAAATTGTCTTATCCAATAAAAATCTAAAGAGATAATCATTTTCCAGTGTTTCCAGCCCTTAGGCTTAGTGAGTTCTGAACAATAGTCATGTTTTAGATTTCTCATATTATTTAGAAGATTCCAGAGTAATATGCGAAACTCCTTTTATGAAAGTGTTATTAGTCCATAAATCATTATTTCAATATAAAATGCTTAAAAGAGGTCACAAAAATGGACGAGAAAGAAATTATTCAAAAGCATAGCTCAGAAAAATAATAATTTAATCAAAGATAACCACGACAATAAAAGAAAATTGATTTGGGTGTATCTCAAAAAGGATAAAGCAATCAAAGATCAAAAATGGGTAAGATAGAAGCTAGGTGCCCCAGATATTGCAGTCCGAGCTTCCCTGTTTAAACTTCTTGAGGCCATTTTAAGCTCAATATGTGTTAAGGGGATCCGGAGTACTTTTTCAATGCCCCAAGACATAACATACTTCCTTATTGCTAATTCAGACGTAGCAAGACTACCGTATGCCCCACTTTTTGGTCAAAATTTGAGCCGCCCTTTTCAGGTTTTCAACTCAAATCCCCTTTGGTCTCAAAGCGCCCTATGTGGGTTTTTGCCTTGGCCTCTCCTTTTTTTTTCGAGGCGCCCTTTACAGTTTTTCACCTTGGTCTTTTCTCTTTCAGATAAAATACCTCTTGACTAAACCTAAATTTATCAGATTGGGCAAGTCTTCACCATCTGTCTTAGTCAATATCAATGCTCCTTTAGAACAGGCTCTACATAAATCCTTCTCAGTTTGGCGTATGCTTTTCTCCAAAATTGTTTTGTAGAAGAAAAATCTTTTTCAACATCAGGTTTCTTCATAGAATTCCCTAAGATGAATTTCTTTAACATAAGCTTGCATCATCTGGCCGTGGCAAATAGCTTTTAACCTTTCCTTCAATTAGTTTTATTTGATAAAAACGCTTCAAATCTATAAACCAATGTGTAAGATGTTGCCCCAAAAAAGTTCTTGGCCAACATTCGATAATCATAGAGAGTAGTAATAGCTTCTTATGCCAATCTCTACAAGTCTTAGCCAACTTTCATTTTTTTATTTTTTTGGCAACTTTTTTTGCACTGTGATATGCTGCCTAATCTTTGGACAAACTGTATACTTTGACTTAGTACAGTTATTTAAACGTGAACCTTTATGGCATTCTGCTAGCATCTGATCCCCTTCTTTTTTGGCGATTTGATGGCTATCAACTTTGTAACATTGACACATGAAAAAAAATCCACCCTCTTAGCGAAGTAGGCGACGATCATGATGGTGAATCGATGTCAACTAGCAGCCTTTGATGAGATTGGCCCCATAATGTCCATGCCCAACATATAGAAAATTCTATGAAGAAAATAGAATAGTCACATGAATCTCCTCTTCTTTAATTCTGTATTTGCAATATGCCTGATGCAATCCCCTTCCATGGTGGATCGACAACGCCGATCCTTTTATTTAACCTGCGTCTTAGTAGCCCAGGCATGTCCTGATATAATCGTGTAAAAACATCTTTGAATTCTTTACTGCAACTCAATGATGTCTTGCCTTATTTTTGTGGTGAGTTGGGCTTCGATCTTCACCCCTTCCCTAGGCTCATAATATCCAATGACCCTTGGTAGAGTAAGGTCTGTTTTTCATCATTCTTATAAATCAGAAGTTAGGTTACAATCTCTGTCATCTTCAAAGTCATTAGATCGCCTAGACCCATATCTCATTTAAAAAGGGAGTCGGTAACAACGTCGCTCATGTCGTTGATATCTGGGTACCTAGGTGCGAAGGTAAACAAATCCAAAGAATAGAAGATTATAAGGATCCATGGTATGGTCATAAATAAAGAATGAAAGAATATTGTAAAAGAAATGAACGGTATGAAGAATGAAAAAAAATATTCGCTTAAGAAAATGCATTTTATTGAAATAAAATTTCAGACATAGGCCTATTTCACAAAAGGGTTCTTATTGCCTCTAGGCTTAAGGCAACAAGCATGTTCTAAATATTACTCTAGATTAATCTAAAAAATACAAAGATTCCTTCCACAGTTCTATTGTTTAAAATCTTCCAAAGTATGTAAGGGCTTTGGAAACTTTTATTTCCTGTTTCTCTCTTCGGATATGCCATTAGTGCTTAAATTCCCCAACATTCCTATTGGGTCCTTGATCTCCTTAATCAAGCCTTGCACAAGGACTCTGAGCTCGATGCATTCTTGGATCCCTGTCCCTATCTATCGTGGTACTCACAATGTTTAGCCCTTTAACAGAAAGGTTGGGTAACGAATTTTCTGCACCAGAGAGATCATCGAATTTTTTGACACCCAATCTGACGAATCTTTCAATCATCTTTTTAAAAGTGATGGAGTTCTCGATCGAATACCCTATAATTCCTCCATGGTTTTCACATTGGCCATTTACGTCATACCATTTAGGGTATGTGGGCCATATTGGTTCTATATAAAAAGGGGATATAACATGTGCATCAAACAGAACTCAGTACAACTCACCATACGTGATTGGAATGGGTGAGAATTGAGGTTTCTCTGAGTTCGGTCTTGAATTAGATTCTTGCCTTGGGAAGACCTGATGACTGGTAGTTACCGTCTTTGGCTGGCTTACTTTAATCGGCTCTAAATGGCCCTTGTTATACCTTCTCGTACTACTCGCCTTATTTTCCTTTTTCTTCAGAGTTTCTACCAGTACAATCAGTTTAGCTTGACTATCATCCAGGTTTAGACCTTAACCCATCGGTAGGCTCGATATGGACGAAGTATTAGTCTGACATTGAGATTCAATAACGATGGGTACTCCATACGAATGCGTGTCCGGTTGAGTTGGGACACCTATCGAGGAGTAAAATATGTCTTCCTCATCATCCACGTTGTTGACTACTGGGCCTCTCAGTTTTCCAAGTCCTCCGGCTAGTAACTGGGTTAGCTGGCCTATGATATTCTTTTGAAATTCCCGCATTTCTTGTTGAATTTCAGTCAATTTCCCCTGCATCTGTATTTGCATTTGCTATATTTTTCCAATCTTTGTTCCATGTTTTCTAGGTTAACTGAAACATTTTACCTAATTAGGGTCCTTTTGTAAAAGTCTAATGCAAATGATGCAATGTAATGCAATTGTATGAATGCAAAGAGGCATCGATTCTGATTCAACTTCATTTTAGAAAACTTTATTAGAAAATAAAATCCTTTACATAAAACGTACTACCATATGCTTTCGTCCTAAGTCCTAAAGTTTTTTTATTTTTCCAAGTAATGGAACTAGCTCTTGACTACGATCAGACTGTAGCTCATACTTCATGCTCAACGTATCAGCCTGTGATGCCAAAGTCTGTAGATGATTAGCTACCTCTCGAATCTGAATTATGGCTTCCCCATGAGATAATCCTGGCTTCTAACTTGATCATGCGAATGATGGAGCTCTTCCTTCAAATGCCCTTCTCTTGTCTCAAGAAGTTCGATCTAAAGTTCATAACTTTGCAACGTTGCTTCTAACTCTTCAATTTTACCCTTCATTTCCTCAATCTTCTTTAGGCTTGACTTTAACTCGATCGTGGAATTATGGCTTCGATGGTGATGAAGAGACCGTCCAAGCTTAGCATCGATCTCTAGAAAAGTATTGATCATTCACCCTAGTTGGTGCCATACACTGAGTCACCATGCCATACTTAGAAAGATTCTTCTGCTCCTATGGCCCATAAAGATCAGAATTTTTCCTATCAAGGAGCAGACAAAGAAGGAACTGCAGAGCTCCAAGAAGTTTAAATTGTATCTATTCAAACATTTTTCCAACTCTAACCATAGGTGAAAGGCATCTATTCTGGTTCATCTCTTTGAATATATCAAATGGGGGATCAATACGAATTCCTTTCATTTCTCCACAATGAATCAAATCCCTTGCAATGTTGTTTAGATCACAACGAGGAGCCGAGAAGTTCACAATAGCCTATCTTTCAATCCTAGATGGCTCCACCAACGTCCATTTGGGTTATCCTCGCCATCAAGGCTTGCATTTCCATTGTTTCTGGTAGGTGCAACATCATCAAGTACAACAGTAAACTCAAGCTTGTTGTTTGGTAGCAGACCTATAATAACTAAACCTTTTTTACCATCATAGGCAAAATTCTTTCCGTCCAAATCATTTTTGTAGGTCTCATGCACTCTGTCAGTCACTTTTCTTCCAACACTCTTACTGTCCACAGGGTGACCATCTTCAAGAGAAATGTTGTACTAGTAGAAGTGTCTATCCGTATTCCCCACGCTCACTTTGAAGTAATTGGTGAGTATAGTTACCTTTTGCCCTTTAGTTCCAACACCATGCCTTGACATATGGTGTCGTACAATCTTCTTCGCATCCAATTAT
The DNA here is from genome assembly GCA_025506655.1 of Gossypium rotundifolium. Taxonomy (NCBI): domain Eukaryota; kingdom Viridiplantae; phylum Streptophyta; class Magnoliopsida; order Malvales; family Malvaceae; genus Gossypium; species Gossypium rotundifolium. The sequence continues at coordinate 152,203,108 of CP106722.1, forward strand.
GCTTTGATCGGAACAACATTTGGAGGCATAGGTGGCTGAGGAGGCAAGGATACTAGTATTGCCCCTATTCCCCTCTTGCTCCAATTTATCCATACCATGAAATCTTCTTTCTCTAATTGTTTTTGTTCTGACCATATACGAATGATTGCATTGTCTTCCATTTTATCAAGGAATTTGTTCCCCATAATCAGCTTTCTAACTCTAGAAATGACCATGAATCAATACCTCTTTAAATATGAAATGATATGCACAAAAGGATGAAACATAACAAGTTAGTGTCGCAACATATAAAGCAAGCTAAGTAAATAAACATCCGATTGGGTAACTACTAAGGTTCGACGTAGTTCTACTTAGAGTGGGTTCTTAGGTTCCCTACGTGTGGTTCAGCTCTAAAGTTGAGGTACTCGAACCAGCAGATTCCTCGATCTTCACCCATTATAGGCTCATATGGACCGAGTTCGGTTCAGGGGAATACATTTCCCTATGGCCATGAGGAAGTGAAAACTTCACGAAGACATAGGTATAGATGAATTTCGGATTCAATCCACTAGCCCATGTAGAGGTGAAAACCTCACGAAGGCATAGCTTCTTACTCCCACTTAAGGGTGCGACTACGACGGTCATGCAGTGCAATGCAGAGAGATATTTTTAAAACCACATACAATAAAAGGATCGTGTTTTTTAAAAACTAGAATTTTAAATTCGGGCAAAAGGACATGAAATTATCAATTTACGGCTTGACTCTCTTATTGTCTTCAGTGGAGTCACCAAGCTATCGAAACCATTTTAAAAGTTGATTTTAAAAATGGGGATCGACATTAAAGAAACAAAAATGGGAGTTGCCACCAATCCCTTTTTACTTAGGTGTGATTGGATCACCTAAAAAAACATTTTATTTCAAAATACTAATTTTGGTCTACGATAAACAAGAAAAATGGGTTCGGGAGTCGATTACGTATGAGGAATGTAACATCCTGAATAGGGCCTATGCATTTTCAGTTTGATTGTATGAAATGACAAGTTTAAGCACTAAGAATAAATTTTTGATATTTTTGGAAACCTGGAAATGCATGAAAATGGAAACCTAAACATTTTGGAAACCTAAACATTTTGGAAACCTGAACATTTTGGAAACCTGAACATTTTGGAAACTTGAACATTTTGGAAACCTGAACATTTTGGAAACTTGAAGATGTAAGAAAAATGGCAAGTTACAGAGCCGATCGAAAATTTTAGGAAACTTAGAAATAAGGCCGGAATGACAAATTTTAAAGTTCAAAATAGGAAATAAGGGCAAGAGGGCCTTAAAAGAAAAAGTTGGTGAGATTTGACACATAATCGGGCTTGGAAAAGTGGCCTGAAGGTGTCACTTAAGGCTTATGGAAATGGCGCCGTGTGTAAGAGGAATGGGCCTGAGTTCGAGTCACTTGGAAAGCAAATATTGAAGGTTTTATTTTGCTTCCAAGACTAGGGGTGGACGGCACCTACTTCTAGAAAAGGGAAGAATTTTATTTCGGTTAAAACTTGATAAATTAAGTGTTAAGTAAAGGATTTTCTTTTAATAAGATAAATGAGGAGATAAAGGATGGATTAAATACTTTTAATTTAATAGGGTGATAATTAAAGGATAATATTATCACTTATGGGGGAGTAGTGGCCAAGTCAAGGACTCTTGGCATAGCAATTTCAGTTAAAAGAGGAGAATTAAGGCTATTCTCTCATCTTTCCTAAGTGTGTGCTGAAATTCTCATAGCCCTCTCCCCCTCTCGCTGAATTTTCTTTGAACAAAACCATCCTCTTTTCTTCTATTTTCTTCTCCGTTTTCATGTCAAAGCCGAATCTTGGCTGATTCTAAGTAAAGGAGCAATCAACTACAACATCAAAAGGGTAAGATCGTGGTCAATCAACTTCTATTCTTTTCTTTTACCAAAAATTCGGTACTAATCCTATTAGCAAATTTTGGCCGAATATACAAGGGGTCTCTCAAAGCTTCCACAATAATCAATATAAGGATCAAGGATCCAAGGTAAGTGAGTTTATACATTCGCCAAGGCCAAATCTTAGGTATTCAAATCAAATTAATCAAAAACTAATGGATTCGTGGAATTAGGATTTGGCCGATTCAAGGAAGAGGAAGGTGAAGTTTTTTGGATTAAAATCCATAAGGTAAGCACCTAAAAGTATTCTACGAGGCTTGTATGATTACCTAGATCAGTTCTTTAATTATTAAAAGTCAAAAACTAACCCATATTGAGATTCAAGGTTGGCCGAATATCAAGTGAAGGAAAACCAAGTTTTCAGGATTTGAATAAACACCAAATCAGCATCAAAGGTAAGTCTTTTTACAAATCCTACTTGGATTTGGTTTTTAAGCCAAATAAGTTTGTTAATATATTTTAATGGTTGGCCGAATATAGGAGTAAAAATCTAGATCGGTAGATCGTTCTTCGGTATTTCAAGGAATCTATTAAGCAAATCAGGTGTGTACGCACACTAACCATCGATTTATCATATGGCAATTATTCTAATATGTGATTATGCATAAGAATATGAATGTGGCTAAATACCACAAATGTGGTAAAAGTACTCAGGTACGTTTCCTACTTCCGATAGGATTATGAAATATGTTATTCTATAACATGTGAATATATGTATATGAATATGAAATTAAGTATGTTATGCATGATATATATTTTTTGGGGCATTCGGGATTTATGTGAAAGGGAAGAAGGTGTTGACTTGGTCTCATTAACGTTATATGGTGACTACGGTCACAACATTTTGAATATGGTAACCGGTTACATTATCTCGAATTTGGTAACCGGTTAGACTATTTGAATATGGTGTCTAATGACACAAATTATATGGGTGATGAGCACGTCGATCGCAATGACTGCCTTCGATGGTGTGTAGCGGATGGAGGGTTGACTTAGTAGTCCCCACGGTGTGACTGGCAGGTACGGGTGGTGTGTAGTGGATGGACCATTAGGCTTGGGTTTGGGTTGCATCATAATTTATTTTATATGAATCTGATGTTTGAACATGTATGCCTGATTAGTTGAATGTTAGTATTGTGTGCACATTGAGTCTGTTGACTCACCCCGTTGTGGGAAATATTTTCAGGTGATGAACAATGACGGACCAGGACGGTAGGCCTCGAGGTGGCCATGTTCCATTTGAAGATTTTATTCGATTTGGACTTTGTTATTTGTTTTGGGTTTTTACTTGATGTAATAAGGCCATAAGGCCCAGTGGATTTTTCTTATTCTGCTTTACTTTAAATTGTTATGTTACGAACTATTATGACTAAAGTTAAATGTTATTTTCTTTAAAACCCTAAAAAAATATTTTATCACCTTAATAAAAGTTGAATTTACAAGATTAATTAAATGGGTTTCCAATCTAAGCCCAATCCACAACAACATTTTCTAAAAATTTTACGAACTTTCTCTAAGTAACGAAATTCTTTGAAATCGGTTTACTTTAGGAACATACCAGATTCGGTTTAGGATCGTGGGCCGGGTGTGGGGTGTTTCAATTTGGTATCAAAGCCCAGTTTTAAACTCTCGGCCTGTGGGCTAAGGCCCAAAACGTTTTCAAAGCGAGCCAAATGATTTTCTTTGAAAATAAGCAAGCTTCCGGCATGGCCCCTAAGTCTCCAACCCATGATCCACCGGTAAGTACCCCTAACTCTATGTGTGATTCTGTGAACTGTATAAGGGTAGAAGAGGCATGGAACGTAGAATAGAATGATAGGAACTTGAACCCTAGGATTAGACTACTCAAACACAAAACCACATAAGATTTAATACACTAAACCAACCTATGGCTAAGTCACTGAGCTAGTGGTGTGGTAACCCTCTGACGCATGTCTAGGATTGGATCCGGAAGAGCTTGGTATTTAAGCAGTCCTAGTGACTCACCTCCTCTTCGCAGAATCCTACAGTGCGTAGCTTCTGGCTCACTATAACTCGGAGGGCTCGGTGGTGTGGCAACCTCTCAATGTATGTCTAGGAATGGTTTGGTGGGAGCTTGGTATTTAAGCGATCGCGTGACTCACCACATCTCCCCTCGAATCCCGCCAGTGCGTAGCTTTGGTTCACCACGACCAAGAGGGCTCGGTCATAGGCTAAACATAATGACTAAAACCCGAAAGGAACTAGCCATGTTTTAAAAAAAAAAGAAGAAAAAAGAGAACAAAACAACAAACCCTAGTTCTTCAAAATTTTAAAACTTTCTTTTAAATCTGAGAAAATTATTTTACAACATTTTCGAAAAACTCCGACGGCGAAAATTACAAAAATGCCCTTAGGGGTGAAATTACCAAAATGCCCTTGGTTTATGAAATGTTCAACTACTCAACAGCTTTACCAAATTTTCATTATTTTATAAACATTCAAAAACCTTAATTTGTAAAATATCAAAATACCTTGATTTTAGAAAAATTACAAAATTGCCCCTAACTTACAAAATTACCAAAATGACCCTAAATTTCAAAAATTTTGCAACATTCCCATTTTTGAAGGAACAATTTTCGAAAAGAACCCTCAGAGTTTTACAACTTTTGAAATACCCCTGATTTCTTAAATTTTCCAAATTTAACCTGATTTGTGAAAAATTACCAAAATACCCCTGAGGTCAAAAAATTACCGAAATAACCCCAGATTTTAAAATTTTTCCAAATTACCCCGAGACTTAGAAATTTTCAAAATAATTTTTGACAAAAACACCAAGGAACGTTTTTCTTCTGAAAAATTACGAAAATGCCCCTGTAGGATAAAATTACGAAAATACCCCTAGGTAGTGGAAAACAACGACAACAAAAACTACAACGTTTCTCTGAATGAACGAAAGTTCATATTTGCTTGATGGATGAATGAATGAATGGAAAAGACTGTGTGTTTGTACGAATACGAAAGAACCACTCTTAAATCCCTTTTTCATAAAACTCCTTCGCTGGTAAATAAGTGGAACAATGACTAATTCATAAAATTTCTTAATCAGATCTCGACGTTAGAAAATGAGCTCTAGAGGATGTGGTCAACGTGGTCGAGGTAGAGGAAGGATGACCGTGTCGGAACCCGTTAGATCGGGTCAAGGGTCCGACAATGAAATGCCACCGCCACCACCACCCCCAGCTGTTAATGTTGAGCAGCAGGCTCAGACGGAGGAAGATCTTTGTGTCGAGGTCAGGCCGCAAGTTTTGGAATTGGTGGCAGGTGCAGGAGGAAATTCAGGAAATCGAAAGTCTGTACCTGAATGGCTCCGAGCTAATGGAGCGAAAATGTTCCGAGGAGTATCTAATGTGGCACCCAGTACAGCTGAGTACTGGTTGGAAGCAACGGAGCGTATCATGGATGAGCTCGATCTGACTCCATAGGAAAAGTTGAAAGGGATGGTGGCGTTGTTGCGCGATGAAGCGTATCAGTGGTGGCTAACTATTCGGGATGGTACCACGGCTGAAAATTTGACTTGGGAGTATGTTAGAGAGGCATTTCAGAAAAAGTATGTAGGAACCAGGTATACAGATGAACAAAGGAAGGCTTTTCTAGGGTTGGTGCAAGGGAGTAAGTCTGTCGCAGAATATGAGGCAGAATTCTTGAGATTGAGCCGTTATGCTCGAGGGGTAGTGGCAACTGAGCATAAACGCTGTGTCCGCTTTGAGGACAGACTGAGAGATGACCTGAGACTGTTGATAGCACCGCATCAGGAGCGGGAATTCTCTGCTTTGGTGGAAAATGCCAAGGTTTCCGAGGGGATTAAGGATGCTACTAAGCAGACCGTGGATAGGAATAAGGCCAAAAGAGGATTTGGGCCATCTGGAAAGGGTTACAAGAGGCCTAGGGTTGACGGGCCACGAAATCAACAGGCTGGTACGGGCGGGCAGTATCGCCCTTGTGAGCATTGTGGAAAGAAGCACATGGGAGAGTGTTGGAGAAAGACGGGAGGATGTTTCAAGTGTGGGTCCAAGGACCATATGCTTAAGGATTGTCCCAAACAACCAGATGAGAGCCGACCGGTAGTTCGAATCTTGGCTGGGCGGTAGAGGCGCAATGACCTCAACGGGGTCGTGGTTCGGGTAACCGAGGTAGTGGTGCAGGCAGAGGCCGTGGAACACAGGGCTGAGGTATTGCTAATACCGATGTAAGACAACCGGGTTTGGTTTATGCGGTTCGCCGAAGGAAAGATGGAGACGCGCCGGATGTTATAACCGGTACGTTCTTTATTTTTGACAAACCCTATTTTATTCTGATTGATGTGGGCTCGACCCATTCCTATGTTGCAAGTAGTGTAGTGGAAACACTAGGCCTAGACTCTGAACTTTCAGATAGACAGATGACTATAGTAAGCCCATTAGGCCAAACGATAGTGGTAGACAAGATCTTTCGGAATGTACCCCTAGAGATTTAGGGAGTGAACTTTTGAGCAGATTTAATGGAGTTACCCTTCGGAGAGTTTGAACTTATACTCGAAATGGATTGGTTAGTAGAACACCGAGCTGTGTTGGATTGTGCGGCTAAATGTATGGAACTAAGAACCCCGGAGGATGAAGTGGTAGTAATGATCGGAGAAAGGAGGAACTACTTGTCTAATGTAGTTTGACCTTTGACCAAGGTCGAGAAGATGGTTAAGAAAGGTTGCGAGGCGTTCTTAGCTTTCGTAAGTGCGATAGGTGGAAAGGAGAAAGGTATTAGTGGAGTTAGGACGGTAAGGGGCTTCGTGGATGTGTTTCCAGAGGAATTACCGGGAATACCCCCAGACAGAGAGGTAGAATTTGGGATAGATTTGCTACCCGGAACAGCTCCTGTGTCAATCGCTCCATACCGAATGGCACCAAAGGAGTTAGTAGAGCTCAAGGCTCAGATACAAGAACTGTTGGATCGTGGGTTCATCCGACCCAGTGTGTCTCCGTAGGGAGCACCGGTCCTATTTGTGAAGAAGAAGGACAGAACTATGCGTATGTGCATAGATTACCGTCAGTTGAATAAGCTGACCATTAAGAACAAGTATCCCTTGCCAAGGATTGATGACTTGTTCGATCGGTGAAAGGAGCCGCGGTGTTTTGAAGATCGATTTATGGCGGGATACCATCAGTTGAAGGTGAAGGAGGTGATATCCATAATACCGCTTCGGGACAAGATATGGTCACTTGAGTTTGTGGTGATGCCGTTTGGGTCGACGAACGCTCCAGATGCGTTCATGGACATGATGAATCGGGTTTTCCAACCCTACTTGGATAGGTTCATCGTTGTGTTCATCGACGATATTTTGGTGTATTCGAAGTCGGAGGAGGAGCATGATGAGCATCTCCGAGTTGTGTTGGAAGTGTTAAGGAGAAGAAGCTCTATGCCAAATTGACCAAGTGCGAATTTTGGCTTAAGGAGGTGGCATTCCTAGGACATGTGGTATCCATGAAGGAATAAGAGTGGATCCTAGGAAGATCGAGCGGTGTTGGATTGGAAACCACCTAGGTGCGTGGTTGAGATCCAAGTTTCTTAGGCTTAAGGGCTATTATAGAAGGTTCGTGGAAGGATTCTCGTCAATAGCCGCGCCTTTAACAAAGTTGCTAAGGAAGGAAGTACCTTTGAATGGACGAATAAGCAGGAAAGCTTTGAAAAGCTTAAGAAGGTCTTGTGGAAGCTCAGTGTTAATGATCGGAGGTGGGAAAAGATTTTGTGGTGTACTGTGATGCTTCGCATACGGGGTTAGGATGTGTGCTAATGCAAGATGGTAAAGTAGTCGCTTATGAGTCACGGCAGTTAAGGCCACATGAGGTTAACTACCCCACTCATGACTTAGAGCTAGCAGCAGTGGTTTTCGCCCTCAAGGTTTGGAGGCACTACCTTTATGGAGAAAGGTCAGTTATCTACACAGACCACAAGAGCCTTAAGTATTTATTGACTCAGAAGGAGTTGAACTTGAGGCAACGAAGGTGGGTGGAATTGCTGAAGGACTACGACTGTTCAATAAAGTATCATCCGGGCAAGGCGAATGTGGTAGCCGATGCCCTAAGTTGGAAGGTTGTATCGGATCTACGGGCTTTGTTTGCTCATTTAAGTCTGTTGGATGACGGACGTCTGTTTGCAGAATTACAAGTCAGACCCACATGGCTAAAGGAAGTGAAAGAGGGACAGTTGGCTGATAACGACTTAAGTACTAAGTTGCAGCAAGTACAGCAAGGGGGATTAAAGGATTATGGTGTCAATGATGAAGGAGTATTGTGCTACAAGGGAAAAGTCTATATGCCGAGGAATAAGGAGTTGAGACAAAGGATTTTTCGGGAAGCGCATGGTAGCCCTTATGCTATGCATCTCGGAGGCATCAAGCTGTATAGAGATCTAAGGGAACAGTTTTGGTGGTCTGATCTGAAACGAGAGGTGACTAAATTTGTGGGGAAATGTTTGACGTGTCAGCAAGTTAATGCTGAACACCAAGTCCCATCAGGATTACTTCAACCAATCGAAGTTCCCCAATGGAAGTGGGAAAGGATTACCATGGACTTCGTTAGTGGGCTTCCCTCACGCCTACTAAGAAGGACTCGGTATGGGTGATTGTGGACCGCTTAACCAAGTCCGCACACTTTATCCCGAGAAGAATGGATTATTCTCTTGAAGTTGGCCAAGTTATATGTGGCGAAATTGTGAGGTTACATGGAGTACCAATGTCGATCATCTCTGATAGAGACCCAAGGTTTACGTCTTGATTTTGGAAGGCACTTCATCAAGCTTTAGGCACTAAGCTAGACTTCACTATGGCTTTTCATCCACAATCGACAGGCGATCGAGCAGGTTATACAAGTGTTGGAGGATATGTTGAGAGGTTGTGTAATGGATTCGAGGAAGTTGGGAAGATTACTTGCCTTTAGCTGAATTCGCCTACAACAATGACTATCAAGCTAGCATTCGGATGGCACCATACGAAACATTGTATGGAACGAAGTGTAGAACACCTACTTGTTGGACCGAGTTAGGAGAATGCCGAGTTTTGGGTCCAGAATTAGTGGCAGAAACCGAAGAGAAGGTTGAGTTAATTTGGGCACGGTTGAAGGAAGCCTCTGATAGGCAGAAGTCGTACGCAGACCTTAAACGGAAGGAAATAGAGTTTGAAGTGGAGACCAAGTATTCTGAAAGTCTCGCCTTGGAAGAAGGTAATGAGGTTGATCGAAAAGGAAGTTAAGCCCAAGGTTTGTAGGGCCTTATCGAGTCTTGAAACGAGTTGGGCGATGGCATACCAATTAGAGTTGCCACCAGAATTGCAGCAGATGCACGACATATTTCATGTGTCCATGTTACGTCGCTATCGATCGGATCCGTCGCATGTGGTATCTATTGGAGAAGTGGAGCTAAGGCCAGACTTATCCTACGAGGAAGAACCGATTCGGATCTTGGAACGTGATGTGAAAGTACTACAAAGGAAGACAGTTCCTCTAGTCAAAGTGCTATGGCGCAATCATGGAACAGAAGAAGCTTCGTGGGAGTTAGAGGAGACCATGCGACATCAATACCCTCAATTATTTTAGTTAGGAAATTTCGGGGACAAAATTTTGTTTAAGGGGGTAGAACTATAACATCCTGAATAGGGCCTATGCATTTTCAGTTTGATTGTATGAAATGACAAGTTTAAGCACTAAGAATAAATTTTTGATATTTTTGGAAACCTGGAAATGCATGAAAATGGAAACCTAAACATTTTGGAAACACGAACATTTTGGAAACACGAACATTTTGGAAACTTGAACATTTTGGAAACCTAAACATTTTGGAAACTTGAAGATGTAAGAAAAATGGCAAATTCTGAGCCGATCGAAAATTTTAGGAAACTTAGAAATAAGTAGGAATGACAAATTTTAAAGTTCAAAATAGGAAATAAGGGCAAGAGGGCCTTAAAAGAAAAAGTTGGTGAGATTTGACACACAATCGGGCTTGGAAAAGTGGCACGGAGGTGTCACTTAAGGCTTATGGAAATGGCGCCGTGTGTAAGAGGAATGGGCTGAGTTGAGTCACTTGGAAAGCAAATATTGAAGGTTTTATTTTGCTTCCAAGACTAGGGGTGGACGGCACCTACTTCTAGAAAAGGGAAGAGTTTTATTTCGGTTAAAACTTGATAAATTAAGTGTTAAGTAAAGGATTTTCTTTTAATAAGATAAATGAGGAGATAAAGGATGGATTAAATACTTTTAATTTAATAGGGTGATAATTAAAGGATAATATTATCACTTATGGGGGAGTAGTGGCCAAGTCAAGGACTCTTGGCATAGCAATTTCAGTTAAAAGAGGAGAATTAAGGCTATTCTCTCATCTTTCCTAAGTGTGTGCCGAAATTCTCATAGCTCTCTCCCCCTCTCTGCCGAATTTTCTTTGAACAAAAACCATCCTCTTTTCTTCTATTTTCTTCTCCGTTTCTACTGTCAAAGCCGAATCTTGGTTGATTCTAAGTAAAGGAGCAATCAACTACAACATCAAAAGGGTAAGATCATGGTCAATCAACTTCTATTCTTTTCTTTTTACCAAAAATTCGGGTACTAATCCTATTAGCAAATTTTGGCCGAATATACAAGGGGTCTCTCAGGCTTCCACAATAACCGAATATAAGGATCAAGGATCCAAGGTAAGTGAGTTTATACATTCGGCCAAGGCCAAATCTTAGGTATTCAAATCAAATTAATCAAAAACTAATGGATTCAGGGAATTAGGATTTGGCCGATTCCAAGGAAGAGGAAGGTGAAGTTTTCGGGATTAAAATCCATAAGGTAAGCACCTAAAAGTATTCGGCCGAGGTTTGTATGATTACCTAGATCAGTTCTTTAATTATTAAAAAGTCAAAAACTAACCCATATTGAGATTCAAGGTTGGCCGAATATCAAGTGAAGGAAAACCAAGTTTTCGGGATTTGAATAAACACCAAATCAGCATCAAAGGTAAGTCTTTTTACAAATCCTACTTGGATTTGGTTTTTAAGCCAAATAAGTTTGTTAATATATTTTAATGGTTGGCCGAATATAGGAGTAAAAATCTAGATCGGTAGATCGTTCTTCGGGATTTCAAGGAATCTATTAAGCAAATCAGTTGTGTACGCACACTAACCTTCGATTTATCATATGGCAATTATCTTAATATGTGATTATGCATAAGAATATGAATGTGGCTAAATACCACAAATGTGGTAAAAGTACTCAGGTACATTTCCTACTTCCGATAGGATTATGAAATATGTTATTCTATAACATGTGAATATATGTATATGAATATGAAATTAAGTATGTTATGCATGATATATATATTTTTGGGGCATTCGAGATTTATGTGAAAGGGGAAGAAGGTGTTGACTTCGGTCTCACCAACGTTATATGGTGACTACGGTCACAACATTTTGAATATGGTAACTCCGGTTACATTATCTAAATTTGGTAACTTCGGTTAGACTATTTGAATATGGTGTCTAATGACACAAATTATATGGGTGATGAGCACGTCGACTGCAGCGACTACCTTCGATGGTGTGTAGCGGATGGAGGGTTGACTTAGTAGTCCCACGGTGTATTTGACCAATGCTGGTGGTGTGTAGCGGATGGACCATTAGGCTTGGGTTTGGGTTGCATCATAATTTATTTTATATGAATTTGATGTTTGAACATGTATGCTGATTTGTTGAATGTTAGTATTGTGTGCACATTGAGTCTCATTGACTCACCCGTTGTGGGAAATATTTTGGTGATGAACAGTGACGGAATGAGGACGGTGAGACCTCGAGGTGGCCATGTTCCATTTGAAGATTTTATTCGATTTGGACTTTGTTATTTGTTTTGGGTTTTACTTGATGTAATAAGGCCATAAGGCCCGATGGATTTTTCTTATTACGCTTTACTTTAAATTGTTATGTTACGAACTATTATGACTAAAGTTAAATGTTATTTTCTTTAAAACCCTAAAAAAATATTTTATCACCTTAATAAAAGTTGGATTTACAAGATTAATTAAATGGGTTTCCAATCTAAGCCCAATCCACAACAACATTTTCTAAAAATTTTATGGACTTTCTCTAAGTAACGAAATTCTTTGAAATCGGTTTACTTTAGGAACATACCAGATCCGGTTCAGGCTCGTGGGCCGGGTGTGGGGTGTTTCAAGGAAGGATTAGCACCCTCATAACGCCCAAAAATTGGTAACTAATTGATAAAATCATGTCCTAATGTTGAAACTTTGAAAAATTTTAGAAAATGATCCTTTTATTAAAAAAAACTAGAATTACCTATCTCGAAGAAATAAAACACCATACCCAGTAAGTTAGGATATAGCATCCCATGACTTAGAAACTAGGCACGTCTTTAGTTTAGAAAATTCCTACTTCGAGATACAAAACATCATATCCAGTAAGTTAGGACACAACGTTTTGAATTGCCAAGAATATGTTTTTTATTATTTGAAATTTGTAAGTTTTGGTTTTAAAAGAGAAGAGATATCTAATAACTTAAGTTCTACGAGAAAAATCCAAACCCAGTAAGTTAGAGCACAATTCTTCTCGAAGACCCTAAATATCATATATCTCCTTATTTTAAAAAAAATGCATCAAAAGGTATTTTATAAAACAATGGTTTGAGTATACAACCTACATATTTAATAAAAATTTTACATAATTACAAGTTATTCTAATAATAAATGATAAAAGGATAATATAACATAAATATATAATGAACTATGCTAAACAATGATAAACAATCTAACAAATATAAATAAACATGTAACGTAGCAATAATTGGAATTTTCACGAAATAATAAAATTAAATGAAAAAGGAATAATATATTTGAACATTGAATAAAGAAGAATGTGATGATTTTGAAAATGATTTAATATATGTATATATAATAACAAAAATTAAAAGTAAAAATACTTATAATAAATATATATAATTTAATAATTTAATACATATATAATATAAACAATGTAAATGATGTATAAATAAAAAAAGTATATAATGATTTTAAATAAGGATATATAAAATTACATATATATATATATATAATATAAATAATGTAAATAGAATATGTTATACAATATAAATAAATTTTAGTTAAAATAATATACGATATAATATTATATAATGTACAAAATTTTAAAATATAATATAATAACTAATATGTATATAAATACTAAAATAATTTTGTAAAAAAATAAATAATTAAACTAAAATAAAATAATAATAATATAATAATTAGAATTATATAATATAATAAATAATATGCTAATTTATATAATATAAGTAATAAATAATAATTACATATATATGAAATTAATACATATAAAAACTATATATATATAAATTTTATACCATACACAAATTAATATAAGTAATGAATATAATATTTTAATATAATAAAATAATAATATAAAAATAAATAAAGATAGAAGGATTAAATAGCAACTTAAAAAAATAAAAGGGGTTAAATCGAAAAGCATTTTATATCACAAGGTCTGAAATGGCAATTATACCAAGTTTTAAAACAACAACGCTTTATATTTAGCCTTTGAAGAAATTCAAGGGTTTAATTGAAATAAAACAAACTTTTAGGGTTAATTAAATAAAAAATTAAAAATTAAAATGGACCAAATTAAAACAAATAAAATTACAGAGGGACTGAAATCGTAAATTCCCCTTTTTAATAAAAGCGCGTATCCTTGTCGGGTTTGCGGGTCGAAGCGCGGATCCTTACCCTAAACAATGTCGTTTTAGGCTTATTAAATTAAGCAAAAATGGCGTCGTTTTCAACATGTTATAAAGGTTAATTTTCTGACCAAAAATTCATTTGGCTTCCGTTCTAATTTTTTTTTTCTGAATTCTCTCTCGATCCCTATTCCCATGTGCTAGGGTTTGGTCCTCAGGGCTAGGGAGTCCTCCATCCGAAGCGTCATACGCACCACCACTGACGGTGACTGGAGGTCCAAAACCTCAGTTTTCGTGCAGGTAAACCCCTTTTCTCTTATATCTTTTTTACAGCATATTTACATGAGCAAATACATCGAAAATAAAAAAAAATAAAATAGAAAAAAAAATATCACCTCTGCAAAAAATTTTGTATTTTATTTCTCTGAGTTTGTGTCCATGTATTTCTGTATTCTTGTGTATATATTTTCTCTCCACTTTTACAGACTTACATGGGGTTTTATAACCCGAAAAGAAAAAAGAAAAAGGAAATATAAATTTTCCTTATTTGTTTCTTTCTAGTTCTGCCGTGTCTTTCATTTTCTGTGTAGGTCAAAGGCGAGGATCTCGGTGGTGAGACTGTCCTGGCGTTGATGGCGACGTGACGATCGGGCTCCTGCTGAGGAGGTGCCTAGGGTTTCAGAAACCCTAGGCCACTGCTGATTCTGTTTAGTGTTTGGGCTTTCTTGGGCTGCACTAGTTTGGGTTTGCTGGGTTTAATTAATCTAGGTATTCTGTTATTGGGTGTAATTAGGGTTTTGAGCTTAGGTTAATGGGTAATTGGGTTTGGTTTGGGTCTAGTAACATCTGTTTGGGTAATGGGTGTAATTGGGCCACGGGTAAATAAAAATTGGCCTAAGGGTCTGGTTTGGATTTTACTTAAGGTTAATTGTAATTGGGCTATTGGATTAGGGACTGTAAAAATAAATTGATCATTTATTTTTTTTTTTTTTTGATTTTCTATTTTGGTTTTCAAGGGCCCGGGCAAAATTATATACTTACAGCTGCGCCTCTTTGCTCGTTGTCGTGTAACGAGAATAGAGTAAAGACTATAAAAGGACAAATTTTGCCCGGTCTTGGCCAAGCCTCAACTTATTGATCCTCGTCATTTTCAAATGGTTTCCAATCCGAACTGCATCTTCAGGGGTACTGAAACTTCATCTTGATTTCAGTAAGTTTGATAGCTTTAATTTGTTTTACTGCAACTTCATGAAGGCATCATCCACTAACTTTTGATCTGCTCCACTGCAAACACAGGGAGACAACATCTGATGTTTTCTATCTACTCCTTGCAACCTCAAGAATGCCAGATCTGCTATTTTAATCTGCTCCTTGCAACTTCAGGGATTACCAGACTAATGTCTTCGATCTGCTTCTTACAACCTCAGGAATGCCAAATCTGATATTTTAATCTGCTCACTGCAACCTCAGGGATGCCAGGTTAATGTCTTCGATCTGCTTTCTGCAACCTCAAGAATGCCAAATCTGCTATTTTAATCTGCTCCCTGCAACCTCATGGATGCCAGACTAACCTCTTTGATTGGCTTCCTGCAACCTCAGGATTGCCAAATCTGTTATTTTAATCTGCTCCCTACAACATCAGGGATGCCAAACTAACGTCTTCGATCTGCTTCCTGCAACTTCAGGAATGCCAAATCTACTATTTTAATTTGCTCCCTGCAAACTCAGGAATGACAGACTAATGTCTTCGATTTGCTTCCTGCAACCTCGGGAATGCCAAATCTACTATTTTAATCTGCTCCCTGCAACCTCAGGGATGCCAGACTAATGTCTTCGATCTGCTTCCTGCAACTTCAGGAATGCCAAATCTGCTACTTTAATCTGCTCCCTACAAACTCAGGGTTGCTAGACTAATGTCTTCGATCTGCTTCCTGCAACTTCAGGAATGCCAAATTTGCTATTTTTATTTGCTTCCTACAAACTCAGTGATGCCAGACTAATGTCTTCGATCTGCTTCCTGCAACCTCAGGATTGCCAAATCTGCTCCCTGCAACCTCAGGGATGCCAGACTAACGTCTTCGATATGCTTCCTGCAACTTCAGGAATGCCAAATCTTCTATTTTAATATGCTCCCTGTAAACTCAGGGATGACAGACTAATGTCTTTGATCTGCTTCCTGTAACTTCAGGAATGCCAAATCTGCTATCTTCAATCTGCTTCCTGTAACCTCAGGGATGCCAAACTAATGTCTTCGATCTGCTTCCTGCAACTTCAGGAATGCCAAATCTGCTATCTTCAATCTACTCCTTGCAACCTCAAGGATGCTAGACTGATGTCTTCGATCTACTTCCTGCAACTTTAGGAATGCTAAATCTGCTATCTTCAATCTACTCCCTACAACCTCAGGGATGCAAGGCTGATGTCTTCAATCTGCTTCCTGCAACTTTAGGAATGCCAAATCTTCTATTTTAATCTACTCCCTGCAACCTCAGGGATGCCAGACTAATGTCTTCGATCTGCTTCCTACAACCTTAGGAATGTCAAATCTGCTATTTCAATCTGCTCCCTACAACCTCAGGGATGCCAGACTAATGTCTTCGATCTTACTACATAGTCCTCTAGAGGACATAACCTGTAGAATGGGTATATGTTTATGTCTGATAATTAGGATGCTTTGATAGAAATGCATCAAATGCTCCTAATATTAATGCGAAAATGTTATGAAAAATTATTCCTATTTCAGGTGTAATTACTCATTTATTCGTAAAGGTTTCATCTTCATTCTTCAATCATATTCTACTCAAATAATTTACCCCATGGTAATTCTGAGTCCTCTCCACTTGAACCCTAGGACATGAAGTTGGTATCTCCCACTACAACTTCAAGGGAATAACATTTGGTTTTTTCCATTTTTCTGTTACCACTTAGAGGTATAGAACTTGTATCACTTGGTGTAATGACCAAATGTATGTGTCTGAAATTTTCATGAATGCAGGGTATCCCGACAATGATCCTCTTTTACACTTGGATTGACCTTGTTCGTCATTTTTCGATGTAGTATTACCAACGAAATTGTCTTATCCAATAAGAATATGAAGAGATAATCATTTTTTAGTGTTTTCAGCCCTTAGGCTTGGTGAGTTCTGAACAATAGTCATGTTTCAGGTTCCTCATATTATTTAGAAGATTCTAGAGTAATATGCGAAACTCCTTTTATGAAAGTGTTATTACTCCATAAATCGTTATTCCAATATAAAATGCTTAAAAGAGGTCACAAAAATGGACGAGAAAGAAATTAGTCAACAGCATAGCTCAGAAAAATAATAATTTAATCAAAGATAACCACGGCAATAAAAGAAAATTGATTTGGGTGTATCTCAAAAAGGATAAAGCAATCAAAGATAAAAAAATGCGTAAGATAGAAGCTAGGTGCCCCAGATATCGTAGTCTGAGCTTCTCTGTTCAAACTTCTTCAGGAACATTTTAAGCTCAATATATGTTTAGGTGATTCGGAGTACTTTGTCAATGCCCAAAGACATAACATACTTCCTCATTGCTAATTCAGACGTAGCAAGACTACCCTATGCCCCACTTTTTGGTCAAAATTTGAGCAGCCCTTTTCGGGTTTTCAACTCAAATCCCCTTTGGTCTCAAAGTGCCCTTTGCGGGTTTTCGCCTTGGCCTCTCCTTTTTTTTGAGGCACCCTTTACAGGTTTTCACCTTGGTCTTTCCTCTTTCAGGTAAAATACCTCTTGACTAAACCTGAATTTATCAGATTGGGCAAGTCTTCACCATCTGTTTTAGTCAATATCAATGCTCCTTTAGAACATGCCCTGCATAAGTCCTTCTCAGTTTGACATATGCTTTTCTCTAAATTCGTTTTGTAGAAGAAAAATCTTTTTCAACATCAGGTTTCTTCGTAGAATTCCCTAAGATGAACTTCTTTAATAAAAGCTCGCATCATCTGGCCGTGGCAAATAGCTTTTAACCTTTCCTTTGATTAGGTTTAATTGATTAAAAAAAATGCTTCAAATCTATAAACCAATGTGTAAGATGTTGCCCCGGCAAAGGTCCTGGCCAACGTTCGATAATCATAGAGAGTAGTAGTAGCTTATTATGCCAATGTTTACAAGTCTTAGCCACCTTTCATTTTTTTTGGCAACTTTTGTTGCACTGTGATATGCTACTTGATATTTGGACAAATTGTAAACTTTGACTTTGTACAGTTATTTAAACGCGATCCTTTATGGAATTCTACTAGCATCTGATCCCTTTTTTTCGCAATTTGATGGCTATTGACTTTGCAACATTGACACATAAAACTACTTCCACCCTCTTAGCGAAGTAGACGACGACCATGACGGTGAATCGATGTCAACTAGCAGCCTTTGACAAGATTGGCCTCATAATGTCCATGCCCCACATATAGAAAATTCTGTGAAGAAAATAGAATAGTCACATGAATCTCGTCTTCTTTAATTCTGTATTTGCAATATGACTGATGCAATCCCCTTCCATGGTGGATCGACAGTGCTCGATCCTCTTATTTAAATTGCATCTTAGTAGCCCAGGCATGTCCTGATATAATCATGCAAAAACATCTTTGAATTCTTGAATACAACTCAATGATGTCTTACCTTATTTTTGTAGTGAGTTGGGCTTCGATCTTCACCCTTTCCTAAGTTCATAATATCCAATGACCCTTTGTAGAGTAAGGTCTATTTTTCATCATTCTTTACAAATCAGAAGATAGGTTACAATCTTTTTCATCTTCAAAGTCATTAGATCCCCTAGACCTATATCTCATTTAAAAAGGGAGTCAGTAACAACGTCGCTCATGTCGTTGATATCTTGGTACCTAGGTGCGAAGGCAAACAAATCCAAAGAATAGATGATTCTAAGGATGCATGGTATGGTCATGCATAAAGAATGAAAGAATATTGTAAAAATAAATGTACAGTATGAAGAATGAAAAAAAAATATTCGCTTAAGAAAATGCATTTTATTGAAATAAAATTTCAGACATAAGCCTATTTCACAAAAGGGTTCTTATTGCCTCTAGGCTTAAGGCAACAAGCATGTTCTAAATATTACTTTAGATTAATCTAAAAAATACAGGGATTCCTTGCACAGTTCCATTGTTTAAAATCTTCCAAAGTATGGAAGGGCTTTGGAAACTTTTATTTCCTGATTCTCTCTTCGGATATGCTATTAGTGCTTAGATTCCCCAACATTCCCATTGGGTCCTTGATCTCCTTAATCAAGCCTTACACAAGGACCCTAAGCTTGATGTATTCTTGGATCCCTGCCCCTATCTATCATGGAACTCACAATGTTTACCCTTTTAACAGAAAGGTTGGGTAACAAATTTTCTGCACCAGAGGGATCATCGAATTTTACGACACCCAATCTGACAAATCTTTCAATCATTTTTTTAAAAGTGACACAGTTCTTGATCAAATGCCCTGTAATTCCTCCATGGTATTCACATTGGCGATTTACGTCGTACCATTTAGGGTATGGGGATATATTGGTTCTAAATAAAAAAAAGGGATATAACGTGTGTGTCAAACAGAATTCGGTACAACTTACCATACGTGACTGGAATGGGTGAGAACTGAGGTTTCTCTAAGTTTGGTCTTGAATTAGATTCTTTCCTTGGGAAGACCTGATGACTGGTAGTTACCATCCTTGGCTGGTTTACTGTAATAGGCTCTAAATGGCCCTTGTTATACCTTCTCATACTACTCGCCTTATTTTTCTTTTTTTTTAGAGTTTCTGTCAGTAAAATCGATTTAGCTTGACTATTATCCAGGTTAAGACCTAAACCCATTGGTAGGCTCAATATGGCCAAAGTATTAGTCTAACATTGGGGTTCAATAACGACGGGTACTCCATGCGAATGCGTGTCCGATTGAGTCGGGACACCTATCGGGGAATAAACGATGTCTTCCTCATCATCCACGTTGTTGGCAACTGGGCCTCTCCATTTTCCAAGTCCTCTGGCTAGTAACTTGGTTAGCTGGCCTATGATATTCCTTTGAAATTCCCGTATTTCTTGCTGAATTTCAGTCAATTGCCTCTGCATCTGTATTTGCAATTGCTCTCTTCTTTCCAATCTTTGTTCCATGTTTTCCAAGTTAACTAAAACATTTTACCTAATTAGGGTCCTTTTGTAAAAGTCTAATGTAAATGATGCAATGTAATGTAATTGCATGAATGCAAAGAGGCATTGATTCTGATTCTACTTCATTTTAGAAAACTTTATTAGAAAATAAAATCCTTTACATAAAATGGACTACCATATGCTTTCACCCTGAGTCCTAAAGTTTTTCATTTTCCCAAGCAATGGAGCTAGCTCTTGACTACGATCAGATTGTAGCTCATACTTCATGCTCAACATATCAGCCTGTGATGTCAAAGTCTGTAGATGATCGGCTACCTCTCGAATCTGAACTATGGCTTCCCCATGAGATAATCCCGGCTTCTAACTTGATCATGTGAATGATGGAGCTCTTCCTTCAAATGCCCTTCTCTTGTCTCAAGAAGTTCGATCTGAAGTTCATAACTGTGCAATGTTGCTTCTAACTCTTCAATTTTACCCTTCATTTCCTCGATCTTGTTCAGGCTTGACTTTAACTCGATCGTGGAATTATGGCTTCGATGGTGATGAAGAGACCGTCCAAGCTTAGCATCGATCTCTAGAAAAGTATTGATCATTCACCCTAGTTGGTGCCATACACTGAGTTACCATGCCATGCTCGCAAAGATTCTTCCGCTTCCATGGCCCATAAAGATCAGAATTTTTCCTATCAAGGAGCAGACAAAGAAGGGACTACGTAGCTCCAAGAAGTTTAAATTGTATCTATTCAAACATTTTTCCAACTCTAACTATAGGTGAAAGGCGTCTATTCCTACAATGTTGTTTAAATTGTATCTCTTTGAATATATCAAATAGGGGATCAATATGAATTCCTTTCATTTCTCCACAACAAATCAAATCCCTTACAATGTTGTTTAGATCATAACGAGGAGCCAAGAAGTTCATAACAGCCCATCTTTCAATCCTAGATGCTCCACCAACATCTATTTGGGTTATCCTGGCCATCAGGGCTTGCATTTCCATTGTTTCTGGTAGGTGCAACATCCTCAAGTACAACAGTAAACTCAAGCTTATTGTTTGGTACCAGACCTATAATAAATAAACCTTTTTTTACCATCATAGGTAAAATTCTTTCCATCCAAATCATTTTTGTAGGTCTTATACACTCTGTCAGTCACTTTTCATCCAACACTCTTACCGTTCACAGGGTAGCCATCTTCAAAAGAAATGATGTACTAGTAGAAGTGTCTATCCGTACTCCCCACGCTCACTTTGAAGTGATTGGTGAGTGTAGTTACCTTTTGCCCTTTAGTTCCAACACCACGCCTTGCCATAGGGTGTCATACAATCTTTTTTACATCTGATTCTGCTTTGATCGGAACAACATCAAGAGGCATAGGTGGCTGAGGAGGCAAGGATACCAATATTGCCCCTATTCCCCTCTTTCTCCAATGAATCCATACCCTAAAATCTTCTTTCTCTAATTGCTTTTGCTCTGACCATATACGAACGATTGAATTGTCTTCCACTTTATCAAGGAATTCATTCTCCATAACAAACTTTCTAACTCTAGAAATTGACCATGAATCAATACCTCTTTAAATATGTAATGATATGCACAAAAAGATGAAACATAACAAGTTAGTGTCGCAACATATAAAGCAAGCTAATTAAATAAACATCCAACTGGGTAACTACTAAGGTTCGACGTAGTTTTACTTAGGGTGGGTTCTTAGGTTCTCTACGTGTGGTTCAAATCTAAAGTTGAGGTATCTGAACAAGCAAATTCATCGATCTTCACCCATTATAGGGTTATATGGACCGAGTTCAGTTCAGGGGAATACATTTCCCTATGGCCATGCGGAAGTGAAAACTTCACGAAGACATAGGTACAGATGTATTCCGGAAGTAATCCACTAGCCCATGCGGAGTTGAAAACCTCATGAAGGCATAGCTTCTTGCTCCCACTTAAGGGTGCGACCACGACGTTCATACAGTGCAATGCAGAGAGATATTTTTAGAACCACATGAAATAAAAGGATCGTGTGTAACATCCTGAATTAATGGGCCTATGCGTTCAATGTGTGGTAATGTGTAATGTGTTAATTAGAGTGTTAGAGATCCAGATTGGGCTCAGGATAGGGCCGAGGCCTTGATTAAATTTTCTGTATGGACACTATAGGGTTTAAAGGATGGTATCTATGGTTTAAATTACAAAATGAGCTTGTGGCCCAGTAGCAAGGAGCGCTGTAAGGGAGCTATAAGGTGGCGTCATTAGCAGGTGAAGAGGCCCAAGTTATAGCCTCTTGGAGCCCATGTATTTGGGCCATTTTCAACACTTAAAGGAGGAGCAAGTGGGGTGACAATAAGGCTTAAAATTAGGAGGGATTAAATGACTTGGATAATGTGGATAATGTACTGATAAAAGAGGTGGTGTTATTTAGGCCTCTTTTGGAGGTGAATGGATAAAGATAAGGGAGAAAGAATAGGAGTTATCTGCTGAATAGCCAGTGGTGGTCGAATTTCCATCTCTTGGAGGGGAAAAAATCGGTTTCAATATGCCAGAGGGGTGCCAAAATTTCCCTTGTTAATTAATTAGTTTTAGTTTTCAAAAGAGCGCAATTCTGGCTTTTGGTTAGTGTGTGTGCTAAAAATTTGATTAGAAAATAGGGTACTTCTTAATTTCAACATTTATTCTTATTCTCTTCTCTTAGTTATTTTTTTTTCAAAAAGCTGAAAACCCCTAAAGTTCCATCTTCTTCTTCATTCTCTGCTAAAGCCGAAACCTCATAGCCTTTATCTACACATTTTTTTAATTCTTTCTATAAGTCGAAACCCTGAAGTATTCTTTCTCTTCACTCTCTTCTGCCATAGCCGAATGCCTTAGTGCCTATTCTTTTCTTTTTTCTTCCTGCTGATTTCTTCATTAAAAAGTCGAATCTGCATAGATTCTTTGAATCATCTTATCTTTTTGGTTTTCGCAAAAAAGCTGAAATCTTCTAGGAGTAGCCGAATCTCCTATGATAGGGTAAGTGCCGATCTTTTTCTCTTCACATTTCTTTCGATTTTTGAAAGCTAACGCCAAAAGGCTAATGGGCTTGGTAAGGTTGACGTTTGATTAATGGTTTGATGTTTTCTTGTTGGGCGACGTCGGGAATTGAAGTAGATCGTTTAGATCTAAAAGCCAGAAACTACTAGTCTCTGAGTCTCAATCTCTTGTTGAGAATTCAAGGTAAGGGGTTCTCTTTAGATTTTCGTTAGGGTCGTTCATCGTGTTTATAATCTTAACCATATGTTATGGATTAACAAAGATATGTTGTGCTGGTAGCAACTGATAAGGTCTTTTGATGGAATCAAATGTCAATCAGGCAAAGGAGGGGATTGGATCTGTAAAACCAATCCTAAGTTTAAGAAGCAGCGGTGTCAGCATTCGGGATTAGCTCTGGGTTGTGGGTGGCTTGAACAAAACCTTAGAAAGTTATTGCGATAGGTCGATCGGTGATCGATTGACTTCACACTAGATAGTATGTATGACATAGAAAAATGTATGAATAGTCTGTTACCCAAAAAGGTTGATCAGTGCGATGTATGTAGATCTCTATCACACTAGTTAATCTATATTGTATGTATGTTATGGGCTAAAAGTTAGAAATATGATGTAGTTGTGATGAATAGTTATCATTGTGTTACCCATGAAAAGGTTAGGCAAGGGATGCTATGAGTATGCGTAATCATAAAACTTCATATGTGTATCAAGTATGTGAAAGCATGTGATCAATGTAGTTATGTCGAATCATGACTTCTTGTATCTTAGGTAGCAATGATGCATTGCTAGATGCCACTCATTGTTTGTGACATTAGAATCGTTCTAGTATTACTACTAACGTTACAAGAACCTCTGAGGTCACACCCTATGGTTGAAATGAACTAATGAAACATAGTTGGTATTGTGTTTGATTGTCACATGAATTAAATTAATTAAAGAATTAATTTAATTGACAATCAAATATTGAATATATTATATGTACAAGGATGTTGTACACATAATGAGAATTAATATATGAATTTGGTTCCTATATAAATTTAAATAAATATAGTTTACCGAAATCCATGTTATAATTAATGTAATTATAACTTTTTGGGTATAATTAATGTAATTATAATTTTCGGTTAAAATATTATTATATTTATTTAATACTGATTATAAAAGGGTAATTAGTGAAGAAAAACCCTAAGAATTTTGCTTAAAAAAAAGGTCTAGCAGCCGTCAAGCAAAACACCTCTCTAAAAAAAAATAGTTTTTGGAGATATCTGCCGTTCATAGTCAAACCGGGTGGATTACGTAGAGGCCGACATCGTAAAGGTTGTGGCTTGGTTCGACAGTGGATCAGATATCTTGTCGCCGAGGCGTTGCTATCTACTCAGATTGAAACTTTGGTAATTTCGAAACCTTTATTTCACCCCGATTCGTTCCTCACATGGATTCATGGTTTGGATCATGGGATTAATTTTATTTCATTGCGCCTTGGGGTGCTTGCGTTCCAACAAAGGGTATCGAGCCACTTGTGTGATCTGGACTCGGGTTTAAATACTTGGGTGATGCAATTGTATGAGATGCATGCTTTTATTTTATTACGTTTTGGTTGTTTAAATCGTTTAAGCATAACCCGATAAGCTGTTCCTTTCGATAATTGATTAAATGTTAATCATGGTGTTGTGGCCTATTCGATCTTATGTTATTATCGTTAATTATTAACAAATCTGTAATATTGCGACGGTGGAATTTGATTTCAGAAGAGGTTAATCGGCTTGTGGAACAAGGGTTGTTCCGATATGAACCTCAAGGATTAAAATCGAAAACACGATTCCGTTGATAAAAGTTATCAAATCGTGAGGTTTCATTTGACTGGGTATGCGATTTGTACCACTGGTCCATCATGTGGGGCTCCTCGCACCCCTGATCCTACCGTAACATCCCTCTCATATTTTAAGGATGGGGATTCGAGATGCGGGCCGCGCGGCCTCTACCCCTTCCTCCGACCGCCTCAGACCCCATTTTCTTATTATAGTATATTTTGTTAATAAAAGAAATATATATAAACTTGATGGGCCACATAAGGTTGAAGGGATATTTTATAATTCACCTTAGCAAAAGAGCATTGAATTATGTATGCTATTTTTGACATGCAGTGTTTGAAATGCATAGTTATAGCCCGATGACCCATTTGATAAAAGGTTGTAATTTTATAAATACTACTGCGTGTCGTGCCTTACTACTATTCTCTTGTATTTCTCTTCTCATCTTACTCCTCGTATGTAAAACGAGTTTCAGATATTGTAATTTGCAAAAGTTGCTATGGGCAGACGAGAAGGAAGTTGGGACAACTATTGAAGAATGATAGTTTATGAAACCGCTTACACCTTTAGGTTTCCTTTTGGTTCTCCCATTGGCTTGGGTTGAATCACCTTAGTTTATGGGCTATAACTATTGCATTTATTTATTGTTTATTTTTTCATGTATGAGATGCTATGGATGTTTAAAGCATGCCAATTTTATATATTAAAATTTAATAATAAACCTAATTAATTAATGAGATCAATTAAAAGACTAAATGGACTAAATTAGACCATAATTGGTGAGATGGAACATCCTTAATAAAATCCTCTATTAAAATATTAAGTCAACATGGCCTTCCAATTTTGCCTCGTCATAAGGCCTCGATCAATACTATGTAGGTTATGCCAAAGCAAAGTACTAGTATTTATCTTGGTTAAACGCGAAGAATAAACAAGTGATATTCATTTGGTTAAAAATTGGTTAATGACTTAACTAGGTTACTCTAATAGGATTAGAAACCTAGAGGCAATTAAATTGGATAAATCATAAGATGATTAGAACAAGAGTTGTTCATCAAATATTAGGAGTTACATATGATGTAATTAGCAAAGGTTGCTTACCTAAATAACCATAGTCTTGAGAGTAAAGCCAAAGCTGACTTAAGAGGAGGTGAAATATGGGTCCTTAACCCACTAGAAATACTTTGGAGAAAGTTTTTCCGAAATTAATATATGGGGGTTATTAATTTTGAAATAAAATAGTGGGATCATCATTTAATAAAGTCTTTTAATGATTTATATAAACTTGGTAAATTTACTCACACGCATATTTAATTGTTGTAGATATATTATGGCTGCAAATACTAGCACACTATCATTGCGATCGGTCCTTGAGAAGGACAAATTGAATGGTTTGAATTTTCTTGGATGGTTCAGTAACTTGAGGATTGTCCTCAAACAAGAACGGAAATTGTATGTCATTGAACAACCACTTCCTAATGAACCACCTATTAATGCCTCGAGAACCGATAAAGATGCTTACAAGAAGTATCTCGATGACATGGTAGATGTTGGATGCCTTATGCTTGCCACTATGAATCTCGAGCTTGAAGCAACATGAGGACATGGTTGCTCATGATATGATCGAGCACCTGAAAGAACTTTATCAAGGGCAAGCACGGCAAGAGAGGTTCGATATCTCTAAAGCCCTATTCCAATGTAAGTTGGCTGAAGGAAGCCAGTGAGGACCTCATGTCCTTAAGATGATTGGCTATATTGAAAGTCCTGTCTAAGCTTGGTTTTCCATTGGGCCAAGAGTTGGCCATCGATGTTATTCGCAATCGTTCAGGATAGCTACAGCCAGTTTGTCCTTAATTTCAATATGAATGAAATTGACAAGACTCTGCCACAGTTACTCAGTATGTTACGAACTGCTGAAGGTAACATGAAAAAGGTTGGACCCAAGCCCATACTGATGGTCCGTAACAACAAGGGCAAGGGAAAGGCCAAAGTTCGACAAAGCCCAAGGGTAAAGGTAAGCCCAAGCCCCGCAAAGGAAAGGCTGCAATGAAACCTAAAGGTGGAGTGTCTAAGGAAGGAACCGCTTTCATTGTGGTGTGATTTGGACATTGGAAGCGAGGCGCCTATCTATCTTGAGGAAGTCAAGAAAGCCAAAACAAGCGGAATGTCCGCTTGGTATTTATGTTATTGATATTAATTTATCAACTACTACTTGGGTATTAGATACTGGTTGTGGTTCTCATATTTGTACTTCGTGCAGGGACTACAAAGGAGTAGGGACGTTGGCTAGAGGAGATGTGGACTGCGAGTTGGAAATGGAGCAAAGGTTGTGCATTAGTGTGGGAACATATACTTTATCTTTGCCTAGTGGACTTGATTTAATTTTAGAGGATTGTTATTTTGTGCCCAGTTTGACTAAAAACATTATTTCGGTTTCTTGTTTAGACAAAATTGGTTTTGAGATAATTATTAAGAATAATTGTTGTTCCTTTTATCTCAATAATGTTTTCTATGGCTCGGCACAATTGATTAATGGCCTCTATATTTTAGATCAAATGAACCCTATTTACAACATAAATACTAAAAGATCTAAAATAAATGACTCAAATCAAACTTATCTTTGGCATTGTCGTTTGGGCCACATAAGTGATAGACGATATCCATACTCCATAAAGATGGTTTCTTAGATTCATTTGTTTTTGAACAATTTGAAGTATGTGAATCTTGCTTATTGGGAAAAATGACTAAATCTCCTTTCCTTTGGTAAAAGTGAACGAGCTAGTGATTTATTAGGCCTAATACATTTCGATGTATGTGGACCAATAAATACACAGCCGTAGGTGGATTTCAATACATCATTACTTTCATCGATGATTTCAGAGATATGGGTATGTTTATCTCATGCGCCATAAGTCCGAGTCTCTTGAAAAGTTCAAGGAATTCAAAATGAAGTACAAAATCAACTAGGCAAAACTATCAAGTCACTTCGATCCGATCGAGGTGGAGAGTATTTGAGCCTAGAGTTTGATGATCTATTGAAGGAATGTGGGATTGTCTCACAACTTACTCCTCCCGCTACTCCTCAATGGAATGGAGTTTCGAGAGAAGAAATCGAACTTTATTAGACATGGTTCGATCCATGATGAGTCATCTTGATCACCGACTTCTTTTTGGGGATATGCAATTGAGGCAAACCTTTCACACTAAATCGTGTTCCATCTAAATCGGTTCAAAAGACGCCATATGAGATGTGGACTGAAAACGCCCCAAGATGTCTTTTATGAAAATTTGGGGTTGTGAAGCTTATGTTAAACGCCGACGCCTACTAAGCTTGAACCCAAATCGAAAAGTGTATTTTGTGGGGTATCAGAAAGAAACCAAAGGTTATTATTTCTTTAATCCCACCGAGAACAAAATGTTTGTTGCTCTGATTTGGTGTCTTCCTAGAGAGAATTTATTTCTAGAAAAGAAAGTGGGAGAAAGATTGAACTTGAAGAAATTCGAGAATCACAAGATACCATCGAACGGTGATAGAACAACAAAGAAATTCCACAAGAAATTGAGGAACAAGTAACTGCTGTAGAAACACAACCACATGAAGATCTTTAAGAGAACGCCATGCACCGAGAGATATGGATTTCTCATTACAACACATGGTGACGTTCTTCTTATAGATCAAGATGAGCCTAGGACTTATCAAGAAGCGGTGACGAGCCCGGACTCGAGAAATGGCTTGAGGCCATGAGATCCGAGATGGATTCCATGTATGAAAATCAAGTATGGACTTTGATTGACCCACAGAAGGGTTAAACCTATAGGGTGCAAGTGGGTTTTCAAAAGAAAACCGACATGGATGGCAACGATACAAACATACAAGGGCGATTAGTCGCTAAAGGTTTTCGACAAATTCATGGTGTTGACTATGATGAAACCTTTTCTCCTGTAGCTATGTTTAAATCCATCGATCTTGCTCGCCATAAATGCATTTCATGATTATGAAATCGGCAGATGGACATCAAAACGACTTTCCTTAATCGGAAACTTGAAGAGGATGTGTACATGACACAACTGAAGGTTTTGTCAATCCAAAGGATGCCGGAAAGATTTGTAAGCTACAAAGATCCATTTATGGATTAAAGCAAGCTTCAAGTTGGAATCTTCGTTTTAACGATGCAATTAAAGAGTTTGGTTTTATCAAAATGAAGATGAACCATGTGTTTACAAGAAAGTTAGTGGGAGCACTATCACATTCTTGGTACTATATGTGGATGACATACTTATCATGGGAAATGACATACCTACCTTGCGTCTATTAAGACTTGGTTAGGAAGTTGTTTTTCTATGAAGGACTTGGTGAAGCTACTTACATCTTAGGAGTCAAGATCTATAGAGATAGATCAAGACGACTACTAGGTCTAAGCCAAAGTACATACATAGATAAAGTCTTGAAAAGGTTTGGTATGGAAGAATCTAAAGAGGATTTCTACCTATGAGACATGGTATTTCACTCTCGAAGGAAATGTGTCCTTCAACTCCACAAGAGAGAGAACGCATGAGTAAAATTCCATATGCTTCGCTATTGGATCTATCATGTATGCCATGTTATGTACCCGCCAGATGTCTCGTATGCCTTAAGTA
The DNA here is from genome assembly GCA_025506655.1 of Gossypium rotundifolium. NCBI lineage: Eukaryota > Viridiplantae > Streptophyta > Magnoliopsida > Malvales > Malvaceae > Gossypium > Gossypium rotundifolium. The sequence goes on from CP106722.1 coordinate 152,232,366, forward strand.
TGACGAGCGGTACCAAGTAGATCCGGTGAAGGTCATGGACCATACCAAGAATATCCTTAAGTACTTGAGAAGAACTAAGGATCGTTCCTAATATATGGAGGTGAGGAAGAGTTAAGTGTAAAGGTTACACCGATGCGACTTCCAAACCGACAAGGACGATTCTCGATCGCAATCGGATTTGTGTTTTGCCTTAATGGTGGTGCCGTGAGGTGGAAGAGTTCAAAGCAAAATACAAGAGTGGATTCTACAACAGAGGTCGAGTATATTGCGAACCAAATGAGGCAGACAAAAGAAGCGGTTTGGATCAAGAAGTTCATTACTGGACTAGGGGTTGTGCCTAGCATATCAGATGCTATAGAACTCCGATGTGATAACAATGGAGCTATTGCACAAGCTAAAGAACCCAGATCTCACCAATGATCCAAACATATACTTAGGCGCTATCATCTTATTCGAGAGATTATCGATCGAGGAGATGTTGAGATATGTAGAGTACCTACATGATGATAACATTGTTGATCCTTGACCAAGCCTCGACACAATGAGAAGCATGATCGTCACACTAAGTCTCTTGGTATTAGATATATGATTGATTGGTCTTAGTGCTAGTGGGAGATTGTAAGAGTATGCCCAAAGATCAATCATGAGATGGTTGTAATAACATACTTGATTTACCATGTTTATTAATATAAAGCGTTGTCATTATTATTTCGCTTTTTCCTTCGTGTGTACAAATAAACTGCTTTATAATAATGTCCCGAGAATAATATGATTATTCTTAAAATATCCTTAGTCAAGTATTATTGTTGACCGGGACAACAATAATGCATTAAGACTAACATGTAGTTGATTGATGATAAAGAGTTATCATTGATATGGAGTGTCAAAATCAATGCATGAATATGTGTGTTAGAGAACAACATATTGGGTGACCCGCTATGAGTATGTTTCTTGGATTATTATGTAATTGTCACAACATTACTCATAGTGATTAATATGTATATGATCCTTAGACTTGAGATAATCATTATCCCAACATCGTGAGTCGTATATTTTGATACTGATCAAACGCATAACGAATCGGTTGTTCTATAAAGGCCGATGTTGGATATATCACAATCAATGTAGAGGATATTATTGATCAATATAGGATAAGTCCTCCCACATAATGGGAGTAATATCTTAGGCCACTTGATTGAGTGAGACTAGAAATGCATGGCCATGCTCAAATAAGTTGACATGAGATGTCATACTAATTTGTATATCATAGTCTACTCAAGATATCAAGAAACATGGGATGGATACTTAGGTAGTTTAATGTTCGATTCTTGCATGTATGTATGCATAGGGATGGGATTGATATGATGAAGGTTGTGGGGGAGCAAGTCGCTATCATAGCGATCGATTAGCTCCTCACACATGGCATGGTTTGCCGGATTAATTTTATAGGTCACATAATGATCGGTCTTTGATGAAGGGGAGCAAGTCGATAGCGATCGGCTTTGCCATATAGGTCACATAATGATGTCGATCGATATATTATTAAGGTCGCATAGCAATCGGTGGCTTTGCCACACTGGTCTATAGTGATCGGTCTTTATGATGACGACCTGACTATCGATATGGTGTGTAGCGGATGGAGGGTTGATTGTAGAAATCCCCACGGTGTGATGGTTGGTACGGGGGTGTGTAGAGGATGGACTTCTAGGTTTGGGATGGGCAATATTGTATGTAAATATATTCTGTTGCCATTGTGTATAGCCCAAGGCCCATTATATGTTTGTGGGCCTAAGGCTTTTATGTGTTTTCGGGATTTACACACTGAGTCTTGGTGACTCACCCTTTTTCTTTTTCCCAACTTTTCAGATGAGCAGTAGATCGTGGACATGGGAGCCGAGGCGGACTCGAGGGGCCATCAACTCTTTTATTTTCATAGACTATTTTTTGGTTTTTCATTGAGTTTTAATTTTGAGATTATTTCTATAACAGGGCCTCCATAACTTAGGTTATCGATCTATATTTTTTTTTATGTTACAATTTATAAGCTTATGTTTTCAAAGTCTTAATTATAAAGTGAAACTAAAATGGGTTTCCATGCACGATCAGCGCAAATGTTAAAGTTTCTTCAAATTATCAAAGTTAATGATTAGTCGATTAAAATAAACTGAGATTTTCAAACCCCATTAAAGCAAAGTTTTCAACATTCAACCCGTAGCATATCCGATCCAGCCATGACGTATGGGCCAGGTTTGGGGTGTTACATTTTTGGTATCAAAGCCCAGTTCAAAACTCAAGCTGTGAAATGGGTCTGGTAGTGATTTGCAAAAGTGATGTAAGTTTGAGAAAAATTCAGTTGAGATATGGCCTTCGAGTCTACAGGCACCCGATCCACGCAGGTAAGTATTCTAAACACATTATGTGATATGCATGTTGGGCTTGATGGGCTCTATAGGGATGTAGGCTAGTATGCTAGAGTTTATGGACTTTAGGTTTAGTATAAACAATTCTTCAAATCTCATAAGACTTAATTTCTAATTAAACATGTCTGTGAACAAGTCACAGTGTTAGGGTGTGGTAATAGGCATACGCATGTCTAGGATTGGATCTAGGGAGAGTTTGGTATTTAAGAGGCCCTAGCGGCTCACCTTCTCTTCGCTGGAATCCTACCTGGTGTGTAGTGTTTGTTCACTCTAACGGAGAGGGCTTGTTGACGAGCCAAAAATTTATAACTAAAATCTAAAAGGGACCAGTCACCCTATTTTTGTAAAATTACTTATATCCCTAGTTTTGTAAAATTACTGAAATACCCCCGATTGGTAAAATTACCGAAATACCCCTAGTTGGAAAAATTACCGAAATACCCCTTGATTGCAAAATTACCAAAATGTCCCTATTTTGTAAAATCACCAAGATACCCTATTTTGGAAAATTATGAAAATACCCTTGTAGGGTAGAATTACGAAAATACCCTTGGGTAGTGAAATGACGAAAATACCCCTACGTGACGAAGGTGAGTTCATGGATGTTACTTATGTGCTTGATGCATCTATGTGGTGCTTTGTTTGGAATGTAAATGAATGGTTGAATGTATGTGGATTCTAGAGCTAGGAAATACAGACCTGAGAACTGAACCTTGTAGATAGAGTGAAAGAACTACTGTTAAAACTACTTTCCATAAGATTGTTCGTTATTAATCAGTGGAAAAAATTAATAATTCATAAAATTCCTAATCAGATAAACGCGAATCGATAGAATGAGCACTAGAAGACGTGGTGTGCGTGGCCGAGGTAGAGGCAGGATTGCTGTGTTGGAACCGGTAGAGTCTGATCACGAGTCGAGGAATGAGGTACCAGTGCCACCAGTTGTGGAGGCAGAATTTTAGGATCAGACGGCCAGAGATGATGCGGTATCTCAGGTGATGTTGAGGGTGTTAGAGAGGGTTGCTAGGGCAGGCATGGGCATAGGAGCCCGAAAATCTGTGTTGGAGTGACTTAGAGCTAATGGGGCAGAAGTGTTTAGGGGAATTTCTGGGATAGCCCAGAGTACAGCTGAATATTGGTTAGAAGCAGTGGAGCGCATAATGGATGATCTCGATTTTACAGAAGAAGAGAAGCTGAAAGGAGTAGTGTCTCTTCTTCGGGAGGAAGCTTATCAAAGCTGGCTTACGGTTAATGATGGCGCAGTGGCTGACCGTATCACCTGGGATTACTTTAGAATAGTGTTCTAGAGTAAGTACATTGGAACGAGTTATGTAGATGCGCAGCGTAGAGCATTTCTAAATCTAGTTCGGGGAAGTTGGTCGGTGGCGATGTATGAAGCAAAATTCTTATGCTTGAGCCGTTATGCTCGAGGGATAGTGGCCACAGAACATGAACAGTGTGTTCAGTTTGAAGATGGCCTGAGGGATGATTTACGTGTTTTGATAGCTCCACAGTGGGAGAGGGAATTTGCTGTGCTTGTGGATAAGGCTAAAATAGCTGAGGAGGTAAAGCGAATGAAAAAGCTGAATCGGGATAAAGATAGAAGTGGAAGTAGGAGGAATTTTGGATCGTCAGGAGCAGCTAGGCATACGCAGAAAAGACCTAGGTCGGATGGGCCGAACTGGGTGGAGAGACCTGCTGCTAACCAGACACGAAGGTGTGTTCGCTATGGTAAATTTCATATAGGTGAGTGTTCGGCAGGTAGTAGAATGTGCTTTAGGTGTGGATCTTTGGACCATCAGATTAAGGACTGTCCACAGCCACAGAGCGATGTAGGACCCGCAGGGCAGGGAAGTGCTCAGCCATGTAGAGGAGGTCAGCAGCCGTAGAGGGGTCGTGGTCTAGCTAGAGGTGGTAATGGTTTCGGTCGGGGTCGTGGAGCACCAGGCCGAGGGGCAAGAAACACTGAGGAGAGGCAGCCGGGGTTAGTTTATGCTGCCAGACGTTGAGAGGAGGCTGACGCACTGGATGTTATAACCGATACATTTTTAATATTTGGTTTACCTTACACTGCATTAATTGACATTGGGTCGACACATTCATATGTTGCAAGTAGTGTGTCTGGAACTTTAAGTTTAGATTTCGAGATTACCTTTAAGGCGATGACTGTAATTAGCCTATTAGGACGATCGGTGGTAGTAGATAAACTCTATCGGGAGGTACCCTTAGAAGTTAAGGGAATAGTTTTTCAGACGGATCTGATGGAATTACCGTTCGGGGAGTTCGACTTAATATTAGGCATGGATTGGCTGGTGAGGTATCAAGCTAATTTAGATTGAGCAGCCAAGCATATGGTGTTGAAAACCCCTGAAGGTGGTGAAGTGTTGGTGATAGGAGAAAGGGGGAACTGTCTGTCGAATGTAGTGACTGCCCTAATAGTAGAAAGGATGGTGAGAAAAGGATGCAAGGCAGTATTAATGTTTGTTTGGGCTCTGGAAGCCAAGGACCTAGCTGTTGGGGACATTAGGACGGTGAAGGAATTTCCTAATGTTTTTCCAGAAGAGCTTCCGGGAATACCTTTGAATTGTGAAGTAGAGTTTGGTATCGATCTTCTTCTGGGAACAGCACCAGTGTTTATCGCTCCATATAGGATGGCGCTAAAGGAGTTGGTGGAGCTGAAAGCACAAATACAAGAGTTTTTAGATAAAGGATTTATTCGACCAAGTGTGTCACTTTGGGGAACGCCGATGTTATTTGTTAAGAAGAAGGATGGATCAATTTGTATGTGCATTGACTACCGTCAGCTGAACAAGTTGACTATCAAGAACAAGTATCCGTTTCCAAGGATTGATGACTTGTTCGATCAACTAAAAGGGGCGTCAGTGTTCTCAAAGATAGATTTGAGATCAGGATGCCATCAGCTTAAGGTCAAAGAATCGGATATTCATAAGACAACTTTCAGGACCCGTTATGGCCATTACGAATTTTTGGTAATACCATTTGGGTTGACTAACGCACTAGCAGCGTTTATGGATCTAATGAACTGAGTGTTCCAACCTTACTTGGATCGATTTGTCGTGGTATTTATAGATGATATCTTGGTTTACTCAAGATCGGAAGGGGAGCATGATTCCCATCTGCGAGTGGTTTTGCAGATTCTGAGGGAGAAGCAGTTGTATGCCAAATTCAGTAAGTGCGCTAAGTGAAGTTACTTTTCTATGCGACGTAGTGTCTGCAGAGGGGATTAGGGTTAACCCTCAAAAAATTAAAGCGGTGTTGGATTGGAAGCCGCCTAGGTCTGTGGCGGGCATTCGGAGTTTTCTTGGTCTAACCGGGTACTATCGAAGGTTTGTTGAAGGATTTTCTTTAATCACGACACCATTGACTAAGTTATTATGGAAAGGGGTTCCGTTTATTTGGTCTAGTAAGCAGTAAGAGAGTTTTGAAAAGTTGAAAAGGATTTTGACGGAGGCTCCGGTATTGATTCAATCGGAGGCTAAAAAGAAATTTGTAATTTACTTTGATACGTCACACACGGGACTAGGATGCGTGTTGATGCAAAATGAAAAGGTTGTTATGTACGCATCTTGGCAGTTAAGACCGCACGAAGCAAATTATCCCACCCATGACTTGGAGTTGGCGGCGGTGGTTTTTACTTTAAAGATTTGGAGAAATTATCTGTACGGGGAGAAATCTATTATTTATACCGATCATAAGAGCCTAAAATACCTTTTGACCCAGAAGGAGTTGAATCTAAGGCAGAGGAGGTGGATCAAGTTGTTAAAGGATTATGATTGCTCGATCGAGTATCATCCGGGTAAAGCTAATGTGGTGGCGGATGCCTTAAGTCGTAAAGTAATATCTAACTTGGGGGTAATGTTTGCTCGCCTTAGTTGTATGATGATGGGAGTTTATTGGCTGAACATTAAGTGAAACCCTCTTGGGTCAGTCAGGTTAAGGAGAAGTAGCAGACCGATGAGTTGCTAAAGGAGAAGTTTCAGGTAGGATCAAGTGATGGATCGACAAACTTTAGTATGAATAAGGAAGGACTGTTATGTTTTCAAGGGTGAGTTTGCATGCCAAAAGATCAGAATTGAGGCATAGGATTTTGCAAGAAGCACATGAAGGTTTATACGCTATGCACCCCGGAGGGAGTAAGATGAATCGGGATTTGCGGGATCAGTTCTGGTGGCCGGGCTTGAAGCGTGAGGTAACTGAATTGGAAAGTAAGTGTTTGACCTGTCAGCAGGTAAAGGCAGAGCATCAGTTACCATCAGGGTTGTTGCAGCCAGTGAAGATTCCCCAATGGAAGTGGGAAAGGATCACAAAGGACTTTGTTAGTGGGCTACCCCTCACGCCTACTAAGAAAGATTCAGTCTGGGTGATTGTTGATCGCCTGACGAAGTCTACTCATTTCATACCAGTACAGGTCGATTACTCTTTACAGAAATTGGCTAAGCTATACATAGTGGAGGTAGTGAGGTTGCATGGAGTACCAGTATCAATCATATCGGACAGGGACCTGAGGTTCATGCCGCGATTCTGGAAGGCTTTGTATCAAGCGTTGGAGTGCAGTTAGATTTGATCTGACGTTTCATCCCGAGAGATGATGGACGATCGAGTGGGTAATTCATATCTTATAGGGCATGTTAAGGGGATGTGTCATTGATTTCAGAGGTAGTTGGGAAGAGTTTTAACCATTGGCAGAGTTTGCATACAACAACAGCTACTAGTCTAGTATTCAGATGGCGCCCTATGAAGCATTGTACGGGCGGAAGTGTCATACTCCTACCTGTTGGACGAAATTAGGGAACGTTAGATTTTGGGTCTGGAGTTGGTTACCGAGACAGAGGAGAAGGTTAAGTTAATTCGAGCTTGAATAAAGGAAGCGTCGGACCGACAGAAGTCCTATGCAGACTTGAAGCATAAGGACATAGAGTTTGCAGTGGGTGACAAGGTGTTCTTGAAGGTGTCGCCATGGAAGAAAGTGTTGCAGTTTGGACGGGAGGGTAAATTAAGTCTCAGATTTATCGAACCTTATCGGGTGTTGAAACGAGCAGGGCCAGTAGCCTATCAGCTAGAGCTACCTTCTGAGCTAAGCCAGATTCACAATGTATTCCATGTTTCTATGTTGAGATGATATCGTTCATATCTGTCTCATGTGGTGCCTATGGAGGAAATCAAAGTAAGACCCGATTTATCCTTTGAGGAGGAACCAGTAGAAATCTTGGATCGTGATGTCAAAGTGTTGCGAAGGAAGACGATTTCATTGGTTAAGGTTCTATGGCGAAATCACAGTTCTGAGGAGGCTACATGGGAACAGAGGATACGATCTTGTAGTGATACCGCATCTATTACGATCGAGGTAATTTCGAGGCTGAAATTTCTTTGAGGGGGTAGAACTGTAACATCCTAAATTAGTGGGCCTATGCGTTTAATGTGTGGTTATGTGTAATGTGTTAATTAGAGTGTTAGGGGTCCAGTTGGGCTCGGGATAGGCCGAGGCCTTGGTTAAATTTTACAGTATGGACACTATAGGGTTTAAAGGATGGTATCTGTGGTTTAAATTACAAAATGGGCTTGTGGCCCAGTAGCAAGGAGCGCTGCAAGGGAGCTATAAGGTGGTGTCATTAGCAGGTGAAGAGGCCAAGTTATAGCAGCTTGGAGCCCATGTATTTGGGCCATTTTCAGCACTTAAAGGAGGAGCAAGTGGGATGGAAATAAGGCTTAAAATTAGGAGGGATTAAATGACTTGGATAATGTGGATAATGTGCTGATAAAATAGGTGGTGTTATTTAGGCCTCTTTTGGAGGTGAATGGATAAAGATAAGGGAGAAAGAATAGGAGTTATCCGCTGAATAGCTAGTGGTGGCCGAATTTCCATCTCTTGGAGGGGGGAAGAAATCAGTTTCAATATGCCAGAGGGGTGTCGAAATTTCCCTTGTTAATTAATTAGTTTTAGTTTTCAAAAGAGGGCAATTTCGACTTTTGGTTAGTGTGTGTGCCGAAAATTTGATTAGAAAATAGGGTACTTCTTAATTTCTGCATTTATTCTTATTCTCTTCTCTTAGTTGTTTTTTTCTTAAAAAGCCAAAAATCCCTAAAGTTCCATCTTCTTTTTCATTCTCTGCTAAAGCTGAAACCTCATAGCCTTTATCTACACCTTTTTCTAATTCCTTCTATAAGTCGAAACCCTTAAGTATTCTTTCTCTTCACTCTCTTCTGCCATAGCCGAATGCCTTATTGCCTATTCTTTTCTTTTTTCTTCCTGCCGATTTCTTCATTAAAAAGTCGAATCTCCATAGATTTTTTGAATCATATTCTCCTTTTGGTTTTCTTAAAAAAGTCAAAATCTTCTAGGAATAGTCGAATCTCCTGTGATAGGGTAAGTACCGATCTTCTTCGCTTCACGTTTCTTTCAATTTTTGGAAGCTAAAGCCGAAAGGCTAATGGGCTTGGTAAGGTTGACGTTTGATTAATGGTTTGATGTTTTCTTGTTGGGCGACGTCGGAATCGAAATAGATCGTTTAGATCTAAAAGCCGAAAACTACTAGTCTCTGAGTCTCAATTTCTTTTTGGGAATTCAAGGTAAGGGGTTCTATTTAGATTTTCGTTAGGTTCATTCATCGTGTTTATAATCTTAACCATATGTTATGGATTAACAAAGATATGTTGTGCTGGTAGCAACTAATAAGGTCTTTTGATGGAATCAAATGTCAATCAGGCGAAGGAGGGGATTGGATCTGTAAAACCAATCCCTAAGTTTAAGAAACGAGGAGTGTCAGTAGTTCGGGATTGGCCGCCGGGTTGTGGATCGACTTCAGAACAAAACCTTAGAAAGTTAGCAGTCGTATCGACTTCTGATAGTGTCGACATAGAAAGTACTGTCCTGTCGGTGATCAGGTGTGTAGATCTCTATCACACTAGTTAATCTATATTGTATGTATGTTATGGGCTAAAAGCTGGAAAGATGAGGCTGTATGAATAGTCGTGTTACCCAAAAAGGGTAGGCAAGGGATGCCAGGTACGTAATCATAGAAACTTCTCTATGTGCATCGAAGTATGTGAAAGTATGTGATCTGCTTAGGTAGTTTAATGTTCTAATTCTTTCATGTATGTATGCATGGGATGGGATTGATATGATGAAGGGGAGCAGATCGCATAGCGATCAGTGGCTTTGCCACATAGGTCACATAGTGATCGGTCTTTATGACAGGCAGCACAGCTATCGATATATTATTAAGGTCGCATAGCGATCGGTGGCTTTGCCACACAGGTCACATAGTGATCGGTCTTTATGATGAAAGACAAATTGTCGATTTGGTGTGTAGCGGATGGAGGGTTGATTGTAGAAATCCCCACGGTGTGATGGTTGGTACGGGGGTGTGTAGAGGATGCACTTCTAGGTTTGGGATGGGCCATATTGCATGTAAATATATTCTGTTGCCATTGTGTATGGCCCAAGGTCCATAATGTGTTTGTGGGCCCAAGGCTTTTATGTGTTTTCGGGATTTGTACACTGAGTCTTGGTGACTCACCCTTTTATTTTTCCCAACTTTTCAGATGAGCAGTAGATCGTGGACGTGGGAGCCGAGGTGAACTCGAGGGGCCATCAAGTCTTTTATTTTCATAGACTGTTTTCGATTTTTCATTGAGTTTTAATTTTTGAGATTATTTCTGTAATAGGGCTTCCATAACTTAGGTTACCGATCTATTTTTTTTATGTTACAATTTAAAAGCTTATGTTTTCAAAGTCTTAATTATAAAGTGAAACTAAAATGGGTTTCCATGCACGATCAACGCAAATGTTAAAGTTTCTTCAAAATATCACAGTTAATGATTAGTCGGTTAAAATAAACTGAGATTTTCAAAACCCCTTTAAAGCAAAGTTTTCCACATTCAACCCGTAGCATACCCAATCCGGTCATGACGTATGGGCCGGGTTTGGGGTGTTACATCGTGTTTTTTAAAAACCAAAATTTTAAATTCAGACAAAAGGACATGAAATTATCAATGTTACGGCTTGACTCTCTTATTGTTCCCAGTGGAATCGCCAAGCTGTCGAAACCATTTTAAAATTTGATTTTAAAAACGGGGATCGACTTTAAAAAAACAAAATGGGAGTCGCCACCAATCCTTTTTACTTAGGTGTGATTGGATCACCTAAAAAATTTTATTTCAAAATACTGTTTTTGGTCTACGAAAAACAAGAAAAATGGGTTCGGGAGTCGGTTACTTATGAGGAAGGATTAGCACCATCATAACGCCCAAAAATTGGTACCTAATTGATAAAATAATGTCCTAATGTTGAAACTTTGAAAAATTTTAGAAAATGATCCTTTTATTAAAAAAAAACTAGACTTACCTATCTCGAAGAAATAAAACATCATACCGAGTAAGTTAGGATATAGCATCTCATGACTTAGAAACTAGGCAGGTCTTTAGTTTAGAAAATTCCTACTTCGAGATACAAAACATCATATCCAGTAAGTTAGGACACAACGTTTTGAATTCCCAAGAATAGGGTTTTTATTATTTGAAATTTGTAAGTTTTGGTTTTAAAAGAGAAGAGATATCTAATACCTTAAGTTCTACGAGAAAAATCGAAACCCAGTAAGTTAGGGCACAATTCTTCTCGAAGACCCCAAATATCATATATCTCCTTATTTTTTTAAAAAAAAATGTATCAAAAATGTATTTTATAAAACAATGGTTTGAGTATACAACCTACATATTTAATAACAATTTTACATAATTACAAGTTATTCTAATAATAAATGATAAAAAGATGATATAACATAAATATATAATGAACTATGCTAAACAATGATAAACAATCTAACGAATATAAATAAACATGTGACGTAGCAATAATTGGAATTTTCACGAAATAATAAAATTAAATGAAAAAGGAATAATATATTTGAACATTGAATAAAGAAGAATGTTATGATTTTTAAAATGATTTAATATATGTATATATAATAACAAAAATTAAAAGTAAAAAAATACTTATAATAAATATATTAAAAAATACTTATAATAAATATATATAATTTAATAATTTAATAAGTATATAATATAAACAATGTAAATGATGTATAAATAAAGAAGTATAGAATGATTTTAAAGAAGGATATATAAAATTACATATATATATATATATATATATATATATATATAATATAAATAATGTAAATAGAATATGTTATACAATATAAATAAATTTTAGTTAAAATAATATACGATATAATATTATATAATGTACAAAATTTTAAAATATAATATAATAACTAATATATATATAAATACTAAAATAATTTTGTAAACAAAATAAATAATTAAACTAAAATAAAATAGTAATAATATAATAATTAGAAATATATAATATAATAAATAATATGCTAATTTATATAATATAAGTAATAAATAATAATAATTACATATATATGAAATTAATACATATAAAAACTATATATATATATATATAAATTTTATACCATACACAAATTAATATAAGTAATGAATATAATATTTTAATACAATAAAATAATAATATAAAAAATAAATAAAGACAGAAGGATTAAATAGCAACTTAATAAAAATAAAAGGAGTTAAACAGAAAAGCATTTTATACTGCAAGGTCTGAAATGGCAATTATACCAAGTTTTAAAACGGCAACGTTTTATATTTAGCCTTTGAAGAAATCCGAGGGTTTAATTAAAATAAAACAAACTTTTAGGGTTAATTAAATAAAAAATAAAAATTTAAAATGGATCAAATTAAAACCAATAAAATTACAGAGGGTCTGAAATCGTAAATTCCCTTTTTTAATAAAACGAGCGGATCCTTGTCGAGTTTGCAGGTCGAAGCGCGAATCCTTACCCTAAACGATGTCGTTTTAGGCTTATTAAATTAAGCGAAAACGGCGTCGTTTTCAACATGTTATAAAGGTCAATTTTCTGACCAAAAATTCATTTGGCGTCCGTTCTAGAAAAAAATTTTCTGAATTCTCTCTCGATCCCTCTTCCCCTGTGCTAGGGTTTAGTCCTCAGGACCAGGGAGTCCTCCATCCCACGCGCCATACGCGCCACCACTGACGGTGACTGGAGGTCCAAAACCTCAGTTTTCACGTAGGTAAACCCCTTTTCTCTTATATCTTTTTTACAGCATATTTACATGCGCAAATACATCAAAAATAAAAAAATAAAAAAAGAAACAAAAATATCACCTCTGCAAAAAAACAAATTATATTTTATTTCTCTGAGTTTGTGTCTGTGTATATCTATATTCTTGTGTATATCTTTTCTCTCCTCTTTTACAGACTTACATGCATTTTTATAACCCGAAAAGAAAAAAGAAAAAGGAAATATATATTTTCCTTATTTGTTTCGTTCTGGTTTTACTGTGTCTTTCCTTTTCTTTGTAGGTCAAAGGCAAGCATCTCAGTGGCGAGATCGTCCTGGTGTTGATGGCGGCGTGACGATCGGGCTCCTGCTGAGGCGGGGCCTAGGGTTTCAGAAACCCTACGCCACTACTGATTCTGTTTAGTGTTTGGCCTTTCTTGGGCTGCACTAGTTTGGGTCTGTTGGGTTTAATTAATCTGGGTAGTCTACTATTGGGTCTAGTTTGGTTTGGGTCTAGTAGCATCTATTTGGGTAATGGGTGTAATTGGGCCACGGGTAAATTAAATTTGGGCTAAGGGTCTGGTTTGGATTTTGTTTAAGGCTAATTGTAATTGGGCTACTGGATTAGGGACTGTAAAAATAAATTGAACATTTATTTTTTTGTTTTTGGTTTTCTATTTTGGTTTTCAAGTGCTCGGGCAAAATTGAGTACTTACAGCATGTATAGGCTAGAAATGTCAAGATATGTTTTGGGACATGTATATATATAGCCATGTGATATGGCTTGTTGATGAATGTGACATGGGTGAATGTAGTTCATGCTATGTGATGCAAAATTTGATACCTTTTTTTGTGCTTATGAATGGCCAAGTGAGATGGTCAAATATGGTATGTTTTGGCTGCTTTGGATTATAATTTAATGTTGTTTGATACTTGTAGATAAGACCCAAAATGGGTGGCAATTAGGCCTTGCAAATGGCTTATAATTGCCCACACAGTTGAGCACATGGGCGTGTGTCCTAACAGTGTTCTTCTCTTCCTGAAATGGAAGCTAATCAATATTGCACAAGAGCCAGACACACGGGCGTGTGACAGGCCGTGTGATCCAAGTCAGCATTGCACACGGGCTACACACACAGGCATGTGACAGGCCATGTGATTTAGGTCAGTTTTGCACATGGACTGAGGCATGGTCAAAGCACAGCCATGTGTGGCACACAGCTTAGCCACACGAGCATGTGCCCTGTTTACTTAGAAAAATTTTCTATGTTTCGTAAAGTTTTTGTATGAGATCGGTTTAGTCCCGAACCCTCTCTAAAGCATGTTTAAGGTCTCGTAGACTTTCTAATGGGACTTTATGAATTATTATGAAATGACGTTGTATGATTGATGTTATAAAATGAGTGTAAAATGTTTAGATATGTCCAGTAATGCCTCTTGACCTTAGTTCAGTGACGGATATGGGTTAGGGGTGTTATAATTTTATTAGTATCAGAGCTACAGTTTAGTCAATTCTAGGACTAACATAGCATGTGAGAGTCTAGCTATACATGACATATATATGAATTGTGATAATGTGATGAATCCTGACAGATAAAATATGTTTCGTATAGTAAATAGATCCCGAACGAGCCGTGGTGAGCGATGTTGAAATGTCCTTTGCTCCGCTCAAGGGATGGTATCATCGATTCTAGATCGGTTACTAGCAGTCAGGAAGGAGAGGCTAAACAAGCCTTCTTCCAAATGATGAATGAGTGGTTTACTCAGTATGTTAGAATGAATCCTGTTGTTTCTCAACCTTCGCCCCCGTAAGTTCCTGTAACTCCTCAAGTTATAAATCCGATTCGTCTGAATAAACCTCCAGTTGATAAGATTAAAAAGTATGGGGCTGAAGAATTCCATGCTACCACTAATGATGATGCTGAGGGAGCTGAGTTTTGGCTCAAGAATACAATTCGAGTATTTGATGAGATGTCGTGTACTCCTGAAAAATGTGTGAAATGTGTTGATTCTTTGTTAAGAGATGTAGCTTATCAATGGTGGAAAACTTTAACTTCTATCGTTCGAAAGAACAGATTACCTGGGATTTCTTTCAATCAGAATTTCGGAAGAAATATCAGTGAGAGATTTATTGATCAAAAGTGAAAAGAGTTTCTTGAATTGAAATAAAGCCATATGCCTGTTATAGAATACGAGTGAGAATTTGTGAGACTAAGCCAATATGCATGAGAATGTGTCTCAACTGAAGCAATAATGTGTAAGAGATTCGAAGACAGCTTGAATGAAGATATCTGCTTGTTAGTCAGAATTCTGGAAATAAAAGAATTCGTTGTGCTTGTTGACCGAACATGTAAAGTTGAAGAACTCAGAAAAGAGAAAAGAAAAGATGAGTCGGAAGCTAAAGATGTGAGAATGTAACATCCTAAATTAGGGGTTGTTAAAATTTTAATTATTTTCATGTGCTTGCTTGAAAAGAAGTGAATGCTATGTTTTCTAGACACGTTTTAGGGTCTAGACATAGCCCCAAACTAGGTCGGACTTGGGGCTGAAATTTCTTTTTAAGTGTTTAAAAGGAGGAAGCTAGGAGATAGGGGTTAAGAGAAATTTTGTAAGAAGATGGACACAAGGGTTTAATTGGCGTGATTGGCTTGGCGCGACAAAGGGGACTTCAAGGGAAGAGGTTCGAGTCTTGGGGATGCGTTTTGTTTTTGGGCTTTTTGGAGCGGTTAAGAAAGGGGCTAGAGTAAGAAGGCCTTAAAAATTAAATGGTGAAGTTTAAGGGCATGAAAGACGTTTGGTGGAGTGGCTTGGGGTGCCACTTAAGGGCTTGGAGGTGACGATTGGGCAGGTCTTGGGTTTGAACTGCCGGGGTTGCGCCTTGGGAGTTTTATTTTCTTTTGCTTTAGGAAGGGAATCGGCCTAGGAAGGTCTTATAAATAAATATCGAGGTTTTATGACATGAAAGTCGAAATGGTGGAGTGACATGGGGCGTTGTAAGGGGCTGCGACAGTTGCTCCTTTAGGTCCCAAGTTCGAACCAACTGCAGGTTGGTTTTTATTTTTATTTTTTTTGGCGTGAAGATGGTGAGGTGATGGCCCGATTATGGACTCTTAAAGTGATGAGGATAGGCTTAAATTTTGCACATTTTTGGCTGGAAGGGGTAGTTGTTAGTAGTTTATTTGCTTTTAAATTGTATAAAGAGTGGCTAGGAGATAAAGATTAAAGATAAATGTTGTTTTCTTGGGTGATAATTAAAGGGTGGAAATTATCACCAAAAGGAAAGGTAATGGCCGGATTTGGGACTCCTTAGGGGCCATTCACTTTCGGTTTTATCACCTAGAGAGAGGGGCCGAAATTCATTTAGCAAGTTTCTCTTCTTTTTACATTTGGTTGCTGGCCGAATTCTCCCTAGCCTCTCTTGCCAAAATTCTTCAAAAATTCTCTTCTTCTTTTTCTCTATTAGTCGAACCTCTTCCACTCTTTTACCGAAATCTTTTCTTCTCCTATCAAGATCCACTTGGTCGAATCCCCCTTGAAGGAAGGTGCTGTTTCACTCTAGCATTCGGTTCTTTTCTCCTCCTTAAAGGTAGCCGAACCCCCTCACAACACCAAGTGGTGCTGACTTGTGGTGTTTAAGAGCCGATATAATTATCAAGGTAAGGGGCGATACCCTCTTTTAGGTTCAAGATTATGTCCGAATGGCCTATGACTCTTATTAATGTGATTAAACCGATTGTAGGGAGGCCATAGCCAATTGAAGGAAGCTTTCAGGACTTGATTTTTCAAGGTAAGGCTTATACATCATTTAGCCAAGGGCCATTTGTTAAAAAGTTTATGTTTAAATGCCGAAACTAATATGTGCCATATAAGGATCTCAACGATTTTAGGAATAAGTGTCGTTTCGGGATTTGGTAGGAGACCAAATCGGCAACCAAAGTGAGTGTTATTTCGAGTACATCGCATCCTTCGGGATTACTTGGTTTTGCCAAATAGGCTTATGTCACTAACCTTGTTGTTGGTCGAATTTAGGGTCAAAGGATCTAGCATTGTAGATCAGATTTTCGGGATCTAAGAATTTCGGTAGTAACAGGTGTGTAAACTCTTTACACACTTTATTAGTAAACTTTTCTATATTGTTGCCTTGCTAATAATTATGGTAGTGATTTGCTTGTGGGCTTAAGCATGGTTTCGAGTAAGTCCCTATTACTTTGTCTATGAAATATGATTGAGTATGCCATCATATCTTCGTTAAATGCAATGCTATACATAAATGCATGATATATGATAATTGATATGTAAACATGATGATGGTGGGATTGATGAGAGGAGGGGATGATTTTTATGGATCTGTCACGGTGGTTTTGACCACAAGATGGGTTGGCCCCATCAGTTAATTGTGACTTGGTCACGGTGGTTTTGACCACATCTTGATAAATTGTGACTAAGTCCGGTGGTTTGGTACCACCGATGGTTTTGACCACATTATGATATTTGTGACCTATGGTCATCGGTGGTTTTGACCACACAATGGGTTAGCCCCATCATTTGATTTGTGACTCTAGTCACCGATGGTTTTGACCACACGGGGTAGTTAAAGGAGTATGGATGGTTAGTGGGGTTGCATATTTGCATGTTTATTAATAATCTGTGTATGAGTTACATTTCCGGGTGGGGGATTTACACACTGAGTCTTGGTGACTCACCCTTCCCATACCATTTTGCGATGAGTAGATCACGGAGATGGAGTAGGGGAGGACTCGAGGCGACCATGCTTGTTTCTCGATTTGGAACCTTATTTAAATCAGTTTTAGTTTATTTATTTTCTAAGTCTTTTTATTTTGGGTTGTAATAAGGCCGCTAATTATTATTTGGATGTTTATTTTATTTTACTTATGTTATGTTACAAATGAAGTTTATAAATGTTAAGTGAACCGGTTTCAAAGATGTTACCATCGGGTAACAAAATACACCAAGTCAACTATAACCTTGATAAATTTTAAAATTGTGCATGATCAAACGTTTTAAAAGGGTTTATCAACCCAACCATGTTTATGAAAATAATCCCAACCGAGTTTTATCAAACCCCGTTTTAATACCTTAGCCATATTTTAACAAGTTTTCACCAGACACTCAAAATATTTTAAATTATTTTACTCGTGACATACCGAGATCCGGTCGGGACTCCTCTATTTGGGTTTGGGGTGTTACATTTTAATATCGAGCCAGGTTCAAAACTTCGGTTTGTGGGGCCCAAGGCCCAAAATGTTTTGTTTATGTTAGTAGGCCTTATTGGAATGTTTTGAAACCTGTTTTGGCTTGAACACGAGATGGCACCGAGTCTCGGCACCAATCCACCGGGTAAGTAATTCTATCTATTTTCTTTGTGAATATTTGATGAGGGTAGAAGGGTAAATTGGGAGCGTAGACTATTAGAATAGAAATTGTTGAACCCTAGGGTTAGCATTCCCCAACGAACAATGCATAAGATTTAATAATTCCCTAAACAACCCTGTGAGTTGTAGTCGAGCAAGGGATGTGGCAATCGTTATACGCATGTCTAGGATTGGATTCGGTGGGAGCCTGGTATTTAAGCACTCCTAGTGACTCACCTCCTACTCACTTGAATCCTACCTGGTGCGTAATGACGGTTCGTCCTAGCTAAGACGACGTGCTCACAGGCTAAACTCGATAACTAAAACCGAAAAGGGACTAGCCGTTTTGTTTATTTTGAAATAATTAAAACCTTGTTTTAAAGAAAAAAAACCAAAATACCCCTTAGTTTGAAAAAAGAAATGACGACCAAAATACCCCTAGCTTGTAAATTACCAAAATACCCTCCGTATGAAGAATTTCCAAATAGAAAATTTTCAAAATATCCTTCTTTTGTGAAATCAATTAGAACCAAATTTTGGAAATCTTTTTATGAAGATGCCCTGATTATGGAAATTTCAAAATTGCCCCTAACCAACAAAATTACCAGAATGACCCTGATTTTCAAAATTTTGCAACATCACTATTTTGGAAAATGCAATTCTCAAAAAGAACCATCAAAGTTTTACAACTTTTGAAATATCCCTGATTTATTAAATTTTACAAATTCACCTTGATTTGTGAAAAATTAACAAAATACCCCCGAATTTCAAAATTTTTCAAAATACCTCAAGAATTTAAAAGCTCCAAAATACTTTTTGACAAAATCATCCGAGAACTTTTATTTTTGAAAAAAATTAATTACAAAAATACCCCTATAGGACAAATTACGAAAATACCCCTGGGTAGTGGAAAAATAATCACAATGAAAACTACAACGTCTCTTTGAATGAATGAATGAAGGACTGTGTGCATGTGTGATACGAAAGAACCACTCCTAAAACTCCTATCATAAAATTTTTTCGCGGAGAATCAAGTGAAATACTAATGCATAAAATTCTTAAGCAGATAAACACAAACGAGAGTAATGAGTACAAGAGTCGTGGACGTCCGCCCCGTGGCCGTGGTAGAGGTAGGATGACCTTGTCGGAGCCAGCAGGGTCTGGTCATGGGTCTGGAAATGAGATGCCGAATCTTCCGGCGGTGGAAACTGAGTTTCAAGATCAGACCGGTGGTAATGATGCTGTATCTCAAGCCGTACACAGTATTAGAGTGAGTGGTCAAGCGAGCACAGGTGCGAGGAGCCCGTGAATCAGAGTTGAGCGACTCAAGCTAACGGAGCGGAGGTGTTTAGAGGAGTTTCAAGTGGCACCCAAAGTCTGACGGAATATTGGTTAGAATCTCTTGAAAGGATTATGGGTGACACGGATTTCACGGTGAGGAGAAGTTGAAGGGTATCATCTCTCTGCTTCGGGATGAGTCATACCAGTGGTGCCTCACTGTAAGAGATGGAGCGATGGCGGAGGATCTCACGTGGGAATTCTTTAAGGCCGCCTACCAAAAGAAGTACATAGGGGCTAATTACGTGGATGCACAGTGGAAGGCCTTCTTGAACCTAGTTCAAGGCAACAAGACAGTGGCGGAGTATGAGGCCGAATTCTTCGATTGAGTAGGTATGCTCGTGGTATTGTGGGTACCGAGCATAAACACTGTGTTAGATTCAAGGATGGGCTGAGAGATGAGTTGAGGATGATGATAGCTCCACAGCAGGAATGGGAGTTCGCTGTCCTAGTGGAGAAATCGAAGGTGGCTGAAGGGGTAAGACAGTCGGTTAGACGAAATCAGGATAGGAGTTGGAATAAGAGGAGCTCTGGATCTTCAAAGTTCTCTGGTAATCAGCAGAAGAGGACGAGGTTTGGTGGGTCTGATCAGGCTGCTAGGCCTGCTGCTACTGCTAATCCTCAATGGCTGCCACGATGTGCTCGGTGTGGCAAGTCTCACACGGGGGAGTGTTGGAATGGTAATTGGGGATGCTTCGAATGTGGGTCCATGGAGCATCAAGTTAGGGACTGTCCGAAAAAGGAAGCTAGACTGAGATCAGAGGGTTAGGATCGTGCATTGAATAGAAGGGATAACTAACAGCCTCAGAGGGGTCGTGGTGCAGGAAGAGGTGGTAATGGTACTGGCAGAGGTCGTGGGGCACCGAGGGGAGGTACCGGTGGTACTGAGGCTAGGAAACTGGTTTGGTCTATGCCGTGAGGCATCAAGAGGAGGGCGACGCACCGGACGTCATAACCGGTATGTTCTTGATATTTGGTGTACCCTATAGTACCTTGATTGACATTGGCTCAACCCACTGATACATTGCTAGTAGCATAGTGGAAACTCTACATCTAGACTCTGAGCTTACTTCTAGGAAGATGATTGTATTAAGCCCCCTAGGTCACTCTGTAGAAGTAAGTAAACTCTATAGGAACGTACCCCTAGAACTCCAAAAGGTCATGTTCTTGGCTAACTTGATGGAACTACCGTTTCGAGAGTTCGGCCTAATCCTCGGGATGGATTGGCTAGTAAAGTATCAGGCTAGCCTGGATTACGCAGCTAAGCGCATGGTAATAAAGACCGTGGAAGGTGATGAGGTGGTGATGATAGGTAAAAGGAGAGATTACCTGTCTAATCTGGTTTCTGTGTTGAAGGTGAAAAAGATGGTTAGGAAGGGTTGTGAAGCTTATGTGGTGCATGTCTGTGCTTTGGAAGCTAAGGATGTTGCTATGAGAGATGTCCGGACTGTAAGGGACTATGTTGATGTGTTTCCAGAGGAACTTCTGGGTCTACCTCCGGACCGTGAGGTTGAATTTGGTATAGACCTGTTACCTAGAACTGCGCCAGTATCTATAGCTCCGTATCGAATGGCGCCGAAAGAATTGGTAGAGTTGAAGGCGCAGATTCAGAAATTATTAGATAGAGGGTTCATCCGACCAACTGTATTGCCTTGGGGAGCTCCAGTGCTTTTTGTCAAGAAGAAGGATGGGACAATGAGGATGTGTATAGACTATCGGCAGCTGAACAAGTTGACAATAAAGAACCGGTATCCTTTGCCCAGGATTGACGATCTATTCGATCAACTCAAAGGAGCATCGGTGTTCTCTAAGATTGACCTTAGGTCAGGGTACCATCAGCTTAAGGTGAAGGAGGCTGATGTCCACAAGACGGCATTCGTACTCGGTATGGGCACTACGAGTTTCTGGTAATGCATTTTGGTTTGACGAATGCACCGGCCGCGTTTATGGACATGATGAACTAGGTTTTCCAACCCTATCTGGATCGATTCGTCGTGGTCTTCATAGACGACATTTTGGTGTACTCAAAGTCAGAGGAGGAGCATGACGCACATCTTCATGTGGTTTTACAAATTCTTAGGGAGAAACAGTTGTACGCCAAATTCAGCAAATGTGAGTTCTGGCTCAAGGAGGTAACTTTCCTAGTACATGTTGTTTCAGTCGAAGGAATTAAGGTGGATCCCCATAAGATTGAGGCAGTATTAGAGTGGAAACCACCCAAGTCTATTACGAAAATTCAGAGTTTTCTGGGGTTGGCAGGATATTATAGGAAATTTGTGGAAAATTTCTCCTTAATCATGACACCGATTGACTAATTTGTTGAGAAAAGGGTTCCGTTTGTGTGGTGCGAGAAGCGCAAGAGAGTTTCGATAAGTCAAGAGGATTTTGACAGAAGCACCGGTCTTGATTCAGCCTGAGGCAGGAAAGGAGTTCACTGTGTATTGCGATGCATCGCATACTAGTTTAGGGTGTGTGTTGATACAAGAAGGGAAGGTGGTCGCTTATGCGTCACGGCAATTGAGGCCTCACGAAGCTAACTACCCAACACATGACTTGGATTTGGCTGCTGTGGTGTTCGCCTTGAAGATTTGGAGGCACTACCTGTATGGGGAGAAGTCGGTAGTGTACACAGATCACAAGAGTCTGAAGTACCTCGACTCGAAAGATTTAAATCGAGGCGTGGAGGTGGATTGAGTTGTTGAAGGACTATGGTGCTCAATCGAATACCATCCGGGAAGGCTAATGTGGTAGGCGATGCATTGAGCGAAAGGTGGTAAGCGGATTTGCGAGCAATGTTTGCTCATCTAAGTCTCTATGAGGATGGGAGCCTTTTGGCGGAATTGCAAGTGAAGCCTTCTTGGATTAATGAGGTCAAAGAAAGGCGATGGTGATGAAGCTTTGAATACTCGAAGGTTGCAAGTCTGAATGGTGAGGTAGAAGGTTTCACTTGGGCGATGATGGAGTGTTGTACTTCGAGGAGAGTATGCATGCCTAAGGATGATGATTTGAGGCGTGAATCCTTAAAGAAGCTCATAGCAAAGTCGTCGCTTATGCACCCGAGAAGCGATAAGATGTATCGTGATTTAAGGCGCAGCTTTAGTGGTAAGATGCAAGCGTGAAGTAATCGAGTTGGTAGGCAAGTGTCTGACATGCCAGCAAGTGAAGGCTGAGCATCAATTACCATCGAAGTACATTACGGCAGGTAAAGATCCCACGGTGGAAGTGGGAGGAGATTACTATGGATTTCGTAAGTAGGCTTCCCCTCACGTCCGAAGAAGAAAGATCTTTGTTTGGGTGATAGTAGACCAGTTGACTAAGTCGGCCCATTTCATATCGGTAAAGGTTGACTACTCGCTTCAAAGGTTAGCCAAGCTGTAAATAGCTGAGATAGTACGGTTGCATGGAGTACCGGTGTCCATTATCTCAGATCGAGATCCCCGATTCGTCAAGATTCTGGAAGGCCCTACATCGGGAGTTAGGCACGGTTGAATTTCAAGACGACTTTTCACCCACAGTCGATGGACAATCGAGAGGTTATTCAAGTATTGGAAGATATGTTAAGGGATATGTTTTAGACTTAGTGGTAGTTGGGAAGAGTATCTACCTTTGTGAGTTCACTTATAACAATAGTTATCGTTTAGTATTCGGATGGCACCGTATGAGGCGTCAGATGGTCGAAAATGCCGTACTCCTACATGTTGGATGGAACTAGGAGAACGTCAGATGTTGGGTCCAGAGTTAGTGGCAAAGACGGAGGATAAAGTTAGAGTAATTCAGGCTCGTCTTAAGGAGGCGTCGGATAGGCAGAAATCCTACGCTGATCTTAATCGAAGAGAGGTTGAATATGCAGTGGGTGATAAGGTCTTCTTGAAGGTATCACCTTGGAAATAGGTGCTGAGGTTTGGCCGAAAGAGCAAGCTAAGCCCTAGATTCATCGGACCGTACACAGTGCTGAAACACGTGGGACCGGTAGCTTACCAACTTGAGTTGCCGGCAGAATTGAGCCAGATCCATGATGTCTTCCATGTTTCGATGCTGAGGCGCTATCGATCGGATTCCTCACACGTAGTGCTGGTTGCAAAAATCGAAGTGAACTCAGACTTGTCTTTCGAGGAGGAGCCGGTACAAATCTTGGATCGAGATGTCAAAGTTTTGCGAAGGAAGTCCGTGCCTTTGGTGAAGGTGTTATGGCGTAACCATGGTACGGAGGAGGCCACATGGGAACCCGAGGATGTGATGCGGCAGCAATACCCCCAACTCTTCTGATCCAAGTAATTTCGAGGCCAAAATTCTTTTTAAGGGAGGTAGAACTGTAACATCCTAAATTAGGGGTTGTTAAAAATTTAATTATTTTCATGTGCTTGCTTGAAAATAAGTGAATGCTATGTTTGCTAGACATGTTTTAGGGTCTAGACATAGCCCCGAACTAGGTCGGACTTGGGGTTGAAATTTCTTTTTAAGTGTTTAAAAGGAGGAAGCTAGAAGATAGGGGTTAAGAGAAATTTTGTGAGAAGATGGAAACAAGGGTTTAATTGGCGTAATTGGCTTGGCACGACAAAGGGGACTTCAAGGGAGGTGGTTTGAGTCTTGGGGGATGCGTTTTGTTTTTGGGCTTTTTTGGAGCGGTTAAGAAAGGGGCTAGAGTAAAAAGGCCTTAAAAATTAAATGGTGAAGTTTAAGGGCATGAAAGACGTCTGGTGGAGTGGCTTGGGGTGCCACTTAAGGGCTTGGAGGTGACGATTGGGTAGGTCTTGGGTTCGAACTGCCGGGGTTGTGCCTTGGGAGTTTTATTTTCTTTTGCTTTAGGAAGGGAATCGGCTTAGGAAGGTCTTATAAATAAATATCGAGGTTTTATGACATGAAAGTCGAAATGGTGGAGTGGCATGGGGCGTTGTAAGGGGCTGCGGCAGTAGCTCCTTTAGGTCCCAAGTTCAAACCAGCTGCAGGTTGGTTTTTATTTTTATTTTTTTGGTGTGAAGAGGGTGAGGTGATGGCCCAATTATGGACTCTTAAAGTGATGAGGATAGGCTTAAATTTTTGCACATTTTCGTCTGGAAGGGGTAGTTGTTAGTAGTTTATTTGCTTTTAAATTGTATGAACAGTGACTAGGAGATAAAGATTAAAGATAAATGTTGGTTTCTTGGGTGATAATTAAAGGGTGGAAATTATCACCAAAAGGAAAGGTGATGGCCGGATTTGGGACACCTTAGGGGCCATTCACTTTCGATTTTATCACCTAGAGAGAGGGGCCAAAATTCATTTAGCAAGTTTCTCTTCTTTTTACATTTGGTTGCTGGCCGAATTCTCCCTAGCCTCTCTTGCCAAAATTCTTCAAAAATTCTCTTCTTCTTTTTCTCTATTAGCCGAACCTCTTCCACTCTTTTACTGAAATCTTTTCTTCTCCTATCAAGATCCACTTGGCTGAATCCCCCTTAAAGAAAGGTGCTGTTTCACTCTAGCATTCAGTTCTTTTCTCCTCCCTAAAGGTAGCCTAACCCCCTCACAACAAGTGGTGCTGAGTTGTGGTGTTTAAGGGCCGATATAATTATCAAGGTAAGGGGCGATACCCTCTTTTAGGTTCAAGATTATGGTCGAATGGCCTATGACTCTTATTAATGTGATTAAACCGATTGTAGGGAGGCCATAGCCGATTGAAGGAAGCTTTTGGGACTTGATTTTTCAAGGTAAGGCTTATACATCATTCGGCCAAGGGCCATTTGTTAAAAAGTTTATGTTTAAATGCCAAAACTAATATGTGCCATATAAGGATCTCAACGATTTCGTGAATAAGTCTTTGTTTGATTTGGTAGGAGACCAAATCGGCAACCAAGGTGAGTGTTATTTGAGTACATTGCATCCTTGGGATTACTTGGTTTTTTGAATAGGCCTATGTCACTAACCTTGTTGTTGGTCAATTTAGGGTCAAAGGATCTAGCATCATAGATCGATTTTGGGATCTAGGAATTTCGGTAAGTAACAGTGTGTAAACTCTTTACACACTTTATTAGTAAACTTTGCTATATTGTTGCCTTGCTAATAATTATGGTAGTGATTTGCTTGTGGGCTTAAGCATGGTTTAGGGTAAGTCCCTATTACTTTGTCTATGAAATATGATTGAATATGCCATCATATGTCGTTAAATGCAATGCTATACATAAATGCATGGTATATGATAATTGATATGTAAGCATGATGATGGTGGGATTGATGAGAGGAGGGGATGATTTTTATGGATGTCACGGTGGTTTTGACCACAAGATGGGTTCGCCCATCGATTATTTGTGACTTGGTCACCGAGTGGTTTTGACCACATCTTGATAAATTGTGACTAAGTCCGGTGGTTTGGTATCACCAGTGGTTTTGACCACATTATGATATTTGTGACCTATGGTCATCGATGGTTTTGACCACACGATGGGTTGGCCCCATCATTTGATTTGTGACTCTAGTCACGATGGTTTTGACCACCGTGGTTTTGACCACACGGGTAGTTAAAGGAGTATGGATGGTTAGTGGGGTTGCATATTTGCATGTTTATTAATAATCTGTGTATGAGTTACATTTTCGGGTGGGGGATTTACGCACTGAGTCTTGGTGACTCACCCCTTCCCATACTATTTTGCAGATGAGTAGATCACGGAGATGGAGCCGGGGAGGACTCGAGGCGGCCATGCTTGTTTCTCAGATTTGGAACCTTATTTGAATCAGTTTAAGTTCATTTATTTTCTAAGTCTTTTTATTTTGGGTTGTAATAAGGCCACTAATTATTATTTGGATGTTTATTTTATTTTACTTATGTTATGTTACAAATGAAGTTTATAAATGTTAAGTGAACCGGGTTAAAAGTAACTTTTCAAACTTAATAACTTCTACGGGTTTTCAAAGATGTTACCATCGGGTAACAAAATACACCAAGTCAACTATAACCTTGACAAATTTTAAAATTGTACATGATCAAACATTTTAAAAGGGTTTATCAACCCAACCATGTTTATGAAAATAATCCCAATCGAGTTTTATCAAACCCCGTTTTAATACCTTAGCCATATGTTAACAAGTTTTCACCAGACACTCAAAATATTTTAAATTATTTTACTCCGTAACATACCAGATCCGGTCAGGACTCCTGGGCCGGGTTTGGGGTGTTACAGAGAAAGAGATCCTCAAGTAAATTATTTCAGTCTGCATCAAAGAAATTCTGAGATGGGTATAGCCGTTCAAAGGCTAATGTGGGGCATTCGAGCAGAGATCGTGCTAGATCACATTTGAGTTTCTGAACTCTAGCTACGTCGATTGCAAGTGTAGGAAATATTAGATCTGAGCGACCCGAATGTAGACATTATGGTAAATGACATCCGAGCAATTATCGATTAAAGGATCGAGGTTGTTTCAAATATAGATCTTTAGATCATTTTATCCGAGACTTTTCTGAGTATGATGAGCAAGAGATTGTACAGAATTCGAAGTCGAATAATGCTTCAGCTAGGGGTAAACCTCCCAGAAACACGGGAATTGTGAGTGGTAGCCAGAAAGCTACGAAGGATTCAGCTACGAGATCTGAGGCGAGAGCACCTGCCAGGGCTTATGCTATTAGAGCTCGTGAGGAAGCTTTGTCTCCAGACATCATTACCGGTACTTTTACGCTTTATGATACTTCTATGATTACATTGATTGACCCAGGGTCTACTCATTCATATGAATGTATGAACTTAGTGTCTAGTAAGACTTTGCCTATAGAGTCTACAAAATTTGTAATTAGAGTATCGAATCCCTTAGGAAAGTGTGTATTGATTGATAAAGTATGCAAGAATTGTCCGTTGATGTTTCGAGATATCTACTTTCCGGCTGATTTGATGTTATTACCCTTTGATGAATTTGATATAATTCTGGGTATGGATTGGCTATCATTGCATGGGGCTGTTGTGAATTGCAAATGGAAAACTATTGATTTCAGATGTCAGAATGATAAGATAATATAGATTGAGTCCAGTGATTTGAATGGGTTACTGACTGTGATATCAGTGATGAAAGCTCAAAGTTATGTGAAAATGGGTTATAAAGCTTATTTTGCTTATGTAATTGATTCAAAAGTGACGAAAAAGAAAGTTGAATCGGTGCTAGTTGTTTGTGAGTTTCCTGATGTATTTCCTGATGAATTTCCAGGATTACCTCTAATAAGAGAAATTGAGTTTGGCATTGAGCTAGTGCCGGGGACAACCCCTATCTCCATAGCTCCGTATAGAATGGCTCTAATGGAATTGAAGTCTCAGTTGCAAGAATTGACAGATAGAGGTTTCACACGACCGAGTTTTCCCCTTGAGGTGCTCCTGTTTTGTTTGTCAAAAAGAAAGACGGAACTATGAGAATGTGCATCGATTACCGACAGCTCAATAAGGTGACTATAAAGAATAAATATCCTTTGCCACAGATTGATGACTTGTTCGATCAACTAAAAGGGGCTACTGTGTTTTCTAAGATAGATCTGAGATCAGGCTACTATTAGTTGCGAGTTAAAGAATCGATATGCCAAAAACTACTTTCCGAATGAGGTACGGACACTATGAGTCTCTGCTTATGCGTTTCGAACTTACTAATGCACCTGCTATTTTTATGGATTTAATGAATCGGATCTTCAGACCATATTTAGATTGATTTGTTGTTGTATTCATTGATGACATTTTGATTTATTAGCGTGATGAAATTGAGCATGCCAAACATTTGAGAGTTGTGCTTCAAACTCTTTGTGATAAGCAATTGTAAGCAAAGTTTAGTAAATGTGAATTCTGGTTGCATGAAGTTGGATTTTTGGGGCATACTGTGTTAGCATCCAGTATACGAGTTGATCCGAGCAAGATTTCGGCTATTTTAGAGTGAAAGCCTCCAAAAATTGTGCCTGAAGTCCGTAGTTTTCTGAGACTTGTTGGTTATTATCGACAGTTTGTAAATGGTTTTTCGATGATTGCAACTCCGTTGACAAGATTGCTTCCGAAAGATGTGAAATTCGAATCGTCTGAAAAGTGTCAGAAAAGCTTTAATCAGTTGAAACCTCTTTTGACTGAGGCTCCATTGCTAGTACAGCCAGTATCCGGTAAGGAATTCGTGATTTATAACGATGCTTCGTTGATTGGTCTGGGATGTGTTTTGATGCAAGAAGGCAAAGTTATAGCTTATGCTTCAAGACAGTTAAAGTGTAACAGCCTGAATTAGGGCTAGTCGGAACAGTGATCTCGGGACCACTAATCTGAGGTCGGAGGAAATTTATTTTAATTATATTTTTTGGATTATAGTATGATTATAAAGGTGCATGGAAATTTGTGTGTTTTAATTTTAGCGATTTCATGCTTAATCGCGAAAAAGGACTAAATCGCATAACGTGCAAAACTTTTATTTTAATTGCTAGAGGTGCCAATTAGCTAAGGAATATTAATTGGTGGTCCTTAAAGTGCAAATAGGCCATTGGTGGAGTGATGGCCGGCCATAGGGGACAACATGATTAAATTAGTCAATGTTTTGGTGTGTTAGGTGATGAATGAGTAAAATAAGAGAAAAATAAAGAAAAGAAAAGTATCATCTTTTCTTCTCTTCACCACCACCGAAATTGGCAGCAAACAAGGGTTGGAGAGCTCAAATTTTTCAGCAAAACAAATCCCTTGCAAGTAAGTGATTTTGGTGGTTTTATTTGATAATTTTTGTACTTTTGGAGTCCCCAAAGCTTAAGCTAGCTAATGAGGGGACTAATTTGCAATATGGTTGAAATTCTAGGGACTTTGCATGAGTGATTTTATGTTGTTTGCTGAGTTTTTATGGAAGAGAATGAATTTTAGGAAGATGAGAAACAACTTTTGTGAAAAGTGTTGTAACACCCCAAACCCGGCCTAAACGTTACGACCGAATTCGGTATGTTATAGGGTGAGGTAAAAATGAGATTTGTTGAATTTAGGAAAAATTGGAGGTTTGAAAAACTTTTCAATTAAGGTGTAGTCTTGAAAATAACAATATGTAGATTAAGGAAATTCCCAAGTTATGATAATCGAACCTTCATTATATTTGTTGATACTTTAAAGAAAAATGATTATTTTATGGTGCCCGTATGTTTTTGAAAAACTCCATATTCACTTTAATGATTAAGTTACCATAGTGTCGAATTTGAAATAAACAATAACTAATAAAAACCCAAGTCTAACTTAGAAAGGCCTTATTACATAACAAAAGTCCCAATTTAAAATAAAGTATAGTAAGAAACGAGTTTATGAAAGAAAAGGGTATTATGGCCTCCACGAGTTCGCCTCGGCTCCCACATCCATGATCTACTAATTACTTAAAAAATTAAAGAAGGGGTGAGTCACCGGGACTCAGTGTGTAAATTCTCCCACCTTATACAAACGGCTCGTGGCCCACAATTACACATTGGGCCTTATCCCATATAAAACAAAACATACAAACACATGAATCCAATAAGCCCAACCAAAACCTAGTTTTTCCATCCTCTACACGCCAACTTGTTAATCGTGTCAAACAGTTGAGCTTTAAAATTTATAAAGAATGATTGAACCTGTAGACTGACTGTGACAACAATAGAGGCAAGTGCACCTATCGAATAGTAATATAGCTAAGGCAAGAATATCTTATCAAACCCAAAGGAACATAAAAGTACTACTATTCACTTTCTTTCTATTATTTAGCCTAAAATATGAAGTGATTGGATTATTAAACTAACGAAATACTTAAACTAAATGCAAAGACAGAAGAATGAATTGGAGAAAGACTTTAAGAAAACTTGGTTGATAAAGACGATACCTTCAGGAAGAATCCACCTATGACTTCACTTATTATTTATTCCCCAAACCATATGATTTCTTTACTTAGCTTGATCCGTGAGACTCCTTAACCTATATTAAACCCTCTCTCGAGAACTCTCATTGATCCGTGAGAACTCTCATTCTCTTATAATAACCCCCTAAGGAAGCAGTAAATCGATCAATGGATTCCCATATTAGGTTTCACCCTAATCCGACAAAATCTCGTAACCCTATCTCTAGGCGCCCGATCAACTCTGCTCAATTATGTTAGATCTACTCTTAGGCGAGGACTATTCCTCCTCCACCTAAGCACATCAGATTAAATTAAGCAACATAATTAAGAACAAGCCAAGTACTTATCATATAATTTAGAAATCAAATAACAAGATCCATCATAGGTTTCATCCCCTTCAGGTATCTGAGGGGTTTAGTTCATAACTAAATACAAAAACATCTCAAGAGTAAAGAATAAGCAAAACATAAGAACTCCCTAAAACCCCCTGAAGGAATTGAAGAAGAGATCCTCCGTCTTGAATGGAGTTCTGACTTCTTGAGATGGATCAACTGGCTATCTTCAAGTGACTCCCTAAAAGATGAATGCTTCGTCCTAAAAGCCTCTACCAAAAAACTCTCTCTTAATATTTGTCTTGGGTTGTTTATATAGGCCTTGGGATGCTATACTTAGCTACTAAGTAACTCCTTCAAGTAGAATTACTATTAGGGTGTTTGAGTAGACTTAGGAGTATGTTTCTTTGGCTTCAAGCATCCAATTCCGAGTGAAATTACTTATTCCCGTGGCAGGGGCACGCCTATGGCACACGCCTATGTAATTTCAGGGTTGGGCCGTGTCCTGATTCTGTCGATTTGTGCACGGCCATTTAGATCACCAGGCAAGCCCGTGTGTGGTAATGAGATGATGCACGGCTATGCAACTCGTGAGTGGGGCCGTGCTCTATGTAATTGTCGAGACACGATAGTGCAGGCTTTGGGCCAGGCCGTGTCGGTTTCTTGCTAAGGCCCAATTACTCCGTTTTAAGCCCATTTAGTGTTCTTTTTATCCTCGGGTGCTTTCCTGAGTATAAACATGAAAAGAAAGGATTAAAAGCACCTTTTTACATAAATCAAGGGCTAAATCATCCAAAAGCATACCAAATATGGGGTTAAAATATGTTACTTCCACGGTTTATCAAATACCCCTACAGTTAAGCTTTTGCTTGTCCTCAAGCAAAATTCTCAACTTACAATTGAAACGAACTTTCCATAATTCATAATTCCTATCGACAATGTCTCATCATGATCCATAGATAATTTAAACATGGAAAATTCAACTCAAAGAACCCTAAAGATTCAATTACGATAAGTCATATTTTTATGGCATGAAAACATAGGTATCTCCCCTTATCTAAGTGATTACCTTTAATTCAAAGCTGACAAGGATTGACATCCTCACAAAAGATTCACTCAAATCACTCAAAGGTGTTTAAGGTTCAAGAATAAGCGCTCTAAGCCGAACCTGAAAAGTTAATCCCATAAGCTTGCCTAAAAATCAAATCTCCACCACTGTATATGAGATGATACACATATCAAAAGGTATTTAATCAAGGTTGTAATGGGGCTAGGGTTAAAAGGTGTGGATACAAAATGAATTAGAGGTTATAATCGAGATTGAATTGACTAATTACCTAATCTAAAAATAAAGAACTAAATATGAATATTTACATCGAATGAAAATCTAACAATATCAACTATTGATAATTACTCTATAATAAGAGTATTTCATCACTCAAATTTTGAAAATACTTTAATACGAGCTTTTTCTTTAACAATTGGAGTTTTAAATGCTCTAAGCTCTTTTATTTACTACTAATATTGAATATACTTGGATTTTTTTTAAGAACAAACCAAAATAAACATAATAGAAGGAACTTTGGTGATTAAAATAACCTAATTCGGCAATTGATCAAATCAATTCTCGATAAAGGGTAGTCAAAGGAATAGTGATAACAAATAAAAAGGTATTTTGGGTTAATATTAGTGGGTGATTCAATAAAAAGGTTGTTAGGATTCAACGGGGTTCACTAGGGGTTATTTATGTAGGTAGGCTTTTTAGTGGAGTGAACGGGTAAAAACCTAGGTGCCTTTATCATCTCAGTGTATCAAATCATTAATGTGGTCTCGACATGTATAAACGAGGCAAGTTCTAGAATAACAGTTCAAAGTTGACACACTCATAATCAACTAAAGTGAGCACGAAAAAGGGTACATGCTCTATAAGGCTCAAAATCTCACAAAAAATTATGGGTGTTTTGACATCAATCCTTATAAATTTTGAACTTCAAGGTGATACTCAAATTAGGTTCAACAACCTATCAATTTTAATTTTTAGAAAGTAGACTTATCATGCTCGATTCTCTAGTATTCTTCAAATTTAGTTATTAATGCACAATTAACTAAGACTTATTCTAAACATATCAATAAAAATCATAAATCTTTAGAAATTTCATCCTAATTAATAATATGAGAAAAATACTTAAGATCAAGACTAATTTCAGGGTTTTGAGAATTATGCAAAAAGTTAGGCACTATTACCCCCACACTTAAGATGTACATTTCCCTCAATGTACAAGGATAGATAATGAAATTTATGTGCCAAATCAAAAAGATAAGTGGGGAAAGTAATACTCCCTAAAATCTGGATGATCCCGGGCGTCTTTGTGGCGGTGATGGTGTTTTCTATGGGCCCGGTGGAGTGGCTACCGAAAAGTAATTTGCTAGATGAAGAAATTGGATAGCCTGTGAAGATATAGCCAAGAGATCTAGGGTAATAATAATATTATACTAATAATATTATTAAGGATTAAGGAAATAAAATGAAGGAGACTAAGAAGAAAACTGAAATTAAAAGAAAATACTAATGGACTAAGGAGTCCTTATTGTTGGATGGTTCGCGAGGTGGATGTGACCTTGAAGGCTGTGGTGCGTGATTCCCAAGCATCCTTTAGAACCTAAAACCAAGAAACTAATATGAAATAAATTAATTTAAGTAGGAAATACGTAAAGATAAGGAAAATAAAGGAGACGAGAAAAGAAAAATAGAACCGAAAAGGTTTCTGAGACCCTTGGCATGTCAATTAAGTGAAGCTGCCAGCATGAACTCATGATGAGGTCTCCTCTGAGGAGATGATGCTTACGTTTCTTCGACATTATCTTTTTGTTGCTCAAGTTTCTTGGATCTTTTCTATGAATAGGAAGAAAAATTTGAAAGAAAAGAGAAAGAAGGAATAAGGAAGAAGATAGGACAAAGAGGACGGGCTGCACGGCCATATCGCACGACCGTGTTGTAGGGTGTGTTGTCCTTCCACGCCCGTTTTGTTGGTTTGCACGCCCGTTCCTAAAAAGCCAGCATAGGAGCACGGTTGGAATGCATGGGCGTGGTCTGCCCGGGCTAAATAAGTTAGTATCTTAGCACGGTTGTGAGGCACGACCGTGCTATTTTTGTCGGTGCCTGTGCTGTGGGTTGTTGGATCCGTGACGTTGGGGGGTGGTTGGACTGACTTGCACGGCTCTGTCCTATTAGTGTGGTGGTTCTGGTGGTCCACACGGCCACGGGCACGGCCGTGTGTAAGGTCGTGTGGCCTGGAAACCTGCATCTTTGTTTTAATTGTGGAGAGAGAAGAGAGAAAAGAAAAGAAAAGAAAAGAAAAATAATTTTGAGAAATAAAAAGTGTTAGCGCTCGGGTTGTCTCCCGAGAAGCGCTTGTTTATAGTTTTAAGCTAGACTGTCTTAGGCTTTGAAAATTTAGGGAGGTTTAAAGGTTTGAATATTTTCCCTCTTACTGACAGTTTTATTTTCGTGACAAAGTTTAGGTCGAGAAGAGTTTACCTTGAAATTGCTGAACATTGGATTGCTTACCTCGACTATTTCGTGTGGGAAAACATCATGTACCTGAAGGAGTATTTCTTCCTGTTTCTTCCGTTCTGTTGAACTGATGTAAGGATCGGCTTTATCTAACAGCACTTGATCTTCTATTTTAAAGTGATTTGATGTCACAATGAGCTCTTCTGGTGGTTCCTCAGGTTTTATTTTGTGTGGATTCGGCTTTTCTTTGGTGTGTATCTTCTGCTCTTCTAAATTGTTGATCGTACGATTTTGTGTTGGCTCAGTTTTGATGCTTTGTGATGTTTCCTGCGATGAAGGTTGAATAATTTGATTATCTATTGAAACAACTTTCTTACATTCATCTTCTGTGGTTCTGGCTGAGTCGAGAGCTTGAAGATTGACTGATTCATCTTCTACACAAAGTATGAGTTCTCCTGTGGCAACATCAATTTTAGTCTTGACAGTTGCAAGAAAAGGTCTTCCTAAAATTAAAGGGATTGAATTTTCCTCATCCATGTCTAAAACAACAAAATCTACTGGGAAGACGAATATATCAATTTTTACTAAAATGTCTTCAATAATGCCTCTAGGAATTCTAACAGTTTTATCAGCTAGTTGGATACTCATCCTAGTTTGTTTGGGCTTCCCAAGACCTAGTCGTTTAAACAGTGTATAAGGCATGACATTTGTACTTGCCCCTAAATCAGCTAACACATTATCAATAGTTAAACTACCAATTAAACATGGAATCGTAAAACTCCTTAGATCTTTTAATTTCTACGATAGTCGATTCTGTAGCATTGATGAGCATGTTGCGTTAAGTTCCACATGGTGCTCTTCATCTATTTTGCGTTTGTTTGTTAAGAGCTGTCTTAAAAATCTCCTTGAGTCGGGCATCTGAAAAAGAGCTTCAAGAAGAGGTAAGTTAATGTGTAATTTTTTAGAAGTTTTAGAAACTTACCGAATTGTTCCTCTGAATCATCTCTTTTCAATGCTTCGGGATAAGGTATTCGAGGGTGGTACTCTTTAATTACTGATTTTTCTTGTGCTACCTCTATTTTACCTGTTTCTTCCTTGGTTTCTTGTACTGAGGTGGGCTGGTCCACCTTTGTATCCCCTTGAGGTGTGATGGCTTGTATCTATTCTTTTGGGTTTATTTCTGTGTTGCTTGGTAGACGTTCTTGTTGACGTTCTGAAATAAGCTTTGTGAGTTGTCCCACTGACCTAGTGATTTCCCCGACTTGTTCCTTGATTTCTTTGATCGATATTCCTTGGTTATCAAGTGTTGTGTCAGTTCTTTGGAGACAGGCATCTGTGTTTGCCATGAACTTTTTCAGCATCTCTTCAAGACTCGGCTTCTTTTTCGGTGGATAAGGTTGATTTTGGTAATTTGGAAGAGGTTGCTACCTTTGATTTCCTTGTCCTCCCCACAAAAAATTTGGATTGTTCTTCCAACCTAGATTGTAAGTGTTACGATAAGGATTATTATTAGATCTGAAATTGTTACCTATATAGTTTGTCTGCTCATTTTTTACTCCTGGTTGGTAAGGTGGGTACTCAGAATTCACCACATTCCCACTCGCTTCGCATTACATGACTGGATGTACCTGTGAAGAACATAAATTATCAAGATTTTAATTCATTAACTCCATTTGTGTTGACAACATTGTCACTGTGTCTATGTTAAAAACTCCGGCTAATTTTGTCGGTTTAACCCTTGTAATTTGCCATTGATAAGTGTTCAACGACATCTCCTCAATAAAATCGTAAGCCGCTTCAGGAGTTTTATTATTCAAAGTTTCACCGACTGATGAATCAATCATTTGCCTAGTTGGAAAATTCACACCATTGTAGAAAGTTTGGACTTGAAGCCACAAAGGTAATCCGTGGTGTGGGAATCTCCTTAGGAGATCCTTATATCTTTCCCATGCATCATATAATGTTTATGCATCATTTTGCACAAAAGAAGATATATCATTCCTAAATTTAGCCGTTTTGGCTGGTGGAAAATATTTTAAAAGAAACTTTTCGGTCATTTGATCCCATGTGGTGATTAACCCTCGTGGTAACAAGTTCAACCACTGCTTTGCTTTGTTCCTTAATGAAAAAGGAAATAACCGAAGACGTATGGCATCGTCAGAAATGCCATTTATTTTGAAGGTTTCACAGAATTCTAAAAAATTAGATATATGAGTGTTTGGATCCTCATCCTGCAAACCATCAAATTGAACGAATTGTTGAATCATTTGTATTGTGTTAGGCTTTAATTCAGAATTTTTTGTAGCTACAGCTGGCCTAACAATACTAGATTCTGCTCCTGTCAAATTAGGTTTAGCATAATCATACATAGTACTCGAAGCATTCTGTTCTTGCATGTTTGGTGGATTGTTCTCGTCCATCCCTTCAGTAGGATTGGATCTTTGCTGTTCTTCTCTTTGATAGTCTAGGGCTCGTCTTATTTCTCTGCAATTTCTGAGCGGTAGCCTCAATGTCACTTTTGTATTCTAATGGTCCTCTCGGATTTCTTCTAGTCATAAACTAGAGGTACCTGATATGCAAAGAAAGAAAGAAATTTAGAAAAACAAAAACAAAAACATATGCATAAAAGAGAAATTTAAAAATAAAAATAATGGCTAAAGTAATAAAATAGAGCTTTCTTAATATTTTAGAGTTCCCCGGCAACGGCGCCAAAAACTTAATCCTGTCAAACAGTCGAGTTTTAATATTTATAAAGAATGATCCAACCTATAGACTGACTGTGACAACAATAGAGGCAAGTGCACCTATCGAATAGTAGTATAGCTCAGGCAAGAATATCTTATCGAACCCAAGGGAACCTAAAAGTACTACTACTCACTTTCTTTGTATTATTTAGCCTAAAATATGGAGTGATTGGATTATTAAACTAATGAAATACTTAAACTAAATGCAAAGACAAAAGAATGAATTGGAGAAAGACTTTAAGAAAACTCAGTTGATAAAGACGATACCCTCAGAAAGAATCCACCTATGACTTCACTTATTATTTATTCCCCAAACCATATGATTTCTTTACTTAGCTAAATCTGTGAGACTCCCTAACCTATATTAAACCCTCTCTCGAGGCGAATAATGTCTAACCTTAGGTTAATTAGTGGAACTTTCGTTCTCTTATAATAACCCCATAGGGAAGCAGTAAATCGATCAATGGATTCCCATATTAAGTTTCACCCTAATCTGGCAAAATCTCGTAACCCTATCTTTAGGCGCCCGATCAACTCCGCTCAATTATGCTAGATCTACTATTAGGTGGGGTCTATTCCTCCTCCACCTAAGCACATCAGATTAAATTAAGCAACATAATTAAGAACAAACCAAGTACTTATCATATAATTTAGAAATCAAATAACAAGATCCATCATAGGTTTCATCCCCTTCAGGTATCTGAGGGGTTTAGTTCATAACTAAATACAAAAACATCTCAAGAGTAAAGAAAAAACAAAACATAAGAACTCCCTAAAACCCCTTGAAAGAATTGAATAAGAGATCCTCCGTCTTGAATGGAGTTCCAACTTCTTGAGATGGATCAACTAGCTATCTTCAAGTGACTCCCTAAGAGTTGAATGCTTCATCCTAAAAGTCTCTGCCAAAAAACTCTCTCTTAATGTCTGCCTTGGGTTGTTTATATAGGCTTTGGGATGCTATACTTGGCTCCTAAGTATCTCCTTCAAGTAGAATTACTATTAGGGTGTTTGAGTAGACTTAGGAGTATGTTTCTTTGGCTTTAAGCATCCAATTCGAGTGAAATTGCTCATTCCTGCGGCAGGGGCACGCCCATGGCACACGCCCATATAATTTTAGGGTTGGGCCGTGCCTTGATTCTGTCGATTTGGGCACAGCCATGTAGATCACCAGGCACGCCCGTGTGTGGTAATGAGATGATGCACGACCGCGCAACTCGTGAGTGCGGCTATGCTCTGGTAATTGTCGAGACACGGTCGTGCAGGCTTTGGGCCAGGCCATGTTGGTTTCTTGCTAAGGCCCAATTACTTCGTTTTAAGCCCGTTTTGTGTTCTTTTTATCCTCAGGTGCTTTCCTGAGTATAAACATGAAAAGAAAGGATTAAAAACACCTTTTTACATAAATCAAGGGCTAAATCATCCAAAAGCATACCAAATATGGGGTTAAAATATGTTACTTCCATGGTTTATCACCCGTACCAGCCCATCATACCGTGGGAATTTCTATAATCAACCCTCCATCTACTACATTCCATTTTGACAGTCATGCTACCAATTATAAACCGATCACTAGGTGACCAAATAATACATCGTGGCTTAGCCAGCAATCACAATGTGAACCAATAAAAAATATATATATATATATATATCGTGGCTTAACCACCGATCACTATGTGACCCAATTAATGTATGTACATATATATATATATATCGTGGCATAGCCACCGATCACTACGTGACCAAATAATCAGGCACTTCCCCTTCATATCAAACCCATACCCCATAGACTACATACATATCCTAACGGATGCAACATGATATCCATAACACAACAGATTACCACACATATATTCGTCCATGCAAAGAAAATGATATGGACACGTACCTGGCATTCCTAACCTTACCCCTAAGGGCGTCACGACTATCTACACAGCCTTTTCTGGCTTTTCAGCCCATACAATTATTAGTATAGATAAAGTAAAGTGTGTGGAGGTTTACACACCTGATAACACGCAATTCCATGCTTTCTATGTCGACACTATCGCTAATAGGAACTATCGCTATCATCTACTATACGCTTTCGGAAATAGGCCCACAACCCAAGTGGCCAATCTCGAACAAACAGACACCGCGCATTTTGTAACATCTGAAAAGGGCCTATGCATTTTCATTTTAATTGTATGAAATGACAAGTTTAAGCACTAAGAATAAATTTTGATATTTTGGAAACACGAAATGCATGAAAATGGAAACACGAACATTTTGGAAACACGAACATTTTGGAAACTTGAACATGTAAGAAAAATGGCAAGTTACAGAGCCGATCGAAAATTTTAGGAAACTTATAAATAATGCAGGAATGACAAATTTTAAAGTTTAAAATAGGAAATAAGGGCAAGAGGGCCTTAAAAGAAAAAGTTGGTGAAATTTGACACACAAACAGGCTTGGAAAAGTGGCCTGAAGATGTCACTTAGGGCCTATGGAAATGGCGCCATGTGTAAGAGGAATGGGCCTGAGTTTGAGTCACTTGGGAAGCAAATAATGAAGGTTTATTTTTGCTTCCATAAGTAAGAGGGTGGACGGCACCTATTTTCTAGAAAGGGAGGAGTTTTATTTCTGTTAATATATGATTAATAAGTGATAAATAAGGATTTTCTTTTAATAAGATAATTGAGGAGATAAATGATGGATTAAACACTTTTAATAAAAGAGATAATATTATCACAAGGAAGGGCGGTGGCCAAGTCAAGGACTCTTGGCCTAGTAATTTTGGTTGAAGAAGGAGAGTTGGAGGCTTTTCTCTCATCTTTTCTTATGTGTGCCGAAATTTTCCTAGCTCTCCCCCTCTCTCTGCCGAATTTTTATTTAAGTAAAATCCATCTTCTCTTCTTCTATTTTCTTCTCTGTTTCTACTGTCAAAGCCGAATCTTTGTTGATTCTAAGTAAAGGAGCAATCAACTACAACATCAAAAGGGTAAGATCTGTGGTCAATCAATTTACATTTTTTTCTTTTATCAAAATCGTGGTACTAATCCTATTAGCAATTTAAGTAGAATCTACAAGGATCTCTAGAAGCTTCTACAATTACCAAATATAAGGATCAAGGATCTAAGGTAAGAAATATAGATATTCGGTCAAGGTTATGATTATGTCTCAATATTAGATTAAAACTGACATGAGGTTGTAGGGATTTCGACAGATATTCAAGGCAAGGGAAACTTTAGGGATTTGGAAATTGTAAAGTAAGTGCATAGATCCAATCGGCCTAGGAATATTTTGGTATTATTTTCCATTTATTCAAAAGTTAGAAACTGACATAAATTACTTGGTTTGGTGGTTAGCCGATTTCAAGAAAGAGGAACACAAATCTTTGGGATTTGATTATCAATCAAATCGGCAAGCAAGGTAAGTATTAGTAATACCATTCCTATTAGGATTTGGTTTTAAAAGCGAAAAGGCTATTAATGTGTTTTTGTATGATGGGCCGAATATAGGATCTAAAGTTAGATTGGGATTTTCGGGATCTCAAGGAACCTATTAAGCAAATCAGGTGTGTACCCATACTAACCTTCAATACGTTATATGGCAAATATTAATTATATGATTATACGTAAGAATGTGAATATGGCTAAGTACCCTAATGTGGTACAAAAAGTACTCAGGTACATTTCCTACTTCTGATAGGATTATGAAATATTTTATTTTATAACATGTGAAAATATATATATGAATGTGGAAATAAGTATGTTGTGCATAATATAAAATTTATGGGGCATTCGGGATTTATGTGAAAGGGGAAGAAGGTGTTGACTTCGGTCTCACCAACGGAATATGGTGACTACGGTCACAACATTTTAAATATGGTAACTCCGATTACATTATTTGAATTTGGTAACTTTGGTTACATTATTTGAATATGGTGTCTAATGACACAAATTATATGGGCGATGAGCACGTCATTGCAAACAAGCGCCTTCGATGGTGTGTAGCGGATGGAGGGTTGACTTAGTAGTCCCACGGTGCAGGATTGGGTGTCTGGTGGTGTGTAGCGGATGGACCATTAGGCTTGGGTTGGGTTACATCATCATTTTATATGAATATGAATTTGATATGAACATGTATGCGATTTGTTGAATGTTAGTCTTGTGTGCACATTGAGTCTGTTGACTCACCCGCTGTGGGAAATATTTTCGGTGATGAACAAAGGATTTTGACCGGGACGGTAGACCTTGAGGTGGCCATGTTCCATTTGAAGATTTTATTCGATTTGGACTTTATTATTTGTTTTGGGTTTTACTTGATGTAATAAGGCCATAAGGCCCGTGGATTTTTCTTATCCGCTTTACTTTAAATTGTTATGTTACGAACTATTATGACTAAAGTTAAGTGATTTTTTTTATAAACCTTAAAATTATTTTGTCACCTTAATAAAATTGGATTTACTAGATTAATTAAATGGGTTTCCAATCTAAGCCCAATCCACAACAATATTTTTCTAAATATTTTACAAATTTTCTAAGTAACAAAAATCTTTGAAACCGGTTTACTATAGGAACATACCAGATCCGGTTCGGGCTCGTGAAATTTGGGTGTGGGGTGTTTCGACTTGGTATCGAGCCAGTTTTAAACTCTCGGCTTGTGGGCTAAGGCCCAAAACGTTTTGAATTGAGCCCAAATGATTTTCTTTGAAAATAAGGGGCTTGGCATGGCCCCTAAGTCTCCAACCATGATCCACCGTGTAAGTACCCTAACTCTATGTGTGATTCATGATTTATGAATTGTATAAGGGTAGAAAAGGCATGGAGCGTAGAATAGAATGATAGGAACTTGAACCCTAGGATTAGTCTACTCAAACACAAACACATAAGACTTAATACACTAAACAAACCTATGGCTAAGTCACCGAGCTAGGGTGTGGTAACCCCAGACACATGTCTAGGATTGGATCCGGAAGAGCACGGTATTTAAGGATCCTAGTGACTCACCTCCTCTTCGCAGAATCCTACAGTGCGTAGCTTCGGTTCACCCTAACTCGGAGGGCTCGGTGGTGTGGCAACCTCTATGCGCATGTCTAGGAATGGTTTGGTGGGAGCTTGGTATTTAAGCGATCGCGTGAATCACCTCCTCTCCACACGAATCTGCGCAGTGCGTAGCTTTGGTTCACCTTGACCAAGAGGGCTCGAGACATAGGCTAAACATAATGACTAAAACCCGAAAGGAACTAGCCATGTTTTAAAAAAAAAAGAGAACAAAACATCAAACCCTAGTTTTTCAAACTTTTAAAACTTCCTTTTAAATCGAGAAAATTATTTTACAACATTTTCTGAAAAACTCCTGATTTGCAAAAATTACAAAAATGCCCATAGGGGTGAAATTACCAAAGTGCCCTTGGTTTATAAAATGTTCAACTACTCAACAGCTTTACCAAATTTTCATTATAAACATTCAAAAACCCTAATTTGTAAAATATCAAAATACCTTGATTTTGGAAAAATTACAAAATTGCCCCTAACTTACAAAATTACCAAAATGACCACGATTTCCAAAATTTTGCAAGATCCCCATTTTGAAGGAACAATTTTGAAAAGAACCTCAAAGTTTCACAACTTTTGAAATACCCTAATTTATTAAATTTACAAATTTACCTCGATCCGTGGAAAATTACCAAAATACCACGAGGTCAAAATTACCAAATACCCTCGGATTTTAAAATTTTTCCAAATTACCCTGAGACTTTGAAATTTTCAAATTAATTTTTGACAAAAACACCAAGGAACGTGTTTCCTTCTAAAAAAAATTACGAAAATGCCCCTGTAGGATAAAATTACGAAAATACCCTTGGGTAGTGGAAAACAACAACAACAAAAACTACAACGTTTCTCTGAATGAACGAAAGTTCATACTTGTTTGATGGATGAATGAATGAATGGAAAAGACTGTGTGTTTGTATGTATACGAAAGAACCACTCTTAAATCCTTTTTCATAAAACTCCTTCGCTGGTAAATAAGTGGAACAATGACTAATCCATAAAATTTCTTAATTAGATCTCGACACTAGAAAATGAGCTCTAGAGGACGTGGTCGTCGTGGTCAAGGTAGATGAAGGATGACCGTGTCGAAACCCGTTAGATCGGGTCAAGGGTCCGACAATGAAATGCCACCGCCACCACCACCCCCAGCTGTTAATGTTGAGCAGCAGGCTCAGACGGAGGAAGATGCTGTGTCGCAGGCTGTGCTGTGAGTTTTAGAATTGGTGGCAGGTGCCGGAGGAAATTCAGGAAATCAAAAGTCTGTACCTAAACGACTACGAGCTAATGGAGCGGAAATGTTCCGAGGAGTATCTAATGTGGCACCCAGTACAGCTGAGTACTGGTTGGAAGCAACGGAGCGTATCATGGATGAGCTCGATCTAACTCCAAAGGAAAAGTTGAAAGGGATGGTGGCGTTGTTACGCGATGAAGCGTATCAGTGGTGGTTAACTGTTCGGGATGGTACCATGGCTGAAAATTTGACCTGGGAGTATGTTAGAGAGGCATTTCAGAAGAAGTATGTGGGAACCAAATATACAGATGAACAAAGGAAGGCTTTTCTGGGGTTGGTACAAGGGAGTAAGTCTGTCGCAGAATATGAGGTAGAATTCCTGAGGTTGAGCCGCTATGCTCGAGGGGTAGTGGCAACTGAGCATGAACGCTGTGTCCGTTTTGAGGATGGACTGAGGGACGATCTGAGACTGTTGATAACACCGCATCAGGAGCGAGAATTCTCTACTTTGGTGGAAAAGGCCAAGGTGGCTGAGGGGATTAAGGACGCTACTAAGTAGACTGTGGATAGGAATAAGGCCAAGAGAGGTTTTGGACCATCTGGGAAGGGTCACAAGAGGCCTAGGGTTAACGGGCCACGGAATCAACAGGCTGGTACGGGCTGGCAGTATCGCCCTTGTGAGCATTGTGGAAAGAAGCACATGGGAGAGTGTTGGAGAAAGACGGGAGGATGTTTCAAGTGTGGGTCCAAGGACCATATGCTTAAGGATTGTCCCAAGCAACCAGATGAAAGCCGACCGCGATTCAGAATGCTAGCTGCAGGGCCAGTAGAGGCGAATAGCGACCTCAACGGGTCGTGGTTCGAAACCGAGGTAGTGGTGTTGGCGAGGCCGTGGAGCATGGGCGAGGTACTACTAATGCCGATGCAAGGCAACCGGGTTTGGTTTATGCGGTTCGCCAGAGGGAAGATGGTAATGCACCGGATGTAATAATCGGTACGTTCTTTATTTTTGACAAACCCTATTTTGCTCTGATTGATGTGGGCTCGACCCATTCCTATGTTGCAAGTAGTATAGTGGAAACACTAGGCCTAGACTCGAACTTTCGATGAGCAGATGATTGTAGTAAGCCCATTAGGCCAAAGCGTAGTGGTAGACAAGATCTTTCGGAATGTACCCCTAGAGATTCAGGGAGTGAACTTTCGGGCAGACTTGATGGAATTACCCTTTGGAGAGTTTGAACTTATACTCGGAATGGATTGGCTAGTAGAACACCGAGTCATGTTGGATTGTGCGGCTAAATGGATGGAACTAAGAACCCCGGAGGATGAGTGGTAGTAATGATCGGAGAAAGGAGAAACTACTTGTCTAACGTAGTTTCGGCACTGAAGGCTGAGAAGATGGTTAAGAAAGGTTGCAAGGCATTCCTAGCCTTCGTAAGTGCGATAGATGGGAAGGAAGAAGGTATTAATGGAGTTAGGACGGTAAGGGACTTCGTGGATGTGTTTTCAGAGGAATTACCGGGAATACCCCCAGACAGGGAGGTAGAATTTGGAATAGATTTGCTACCGGGAATAGCTCCTGTGACAATCGCTCCATACCGAATGGCGCCAAAGGAGTTAGTGGAGCTCAAGGCTCAAATCCAAGAATTGTTGGATCGTGGGTTTATTCGACCCAGTATGTCTCCATGGGGAGCACCGGTCCTATTGTGAAG
This sequence comes from Gossypium rotundifolium, assembly GCA_025506655.1. Classification (NCBI taxonomy): domain Eukaryota; kingdom Viridiplantae; phylum Streptophyta; class Magnoliopsida; order Malvales; family Malvaceae; genus Gossypium; species Gossypium rotundifolium. Next base: position 152,276,996 of record CP106722.1, read on the forward strand.
AAGAAGGACGAAACTATGCGGATGTGCATAGACTACCGTCAGTTGAATAAGCTGACCATTAAGAACAAGTATCCCTTGGCAAGGATCGATTACTTGTTCGATCAGCTGAAGGGGACCGCAGTATTTTCAAAGATCGACTTAAGGTCAGGATATCATCAGTTGAAGGTGAAGGAGGCTGACATCCATAAGACCGCTTTTAGGACAAGATATGGTCACTTCGAGTTTGTGGTGATGCCGTTTGGGTTGACGAATGGTCCAGTCGCGTTCATGGACATGATGAATCGGGTTTTCCAACCCTACTTGGATAGGTTCGTCGTTGTGTTCATCGATGATATTTTGGTGTATTCGAAGTCGGAGGAGGAGCATGATGAGCATCTCCGAGTTGTGTTGGAAGTGTTAAGGGAGAAGAAGCTCTATGCCAAATTCAGCAAGTGCGAATTTTGGCATAAGGAGGTGGCATTCCTAGGACATGTGGTATCCGCAGAAGGAATGAGAGTGGATCCTAGGAAGATCAAAGCAGTGTTGGATTGGAAACCACCTAGGTCCGTGGCTGAGATCCGAAGTTTCCTAGGCTTGGCAGGCTATTACAGAAGGTTTGTGGAAGGATTCTCGTCAATAGCTGCGCCTTTAACAAAATTGCTAAGGAAGGAAGTACCCTTTGAATGGACTAATAAGCAACAGGAGAGCTTTGAAAAGCTTAAGAAGGTGCTGACGGAAGCTCCAGTGTTAATTCAGCCGGAGGTAGGAAAAGATTTTGGGGTGTACTGTGACACTTCGCATACGGGGTTAGGCTGTGTGTTAATGCAAGATGGCAAAGTAGTCACTTATGCGTCACGACAGCTAAGGCCTCATGAGGTTAACTACCCAACTCATGACTTGGAGCTAGCAGCAGTGGTTTTTTCCCTTAAGGATTGGAGGCACTACCTTTATGGAGAAAGGTCAGTTATCTACACAGACCACAAGAGCCTTAAGTGTCTGTTGACTCAGAAGGAGTTGAACTTGAGGCAACAAAGGTGGGTGGAATTGCTGAAAGATTACGACTGTTCGATAGAATATCATCCGGGCAAGGCGAATGTGGTAGCCGATGCCCTGAGTAGGAAGGTTGTGTCAGATCTAAAGACTTTGTTCACTCATTTAAGTCTGTATGATGGCGAAAGCCTGTTGGCAGAGTTGCAAGTCAAGCCCACATGGCTGAAGAAGGTGAAAGAATGACAGTTGGCTGATAAGGACCTAAGTACTAAGTTACAGCAAGTACAGCAAGGAGGATTAAAGGACTATGGCATCAATGATGAAGAAGTATTGTGCTTCAAGGGAAAAGTTTGCATGCCGAGGAACGAGGAGTTGAGACAAAGGATTCTTCGGGAAGTGCATGGTAGCCCTTATGCTATGCATCCCGGAGGCATCAAGCTGTATAGAGATCTAAGGGAATAGTTTTGGTGGTCTGATCTGAAACGAGAGGTGACTGAGTTTGTGGGGAAATGTTTGACGTCTCAGCAAGTTAAGGCTAAACACCAAGTCCCATCGGGATTGCTTCAACCAATCGAAGTTCCCCAATGGAAGTGGGAAAGAATTACCATGGACTTCGTTAGTGGGCTTCCCCTTACGCCTACTAAGAAGGACTCGGTATGGGTGATAGTGGACCGTTTGACCAAGTCCGCACACTTTATCCCAGTAAGAATGGATTATTCTCTTCGGAAGTTTGCTAAGTTATATGTGGCAGAGATTGTGAGGTTACATGGAGTACCAATGTCGATCATCTCTGATAGAGATCCAAGGTTTATGTCTCTATTTTGGAAGGCACTTCACCAAGCTTTAGGACACTACGGCTTTTCATCTACAATCGGACGGGCAGTCTGAACGGGTTATACAAGTGTTGGAGGATATGTTGAGAGGCTATGTAATGGATTTTTGAGGAAGTTGGGAAGATTACTTGCCTTTAGCTGAATTCACCTACAACAATGACTATCAAGCTAGCATTCGGATGGCACCATACGAAGCATTGTATGGAAGGAAGTGTAGAACACCTACTTGTTGGACCGATTTAGGAGAAGCAGAGTTTGGGTCCGTAATTAGTGGCAAAAATCGAAGGAAGGTTGAGATAATTAAGACGCAGTTGAAGGAAGCCTCGATAGGCGTAAGTCATCTGAGACCTTAAGCGAAAAGAAATAGAGTTTGAAGTGGGAGACCAAGTATTCCTGAAAGTCTCGCCTTGGAAGAAGGAAATGAGGTTCGGTCAAAAAGAGAAGTTAAGCCCAAGATTTATAGGGCCCTACCGAGTACTGAAACGAGTTGGGCCAGTGGCATACCAATTAGAGTTGCCACCAGAATTGCAACAGATGCACGACGTATTTCATGTATCCATGCTACGTTGCTACCGATCGGATCCGTCGCATGTGGTATCTGTTGAAGAAGTGGAGCTAAGGCCAGACTTATCCTACGAGGAAGAACCGATTCGGATATTGGAACGTGATGTGAAAGTACTACGAAGGAAGACAGTGCCTCTAGTCAAAGTGTTATGGCGCAATCATGGATCGGAAGAAGCTTCGTGGGAGCCGAAGAGACTATGCGACAACAATACCCTCAACTATTTTAGTTAGGAAATTTGGGGACGAAATTTTGTTTAAGGGGTAGAAGCGTAACATCTCGAAAAGGGCCTATGCATTTTCGGTTTAATTGTATGAAATGACAAGTTCAAGCACTAAGAATAAATTTTGATATTTTTGGAAACACGGAAATGCATGAAAATGGAAACACGAACATTTTGGAAACACGAACATTTTGGAAACACGAACATTTTGGAAACTTGAACATGTAAGAAAAATGGCAAGTTCTGAGCCGATCGAAAATTTTAGGAAACTTAGAAATAATGCAGGAATGACAAATTTTAAAGTTTAAAATAGGAAATAAGAGCAAAAGGGCCTTAAAAGAAAAAGTTGGTGAAATTTGACACACAAACAGGCTTGGAAAAGTGGCCTGAAGATGTCACTTAGGGCCTATAGAAATGGCGCCATGTGTAAGAGGAATGGGCCTGAGTTTGAGTCACTTGGGAAGCAAATAATGAAGGTTTATTTTTGCTTCCATAAGTAAGAGGGTGGACGGCACCTATTTTCTAGAAAGGGAGGAGTTTTATTTCTGTTAATATATGATTAATAAGTGATAAATAAGGATTTTCTTTTAATAAGATAATTGAGGAGATAAATGATGGATTAAACACTTTTAATAAAAGAGATAATATTATCACAAGGAAGGGTGGTGGCCAAGTCAAGGACTCTTGGCCTAGTAATTTCGGTTGAAGAAGGAGTGTTGGAGGCTTTTCTCTCATCTTTTCTTATGTGTGCCGAAATTTTCCTAGCTCTCCCCCTCTCTCTGCCGAATTTTTCTTTAAATAAAATCCATCTTCTCTTCTTCTATTTTCTTCTCTGTTTCTACTGTCAAAACCGAATCTTTGTTGATTCTAAGTAAAGGAGCAATCAACTACAACATCAAAAGGGTAAGATCTATGGTCAATCAATTTCTGTTCCTTTTCTTTTTTACCAAAATCAGGGTACTAATCCTATTAACAATTTAGGCCGAATCTACAAGGATCTCTCAGGTTTCTACAATTACCAAATATAAGGATCAAGGATCTAAGGTAAGAAATATAGATATTCGGTCAAGGTTATGATTATGTCTCAATATTAGATTAAAACTGACATGAGGTTGTAGGGATTTCGACAGATATTCAAGGCAAGGGAAACTTTAGGGATTTGGAAATTGTAAAGCAAGTGCATAGATCCAATCGGCCTAGGAATATTTTGGTATTATTTTCCATTTATTCAAAAGTTAGAAACTGACATAAATTACTTGGTTTGGTGGTTAGCCGATTTCAAGAAAGAGGAACACAAATCTTCGGGATTTGATTATCAATCAAATCGGCAAGCAAGGTAAGTATTAGTAATACCATTACTATTAGGATTTGGTTTTAAAAGCGAAAAGGCTATTAATATGTTTTTGTATGATGGGCCGAATATAGGATCTAAAGTTAGATTGGGATTTTCGGGATCTCAAGGAACCTATTAAGCAAATCAGGTGTGTACCTATACTAACCTTCAATACGTTATATGGCAAATATTAATTATATGATTATACGTAAGAATGTGAATATGGCTAAGTACCCTAATGTGGTACAAAAAGTACTCAGGTACGTTTCCTACTTCTGATAGGATTATGAAATATGTTATTTTATAACATGTGAAAATATATATATATGAATGTGGAAATAAGTATGTTGTGCATAATATAAAATTTATGGGGCATTCGGGATTTATGTGAAAGGGGAAGAAGGTGTTGACTTCGGTCTCACCAACGGAATATGGTGACTACGATCACAACATTTTGAATATGGTAACTCGGTTACATTATCGAATTTGGTAACCGGTTACATTATTTGAATATAGTGTCTAATGACACAAAGTATATGGGCGATGAGCACGTCATTGCAATGCCGCCTTCGATGGTGTGTAGCGGATGGAGGGTTGACTTAGTAGTCCCACGGTGTGTGACCGGTGTACGGTGGTGTGTAGCGGATGGACCATTAGGCTTGGGTTGGGTTGCATCATCATTTTATATGAATATGAATTTGATATGAACATGTATGCGATTTGTTGAATGTTAGTACTGTGTGCACATTGAGTCTGTTGACTCACCCCGTTGTGGGAAATATTTTCAGGTGATGAACAGTGACGGACCGGGACGGTAGACCTTGAGGTGGCCATGTTCCATTTGAAGATTTTATTCAATTTGGACTTTATTATTTGTTTTGGGTTTTACTTGATGTAATAAGGCCATAAGGCCCAGTGGATTTTTCTTATCCTGCTTTACTTTAAATTGTTATGTTACGAACTATTATGACTAAAGTTAAGTGATTTTTTTTTTATAAACTTTAAAAATCATTTTGTCACCTTAATAAAAATTGGATTTACTAGATTAATTAAATGGGTTTCCAATCTAAGCCCAATCGACAACAACATTTTTTTAAATATTTTACAAATTTTCTCTAAGTAACAAAAATCTTTGAAACTGGTTTACTATAGGAACATACCAGATCCGATTCAGGCTCGTGGGTCGGGTGTGGATGTTTCATGTTTCTTGAACTTTAGGGCTGGGACTACATGTCTACTAGCATTTGTATCCATGAAAAGATCTTGGTCAATAAACCAGATTAAAACATTGAAGCAAAGAACGAAGACGAATAAACACTCAAAGTAAAGATCCCTTACCTAGATCGATAGATCCCAAAGACTATAAAACTTGGATTAAGCACCGATTAAATTTCTAAGTCGACTAGAACCGAATGCCCTTTAACACCCTTTAATCGCCGACCAAAAGCCGAATACGCGAAGACAAGCCCCTACTTTGATCGGTCAAAGCCATAAGATAAGATTAATGCTTTCAGCATCCATAAAGGAAAGAAAAGAGAATTGAGATGAAAAAAATAATACCTACCCTGATAAAAAGAATCCGATTAGTAGAGTTGTGGAGCAGAGTGATGACAACTACTATGAGAAGGGACAGAATATGCTTTAGCAAAAGAGAGTCAAGGAGAAAGGCTTATGAGATTCGGCTAAGTAAGATGGAATCAAGGAGATGATTGGTCTTTAAGGGAGGATTAGTTCAAGAAGAAGAAGAGAAGAAAGGTGAGATTTCGGCGTTTAAATGGAGTAATGAAAAGAAGAGAACAGAAAGTGGAAAAGATGATGAGAGGGTTCGGCTCTGAAGAAGAGTTTTGAAAGGAAAAATAATTTTGGCTTAGAGGTCTTTTGTGAAGAGAGGGAGGGAAGAAGAGAAAAAGAGAAAAAGAAACACCAATAGTCTAAGCAAATTCGGCTAGAAAACATAAGAGGAACAAAAGAAATTGGCTCAATAAATTCAGCACTTACCCCTAGTAACCGAAAATACACACTGATCACAAGCAATAAAGCCTAAGACCTCAAGACATTTGGCACACCCTTAACCATCCAAAACTGATTCCTCCACCTTGCTCCTAGTGTCCAACATTCGGCCACCACCTACACCCATATCTTATCCCATGTTTTCCTTTTAGCCTCATCTTCATATCTTTGGAATTAATCAACACTCACCCATGCAGAGTCCCAGCCGAATCCATCACTCAGGCTCCTTAGGCACAAAAATAACACTCCCATTTACTGTCAACGCAATTCAAACCTGCTCCCTCACAACCTCCCTATGGCGTCACCTACCTACACCTTGAGTGGTGCCTCCTTTCCACTTTACCAAATAGATTCTTGTGTCAACTACCCCACTTAGGTACCCTTAAGGCCCACTTCAACTAGCTCTCCCTTACAGTGCCTAAAAATAAAATTTTTACCAAGGCTTAAGCTTAACCTCGAGCCTTCCTGAAACCTCTAAACACACTAGAATAAGACACATAGCACAACATACACACATAACACATTACAAATGCAGAGCCCCCAATTTAGGATGTTACAAGTGTTGTCATGAAAACACCTAAATGGGAGTAAGTTGTAAATGTTGTAATTTGGTAATAAAGGCATGAAATAGTTGGATTTGTGAATAGTTGCAAGAGGATTAAATGTTTATCTAGGCTTGTTTAACAAGAAAATGTCATGAAAATTTATTTACGAGCCTAGGGGCAAAGTCATAATTTTGCCAAAGTGTGAGGGTAAAATAGTCATTTTTACCTAAGTATAGATTATGAAGTATTATGATTTATAAAGTGATTGAATGAGTGAATTTCACTATTTTAGATCAAGAAGAGTGCGAAAAAAACCTTGATCGAGGAAAAAGGCAAGTTTACGGAATAGACCGCCAATTAGTGCATTTTGCATCGAGGTAAGTTCGTGTGCTAATTATGCAACTATAAGTGAAGTATTTAATATTTTGATGTTGTATGAATCGTATATTGACTCTATGAAAATAGTAAATACGGTTTAATGGGATGTCAAGAATTGTAAGTCTTCAATTGAATCTAAGGATAGAGGGAATGCAAACATCATGATACTGTGATAATTAAGGTTCCATGTAAGACCACGTTAGGAATATGGCCTCAGTGTGAGATTTCGTATAAAACCATGACAGGGATATGGCATCGATATGATATTTCTTGTAAGACCCTATCGAGGGTATGACGTTAATACAATATTATGTGTATGAGACTCAAGAGTGTTATTTAGCATTTTGAGTGATTCAACAGGTATGCTGAAAATGAGAAAGTATGTGGTCATACCATGAAAGGCACAGGTATGTGTCAGAACTCAATTGAGAAGAGTTCGGTATATGATGAACCCGTGGTAAGTTTATGTATAAATAATTCATTATGAGTATACATGCTGTTAATTAATGGTACATTGTATGAATGAGATTATTCATGGCTGAGATGAATTGAATTCAATATATGTTAGATAATTCCAGTATGAATCTAATTATAGATAAATGGTGGGTTGTGTGCGTTACCACCTTATTGTACATATACAATAGGCTGTGTTTGATACCATCATTCATATTATCATTTGGTAGGCTATGTGCGATACCACCTTGTTACTCAATTACGATGGGCTGTGTGTGTTACCATCGTGCTTAGTATTAAATGGTGGGCTATGTGCATTACCACTTTATAAATTATTAAATGGCGGGCTATGTGCGTTACCACCTTATACATTATTAAATGGTGGGCTGTGTGCAAAACCACCTAGAGTTTGATATTATTCTGAATAGAGAATTGGGAAATTTTTTAAATATCTGCTTCATGATTGTTGTAATGATGAATGCAGGGATTACATGCTAATAAATGAGAGTACTATAATTATCACATGGTTAGAATGTGGTAAGAGACGAAATGAGTAAGCTTTATGAATGATTGAATGGGTAGCCATGAGCTTAAGAGTAAACCTCATTATAACACCTATGTGGCTGAGTATAATCAATGAATGTCAATAGTTGATTATTATTTGCATATGAACTTACTAAGCATTATTGCTTACTCCTCTTCCTATCTTATCTCTTATAGGTTAAATTAACTAGCTCGGGTTGAAGGCCGCCAGAGATGTTTTCACACTATCGAGCAATCATTTGGGTATGAGATTTCATGTCTTCTTGAGATATAACATGTATAAGGATCTTATTTTGGTTTAACTAAGTCATAGTTGAGGTATCCAAATGTGTTGGCCTAAAAGAGTTATGGGTTGGTTGTGTATAGCCATGGAAGATGGCTCATGTTGTTTGTAATGATGTTAGTAATAGTTCTCTCTCGTATATGGGAAGATAGTTTGATTTTCGTGTTTCCAATGTGATAAATCAAGAGTTATAATTGATGATTTGAGAATGTTATGTGATGATGTGTGCAAGTGAGGGTGGCCAAATGGCTTGGAAAATAGCCTTGAATTGGTCCACACGGGTAGACACACGGGTGTGTGTCTAGGCCGTGTGTGACACACGGTCAGTCCCATGGGTGTGTGACTTGGCCGTGTGTCCCCTGCATGTTAGTTTTACAAGTCAGTAAGCTCTGTAGTAAACACATGGGCAGAGACACGGCCTTGTGTCTCAGCCGTGTGGAAGGCACGACTAGGGACATGAGCATGTACCCAGGCCGTGTGAAGTCTGCAATTGAATTCAAAATTTAAATCGCCACACGGGTTGAAGCACACAGGCATGTGATAGGCCGTGTGGAATAAATCAATGTCAACCACGAGTACAAAGCACGAGCATGTGAAATACCACACAGGTGTGTCCCACTTCTCACACGAGCGTGTGGCCGTGTTTCATGTCAAAATTTTTAAGTGCTTGGAGGTTTCTGGTAGGGTTCTGACGCATTTTGAGTTTATGTTTAGGGGCTACATTATAAGGGTGTTAGATTTGTAATTTGAAAGGTTTTAAATTGGAATGAAACTTGATAGCCCAAAGTTGTACGTACAAGTAATATAAGTCCGATAACACCTCATATCCGATTTCGGCGTGGAGTACGGGTAAGGGGTGTTACATAAAGCCACACGAAAAGAACTATCCGACACACGATCTGGAATTGGTAGTTATTATGTTTGTGTTGAAAATTTGGCTCCACTATCTGTTCGGTGAGAAATTTCACGTCTATTCTGATCACAAAAGCTTAAAATATTTGATGACTCAAAAGATTTGAATCAGCGACAGAGAAGATGGCTAGAACTGTTAAAAGAATATGAGCTTGTGATAGATTGTCATCTAGGTAAAGCAAATGTTGTTGCTGATGCTTTGAGTCAGAAATCGTTGTTTGCCCTACGTGTAATGAATACTCAGTTAGCCCTATTCGATGACGGTTCATTAGTAGCTGAGTTGAAAGTGAGACCATTGTTCTTACAACAGATTTGTGATGCTCAGAAAGTTGATAATGAAATGTTAGCGAACGAGCTCAGTGTGATTTGAACTCTGATTCTGAATTTTGAGTTGATGTTGATGATTGTTTGAGATTTCGAGATCGAATTTGTGTTCCAAGAAATCCAGAGTTGATTCATTTGATTTTAAAAGAAGCTTATAGTAGTCGTTTATCTATACATCCAGGAAGTACAAAAATGTATAGTTATTTGAAACAACTTTACTGGTGTCCTGGAATGAAAAGAGATATCTCTAATTTCATTTCGAAATGTTTGATCTGTCAGCAAGTTAAAGCTGAACATCAGGTGCCATCGGTTTGTTACAACTGATTATGATTCCTGAGTGGAAATGGGATAAAGTGACGATGGATTTTGTTTCGGGTTTGCCTTTAACTTCGAGAAAGAAAGACGCGATCTAGGTTATAATTGATAGTTTCCAATCGAGCATTAAAATGGCACCATATGAAGCCTTATACAGTCGTAAATGCTGAACACCGTTATACTGGTCAGAAATCAGCGAAAATAAGATTCGCGGGGTTGCCTTGATAAAAGAGACCAAGCAGAAAGTGAAAGTAATTCATGATAGTTTGAAAGCAGCGTCTGATCGAAAGAAATCATACGCAGACTTCAAACAAAAAGATATTGAATTTGATATCGGTGATAAAGTGTTTATAAAAGTGTCTCCATGGAAGAAAATATTCTGATTTGGCAAAAAGGGTAAATTGAGTCCAAGATTCATCGGGCCGTATGAGATTATTGAGCGTATCGGATCAGTTGCATATAGATTGTCGTTACCACCTGTGTTAGAAAAGATTTATAATGTGTTTCATGTATCAATGCTTCGACGATACATATCAGGTCCCTCGCATGTGATTTCTCCATCTGAGATAGAGATTCAGTTCGATATGACTTATGAAGAAAAACCAATCAGTATCTTAGCTAAGGTAAAAGAATTGAGAAATAAGAAAATTTCGTTAGTAAAAGTAATGTGGCATCGACATGGTGTTGAAGAGGCTACGTGCGAGCCTAAACATACTATGAGATAGCAATATCCGAATCTATTCAATGGTATAATTTTTGGGGACGAAAATCCCAAAGGGGGAGAGTTGTAATAGTCCAGTTTATACCCTAGTCAAAATAGTGGTTTCGAGACGACAAATTCGAGTCAAAAAATATTTTAATATTATTTTCTGAGTTCACAACATGAGAATTGGTGGGTGTGAAATTTCAGTGATTTAATTGGATCGTTTGTGTGCTTAATTTGAGAAAAATGACCTAATTGCATAAAAGGTAAAAGTGACATTCTATATGTTAATGAGTTTAATTTAGTTGGCTTTTGAATATGATGGTCTTAAATGGTAATTAGACAATTTTGATTGATAATGGACATTAATGGCCTTAATATATATGTTTTATATGTTAATTAAAAAGGTTAATATGGTAAATGATTAAATAATGTTTATTAATTAAAACAAATCATAAGATATGGCCATTATGTTCATACATTGTGCCGATTTTGAAAGAAAAAGAATGAAAAGAAAGAAAATAGGGTTCGACCTTGATGTTCTTTGATTAAGGTATGTGTTTTGGTCCGTTTTCGATAATTTTTATGTTTTTGTGATCGTTGCTTAGCATTCTATCAAGCCCATGCCTCAATTTTACAATTTGATGATAATTTTGAGTTATGCCATTGATGATTTTATGAGTTTAATGATGTTAATTGATGGATTATGAAAGCTTGGTGTGAGATTAATATGTTTTGTATTTGGATTTTTGATGAATTTGAGTATTATGGGCTAAATTATGAAAATGAGAAATTGAAGGACTAAAATGTGAAATAAATGAAATATATGGGCTTATATAAAGTGTATAAACATTTGGCCTAGCATGTGTAACATGAAATTATGTATGTTTTGTGATTTTATGAAATAGGGACTTGAATGTTAAAATGTGAAAATGTTGGGGCTAATTTGTAAAATGCCCTAAATGTGTGTTTATGGATTGAATTGAATGATTTGGTGAATAAAAGAGTTAAATTTGAATTTATATAGATCAAGAACAAAAGAAAATGGATTTAGATTGAGGGAAATCAAAGGTGGTCGAGTAGTCGTTTCCATCTGTTCGTATCCGTACGAGGTAAGTCTATATACAAATAAATGTGTTTGAGTTGATTTGTTCATGCTTATATGAAATTGGATTGTGATGAATGATTTTGGGAGATGCAAATGTGAAATCAGAGAAAGTTTCGACAATGTGTCAATGTTCGAAAAGCCATGTATCAGCCATAGGAATAGTTAGGATACATATGTCATGACATAAGGTTTCGATATGTGTTATCGTGTAAGACCACATCTGGGACATTAGCATCGATTTGTTATTTACGTGTAAGAACGTGTTTGGGACATTGGCATCGCTTATGATTTCGTATAAGGCCCTATCTGGGACAATGGCATCGATATTTGATTACATGTAAGACCACGTCTGGGACGTTGGCATTGTAGGAGCTCTCAGGAATATCTGAGTATCCTTATGAATTCTGAACGGTTCAACAGGCACTTCGAGAAATGAATGATTATGTGAAATGTGTTTTCGATGCAGGTACGTTTGAAATGTATGCAAAGTTCGAGTATGAAAAGTAAGTATATGTGAAAAATGTAGAATTGAGATACATGTATGAGAACATTGAAATAAAATGTGCTATGAAAAAATGAACTACATAGAGATGTGATATGTAGGTAAGCAAGTGGTTAAAACGATTGAGCCAAAAGAGAAATATGAATTTGCTATTGTGTTGTGCCATAGTTTATGTGAATGAAATGGTTTATAAATGATCTATATGATAAGTTTATTTGTATATGGCTTACTAAGATTTTGAAAGCTTGCTTTGTGTATGTTTGCATTTTTTTATAGATTATCGAAGCTACTGGAAGCTCGGGGATCGTTAAGGATCATCACCACACTATCGAACTATATTTGGTACCCTATGAAAATGTACATATTGAAGTATGGCATGTATAGGCTAGAAATGTCAAGATATGTTTTGGGACATGTATATATATAGCCATGTGATATGGCTTGTTGATGAATGTGACTATGGGTGAATGTAGTTCATGCTATGTGATGCAAAATTTGATATGTTTTGTTGTGCTTATGAATGGCCAAATGAAATGGTCAAATGTGGTATGTTTTGGCTGCCTTGGATTATAATTTAATGCTTGTTTGATATTTGTAGATAAGACCTAAAATGGGTGGCAATTAGGCCTTCCAAATGGCCTATAATTGCCCACACAGTTGAGCACACGGGTGTGTGTCCTGAAAGTGTTCTTCACTGCCTCAAATGGAAGCTAATCAGCATTGCACACGAGCCAGACACACGGGTGTGTGACAGGCCGTGTGACCCAAGTCAGCATTGCACACGGGCCAGACGCACGTGCGTGTGGTAGGCTGTGTGATTTAGGTCAATTTTGCACACGAACTGAGGCATGGTCAAAGGCACGGTCATGTGTGGTGCACGGCTTAGCGACATGAGTGTGTGCCTCTTTACTTAGAAAAATTTTCTAAGTTCTACTGTCACATCCCGAATTTATGGGGCTTTGCATTTAACATGCTGTGATGTATTGTTGTGCTTATTATGCTTGTTAGAATGTTTTAGGGTCCAGAATGGGCTCGAAGTTAGGTCGAGGCCTTAGCAAAAATTTTCCATTTGGGCACTCTAGTGGAGAGTCAGGTAGGATAGGGCTTAAAAGATATTATCTGTGAAGTAAGACACAAAAATGGGCTTGTGGCCAAGTGGTCAGTGGCGACATGCATGGATTAGGGGGTGGCGTGTCAAGCAGTTAATGAGGTCCAAGGTTCGAGTCGCATGATACCTTTTTATTTTAATTTAATTTCGACAATAGCAAAGAGCAGTAGTGGAGTTCGACTTGGATGCTTGAAATTATGAATTATTTAGTGTGGATAATAAGGTTGATAATGTGCTGATAAAAGAAGGAAGAGGTGGTGTTATCCATGACACCGTGGATGAGTAATCGATAAAGATAAGGAGAAAATTTGGATTTATCATCGTCACGATGGTGGCGAAATTCCAACAATCAAGGGGAGGTGAAATCGGTTCGATAGGTTCAAGGGTGCGAAATTTCCTTGATTAAATAGCTTGGTTTTGATTTTAAAGAGGGGCATTTTCAGTTTTTAGGTAGTAGGTGCTGAAATTTTGGTTTAAGTAGGGGGGATACCTCTTCAATTCCAGCATTTGACACTATTCTCTTTTTCTTTCCTCTCATCTCCACTTTTATGCAAAAGCCGAAATTTCCATTGTTCTCTTCTCTCAATCATCTTTTTCTCAAAAGACAAAACTCATAACTCTTCTCTTCTCCATTATTTTCTTATAACCGAATGATCACTGTTCTTTCCTTTATTCTCTCTTTGCCAATTTCTTCATAGCCGAATCTTCATCGATCCTGTTGCACTATTTTCCTTTTGATCTTCTCAGAAGCCATCGAGAATCAAAGTAGATCGTCTAGATCTAAAAGCCGGAAACTGCTAGTCTCTAAACTCCATCTCTTTCAGGATTTCTAGGTAAGGGATCTCTGCCCTATGAATTTGCATTCGTGTTTGTACTCGATTCAATGTTTTAATCTAATTTGTTGACTAAGATCTGTTCCTTGGATACAAATGCCAGTCAAACGAAAGAGGGAATTGGATCCGTAAATCCAACCCCTAGGTTTAAGAAGCAAGCTGTGTCAGCCGTACGGGATTGGCCATTGGGTTATGGACCAGCTTCAGAACAAAACCTTAGATAGTTAGCAGTCGTATCGGCTTCTGATAGTGTCGACATAGAAAGTCTCGTCTTATCTATAATCAGGTGTGTGGATCTCTATCACACTAGTTAATCTGTACTATATATATGCTATGGCCTAAAAGCTGGAAAAAGGCTGTACGAATAGTTGTGTTACCCGAAAAGGGTAGGCAAAGGATGTCAGGTACGTAATCATAGAAACTTCTCTATGTGTATCGAAGGATGTGGTAGTTTGTGATCTTTTTAGATAGTATATTGTTTTGATTCTGCATGTATGTATGCATGGGATGGGATTGATATGACGAAGGGGAAGAGCATGCTAATAGGTCACTCAGTAATCGGTGGTTAATCCACAACATGTTATTTAGGTCGCATGGCGATCGGTGGCTCTGCCACATCTGATTAATAGGTCACATAGTGATCGGTGGTTAAAGCATAATATATTATTAAGGTCGCATGGAGATCGGTGACTCTGCCACATAGGTCACATAGTGATCGGTCTTTATGACAAGAAGCACCGCTGTCGAAATGGTGTGTAGCGGATGGAGGGTTGATTGTAGAAATCCCCAAGGTGTGGTGGCTGGTACAGGCTAGTGTGTAGAGGATGGACTATAGGATTGGGATAGGCCATGTAGCATGTATATATTCTGTTGCCAAACACCTTTTATGTGTTTTCGGGATTTGCACACTGAGTCTTGGTGACTCACCCTTTTATTTCCTTGACTTTCCAGATGAGCTGTAGATCATGGACATGGGAGCCGAGGCGGACTCGAGGGGCCATCAAGTTTTTATTTTCATAAACTATTCCAGGTTTTCCTTTAAGTTTTAATTTTGGGATTATTTATGTAATAAGGCCTCCATTGCTTAGGTTATCAATTTATATTTGTTAATGTTTATATTCTATAAACTTATGTTCAAGGACTTGATTATAAGAAGGAAAAAAAAGAGATTTTCAAATAAGTTTAAAAAAAACTACAAAGGCATTCTACAAATATCACTTATTTAACAAATACCTGCATAAACGAATCGAGATTTTCAAAACCCTCCAAAGCAAAGTTTTTAACATTTAACTCGTAGCATACTAGATCTGGTCGTGACGTTTTGGGTCGAGTTTGGGGTGTTACATTTTGGTATCAGAGCCCAGTTCGAAACTCGGCTGTGAAATGGGTCCAGTAGTAATTTGTAAAATTTATATGAACTTGAGAAAACTTTCGGTTGAGATATGGCCTTCAAGTCTACCAGCACCCGATCCACGCAGGTAAGTATTCTAAACTCATTATGTGGTATGCATGTTAGGCTAGATGGGCTCCATAGGGATGTAGGCTAGTCTGATTAGAGTTTGATGGACTTTAGGCTTAGTTTAAATAATTCCTCAAATATAAGAATTTCTCTAATTAAACATGTCCATGAACAAGTCGTTGGGTTGGAGTGTGGCAACAGGCATACGCATGTCTAGGATTGGATCTAGGGAGAGCTTGGTATTTAAGCGGTTCTAGCGGCCCACCCCTTTTTCGCTGGAATCCTACCTGGTGTGTAGTGACTGTTCACCTTAGCCATGAAGACTTGTTAACGGGCCAAAATTTATAACTAAAACCTAAAAAGACTAGCCACTCTATTTCGCAAGATTGCTATAATACCCCTAGTTTTGTAAAATTTTCGAAATACCCTTAATTTGTGAAAATTATCGAAATGCCCCTGGTTTACAAAATTATTGAAATACCCCCAGATTATAAAATTATCAAAATACCCCTATTTTTGTAAAATCACCAAGATGCCTTATTTTGGAAAATTACGAAAATACCCCTGTAGGATAAAATTACAAAAATACCCTTGGGTAGTGAAATGAAAAAAATACCCTTAGGTGATGAATGTGAGTTCATGGATGCTACTTGTATGTTGATGTGTGATGGTTGAATATATGTGGTTCATAGAACTAGGAGATACAGACTTGAGACTAAAACCGTGGATATAATCTCGAATTCGAAAGAACTACTCCTGAAACTACTTTCCATAAGATTGGTCGTGGTTAATCAGTGAAAGAAATTAATATTTCATAAAATTTCTAATCAGATAAATGTAAATCAGAAGAATGAGTACAAGGGGTCGTGGACGTCCTGCGCGTGGCCGTGGTAGGGGCAGGATGGCTGTGTCAGAACCAGTAGTGTCTAGCCATGGATCAGGAGATGAGATGCCAGTTCCACCAATTGAGGAGGCAAAATTTTAGGATCAGACGGTCGGAGATGATGCGGTATCTCAGGTGATGTTAAGGGTTTAGAGAGGGCTGTCGGGGAAGGCATGAGCATAGGAGCCCAAAAATCTTGTTGGGGAAGGCATGGGCACAGGAGCCCGGAAATCTATGTTGGAGTGACTTAGAGTGAATGGGGTAAAAGTGTTTAAGGGAATTTCTGGTATAGCCCCGAGTACAGCTGAATATTGGTTGGAGGCGGTTGAACGCATAATGAATGATCTGGATTTTACGGAAGAAGAGAAGTTAAGAGGAGTAGTGTCCCTTCTTCGAGATGAAGCGTACCAATGGTGGCTTACTATTAAGGATGGTACAGTGGCTGACCGTATCACCTGGGATTACTTTAGAACGGCATTTTAGAGTAAGTACATTGGAACGAGTTATGTGGATGCGCAGCACAGAGCATTTCTAAATCTGGTTCAGGGAAGTAGGTCGGTGGCGGCATATGATGCGAAATTCTTACGCCTTAGCCGTTATGCTCGAGGGATAGCGGCCATAGAACATGAGCGTTGTGTTCGATTTGAGGATGGCCTGAAGGGTGATCTACGTGTTTTGATAGCTCCACAGTGGGAGAGGGAATTTGTTGTGCTTGTGGAGAAAGCTAAGATAGCTGAGGAGGTGAAGCGGACGAAAAAATTGAACAGGGATAGAGATAGGAGTGGAAGTAAGAGAAATTTTGGATCATCAGGGGTAGCCGGGTGTGTCTAGAAAAGACTTAGGTCAGATAGGTCGAGACGGGATGAGGGACCTGCTGCTGCTGGTCAGACACAGAAGTGAGCTCAATGTGGTAAATTCCATGTAGGTGAGTGTTGGGCAGGCAGTGAGAAGTGCTTTAGGTGTGGATCTATGGACCATCAGTTAGAGGCATGCCCACGACCATGGGCGATGTAGGACTGCAGGCGGGGAAATGCTCTCTAGGGTAGAGGAGGTCGATGTCGCAAAGAGGTCGCGGTCTAGCCAGAGGTGGTAAAGTTTCAACCGAGGCCGTGGAGCACCAGGCCGAGGGGCCAAAAACACTGAGGTGAGGCACCCGAGGTTGGTCTATGCTACCAAACATTGAGAGGAGGTTGACGCATCGGATGTTATAACTGGTATGTTTTTAATATTTGGTTTTCCTTACACTGCATTGATTGACATTGGGTCGACACATTCATATGTTACTAGTATTGTGTCTGGAACTTTAAGTTTAGATTTCAAGATTGCCCCTAGGGCGATGGCTGTAATTAGTCTATTAGAACAATCTGTGGTAGTAGATAAACTCTATCGGGAGGTAGCCTTAGAAGTTTAGGGAATAGTTTTCCTGACGGATCTAATGGAATTGCCGTTCAGGGAGTTCGAGTTAATATTAGGCATGGACTGGCTGGTGAAGTATCAAGCTAATTTAGATTGTGCAGCCAAGCGTATGGTGTTAAAAACCCTCGAGGGTGGTGAAGTGTTGGTGATAGGAGAAAGGGGGAACTGTCTGTCGAATGTGGTGACTGCCCTAAGAGCAGAAAGGATGGTGAGAAAAGGATGCGAGGCAGTTTTAATGTTTGTTAGGGCTCTGGAAGCCGAGGACCTAACTGTTGGAGATGTTAGGATAGTGAAGGAATTTTTTGATGTTTTCCCAGAAGAGCTTTTGGGATTAGCCCCGAATCGTGAAGTGGAGTTTGGTATCGATCTTCTTCCGAGAATAGCGCCAGTATCCATTGCTCTATATAAAATGGCGCCAAAGGAGTTGGTGGAATTGAAAGCGCAAATTCAGGAGTTGCTGGATAGAGTGTTTATTCGACCAAGTGTGTCGTCGTGGGGAGCACCGATGTTATTTGTTAAGAAGAAAGATGGATCAATGCGTATGTGCATTGACTATCGTTAGTTGAATAAGTTAACAATCAAGAACAAATACCCGTTGCCAAGGATCGATGACTTGTTCGATCAGTTGAAAAAGGCCTCAGTCTTTTTGAAGATAGACCTGAGATTAGGGTACCATCAGCTTAAGGTCAAGGAGGCGGATATTCATAAGGCGGTATTCAGGACTTGCTATGGTCACTACGAATTCATGGTAATGCCATTTGGGTTGACTAACGTACCAGCAGTGTTTATGGATATGATGAATCGAGTGTTCCAACCCTACTTGGATCGGTTTGTCGTGGTATTTATAGATGATATCCTGGTTTATTCAAGATCGAAAGAGGAGCATGATTCACATCTGCGAGTGGTTTTGCAGATTCTGAGGGAGAAGCAGTTGTATGCCAAATTCAGTAAGTGTGAATTTTGGCCAAGTGAAGTTACTTTTCTAGGCCACGTTATGTCGACAGACGGGATTAGGGTTGACCCTCGAAAAATTGAAGCGGTGTTGGAATAGAAGCCGCCTAGGTCTTTGGCGGAAATTTAGAGTTTTCTTGGTCTGGCCGGGTACTATCGAAGGTTTGTTGAAGGATTTTCTTCAATTGCGGCACCATTGACTAAGTTGTTACGGAAAGTGGTTCTGTTTGTTTGGTCTAATAAGCAGCAAGAGAGTTTCAAGAAGTTAAAAAGAATTTTGACGGAGGCTCCAGTATTGATTTAGCTGGAGGCTGGGAAGGAATTCATAATTTACTGTGATGCTTCACACACGGGACTAGGATGCGTGTTGATGCAAGATGGACAGGTTGTTGCATATGCATCTCGGTAGTTAAGACCGTACGAAGCAAATTATCCTACCCATGATTTGGAATTGGCGGCGGTGGTTTTTGCTCTAAAGATCTGAAGACATTATCTGTACGGGGAGAAATCTGTTATTTATACCGATCATAAGAGCCTAAAATACCTTTTGACCCAGAAAGAGTTGAATCTAAGGCAAAGGAGGTGGATCGGGTTGTTAAAGGATTATGACTACTCGATCGAGTATCATCCGGGTAAAGATAACGTGGTGGCAAATGCTTTGAGTCATAAAGTAATCTCTGACTTGAGAGCAATGTTTGCTCACCTTAGTTTATACGATGATGGGAGTTTATTGGTTGAACTTCAAATGAAACCCTCTTAGGTCAGTCAGGTTAAGGAGAAGCAGCAGACCGATGGATAGTCTGAGTGGGTAATTTTGATCTTGGAGGACATGTTGAGAGGTTGTGTCATTGATTTCAGAGGTAGTTGGGAAGAATTTATACCGTTAGCGGAGTTTACTTACAACAACAGCTACCATTCTAGTATTCAGATGGCGCCCTATGAAGCATTGTACGGGCAGAAGTGTCGTACTCCTACCTGTTGGACGAAATTAGGGGACCATCGAATTTTGGGTCTAGAGTTGGATACCGAGACAGAGGAGAAGGTGGAGTTAATTTGGGCTTGACTAAAAAAAGTGTCAAACAGACAGAAGTCCTATGCTGATTTGAAGCGTAAGGACATAGAGTTTGCAGTGGGTGACAAGGTGTTCTTGAAAGTGTCGCCATGGAAGAAAGTACTGAGGTTTAGACGGAAGGGTAAATTAAGTCCTTGATTTATCGGACCTTATCGGGTGTTGAAACGCATAAGGCCGATAGCCTATCAGCTAGAGCTACCTTCTGAGATAAGCCAGATTCACAATGTATGTATTCCACGTCTCTATGTTAAGACGTTACCGTTCGGATCCATCTCATGTGGTGTCTGCGGAAGAGATCGAAGTGAGACCTGACCTATCCTTTGAAGAGGAACTAGTAGGGATCCTGAATCATGATGCTAAGGTATTGCAAAGGAAAACGGTTCTGTTAGTTAAGGTTCTATGGCAGAATCACGGTTCTGAGGAGGCTACTTGGGAATCGGAGGAAGCAATGCGGCAGCAATACCCGTATCTATTCTAATCAGGTAATTTCGAGGCCGAAATTTCTTTAAGGGCGTAGAATTGTCACATCCTGAATTTATGGGGCTTTGCATTTAACGTGCTGTGATGTATTGTTGTGCTTATTATGCTTGTTGGAATGTTTTAGGGGTCCAGAATGGGCTCGAAGTTGCCCCGAGGCCTAGTCAAAATTTTTCGTTTGGGCACTCTAATGGAGAGTCAGGTAGGATAGGGCTTAAAAGATATTATCTATGAAGTAAGACACAAAAATGGGCTTGTGGCCCAGTGGTCAGTGGCGACATACAGGGATTAGGAGGTGGCATGTCAAACAGTTAAGGATGTCCAAGGTTCGAGTCTCATGATACCTTTTTATTTTAATTTAATTTCAACAATAGCAAAGAGCAGTAGTGGAGTTTAGCTTGGATGCTTGAAATTAGGAATTATTTAGTATGGATAATAACGTTGATAATGTGCTGATAAAGGAAGGAAGAGGTGGTGTTATCCATGATACTGTGGATAAGTAATCAGATAAAGATAAGGAGAAAATTTCGGATTTATCTACTGGTCACAGTGGTGGCTGAAATTCCAACACTGAAGGGGGAGGTGAAATCAGTTCTGATAGGTTCAAGGGGTGCCGAAATTTCCATTGATTAAATAGCTTAGTTTTGATTTTAAAGAGGGGTATTTTCGGTTTTTAGGCAGCAGGTGCCGAAATTTTGGTTTAAGTAGGGGGATACCTCTTCAATTCTGACATTTGGCCCTATTCTCTTTTTCTTTCCTCTCATCTCCACTTTTATGCAAAAGCCAAAATTTCCATTGTTCTCTTCTCTCAATCATCTTTTTCTCAAAAGCCGAAACTCATAACTCTTCTCTTCTCCATTCTTTTCTTATAACCGAATGATCATTATTCTTTCATTTATTCTCTCTTTGCCGATTTCTTCATAGCCGAATCTTCATAGATCCTGTTGCACTATTTTCCTTTTGATCTTCTCAGAAGCCAGAATCTCTAAGAGTTAGTCGAATCTATCGGTTAAGGTAAGTGCCAAATTCTCTCTTCACTTTTTCTCTTCCGATTTTTGGAGACCAAAGCCGAAAGGCTAGATAAGATTATCTTTGGAGTAATGATTTGATTATTCTCGTGTTCTTATTTTGGGGCGACACATCGGGAATTGAAGTAGGTCGTCTAGATCTAAAAGCCAGAACTACTAGTCTCTAAACTCCATCTCTTTCGGGATTTCTAGGCAAGGGATCTCTGCCTTATGAATGTGCATTCGTGTTTGTAAACTATTCAATGTTTTAATCTGATTTGTGGACTAAGATCTGTTCCATGTATACAAGCGCCAGTCAAATGAAAGATGGAATTGGATCCGTAAATCCAACCCCTAGATTTAAGAAGCGAGCTATGTCAGCCGTACGGGATTGGCCACCGGGTTGTGGACCGGCTTCAGAACAAAACCTTAGACAGTTAGTAGTCGTATCGGCTTCTGATAGTGTCGACATAGAAAGTCTCGTCTTGTCTGTAATCAGGTGTGTGGATCTCCATCACACTAGTTAATCTGTACTATATATATGCTATGGGCTAAAAGCCGGAAAAAGGCTGTATGAACAGTTGTGTTACACGAAAAGGGTAGGCAAAGGATGTCAGGTACGTAATCATAAAAACTTCTCTATGTGTATCGAAGGATGTGGTAGTTTGTGATCTTTTTAGATAGTATATTGTTTTGATTCTGCATGTATGTATGCATGGGATGGGATTGATATGACGAAGGGGAAGAGCATGCTAATAGGTCACTCAGTGATCGGTGGTTAATCCACAACATGTTATCTAGGTCGCATGGCGATCGGTGGCTCTGCCACATCTGATTAATAGGTCACATAATGATCGGTGGTTAAAGCACAATATATTATTAAGGTCACATGGCGATTGGTGGCTCTACCACATAGATCACATAGTGATCGGTCTTTATGACAGGCAGCACAGCTGTCAAAATGGTGTGTAGCGGATGGAGGGTTGATTGTAGAAATCCCCAAGGTGTGATGGCTGGTACGGGCTGGTGTGTAGAGGATAGACTATAAGATTGGGATAGGCCATGTAGCATGTATATATGTTGTTGCTATTGTGTATGGGCCAAGGCCAATAATGTGTTTGTGGGCCTCACCCTTTTATGTGTTTTCGGGATTTACACACTGAGTCTTGGTGACTCACCCTTTTATTTCCCTGACTTTCCAGATAAGCAGTAGATCGTGGACATGGGAGCCGAGGCGGACTCGAGGGGCCATCAAGTTTTTATTTTCATAAACTATTCTCGATTTTCCTTTAAATTTTAATTTTGGGATTATTTATGTAATAAGGCCTCCATAGCTTAGGTTATCAATTTATATTTGTTAATGTTTATATTCTATAAACTTATGTTCAATGACTTGATTATAAGAAGGAAAAAAAAAAAGAGATTTTCAAATAAGTTTAAAAAAAAACTACAAAGGCTTTCTACAAATATCACTTATTTAACAAATACCTGCATAAACGAACCGAGATTTTCAAAACCCTCCAAAGCAAAGTTTTCAACATTTAACCCGTAGCGTACCAGTTCTGGTCGTGACATTTTGGGCCGGGTTTACATCTGCAAAGTTTTTGTATGAGATCGGTTTAGTCTCAAATCCTGTCTAAAGCATGTTTAAGGTTTTGTAGACTTTCTAATGGGACTTTATGTGTATGAATTATTACGAAATGACATTGTATGATTGATGTTATAATATGAGTGTAAAATGTTTCGATATGTCCGGTAATGCCTCTTAACCTTAGTCAGGCGACATATATGGGTTAAGGGTGTTAAAGCCAACACCTATAATCAGAATACTTCATCTCTTATTAACAAAAAACATGTCTAAATCGATAAATCCTCACATCGTAAAGTCGGCTTACCCGTACCGAACGAACACGACTCTGAATCAGATCGACAAAAAGTAATTTCCAGCCACACAGCCTCCTCCTAAATAGCATTAGCACACCTCTTAATCACTTAACCCAAGAATAACGAGTTTAGAAAAATAGAATTTACCACCTACCGTACAATGCAATTAGCCTTGCAGGAGAAACGAAAAAGGTGTACTGGGAAACAAAAAAGAAGGGAGAAGAGGAAAACTAAATGGGAATTTTGGCAGCAGGGGGAAAGAAATGGCAGAGAGAGTAGAGAAGGGAGGAGGGAAACATTAGGAAGAATATAAAAGAGAGAAAAAACAAAATTGAGAGGGAGAGGGAGATAGCCAAATTTTGCCCATCCAAACCAACTGACCAGATTCTGATAACTCCCCCATCCACTCTCCTTAATTTTCTCCCTCAACCACTCCACAATCAACATTTCACTCCCTTACAAACTCCTACATGCCTCTGGCAGAAAAAACAATCCCCTTGTACGCACATGGATTCGAACTCATGACCTTTAGAACCCCAAGACACCATTTAACCACCAGACCAGCATGCCCATTCTGATATAATTCTACCAACAACAACTTAAAAGCCTACCGACCCCAGTGAGAGATTTATTCATAAAAAAGCAAAAATTTATCCAAGTTGTGACTTGAACTTGGGACCTATCACACACACCCAGAACACATAACCACTAAAGCAGACAGATATTTGTGTGTCAATTAATTTCAAAAACACATACAAATAATTTTTTTCGCTCCAAAATCACATAAGCCTGAATTAAAGAAATTTGGGGCGTTACAACTCTACCTCCTAAAAGAAAATTTCGTCCTCAAAATTTTACCTGATCAGAAAAGGTGAGGATACTGCTGACGGATCGAATCCTCTAGCTCCCAAGTGGACTCCTCAATGCTATGATTCTGCCATAGCACTTTCACTAAGGGGATAGACTTCCTTCGCAGAACTTTAATGTCGCGATCCAGAATCTAGACCGACTCCTCCTCAAACGTCAGATCTGGTCTAACCTCAATGTCCTCCACTAGAACAATATGCGTGGGATCAGAGCGGTAGTGTCTCAACATCAAAACGTGAAAATCATTGTGAATGCGATCCAACTCTGGAGGTAGCTCCAACTGATATGCAACTGGCCCCACTTGTTTTAAAATACGGTACGCCCCAATAAACCGAGGGCTCAGCTTACCCTTGCGACCGAACCTCAAGACCTTCTTCCATGGCGAGATCTTGAGAAAGACTAAGTCCCCCACAGAATACTCAATATCCTTCCTCTTTGGATCGGCATAGGACTTCTGCCTATCAGATGCCGCTTTCAGTCGATCTCGAATCAATCGTGTAACAGCCCAGTTTAGACCCTAGTCAGAATAGTGGTTTTGGGACAATAAATTCATGGTTAGAAAAATATTTTAATATTATTTTTCGTGTTTACAGTGTGTGATTAAGCATGTGTGAAAATTCTGTGTGAAAATTTTATCGTTTGAGTGTCGAATTATGAAAAAACACTTAATCGTATAAAATGTAAAAATTGTGTACTGATTGTTAAAGTGTTACATTACTATTGTCTTTATAATGTGGAGTCCTTAAATTGAAATTTTACCCATGGGAGTATGCATGGACAGTAATGGATATAAGTTAATGGGATTTTTAATATTAATACTAAGGGTAAAAATGGTAATTAATATATTAATGTTAAAATAATAATAACAAAGTTAAATGGTGGTCATTTTAGTGTTCATCCACCGAAATAACAGAGGAAAAAGAAAGAGTAAGAGCAAAATAGGGTTCAACTCTTTGAAGCTTCAATTGATAAGTGTTTTGAGTTTGGTTTTCGATAATTTTTACGTTTTTGTGATCGTTGCTTAGTGTTCTTTCAAACCCATGCTTAAATTTTAGAAATTGATGGTGATTTTGAGATATTCCATTGATGAATATATGAGCTTTGTGATGATAGTTGGTGGAATATGAAAGTTTAATGTTGGGTTAACATAGTTTGTATTTGAATTTTTGGTGAAATTGATTAATTTGGGCTAAATTGTGCAAATGAGAAATTGGAGGACTAAAATATGAAATAAATGAAATATATAGGCTTGTTTGGACATAGGGAAAACTCGACTAAGCTTATGTGAATAGAAATGTTGTGTATTTTTTGATTTGATGAATTAGGGAGTAAAGTGTCGAAATGTGAAAATGTGAGGGCTATTTTGTAAAATGCCTAAAATATGTGATTTTGGACTAAATTGAATGAATTGGTAATTGAATGAGCTAAATTTGAATATGTATAGACCAAGAAAGGAGAGATTCAGATCGAGATAGAGGCAAAGACAAAGTACTCGACTGATCGGCTAGTTTTGGTATTTCGACGTCCGAGGTAAGTTCGGATATAGTACAAGTTATTAATTTATATTTATGGGATATGAATTGAATGATAGTTATTGAATTAGAAATGCTATATATATATATATATATATATATATGAGATTGAGAAATGAGGCACTAAGTGTGCGTAATTGAAATTGAGACAGAGTTGAATAGCACTGTGTGTGTGAAGTAATGGAAGCTTTGGCTTTAATGATTAGCACTATGTGTGCGATACCGAATTAAGTTCAGTTTTGTATCGAGGCACAGAGTGTGCGATGTTAATTAAGCTTTGGATATGTTTGGACACTAAGTGTGCGATTGAGTTGAAAAGGTATCAAGCGGTGAATGAGATATGGTATCGAGCATCGAATAGCAAGAACGTTTGTTAACTAAGTTTTGGCAAAGGTATGTTTGAACCAATGGGGTTGATGATAGTTCTAAAGGTTGAATGAATGGATATTTGAGCATATGGTTGAGGATGATAATGTGTCTACTTGTGCAATTATCTATGTGATGGTTTAGTTATGTATTAATGTTGAATTATTGAACAGTATGTATTATATTACGAACTTACTAAGCTTTTAAGCTTACTGTGTGATGTGTTTCTCTGTTTTACAGTGTCAGTAAAGCTAGCTCGGATTCAGGGATCGTCAGCGACTCAATCACACTATTAGCACTTCTATTTTGGTACTTTTGCAAGATGTATATATTTGGTATATGGCATGTATAGGCTAGAAGTTATGATAAGTTTTGTAATGTTTGGTCTTTTCCATGTGATATGGCTTGGAAATAGAATGATGTTAGTGCATATGTGTAGGCTATGAAAATCATGAATGAGGTATGAAATAGTGAGAATGAAAATGGGATGTTTTATGTTTAAATTGGTTGATGAGAATGATAGATAAATGTGAACTTGTGGTATGGAATAAATGAAGTGTGGTTAACATGATTTGTAAGTGTGGATGATAAATTAAATTTATTTGTTAAGGTGAATTGGTATATGAAGATGAATGATGATGTTAAGAGATTAAATTGAGTACGTTTTGGCATATTTGAATACCATTTAGAGTATGGAATTGAGTTGGTTCGTGCTTGTAGGTGTGATCTTGAGTGTGGGAGGCATGTTGGCCTTGAAAATGGCCTATAATTGCCACACGGCTGAGCACACGGGCGTGTGGCTCGACCGTGTCCTTTGTGGTTGTGTTTCGAAACAAGTCAAACTCGACCACGGGCTGGACACCCGAGCGTGTGACTGGCCGTGTGGTGCAAGTCAGTGTCGACCATGGGTGAGGCACACAGGCATGTCCCAGGCCATGTGGATAAGTTAGTATGTATGCCCTGTCTTTCCAAGACTTGGACACACGGGTGTGTCCGAGGCTGTGTTAGGCACATGGCCTACCCACACGGACGTGTGACCTTTATAACTTAGAAAAATGTTTGAATTTTAGAAATTTTTGTATGAGTTCGGTTTAGTCTCGGCCCTATTCTAAAGCATGTCTAAGGTCTCGTTGACCTATTTAAGGGACTATATGAATGTGAATTGTTATGTTTGGTTGTGGTTTGATATGAAATGTTCGAAAGTGATTAGTAATGCCTCTTAACCCTAATTCGACTACAGGTACGAGTTAGGGGTGTTACATTTTATTGGTATCATAGCTACGATTTAGTCGATTCTCAGACTAACGTAGCGCGTGTGAGTCTAGCTATACATGCCATATATATAACTACGATAGTGTGATGAATCCTGACAGTTGAAAATGTGTTTTCGTATAGTAAATGGATCCTGATCGAGCAATTGCTGATTATGTAGAGAGTAATGTGCCTACTCCCGCTCAAGGGACAGCGCCGGTCACATCTAGGCCAAATGATAGTAGCCAAGGGGGAAAGGCTAAGCAAGCCTTCTTTCGAATGATGAGTAAGTGGTTTTCGGAGTTCGTTTGAACGAATCCTGCTGCTCCACAACCTCCACCCCCACAAGTACCTATTGTGCCACAAGCTACAGATCTGATCCGATTGAATAAGCCTTCTGTTGATAAAATCTGAAAGTGTGGGGCCGAAGAGTTTAGGGCCACAGCTGATGATGCCAAGCGAGCTGAGTTTTGGCTCGAGAATACTATCTGAGTGTTTGATGAGATGTCGTTGACTCTTGATAAATGTATTAAATGTATTGTTTCCTTGTTGAGAAATATGGCATATAACTAGTGGAAGACATTGATATCTGTGGTTTCGAGAGAAAGAATCACCTAGGATTTCTTTCAAGCTGAATTCTAAAAGAAGTATATCAGTCAACGATTCATAGATCAGAAATGTAAAGATTATCTAGAGCTGAAACAAGGCCGCATAGCCATTACTGAGTACGAACGGGAGTTTGTGAGGTTGAGTCAGTATGCACGTGAATGTGTTTCGATTGAAGCCACTATGTGCAAAAGTTTCACTAAAGGGCTGAATGAAGACTTTAAATTGTTGGTTGGAATACTTGATATAAATGATGTAACATCCCGAAATTGGGCCTAGAAGAATTGGGCCCAATGGGCCTTGGGCATAGGAGTGTTTAAAAATTTTTGAAAACAAGAGAATGGCATTATTTCAAGTTGGACTTATTAGGAAGGTGATTTTGGAAATTTACGGGGTCCTAGGAAGCTTTGGGTTCAGGTTTGGCTATAGGAAAAATTTTGTGTTTAAGCCTATTAAGGAGAGAGAGTAAGTGACCTTAAAGCTTATGGAAATAAATGAGTAAATGGTTAGCATAAGTGAGCTATTAGTAAAGAGGTTATGGCGCCACATGTATTACCTTGAGGGAAGAGGTTTGAATCCCTTTGTGTGCATTGTGTCTTTTATTTTTTTTCTTTCATTCCTTAATGTGTTGGTCAAGGAGTATTTATGGCAAGGGTGGACTTCATTATTTTTGGTAAGGTGGCTAAAAGAATAAGGCAAGGTTGAGGTTAGGAAAAGGAATCAAAAGGAATAGGTAAGGGGGACAAGAGGCTTATTTCGTGGGTGGTGTTTTGGATAGTTTGGGTGGCCAAACTCTTATCCTAGGGGGGATGAATGTGGACGGCTTGGGGCTAGGATGATAGCCAATTTGGTGCTTGATGTTTTGGTATCATTTTTCTTTTCTCCCCAAACTCCTTTTCTTCTCCTTGCCGAATCTACACAACTTGGAGAGTGCAAATTCCATTTCTTTCTTCTTGCCGATTGTACCCCAAACTTTGAGACCATTTCTTTTGTTCACTCATCCTTCTTGAAAACCAAAACTAATCCATCATTTTTCTATTTCTTCTTCTTCTTTTCTTTTTGCAAAATCTTTCAAGAATCACTTCCCTTCTAATATTTTTTCACCATAGCCGAATATTGAGTCCACTATTTCTTTATAGCCGAATCTTTCATCTCATACATATTTTCTTCTCAACCATATTGCTACTCATACTTTGATCAATCGGTAAGCAATCCATTTCAACATTTTATTTTTATTCTTTCTCTTAATGCCGAATCTATGTCTTGGTGTGGGATGGTCACATTGGCCGAAACCATCATCATACCTTCTCTCATACGAAATCACTTTTCTTCTCCGTAGAAATATTGTCGAAGGCCGAAACATGGAGTTTCTAAAGTTATCGTTTAATCGTTAGAAATCGGAACCAATATCGTTAAGGTAAGGGATTCATCATGGTTCTTTTTGGATCTTTTCGTTGACCGGTTATTTTGCTTAACGAGATAGTGGTTGTAACTAATTGATTATATTTTTAGGGACTAAATCGCTCGATCTATCCCTCGTAATAAGAGACTCAGATTATTGGTAAGTGATATAGATTGTTAATCAATCGCAATACTTGGATGAAGTTGTAAATTGGGTTTGGACTAATTGTTGACCGATTGTACTTTTAGGTGCCACGAAGAGTATCGTGTTACAGATCCCGTAATAAGGTGTGTAATCCCGTACTTTCTGAAAACATGTTTGAAATGGTGTGTAATCTCACACTTCTCTAAAATTTTGTATGAAATATTCTGTGAATCAGTCGAAAAACCGAAGAAAACCAAAAATCAGCATCCGTGATCACTCGGGCGTGCGTATGATCGTAGTGGTAATTATATTTTGTAATAAAACAGTTTCGGTTAGAAACAGTGACGTGTATTTGAAAAATCATGAAAAATAGGAGAAATGGAATTGGAAAGTAAATGAGACATCAAATAAAAGCTTACTGTGTCTATTTTGATACGGAAGAAACAGAGAAGAAAAAGGAATTTTATATTCTGAGAAATGTTAATTTTAGTGAGACTGGTTCTGAATGATTTCGTGGTTCCCTGATCTGTCTTGGAAAAATCGTATAAAATTGTACAAAGTGAATTAAGATTTGTAGTTTATATGTAAAGATTCCTTAGTGAGTATATTTTCAATAGAAACAAGTGGTAACAACATATAAAAATTGTACAGAGAGATATTTGAATTTTGGGAAAGAGAGGTCAGAATCGTTGGACAGTGAAACAAGGAAAACTTTAAGGAATTAACCTTACTAAACGACTAAGCCAAAAATTCTGGAAAAATTTTAGTAAGAATATATATGAGTCTAGTTTCGAGGAAAATTTGTGGATCTTAATTTTGAGATTTCTAACTCATGTTATAGTCAATTTAGTCAGTATGACGCAGATGGACAGTTTCAAATTTATGCCCCAAATTAATAGTTAAGTCTGGGTTGCGAAATTACGAATTACCCTTAGTGGGTAAAATTACTGAATTACTAAATTGCCCTTATGGGTCGAATTATGAAAATGCCCCTGATGGGCCGATTTGATAGATTGCCTTAATGAGCCGATTTGATATATTGCTAAAATGGGCCGATTTGATAGATTGCCCTAATGGGTCGATTTGCAAAGTGTTATAATGGGCCGAATTTTTGTAAAGAATCTCTGAATTAATGATTGTTGTTTGTATCTGTAAATATCATGATTTATTATGTATGTTGCATTTACATAATTTTGCATGGGATGGGAAAATGTTGAAGAGAAGAGTAGACCGGTGGCATTGCCACAAATTCCGATAATGGCTATGTGCCAATTTAAATATGGCTTTGTGCCATCGTGATTAAGGTTGTGTGCCGATTAAATTACCATATATGATACTCTGGTGGCTTAGCCACAAAAATGTTATAAATGGCAGCTTGTCTGCAAATTGGAGAGACTAGCGGGGTGGGTTGACTTGATCCCCATAGGAGAGATTGCTTGGTCAGGGTAGCTTGTCTGCAAATTGGAGAGACTGGCAGGGTGGGTTGACTTGATCCCCACAGGAGAGATTGGTTGGTACGGGTGGAGAGATTGGCTGGATGGGGTTGCATTCATATCAATTATTTATTACATGTAAGTGGGCTTAGGCCCAAGATTATGATATATGGGCTCAGGCCCAAGATATTGCTTTACAGGTTCAGACCCAGTGGATAACAGTAAGGGGATTATACACTGAGTTCTTGTAACTCACCCCCCTTTCTTTCTTAACCCTTGTAGGTAATGCTCAGTGACAAGGACTTGGGGCCATGGATGACTCGGTGGAGGTCATACTTCAGAAATGGTGTCTTACTTTGAAACTTTAGATTTCTATTTTCGTTCACTTTACTATTTTGGGTTTTATATTGTAATAAGGCCTCTAGAGTATTTTATTATTTGCTTTATGTTTGATATACTTATTATTTTACTTAAATTATTTTAAATGGGAATTTTCTAAAAACTTAAATAAAGGTTTTCCAAAATCAATTCACAAATGGATTTCATAATAAAATTTTTACAAATATTTTTAACACGGAAATCTTCTTCGAATTTTCAACGTCGTTTTCAAAAGTCACGTTTTATAAGATTATTAGTTCAAATCTAATGATTTATCAATCAATCTTTGAGGTTAGTAGTATTTTATCAAATGTCTCAAATCAAACTTGTTTTTCTTGATTTTAACAAAACTTATTTTAGTACGAATCGCAAATCCTTTATACGTTTTCTTCAATGTGACACACCAAATTTGGGCCTAACTTCAGGGCCGGGTTTGGGGTGTTACAAATGAATTTGTTGTACTAGTTGAAAGAGCCTCCAAAGCCGAGGAGTTGAGCAAAGAAAAGAAGAAAGCATATTCTAAGGCTAGAGATAAAAGAAAAAGATCGATAAGTAAGTCGTCTCAACCTTCGAGGAAGAGATTTAGAGATGCAAGCAATCGTTCCAATGCTTCGTTTGGACATTCGGGTACAGATCGTACGAGGCAAAGTGTTGGTCCAAAAAATCAAACTCGACTGAGTCAAGCGTTGGAAGTGTCAAAAGCAACAAGCCTGAGTGTAGACAGTGTGGAAGACGACATGTTGGAGAATGCTGGGGCAAGTATAGTAATAGAACTTGTTATAAATGTGGATCATGAGATCATTTCATTTGAGATTGCCCAGAGTTGACAGAGAAAGACAATGTTTAGAGTGCGAGACCGAGTACTATGACAGCTAGGGGTAGACCACCTAGAAACACCAAAAATATGAGTGGAAGCCAGATAGGGACTACCGATACAGTTGTGAGATCAGAGGCGAGAGCACCTGGCTGAGCCTATGCTATACGCGCACGAGAAGAAGCGTCATCTCAGATTGTCATTACTTTTACTTTTATCTATTTGATAATGATGTGATTGCATTGATAGATCCAGGTTCTACTTATTGCTATGTGTGTGTGAATCTAGTATCAAGTAAGACTCTACCTGTTGAGTCTACTAAATTTGTGATTAGAGTATCGAATCCTTTAGGCAAGTGTGTCTTGGTGGATAAAGTGTGCAAGAATTGTCCATTGATGTTTTGGGATGTTTGTTTTCTGGCTAATTTGATGTTGCTACCTTTTGATGATTTGATATCATTCTGGGTATGGATTGGCTCACTTTGCATAATGCTATTGTGAATTGTAAACGAAAGAGTATTGATTTGAGAAGTCAGAATGGTGAGATAGTTATAATTGAATCCAATGATTTGAATGGGTTGTCGGCTGTTATATCTTCGATGAAAGCTTTAAACTATGTGAAAAAGGGTTGCGAAGCTTATCTTGCATATGTGATTGATACAAAAGTGACAGAAAAGAAAGTTGAATCTGTGCCTGTGGTTTGTAAATTCCCAGATGTGTTTCCTGAAGAATTATCAGGATTACCTCCAATACGAGAAGTTGAATTTGGAATTGAATTAGTGCCAGGGACTACTCCTATCTCAATAGCTCTGTATAGAATGGCACCGACGGAATTGAAAGAGTTGAAGTCTCAGTTGCAAGAGTTAACCGATAGAGGATTTGCACGACCGAGTTTCTCACCCTGGGGTGCTCCCGTGTTGTTTGTGAAAAGGAAATTTGGTACTATGAGGATGTGTATTGATTATCAACAGCTAAACAAAGTGACGATAAAGAATAAATATCCATTACCGTGAATTGATGATTTGTTTGATCAGTTGAAAGGAGCTACAGTGTTTTTGAAAATAGATTTGAGATCAGGCTATTATCAGTTGAGATTCAAAGAATCAGATGTACCGAAGACTGCTTTTAGAATGAGGTACGGACATTATGAATTCTTAGTGTAACACCCCCAATTAAGGCCTAGTCAGAACAGTGGCTTCGGGACAACAAATTTGACGTAATAAAATTTATTTTTATTATATTTTTATGGTCTACGATTTTAGGGAAAGATTTCATGAAAATTTCGTTCGAAAATTTCGATGTTTGGGCACTCAATTTAGTCAAAAGGATTAAATTGTAAAAACTACAAAAGTTGAGTTCTACATGTTAGAGGTGTCCAATTGTTGTGAAATTTTAAATTGGAGGTCCTTAAATGAAAATTAGACCATTGGTTAAGTTGGTGGACAAAAATGGACATGGATGGGTATGTTTCAAAAGATTTTTTAAGGGGTATTTTGGTAATTTAGTGAATTAAATGAATTAAAAATAAAATTTAAATACCAAATATGTCCATCTTCTTCATTAGGACGAAATTACAAGGGTCCTCCATATCTAGGGTTTGTTTCAAGCTTCCAAGCTCCATAATAAGTGATTCCAAGCCCCTTTTTTTTTAATGTTCTTTACGTTTTTGGAATCCCGGTAACTTGGTTTAACTTATTCTAGCAATAATTTAACCTAGGGTTCATATTTGGAAAAATACCCATAGGTGAAATGTGTTTATTTTTATATTTTATGATAGAATATGAAGGCTGAAATTATGTTAAACAACTTTTGCTAAGCGATTTTACGTGAAAACGAGTAAAACGACATAATCGGTAAAAATACCTAATGTTCATAAATACATGTTAGAGTGAGAATTTGATGTTGCTATAGAAGGGAAAAATGTTCATAATGTTATAAAAAATAATAATAAGGGATGAAGCTTAATTTTTGAGCCTTAATTTTCGAGCCTAGGGGCAAAATTGTAATTATGCAAAAGTTTAGGGGCAAAATTGTAATTTTGCCAAATTTTAAGTTAGGGACTGTTTTGAGTAGTATATTAATTAAATAAGTGAAATGTGATGTTTTAGACCCTGAAAAACAAGATTCAGACCTAGAACTGGAGGAAAATCAAAAAATTGAGAAATTGGTAAAATGACCGTTTCGGCATTCGAGGTAAGTTCGTGTGTTAATAATAATGCAATACCATGCTTGAATTGTAATTTTCTATTGATATGGCATAAATTGTATGATTTAATATGTTTAGGAGAAGTTGATGGATGGTATGTATGGTATGGAAAATGTTATGTTTATTGTGTCATGTGAAATTGAATGGCAAATTAATGTTACAGGAATTGAATGTTAAATTAATATTACATGGGTTGTATGAGTTGCTACACGGTTGTACCTGACGAGATTTTGACAAGAAAGTTTTTATGTAAATAATGCATTTATTTTACTTGTACAATAATTATTTTGCTAGATATTATGGAAATCATTTGGTGATAACTAAAATATGAAAATGAATGGAATGGGAAATTCTCAATTGAACCTTCAAAAAACCGAGAGATACGAACAATATGTAGCTATGTCACACGAGTGATAAGGGACCTTCACCGTGTGCACAAGAAAGCTACTAGATGGCAAAATTTGTTATGTAGTTAGGCCACATGGATGATAAGGGACATTCACCATGTGTGCAAGAAAGCTACGGGATAATAATTTCATATGTAACTAGGTCACATGTGTAATACTGTGTGTATACCATGTGTACAAGAAAGTTACGGGTTATGAGTAGCTAGGTCACATGAGTGGTTCCTAGTGTTGGACACCATGTAGACAAGAAAGCTACGAGATGGAATGGCTAGGTCACATGGGTGATAAGGGACCTTCACCATGTGTACAAGAAAGCCGAATTATGTGTGGGTGGAGCTATGTGCTGAGACCACCGAGTATCAGGCGTTTTCCGAAGGGGTTCAACGAGATAATTTACTAATGATGATTGGTGCGATCATGTTATGAATAAGTGAAAGTGTGAATGTGACCAATTGAGAAATGTGGCAAATTTATGTATGAACAATATGTTCAATATGTAATCGAAAATTGGAAAGGTTGGTATAAGCAAGTGATGAACACAACTAAAGTGAAAGAGAGAGCAAAAATTTACAATAAAACTGTTTGGACAGCAGCAGTGACATGAGTTTAAAAAATCACTAAAAATAGTAGAGATTGAATTATAAGTTTTATAAGATATTTATTGAAATATTATTGAGTCTATTTTCCTATAAAAGAAACATAACAAACAAATGATTCGTATATTTTGAGATATTTGAATTTCTGTGAGACTAGCTCAGAATGATTACGTGATCCCCTATTCTGCATTGTAAAAATCATTAAAACTTGTACAAAAATAATTGTGGGATATAAATTATATTCCTGAAATCCTGAATGAGTCTACTTTCAAATAAAATAAATAATAAGGTCATATGAACTTTGTACGAGGAGAAAATTGATTCGTAGTGAAGAGAGATCAGAATAGTCAAACAGTAAAATAGGGGAATCTCTAATGAATAAACTGTATTGATTGGTTGAACCAAAAATTCTGAAAATTTTATGGAAAGAAGATATGTGAGTTTAGTTTCATAAAAAATTAACGGATCTTAATTTGGAGTTCTGTAGCTCCAGATATAAATAATTTAGTGATTGTGACTCGAGTAGACAGCTTGAGATGAACAAGAATAAAAAGTGGAACTATGTTCAATTATGATTGTATTATCTTGAGAACATATTGTGAAGATTTATAAAAGCCTGTTAATAAATCACTTATTATTTACATACTTACTTACTAAGCTTTTTAGCCTACTTCCCTTCATTTTCCATATCTTATAGGGTTGTATGCTAACTCGAGTTGGAGATCACGGAGATGTAATCACACTATCAAGCTATCATTGTGGGGTAAAGGTGAATACAAACCTCTTAAGTTTACGGCATGTATAGGAGACTTAGTCATTTGTATATGTCATAATTGGTTTGGCCTAAAATGTTGGCCTTTAATATTTAGCAGTTCATTTTGTATAATTTGGATGAAATTTTATGATTTCGATTTAATCGTTTTCAAGTGTATGTGTTTTGGTAATGCCTCGTACCCTATTCCGGCATTGAATATGGGTAAGAGGTTTTACATTTAGTGGTATCAGAGCTATGGTTTTGTCGATTCTCGGACTAACATAGCGTATTTGAGTCTAGCTATACATGCCATATTACTACTCGTGATAGTGTGATATCTCTAGACTCTGACAAAATTGTTTTATTAAGACAGAGATGACTTCCAACCAAGCTATTTTTTGATAGTGCTGATAATGATATTGAAATAATTGAGATGTGCTTATGATGTGTCAAAATTTGGAAAGGCATGAATAGAAGTTCACTATATATATGTGTTAATGTATGAAATGAGATAACCACAAGTTGAGAAATGTGAAAAGTGGAATGAAATGAAAGTTTATATGGTGATAAGCCCATCCATGTTTGTTTGGCATGCATATGATGTTATGTGCCCAACATATTTGATTAAGTGAATACGATAAGTAAATTTTCTCAAATTGACAGCATGTGTGTTAATGTGTGTTAATGTACACTTGTTTGAATAAGATAATCGAAAAAGTTCGTGGACCATGACTATGTATGTTAATTAGCTTGAAGTGAATTATGTAATTGTGATTATATGATATTGGTGATGAATACAAAGTCATATGTATGTATTTATGAGAGTTAAGTCAGAAGCTTTACGACTTCACCCCCTTACCAATGTTGTTTTATAATGAAAATTCACGAGAACCATGTGGAATAAGTCCATAAATGTGAAACTAAAAAGTTTAGTGGTGAAATAATTAGTAATGCATATAGAGATAAGAATAGTTTGGAAAGTGGAAACAATTTTGGAAGGATATTAGAATGTTTTAAAGATTATACAGATTATGCAATGTCACGGATAAAGGAGAAGTTAGTCTCGGCTAATCGACTTATTCAGATATGATGTCTGAAGTATGTGTTTGCTGGAATTTTTCCCGAATTGATTTTCATTAGTGAGTGGAATAATACGGGGTTCATGATGACAGAATTAATCAAAGAAATAATATTTGAGTAGTAAAGATGTCTCTGTGTGTGCGATTCTGATTGAAATAAATATGATGATCTTTTCTGTGTATTCTATATATTCTCTTATCCTCAGAGATATGTGTGTGATTGTTCAGTTTTTGATGGAGTTCTTACGTTGTGAGAAGCTAACTATGATGTTAGACGAATGCCCTGTTGGTCTGGTCGACTTATGATTGGTATTTCTTTATCTCTTCGGAATTCTATTTAAATATGTTGGAATGAAGTCGATGCTAAAAATTTATGTGAGACTATTCTTATATTTCTACTGATTATGGTTTTGTTTTATATATACGGGAAATATATTATCTCTATTATGATAGAATTCCAGAGTCGGTAAGCATTGTTTTTCTACTGAGTTTCTCTGAGGAATCACCAGGATCTCTGTTATTTTCTTGTGAGTTATGTTCTCAAACTCCTGGAATGGTATCATATTTAGGGTTTTCTTATCGCCCTTATTGTGCAAATTATCAAACATGGCTCATCCTTAAAGTATGTTCTTTGGTCTATGATAGCTATGTTTAGTATGATTGTATTTCTGGATTCAATAATAGGAATGTGGTGATTCTGGTATCAAGGTGTAACATCCTGAAAAGGGCTTATGCATTTTCGGGTTAATTGTACGAAGTGACATGTTTTATGTGTTAAGAATAAATTTTGAACATTTTTGGAAACCTAAAAAATGTATGGAAATGCTAAGTTAAAAAGAGGAAAGTGAACATTTATGGAAACTAGGAAAGTGAACATGGGAGCCGCAGTATTCTCGAAGATAGACTTAAGGTCGGGATATCATCAATTAAAGGTGAAGGAGGTAGATATCCATAAGACAGCTTTTAGGACAAGATACGGCCATTTTGAGTTTGTGGTAATGCCGTTTGGGTTGACGAACGCTCCAGTCGCGTTCATGGATATGATGAATCGAGTTTTTCAACCCTATTTGGATAAGTTCATCGTGGTGTTCATCGACGAAATTTTGGTGTACTCTAAGTCTGAAGAGGAGCATGACGAGCATCTCCGAGTTGTGCTGCAAGTATTAAGGGAGAAGAAGCTCTATGCCAAATTTAGCAAGTGTGAATTTTGGCTTAAGGAGGTGGCATTCTTAGGGCATGTGGTATCCGCAGAGGGAATAAGAGTGGATCCTAGGAAGATAGAAGCAGTGTTAGATTGGAAACCACCTAGGTCCGTGGCTGAGATCTAAAGTTTCTTAGGTTTGGCAGGCTATTACAGGAGGTTCGTGGAAGGATTCTTGTCATTAGCCGCACCTTTGACAAAGTTTTTGAGGAAGTAAGTATCATTTGAATAGACGGATAAGCAACAAGAGAGCTTCGAAAAGCTTAAGAAGGTGTTGACAGAAGCTCCAGTGTTAATTCAGCTGGAGGTAGGGAAGGATTTTGTGGTGTACTGTGACGCTTCGCATACGGGATTAGGATGTGTCCTAATGCAAGATGGAAAAGTAGTCGCTTATGCGTCTCGACAGTTAAGGCCGCATGAAGTTAACTACCCAACCCATGACTTAGAATTGGCAGCAGTGGTTTTTGCCCTTAAGGTGTGGAAGCACTATCTCTATGGTGAAAGGTCAATGATCTACATAGACCACAAGAGCCTTATGTATTTGTTGACTCAGAAGGAGTTGAACTTGAGGCAGCGAAGGTGGGTAGAGTTGTTGAAGGATTATGACTGCTCGATAGAGTACCACCCTGGCAAGGCAAATGTAGTGGCTGATGCCCTAAGTCGGAAGGTTGTGTCGGACCTAAGGGCTATGTTCGCACACTTGAGTCTGTATGATGACGGAAGTCTGTTGGCAGAGTTGCAAGTCAAGCCCACATGGCTGAATGAGGTGAAAAGGGGACAGTTGGCTGATAAGGACCTAAGTGCTAAGTTACAGCAAGTACTGAACGGAGAGTTAAAGGATTATGGCGTTGATGATGAAGGAGTATTGTGCTACAAAGGAAAGGTCTGCATGCCAAGAGACGAGAAGTTAAGACAGAGGATTCTTCGGGAAGTGCATAGTAGCCCTTATGCTATGCACCCTAGAGGCATTAAGTTGTACAGAGATCTAAGAGAACAATTTTGGTGGCCTGATCTTAAATGAGAAGTTACTGAATTCATGGGAAAATGTCTGACGTGTCAGCAAGTTAAGGCTGAACACCAAGTTCCATCAGGATTACTTCAACCAATTGAGATTCCATAGTGGAAGTGGGAAAGAATTACCATGGACTTCGTTAGCGGGCTTCCCCTTACGCCTACTAAGAAGGACTCGGTATGGGTGATCATGGACTGTTTGACCAAGTCCGCGCATTTCATTCCGGTAAGAGTTGACTATTCTCTTCAGAAGTTGGCCAAGTTATATGTAGTAGAAATTGTGAGGTTACATGGAGTACCGGTATCGATCATCTCCGATAGAGACCCAAGGTTTACGTCTCAATTTTGGAAAGCACTTCATCAAGATTTAGGCACTAAGTTGGACTTCACTACGACTTTTCATCCACAATCAGACGGGCAGTCTGAACGGGTTATACAAGTTGAGAGGCTGTGTGATGGATTTCCGAGGAAGTTGGGAAGATTACTTGCCTTTAGTAGAGTTCACCTACAACAACAGCTATCAGGCTAGCATTCGAATGGCACCATATGAAGCGTTGTATGGTCGGAAGTGTCGAACTCCTACTTGTTGGATTGAGTTAGGAGAACGTCGAGTTTTGGGTCCAGAGTTAGTGGCAGAAACTGAAAAGAAGGTTGAGATAATTCAGGGCACGGTTAAAGGAAGCCACTGATAGGCAGAAGTCGTACACAGACCTTAAGCGAAAGGAAATATAGTGTGAAGTGGGAGACCAAGACTTTCTGAAAGTCTCACCTTGGAAGAAGGTAATGAGGTTTGGTCGGAAAGGGAAGCTAAGCCCAAGGTTTATAGGGCCCTATCGAGTACTGAAGCGATTTGGATCAGTGGCATACCAGTTAGAGTTGCCACCAGAGTTGCAGCAGATGCACGACATATTCCATGTATCCATGCTACGTCATTACCGATCGGATCCGTCTCATGTGGTACCAGTTAAAGAAGTGGAGCTAAGGCCAGACTTATCCTACGAGGAAGAGCCGATTCAGATATTGGAATGTGATGTGAAAGTACTACGGAGGAAGTCAGTTCCTCTAGTCAAAGTGTTATGGCGCAATCATGGATCGGAGGAAGCTTCGTAGGAGCCAGAAGAAGCAATGCGACAGCAATACCCTCAATTATTTTAATTAGGAAATTTTGGGGACGAAATTATTTTAAGGATGTAGAACTGTAACATCCTGAAAAGGGCCTATGCATTTTCGGGTTAATTGTACGAAGTGACATGTTTTATGTGTTAAGAATAAATTTTGAACATTTTGGAAACCGAAAATGTATGGAAATGCTAAGTTAAAAGAGGAAAGTGAACATTTATGGAAACTAGGAAAATGATTTAGAAATGATTCAAAGGAGGAAAGTGAACATTTCTGGAAACTTGGAAATGTAAGGAAATGTCAAGTTTAAAGAGCCAAACGAAACTTTTTGGAAACTTAGAAATGACTTAGAAATGTCGAGTTTTAAAGTTTAAAAGAGGAAATTAAGGCAAGGTGGCCTTAAGAGAAAAAGTATGTGAAATTTGACACACAAACAGGCTTGGAAAAGTGGCCTGAAGATGCCACTTAGGGCCTCTAGAAATGGTGCCACATGCAAGGGTGTTGGGCCTGAGTTCGAGTCACATGGGAAGCAAATAAAAGAAGTTTTATTTTTGCTTCTAGAAGCCTGAAGGTGGACGGCACAAGGCTTGCAAAGAGGAGTTTCATTCTCTTTTAAATTCGACTAATTAGGGGATAAATAAAGGATTTTGTTTTGGATTATTTCTAAGAGATAATAAGGATTATTCTTTATTTTTTTTAAATTAAAGAGATAAAATTATCACATAAGGAAGAGTGGTGGCCAAGCAAAGGATTCTTGGCCTAGTAATTTCGACTATAAAAGGAAGAGAATAGGGCTACTCATCAAATTTTCTTCCTTCTCTTCTCTCTCTGAATTTTTCCCTAGCAAAATCCTCTCCTCTCTTTTATTTTGTCAAACCGAATATACCAATAGTCTCTAGTGAAACCGATTTCTTTTAAGCCTCAAAAGCCGAATCTTTGTGACTCCAAGCAAGAGTGCAGTCGAGTGAGGTATTAAGGTAAGAACAATGGATTTTGTTGTTCGGTTTCTTTTTATCGAGATCTAAGCCGATCCCTTGTTGTCTCTTGGCGAATATTAAAGGAGGAACTCCGGATTTTTGATAGTTGTCGACTTCAAGAGAAAGGATTTTTCAGGATTTAAAGCTTCAAGGTAAGACATCTGATATTCGGCCATAGGCCAATTAATGATGATTAAGTGTTAGAAATCAATCTAACATGTGCTTATAGGATTTTTGACAGCATTAAGAAAGCAAGGATCTATTTCGGGATTTAAGATTTGGAAGGTAAGCATATAGGTATGTTCGGCCAAGGCTTGATTTGGTATTTAGATCTATTCTTTAATTTGTTTAAAAAGCTGGAACTAACCCGTGGTGAGATTTAGTGCTTGGCCGAATACAAGAAGAAGCATAGCAACAATTTCGGGATTTGAATAATCATCAAATCGGCACCAAAGGGATTAAGGATCTAAGCATTAGATCAAGCTTTTCGGGATCTCAAGGAATTGCTAAGCGAATCAGGTGTGTACCCCACACTATATCATAATATGTTTTATGGCTACGTTTAATTAATATATGTGATATTAAGAATATGAAAGTGGCTAAGGTACCATGTTATGGTACAAAGTACTCAGGTACGTTTCCTACTCCTACTAGGATTATGAAATATGTTAATTGTAACATGAGAATAAGAATAAGAATGTGAACTCTGGCATATTTATGCATATTACTATTATATGGGGCATATGGGTTTATTTTTGGGGAAGTGAATGTGGTGACCTAAGACCACAAACACGGTGACCTAAGACCGTGATATCTGAATGTGGTGACCTAAGACCACAGTAATCTGAATGTGGTGACCTAAGACCACAGAAATCTGAACGTGGTGACCTAAGACCACGAATGCGGTGACCTAAGACCGCAATATGGAGTGTAGCGGAAGGAGGGTCGACTTAGTAGTCCCCACGGTGTACAGGTTGGTACGGGGGAGTGTAGCGGATGGCTTAATAGGTTTGGGTTTTGGGAATGCATCATAATTTGTATGCTATGATATGAATGTGTAATAATTGTTATGCACGATTCGATTATGATTTAGTCTTGTGTAGACATTGAGTCTATTGACTCACCCGTTGTGGGACCATGTTTGGTGATGAGCAGTGATGGACCGGGACGGAGAACTTGTGGTGGCCATGCTCAACTTGGAAGTTTTATTTTAATGGACATTTTATTTCATTTAAGTACTTTGAACTATTTGGATTTGTTTGATGTAATAAGGCCATAAGGCCATCGTGAACCATTTTATTTACATTTATTGTTTAATTATTTTACAAATTTTATTGAGTTAAAGACTAAGTAATTCATTTTTTTTAATATACTCTATATGTTTTATCACTTAATATTAAAAAGGGGTTTTCAAAATAAAATTTAATCCGTTTCAACACAAGCCCAACCCAAAACAATATTTTTTTTTTAGAATCACACCAGTTTTCTCTAAGTTACAAAAGAACTTGAAACCAGTTTACTTGAGGAACATACCAAATCTGGTCAAAGCTCGTGGGCCGGGTTTGGGGTGTTTCACAAGGTTTCTCAAATTTTCGTGGAAGAAATTGATATTGGCAAGGGTATAAAAGGTAAGAACACAAGCTTAAATTATATAGTAGTTTTCTTTCCTCAGGTAAGTTTGATTAAAGTTAATGAGTTCAATCAGGATATCTATTTCCTTGAGCTAATATGGTTTAAAAGATCTTTGATTTGCAGGCTAAAATAATTTTGAAAGATTATATATTTGAGTTGTATCCTCAGCATAAAGAAAAGAGTATGTTGATATGTTATTATTCGATAGCTGAAATCAACTCAGTTGTTTTTATATGAGTGAACTGATTTGTTGAGATATGATTTGAGTTATGTATATTTAAACATGCCTCAACCAGAGCCATCCCTGAATTTTCTTTGGCCCGGGCCGAACTGAAAAAGGGCCCCTAACGCACTTCTTCTTTGGGCCCTAAATTTTTTTTTAAAAAAAATGAGTCCCTAACGCACTTCTTCTTTGGGCCCTGAATTTTTTTTTAAAAAAGGCCCTAACGCACTTCTTTTCTTCAAAAAATGGGCCTCAAACTGAATTTTTTTAATAAAATTTAAAAATTTTTCTGTTGGGCCCTGGGCAGAGGCCCCACCTGCCCTACCCCAGGGCCGGTCCTGGCCTCAACTAAGAGAATGAAATTTGTGTATTCAAGAGTATGAAGACGGATAGTCAGAATAAAGAAATTATATTTTAGAAAGCATAATACATAGATACGCTTATTGGATTATTCTAACTGGATGATGTTATTATAAGTTAAAGTTGTTCTGATTGGAAAATTTATCTTATTTGTGAAAGTTTGAATGGTCTTGGTATACTAACAAAGTTAAAACAATTGAAGGTATTTTTAACCGAAGCTCTAGTTTTGAGTTCAGTTGGAATTGAGTAATGAGTTTATGATTTTTTTCAGTGATGCACTAGTGAATAGATTAGAATGAGTTTTATTGCTAGAATATAAAGTGATGGTTCATGTTTTCATACGATTAATGTCACATTAAAAAGAACTGTTCGACTAGTGATTTAGAGATGGTTATTATTATGTCTGTATTGAAAAATTTGATGACACTATTTGTTTAACGACGATTTTCATATGTTTCCTGGTTTCGAGAGTTTAATATATCTAATGGCATAGCATAATTTGAGTTTAAGATAGTGGTTATGAATTAAGCTATTGAAAGATTGTGAGTGATTATCGATTGATCTGTGGGAAGCCAAGAGAAATTCTAGTGGGTTGTTTTCAAACGTTTGATAGAATTAGCATAATAAATTCAATATGTATCGATTCTTTGTTTGACAGAATTCACTGAGTTCTATTAGGATTCAGATCGATGATAGAGTGTTTCTGAAAGTATCGTCTTGAAAAAGATTATTTAGTAATGTTGGAAATTAAGAGAAATATACTAAACCACTCTTCTGGTAAGATTTTCAAGGACTAAAATCCTAAAAGGTGGAAAGAAATGTAACATCCCGAATTAAGGCCTAGTCGGAACGGTGGCTTCGAGACCACAAATTTGACGTAAAAAAATTTATTTTTATTATATGTTTATGGTCTACGATTTCACGGAAAGATTTCGTGAAAATTTCGTTCGAAAATTCGACGTTTGGGCACTCAATTTAGTCAAAAGGACTAAATTGTAAAAAGTGGAAAAGTTGAGTTCTACATGTTAGAGGTGTCCAATTGTTATGAAATTTTAAATTGGAGGTTCTTAAATGACAATTAGACCATTGGTTAAGTTGGTGGACAAAAATGGACATGAATGGGTATGTTTCAAAAGATTTTTTTAAGGGGCATTTTGGTAATTTAGAGAATTAAATGAATTAAAAACAAAATTTAAATGCCAAATATATCCATCTTCTTCATTAGGACGAAATTACAAGGGTTCTCCATAGCTAGGGTTTGTTTCAAGCTTCCAAGCTCCATAGTAAGTGATTCCAAGCCCCGTTTTTAATGTTTTTAACGTTTTTAGAATCCCGGTAACTTGGTTTAAA
Organism: Gossypium rotundifolium; assembly: GCA_025506655.1. Classification (NCBI taxonomy): domain Eukaryota; kingdom Viridiplantae; phylum Streptophyta; class Magnoliopsida; order Malvales; family Malvaceae; genus Gossypium; species Gossypium rotundifolium. The sequence goes on from CP106722.1 coordinate 152,321,789, forward strand.
TTATTCTAGCAATAATTTAACCTAGGGTTCATATTTGGAAAAATACCCATAGGTGAAATGTGTTTATTTTGATATTTTATGATAGAATATAAAGGCTGAAATTATGTTAAATAACTTTTGCTAAGCGATTTTACGTGAAAACGAGTAAAACGACATAATCGGTAAAAATACCAAATGTTCATAAGTACATGTTAAAGTGAGAATTTGATGTTGCTATAGAAGGGAAAAATGTTCAGCATGTTATAAAACATAAGAATAAGGGATGAAGTTTAATTTTCGAGCCTAGGGGAAAAATTGTAATTATGCAAAAGTTTAGGGGCAAAATTATAATTTTTTCAAAGTTTGAGTTAGGGACTGTTTTGAGTATTACATTAATTAAATACGTAAAATGTGATGTTTTAGACCCCAAAAAATGAGATTTGGACCTAGAACTGGAGGAAAATCGAAAAATCGAGAAAGTTGGTAAAATGACCGTTTCGGCATTCGAGGTAAGTTCGTGTGTTAATAATAATGCAATACCATGCTTGAATTGTAATTGTCTATTGATATGGCATAAATTGTATGATTTAATATGTTTAGGAGAAGTTGATGGATGGTATGTATGGTATGGAAAATGTGATGTTTATTGTGTCATGTGAAATTGAATGGCAAATTAATATTACAGGAATTGAATGTTAAATTAATATTATATGGGTTGTATGAGTTGCTACACGGTTGTACCTGACGAGATTTCGACAAGAAATTTTATATGTAAATAATGCATTTATTTTACTTGTATAATAATTATTTTGCTAGATATTATGAAAATCATTGGGTGATAACTAAAATATGAAAATGAATGGAATGGGAAATTCTCAATTGAACCTTCAAAAAACCGAGAGATACTGGCAATATGTAGCTAGGTCACACGAGTGATAAGGGACCTTCACCGTTTGCACAAGAAAGCTACTAGATGGCAAAATTTGATATGTAGTTAGGCCACATGGATGATAAGGGACTTTCACCATGTGTGTAAGAAAGCTACGGGATAATAACTCATATGTAACTAGGTCACATGTGTAATACTGTGTGTATACCATGTGTACAAGAAAGTTACGGGTTATGAGTAGCTAGGTCACATGAGTGGTTCCTAGTGTTGGACACCATGTAGACATGAAAGCGACGAGATGGAATGGCTGGGTCACATGGGTGATAAGGGACCTTCACCATGTGTACAAGAAAGTCGAATTATGTGTGGGTGGAGCTATGTGCTGAGACCATCGAGTATCGGGCGTTTTCGAAGGGGTTCAACGAGATAATTTACAAATGATGATTGGTGCGATCATGTTATGAATAAGTGAAAGTGTGAATGTGACCAATTGAGAAATGAGGAAAATGTACGTATGAACAATATGTTCGATATGTAATCGGAAATTGGAAAGGTTGGTATAAGCAAGTGATGAACACAACTAAAGTGAAAGAGAGAGCAAAAATTTACAATAAAACTGTTTGGACAGCAGCAGTGACATGAGTTTGAAAAATCACTAAAAATAGTAGAGATTGAATTATATGTTTTATCAGATATTGATTTAAATATTATTGAGTCTATTTTCCTATAAAAGTAACATAGCAAACAAATGATTCGTATATTTTGAGATATTTGAATTTCTGTGAAACTGGTTCAGAATGATTATGTGATCCCCTATTTTGCCTTTTAAAAATCATTAAAAATTGTAAAAAAATAATTGTGGGATATAAATTATATGCCTGAAATCCTGAATGTGTCCACTTTCAAATGAACTAAATAATAATGTCATATGAACTCTGTATGAGGAGAAAATTGATTCATAGTGAAGAGATAACATAATAGTCTAACAGTAAAATAAGGGAATATTTAATGAATAAACTGTATTGATTGGCTAAACCAAAAATTCTTAAAATTTTATGGTAAAAATATATGTGAGTCTAGTTTCATGAAAAATTAACGGATCTTAATTTGGAGTTCCGTATCTCCAGATATAAGTAATTTAGTGACTATGATACGAGTAGACTGTAATATCCCGGGTTAAGGGCTATTTTATTTTGGCATTTCTTGCATGTTATTGGCTTGCTATGTTGTTGTTTGTGTGGTTTCGGGGCTTAGTTGTAGGCTAGGAGTGAGCCTGAGTAGGTAGGAAAATTTTAGTTTTTGGGCTTTTTGTGATAGGAGCTGAAGGAGCTGGGTCTTTTATATTTTTTATTGGTGTTTTTGAGCACAAGTGATGAGCTAGCAAAGTGGCAAGGCATGCGCCACTTGGAGCATGTGTATGGCGTCAATTGCAAGGGGGAGGTCTTGTGTTCAAGTCGCGAGAATCCCACATTTTGGGCTCCCATTTTGTGGCATGGAGGGAGGAGTTGTGGGAAGTTTGAACTCGCCTTGGACTTTGTCAACTCATTCAAGCGGTGGGTGGAGAGCAAATGTAGGAGGAGACTTGGTCAAGGTAGTTTGAATTGGTGGCTTGGGAGTGATTGGGGGAGGTTGGCGGTTTGAGGAGATTTTGGGGAGGTTGGTCGGTTGGTAAGTGTTGTGAGGGAGTGGGGAAGTGCCAAAATTCCCTTGGACTTTTGGGTGCATTTTCGGTCATAGGGGGAATAGCAATTAAGTTTTTTTTGATTGTGTCAAACAAGCCGATTTTTCTTTGTATCAAGCTAGCAAAAACTTCAAAATATTTCCTCTCTTTTTCTCTCTTTCAACCGAATGTTCATGTACCGTTTTGCCAAGATTTCTTTGCAGCTTTTTACTTAGTGTGTGAGGCCGAATATTGCTTCTTTTCCCACTTGCATTTTGTGTAAACCGAAACCTCAAAACACCTACACTTGCCGAAACCACAACACTCTCTTCTCCACTTTTGCTTTCATCTTTTTCTCTTTTGAAAAGCCTTGGTAGCGAATGTGCATCCCTCTCCTTTCTTCTCCTTTTTCATTTGTGTTAAACCGAAACTAGCTTTTGCTTTCTCTTCAACATTGAGAAACTAGTCTCTTGTACTCTCTTTCTCTGCTCGTAATTGTCCTCTCTTGGAACCATTAGTAGCGAAACTCATCCTCCAAAAACACCTTCACCATTTCTTACCTTTACAAAACCGAAAGTAACCCCTCCATTCATCTTTTATTTTTCTTTCTTTTCCAAAACCTTTTAGCGAACCTTACTACAACCCTTGCCGATTTCTTCTTTGTTTTTTTAAACTTTTCTTTTCTTGATCAAGGGTGTTAGCAGAACCTATTCCTCTTGTTAGAATCTTGCTCAATCGGCCTAACAAGAAGGTAAGTGCTAGGCCGAATGGCCATTTCTCCTTTCTCTGGTACTTTGCCGATTTTTAGTATGTTGAAGGGCCGATCTCGGTATCTGTTAAAAATGAGTAACGTTCAATTTTGGTAATCGTTTTCATATAGGGCCTTTGGATTTCGAAGCAGCCGATTGGAGAAGTCAAGAGGTAAGTGGTGGTAAGAATGGGTGTTTGTATTCGATTTCATTTAGTTTTCTTTAAGTCAAGTCATGAGGAGATTAACCGTTATTCTTTTCTAGGGTGTGATCGTTTGGTAAAGAAGCATTATTGGTTCGGGTTTGGTTGGAAACCGAACCATTCGCAAAGGTAGGGTTTAACGCAACCCCTTTGGGTTACCTATTTTTGGCGAATAGGTTAAGTGACTAATCCTTGTTGGCCGATTGTAGGATCGGGGTTGTCGAGGCGAGCAAGGGCGAGACCGATTCTAGGGATTAATATCTTCGCTATTTCGTGTGTAAACCAACACACTATCTTAACTAAGTAATGTGATAACTGTTTGTGTAAATGAAGCAGTGTGGTTGACTATTTCGATACCCATTGAGGTATGGATACGGATTCGGTAAGTCCGTTTCATTATGAAATATGTGATGATCTACGATATCATGATTATGGGTGTATATTTATTGAGATGCCATATTGAGCATGTGAGCATGATAGCATGATTGCACGATTTTGCATCTAGTATGATATGTGATTGGGTGATATGAGAGGAGGGGAGTATGATATCCGTGTCTTTGGGACTTTGTGTCTTTGGGACACCGAGGTTTGGCACTTCCGGTGGTTTGGTACCACGTATTTTGTGACTTTGGGTCACGGAGGTTTGGCACATCGGCGTCTCGTCCCGGTGGCTTAGTACCACGATGGGTTGGCCCCACGATTGATTATCTGGGATTGGCGCCAGTGATTTGGTATCACACGATGGGTTGGCCCCATCATCGGATTTGTGACTGCGGTCACCAGTGATTTGGCATCACACTGTGTCTTTGGGACACCAGAGGTTTGGCACCTCATTGCGACTCGTCCCTGTGGTTGACACCACCGTGGGTTGGCCCCACTTATGAGATATGGGATCGTCGCTAGTGATTTGGTATCACACGATGGGTTGGCCCCATCATTGGATTATTCGTGACTTCGGGTCACCAGTGGTTTGGTACCACAGTATGGATATCGTGACTTTGGGTCACCAATGGTTTGGCACCACCAGTGGTTTGGTACCACACGGGGTAGAAAAGGTGATGTGGTTGGTTAGGATCGGGTGCATTACTTGCATTATTTTGTTATGATATGTGTGTTGGCATGCTATCTGGGAGAGGATTTATACACTGAGTCTTGCGACTCACTCTCTCTCCTTTGACTTTTCAGGTGACACTTAGACGCGGACATGGAGTCGGGATGGACTCGAGGTGCTCATGCCATGCTTAAATAAGGATTTGCTCGGACTTTTATGAAATTTGGTACTTAAGTTTTATTACTATTTGGTTTTATTTGGGGTTGTAAATGGCCTTTCTAAAATTATGTTTTGTTTATGATTAAAGTAGATTTATAATATGCCTTAACAAATTAATTGGGTTAAATGTGCTAAAACTTGGAAAGACAACGATTTCAAAGTACAAAAGCGATATTTTAAACTATACCATCGGGTATCACACTAAGATTTGGAATAAAGAAGAACTCAAATGTTTTCTAACTTAAACACGATTTTCTACTAATACAAAATGTTTTGTAACAATGATAAACAACTCAAACTTCCTAACGAGATAAAACTGTTTTACCTACATGTCTGATTGAGTTTTCAAAATTTTCGGGTTTTCAAATACATCAGATTTCAGTCAAACCTACTCAAGTTTTTCAAATACACAATTTAGCGAAGTGTTTTCCTCGAACTTTTAACCTTAAACCTAAACCTCTCAAAATCCTTTATCCCTGTGACATACCAGATTCGGTCGTGGTGTGTTGACCGGGTTTAGGGTGTTACATAGACAACTTGAGATGAACATGAATAAAAAGTGGAACTATGTTCAATTATGATTGTATTATCTTGAGAACATATTGTGAAGATTTATAAAAGCCTATTAATAAATCAATTATTATTTACATACTTACTTACTAAGCTTTGTAGCTTACTTCCCTTCATTTCCCATATCTTATAGGGTTGTATGCTAACTCGAGTTGGAGATCACCGGAGATGTAATCACACTATCAAGCTATCATCGTGGGGTAAAAGTGAATACAAAACTCTTAAGTTTATGGCATGTATAGGAGACTTAGTCATTTGTATATGTCATAATTGGTTTGGCCTAAAATGTTGGCCATTAATATTTAGCAGTTTATTTTGTATAATTTGGATGAAATTTTATGACTCAGTTTAATACGTTTTCAAGTATATGTGTTTTGGTAATGCCTCATACCTATTCCGACGTTTAATATGTGTAAGGGGTGTTACAGTTAGTTATGCCTTTTGGACAAACGAATGTTCCTGCAATGTTTATGGATTTGATGAACCGGATATTCAGACTTTGATCGTTTTGTTGTGGTGTTCATTGATGACATTCGATTTACTCATGTGATGAGATGCAACATGCCGAGCATTTGAGAATTGTGTTACAGACTTTGCGTGAGAAGCAATTGTATGAAAAGTTTAGCAAATGTGAATTCTGGTTGTGTGAGGTTGGTTTTCTAGGGCATATTGTATCAGCTGCGGGAATACGAGTTGATCCGAGTAAGATCTAAGCTATTTTAGAATCAAACCCACCGAGAAATGTGTCTAAAGTCCGTAGTTTTCTGGGACTAACGGGATATTATAGGTGGTTTGTGAAAGGCTTCTCGATGATTACGACTCCGTTGATGAAGTTGCTACAGAAAGATGTTAAATTTGAGTGGTCAGAAAAGTGCCAACAGAGTTTTGAACAGTTGAAAGCATTGTTGACAGAGGCACTGTGCTAACCTGAACCGGTTAAAGAATTCATGTTTACAGTGATGCATCGTTGAATGGTTTGGGTTGTGTGCTCATGCAAGAGGGTAAAGTTATACCTTAAGATTTGAGACAGTTAAAGCCACATGAAAAGAATTATCCGACGCATGATCTTGAATTAGCCGCGATTATATTTGTATTGAAGATTTGGCGTCACTACCTATTTGGTGAAAAATGTCATGTTTATACAGATCATAAGAGCTTGAAATATCTGATGATTCTGAAAGAATTGAATTTGAGACAGTGGGGATGGTTAGAATTACTAAAAGACTATGAATTAGTAATTGATTATCATCCGGGCAAAGCTAATGTTGTTGCCGATGTTTTGATTTGAAAGTCTTTATGTTCTTTGTGAGCTATGAGTACTCAGATAGATCTATGTGATGATGGTTCAGTTTTGGCTGAGTTGAAAGTGATGCTGATGTTCGTACGTCAGATTTGTGATGCACAGAATAGTGATTATAAGATGATGGCTAAACGAGATCAGTGTGGATTGAAGGCTGATTCAGAATTTAGATTTGATAATGATGCTTGTTTGAGATTTAGAGATCAGATTTGTGTTTAGAAATTTAGAGTTGATTTAGTTAATCTTGAATGAAGCTCACAATAGTCGTTTGACTATTCACCCGGGGAGTACGAAAATGTATAACAATCTAAAACAATTTTATTAGTAGATGGTATGAAACGGGATATCTCAGAGTTTGTTTCGAGATGCTTGGTTTGTCAACAAGTTAAAGCTGAACATCAGGTTCCATCCGGTTTATTACAACCGATTATGATTCCTGAGTGGAAATGGGAGAGAATCACGATGGACTTTGCAACATCCTAAAATTTAGAATTTTATGATTTTAAGAATATCATGCGATAGGCTAGTTAAAAATGTTAATTGTGTATGTTTAGGGGTCCTAAGAAGGCTCGGGGTTGAATTGGGGCTTAGCAAATTTTTTATGTTTAAGCACTTTTAAGGAGAGATAGGTAAGTGGCATCATGACTTAAAGAAATAAGTGCGTATTTTGCTAGCATAAATGAGCATATGGCAAGGAGGTTATGGCGTCAAGTGGAGAGCATGGAGGGAAGGGGTTTGAATCCTATCTTTTACATATTTTGGATTTATTTTTGTATTCCTATCCCAAGTGTCGGCCATGGTCCCAATTAAGGCAAGGAAGACTTTTTATTTATGGAAAGGAGGCTAAGGAATATGGTAAGGAGAAAGATAAGGGAAAAGGAAGGAAAGAAATGAAAGAAAAGGAAAGAGAAGAGAACATGTTGGCCTATAATGTGGAAGATGTTTTGGAAAGAGTTTTTGGTCAATTTTGATCCTTTTGGTAAAAGGATACACAGTTTTGGGAGGGGTTTTGGTAGCTGAAGTTTGCATTAGTCTTTTGGTAAAATTTGGGTGCTTGTATGGCTTGTTTCTTTTAGCATTTTTGGTGTTTTCTTTCTCCAACTTTTCCCTCATTGCCGAAACTTCAAAGCCAAAAAGTGAGCATCTATTTTTCTTTGTTTTGCTGAAACCATCTAGCTATTGTGTCCATTTTATTTTTGCTCATTTCCCCTTTGATAGCCGAAACTAGTTAAGCACTCTTTCTCCATCCTTTCTTTTCTTTTTCACAAATTCTTCAACCTTTCTTTCTTCTTCTTTAATCCATATTCTCATAGCCAAATCTTCTTGTTCATTTTCTTTTCTCCATAGCCGAACCTTTCAACCCTTAATCTCTCCTTCACAATTTCTTTCTCATTTGTGTTGACACCCTCTTCTTCGATCAAATCGGTAAGTGGTTTCTTTTTTTCTCTTTTCATTTTTCTTTTCTTTCGAGCCGAATGAGTGTCTATCACTATTCGGTTGTGTATCTTGTTTCTAAACCGAAAGGGTGTTTCCTCCTACTCCTTCACATTTTAATCATCCTCTTTTTTGTAGTGTTCTAAGTGGGTGGCCGAATATCATCCTAGCCGATTCAATTGTAGCCTTAAGTCAATCGGTGGAAATTGGATTCAATATCGTTAAGGTAAGGAGTTTCTTTATGGATTATTTGATATCGCTCATTATTCGATTAGTTTGCTAAACGAAATAATATTTTGGACTAAAAGGTTATTATAGGGTCTAAATTGCTCGTTCTTATTCACTCGTGGATCTTTCAGAAATAGTGGTAAGCCTACTCCTATCACTAAAACAACTACTTTCTCTCATAGTAGTTTTCTAACCGAGATATTTCCTGTGGAGGCAAGTGGAACCGATTTGAAAGAAAAGCGATTGGAGAACACAAAAGGAGTGGATTTGCTATTCCTACTCCTAAGTTCAAGCGTAGAGCGGTTTCGACGGTTCGAGATTTCCCACGGGTTGTGAACCATCATCCAGTGAGAATAAACAAATTGTTGTTGTTCACGATATTGAGAGTGTCGACTATCAAGAGGGTTTAATACTTACCATAATCAGGTGTGTAATCTCACACCGAAATCCCGTATATCTGTGATTTATCATCATATTAGAAAAAAATCGACTGAAGTTGCTTACGAAACTTAATAACGGTAATATGGTATGAATAGAGTGATTTGCTTAAATATCATTTATATTGAGATTTGTCAAAATCGGTGGTAATTGGTAAAATTACAAAAATGCCCCTATGGGCCAAATTATGAAAATGCCCTTATGGGCCGGTTCATTAAAAGTATTCAATAGATTAATGGTTGTTATTTATATGTGGATATTTTATGTTATTATGTATGTTGCATCTCTACATATTGCTTGGGATATGAAAATTGTATGAAGAGAAGCGTAGCCCGGTGGCATTGCCACAATTCGTTGATTACCGTGCTTAACTATGATTTTGGTGGCTTGACCACAAAAATATTATAAATGGCAGCTTGACTGCAAATTGGAGAGATTGGCGGGGTGGGTTGACTTGATCCCATAGGAGAGATTGGCTGGTCGGGGGAGAGTGTAACACCCCATACCCAAGCCCGAGGCTAGGACTGGATACAAGACATTACCATGCTTGAACTCATTAAAACATACATTTATGGGCTGTAAAATTTCGTTCCGACTGAAAAACTTCTCTATATTAGTCTAATCATATGTTTCATGGGCCTACGAGGCCTTAAGCACATATCTAAAAACTTTCGGAACTTAATCGAAACCTTTCTTTAAAGCAGGGGTCACACGCCCATGTGGCTTGGCACACGCCCGTGTACCCCTTGACACGCCCATATTTTCAACCGTGGGGAGCTACTGACTATATTCACACGGCCTGAACATGCCTGTGGGCTTAAACCGTGTGATAAACCTTGATATACTGACTTGATCCACATGGTATGGGCACACACCCATGTTCAAACCGTGTACTCTACACAGCTCATACACACGGCCGTGGGGTTGTACCGTGGCCTATCCTGATTAATAATAATAAGGTGCAGGGTTCACATGGCCTTGACACACACCCGTGTGTCTAACCGTGTGAGCACTTAGAGGCTATTTACCAAGCCGTTTGTCACCCTGAAATCAAAATCAAACCAATACATTTCAAAAACTATACAACATGCTTCATTGAATACAACAACATACATATAACAAATTTTGGCTAACCACTTAGCCATATACAAAAGAATAATCGTTTAATAACCTATACAATGGCCCTTCTTAAAACATATTCTCAAAATGAATGCTTCTTATACATGCCATACTTAGTAAAATAACTTGGCTATACCAAAATAAGGATTGATAGTGTGCTACGAGCTCTGACTCCAACGATCCACAAGTTAGCTTGGTGGGACTACACAGATAGAAAGGATTAAAGACGTGAGCATTTAGCTTAGTAAGTTTGCATGTAAAACACAGATTAACAAACTTGCTTAATATAAACCATTTGACATAAAAATGGTATCATAATTTTAGCTTTAGAGCTTACTTACTCATACTGATTCTCACATGTCTCATGATACTTACTATCCTCATACTTGTAAGGTAAACATGGTGCCTGTATCACTTGATAACATTGATCAACATACTGCAATTTAATAATCATGATCTCTAATCCATCATTCATAACATTAATAATACTTAATTTCAACTTGGTAATATCTTTGCTTACTTAGTTTTCTTGTATCTCATTTTAACTTTACTCATTTGCTCGATGAATTTCTGCGAATAATCGAGGATACTAAATCTCATCTCACGTAACTTGATGCCAAATCCATATCCTAGATACGGTCTTACATGATATATCTCTTCTTAAATCAATGCTAAGCTTACCTTGGACTTATATGATAACTTATTCAATGCCAAGCTTGGGTCCTTGGACTTACATGATAACTTGTTCAATGCCAAGCTTGGGTCATTGGACTTACATGATAACTTGTTCAATGCCAAGCTTGGGTCCTTGGACTTACATGATAACTTGTTCAATACCAAGCTTGTGTAACACCCCTAACCCGTATCTGTCGCCAAATTAGGGTTACGAGGCATTACTCGTCAAACCACCAGTCAACACACTCATACAAATACTATTACATTAATTAGTAGTAATTAATCCATGCTATCACGATCAAACATGTACTTTCATTTTAAAAATTATAATGTTAACAAGCTTATTACAAATAATATCATTACTATCATATAAAAACAAGTTTCAATCAAATAGTAAAAAGACTATTCATTTGGTCATTTTAAATACATTAATAGAATATGTGCATCCACCCTTGTTCAATTTATACCAATCAAATGCATTAATATTTAAGACAAATATACCTACATGACAAAGCTTTGCTAATTACCATTATCATCCATCTACATTATCAGTTAATTCGTTATAGATGACATGATCAAATTACATAAAACCAAGCTCATATATGACCTTAACCATAAAAGATTAATCCCTCATATAAACTTAATCATATCCTTTTCAAATGTGCTTAACTCAGGAATATATCTATAATGTTATTAATACAAATCATATAACTATATTTATATAATCACATGCGCCCTATCACTAAATGTTCACCAAAAATAATTTAACCATTCAAACCTCATGTCCGAATGCATATGAACATCGAATAAAAATATAAACTCCAAACTAAACGAATGCCATGGCCGAATATTACAAGTAAGTATACTATAATTTGATCGTTAATATTTCACACATAACATAATATGAAATAAACTTTCATGATATATCCGAACATGAAAAATTAATAACAACATAATCAAGCATTACTAAACCATTTTCAAAAATATATATATATACACATCTTTTCTTTCAACCCTAATTGCTTAATTTGAACCGCTTCAACAATGCAAAACTTACCAATTCTAAGCTTAAATCAAGACTTCACACACACATATATATAGCAACATATTAACTTGCTAACATATTACATGCTTTAAATCATCTAGCCTCCAACATTTATCCTTATTAGCTAAGTGCATATCCCAACAATACACCATATATATATATATATCATATGATCATTTTCCGTGTGTGATTTAAAGCATGACCGAAATCACATATCTAATGGTATTATAATGCAAGCTACTATATCAAAAGGTAAAACCTAAACTTAACCAAAAGCAACAGCCTTATTCACAAGGCCATATTTATATTTACAATCCGAACATCATTCATTACTTATCAAAACAAAGCCTATACATGCCTTTGATTCAAAAGTTTACAAAACATAACTATACCAAAGAGAGTGATAGTGTGGTCGACTTTCTTGATGATCCCCTGACCCCGTAGTTGAATTATCGATCTATAAAATCGAACACAAACATAAACAGAGTAAGCTCACTGGCTTAGTAAGTCTTAAGCACATATACTTATAATGAACATACAGGTAAACACTTTAATCTTCAAACTGATAATATTGTACATAAATTTTTCTATATATATAAATATAATATACTTAGCCGAATACTAGGGTCACATTTGTATCGATTATTATCACTATGTCATCATGAACATATACTTTATCAACTTCACATATAAGCTATGTACATTCACATTAATAATAGGTTCAACATTATAAAATATAGTACTTGTGCAATTGACCATTTCAACACATCAAATTTGATTCAAAACAATAAGAACTTTACTCACTTCAATCCTTCTAAACATAATATGCCAACTCTTACTCGAGCTTTTAACACAAAACATTAAATATAACTTACCTTATTCGGTTCTCAAATTTCCCATTTATATCAATTCACCGGCAATAAGCCTACTAGGCACGAAGCCCGAATATGTCACCGGATCGAAGCCTGCTAGGCACGAAGCCCGACTATGTCATCGACTCGAAGCCTGCTAGGCACGAAGCCCGAATATATCACCGGCTTGAAGCCTGCTAGGCACGAAGCCCGAATATGTCACCAAGCACAAAGCTCGCTGAGCATTGAAGCCGAAATAAATCAAACACGAAGCACGCTAGGCACGAAGCTTAGAATATATCAGGCTCTAAGCACGCTAGGCATTGAAGCCGAAATAAATTATAGTTAATCTTTCATTTCACATTTCATAGTGCTAAATTCACCACCACTTATATTTCACATATTTTAATCATATAGCAAACCAAAAGCACTTATTTATATCACATTAAATAAAATTTCAACCAATCCAATTTATTATCATCACATTCGGCCAACTCATGACTTTATACTATAATTATACCAATTTTACCATACATTAAATTTATAAATAAACTTTTAACATATGTTCGCTTAAGGACTTACCTCGACTTTCGACGGACAATGTTAACCGACTAGTCGACAACTTTCGTTTTTCCCTGATCCAAGCTCGTTTTTCTTTGTTCTTGATCTAGAACACATTAAATTCAGTTCATTCAAGTACATCTCAATTCAATTTAGTCCCAAAACACATAAACATGTAATTTACCATTTTGCGCCTAAGATTTCACATTTTTACTATTTAGTCCTAATTGTACAAAACACAAAATACACAAAATTAGCTAAGACTATACAAGAGCTGAATATTCACAAGGGCATTTTAAGTCCATTCCTTTCATTTATTTTGCAAATAAGCCCCTCTAAAATTTTACTTTTACAAATTAGCCCTAAATACTCAAATTTACCAAAATTTCCAACACCAAATATATTAATCTTAAGCATATCTTTAATTTAAAAACATCAAACATCAAAAACCACAAGAAAATATCAATGGCTGAATATCACAAATGCTTAGATTCAAAAATTTCAACATGGGTCAGCTAGTACTCTAAGCAACGATCTCGAAGCGTAAAATCAACAAAACCGAGCTAAAATTCTTACCTAATTGAACCCAATAGTTGCGAAATTTTAAAGCTCTTTCAACCCTTTTCTTAGCTACAATCGCCATGAACAAAAGATGAAAGAAAAATGGCCTTTTGTTTGTTTTACTTTAACATATATTAGTTTATTATTAAATTACCTAACTAACCTTTATAATAAAATAACAAAATATTATATCTTAAGGACAAACTTGTCCATGACCAGCCACTAACTCATAAAATGGGTTATTTACCCTTTTAATACTTCATATTATAAAGCCATGCTCAAATTAGCACATTTCACTTTAGTATGCCACTTTTACCTTTTACGCGATTAAGTCCTTTTTATCAAATTCAATACTTAAACGATAAAATTTTTCTACGAAACTTTCACACACATAAATTCATATATAATAAACACTAAATATAATATTTAAATATTTCTCAGGCTTGGATTCGTGGTCCCGAAACCACCATTCTGATTAGGGTCAAATTCGGTCTGTTACAACTCTCCCCCTTAAGGATTTTCGTCCCCGAAAATCTTACCGTTAAATAACATTGGATATTGTTGTCTCATTGAGTCCTCAGGCTCCCACGTAGCCTCTTCAACTCCGTGCCGATTCCATAGTACTTTCACTAAGGAAATCCTTTTATTTCTTAACTCTTTCATTTCCCGAGCTAAAATACTGATCGATTTTCCCTCATACGTCATATCAGGTTGGATTTCAATCTCAGACGGAGCAATCACATGTGACGGATCTAATCTGTATCTACAGAGCTAGAAACATGAAATACATCGTATATCTTTTATAATTTAGAGGGTAGCTTTAACCTATAAGCAACAGGCCCAACACGTTCAATGATTTCATACGGTCCGATGAATCTCGGGCTCAACTTGCCTTTCCGGCCAAAATGAAGTACTTTCTTCCACGGAGAAACCTTTAAGAATACTCGATCTCCAACATGAAATTCAATGTCTTTACGTTTCAAATCAGCATAGGACTTTTGACGATCCGAAGCAGCTTTCAAATTGTCTCTAATAATAGCTACTTTCTGTTCGGTCTCTTTAATCAAATCAACCCCGTGTATCTTATTCTCGCTGAGCTCAGTCCAGTATAATGGTGTTCGGTACTTTCGCCCAGACAAGGCTTCATAGGGCACCATTTTGATACTAGATTGAAAGCTGTTGTTATAGGCAAATTCAATCAGAGGTAAGTATCTTTCCCAAGTACCTTCAAACTCAAGAACGCAACATCTCAACATGTCCTCAAGTATCTGAATAGTTCGTTCAGATTGACCGTCCGTCTGTGGATGAAAGGCTGTACTAAAGTAAAGTTTAGTACCTAAAGCAGCTTGCAACTTCTTCCAAAACTGCGATGTGAATCTCGGGTCTCTGTCGGAAACAATGGAACTCGGTACGCCATGCAATCTCACAATCTGTGATACATACAATTCAGCTAATTTATCAAGTGAATAGTCTATACGAACTGGCACAAAGTGAGCTGATTTAGTTAGTCTATCAACTATAACCCATACAGCATCTTTCTTACTCGGTGTCATAGGAAGACCGGATACAAAATCCATTGTAATTCTATCCCATTTCCATTCAGGTATCATGATTGGCTGAAGTAGTCCGGATGGCACTTGATGTTCAGCTTTTACTTGCTGACAAACTAAGCATTTCAAAAGAAATTCAGATATATCCGGTTTTATGCCCGACCACCAATAGAACTGTTTCAAATCATTATACATCTTTGTGCTACCGGATGTATTGATAATCGACCACTATGGGCCTCACTCGAGAATCATCTCGTATCAAAGAGTTCTTGAAACACACATTCGGCTTTTAAAATTCAAGCAGTCATTTGCATCAATCAAAATCGATTCGCACCTTTTCACAATCGAATTTGACTAGTAATCAAATCCTTGTCAACTTTTCATGCATCACAAATTTCTTTGAATAAACATCGGTCTTGCTTATAACTCGGCTATGATCGAACCATCACCGGACATAGCTATCTCGTGCGTTCATTGCACGAAGAGCAAACAATGATTTTTGACTTAACGCATCTGCAACAACGTTAGCTTTTCCCGGATGGTAGTCAATCACCAACTCATAGTCTTTCAACAATTCTAACCATCTGCGTTGTCTCAAATTTAGATCTTTCTGAGTCATTAAATACTTTAGACTTTTATGATCTGAATAAATGTGACATTTCTCGCCAAATAAATAGTGACGCCAAATTTTCAATGCGAAAACAATGGTTGCTAATTCCAAATCATGAGTCGGATAATTTCTCTCATGTGGCTTCAATTGTCTCGAAGCGTAGGCTATAACCTTGCCTTCCTGCATCAAAACGCAACCCAACCCATTCAAAGAAGCATCACTAAAAATAATAAATTCTTTACCCGTTTAAATTTGAACTAACTTGGAGCTTCATCAAAAGGGCTTTCAGCTGATCAAAACTTTTCTGACACTTTTCTAACCACTCGAACCTGACATCTTTCTGCAATAACCTTGTCAACGGGGTAGCTATCATAGAAAAACCTTTCACAAATCGTCGATAGTAACCCGCAAGTCCCAGAAAACTTTGAATCTCAAAAACATTTTTTGGTGGCTTCCAATCAAGTATAGCCGAGATTTTGTTCGGATGAACTCGAATGCCTGATGCTGAAACAACATGTCCCAAAAAGCTGACCTCTTTCATCCAGAACTCACACTTACTAAACTTCGCATACAACTGCTGATTTCGCAAAGTTTGTAGCACTAATCTCAAATGCTCAGCATGCTCGATTTCATCTTTGGAGTAGATCAATATATCATCAATAAACACTACCACAAATCGATCCAAAAACTGTCTAAAAACCCGATTCATCAAATCCATAAAAATAGCAGGTGCATTAGTAAGCCCAAAAGGCATAACCAAAAACTCAAAATGTCTATACCTCGTCCGGAATGCAGTCTTTGGCATTCGTATCTCGCTCTCTGGCCGATAACAACCCGATCTCAAATCTATCTTGAAAATCTGAAGCCCTTTTCAATCGATCAAAAAATCATCAATTCGAGGTAACGGTACTTATTCTTTATAGTTACCTTATTGATTGTCGATAATCAATACACATTCGCATCGTTCCATCTTTCTTTCTCACAAAAGAATTGGTGCACCCAAGGAGAGAAACTTGGTCGTGCAAAGCCCTATCTGTTAACTCTTGCAACGTGCTTTCAACTCTTTTAGCTCGATGAGGTGCCATCCAATATGGAGCTATTGAGATCGGAGTCATTCGGTGCTAATTCAATGCCAAACTCAATCTCTCGTCTTTGGGGTAAACTTGGTAGTTCTTCAGAAACACATTTGGGTATTCACATACAATCAGATGATTCAATCATTTCTCGAGACAATTTATTATCCAGTACATAAGTGAAATAAGCTTCATACCCTCTTCTCACATACTTCAGGGATAACATCGAGGATATAACAGTAGGAAACCCACCTAAATCTTTGGATTCAATTCTAATGATCTCACCGTTCGATGTCTCAAATCAATAAGCTTTCTTTTGCAATTCACCTTTGCATCATGCGAAGTTAACGATCCATTCCCAAAATTATATCAAACTCATCGAAGGGCAACAACATTAAATCATTGGGAAGCAAAAATCCCGAATCATCAATGGGCAACCTTTACACACTTTATTAACAAACACACATCTACCCAAAGGGTTGGATCGCTGAATCACAAACTCGAGAGACTCAATGGCGAGTCTTCTTGAATACCGAGTTTCACATACATATGAATGGGTCGAACCGGGATCAATCAATGCAATCACAATAGTATCATAAAGGGTGAAAGTACGGTAATGACATCCGAGAAGTAGCATCCTCCCTAGCTCGAGTAACATAAGCTTTAGCTGGAGCTCTAGCCTCAGATAGAACTGCTGTGTTCTTCGTCCCTCTCTGACTACCACCTACATTGCCAGAATGCCTAGGAGGTGCGCCCGTCTTGATGCATCGCTTTCGGTCTAGAGTTACAGGTTTGTATTCTACTCAGCTAACATCGGGCACTCTTGAATAAAATGGTCTGAGGATCCACATTTAAAACAGGACCGATCACGAACTCTACAACTCCCAGAATGCCATTTTCCACAATGTTTGCATTCAACTCGATTCTGTGAAACATTATCAACACTGGCCATCGAGGTAGCTCGGGAGCCCGCTGGAGGTCGATCACGTCTAGGTAAGTCTGAAGTAACTTTATGTCGGCTGAAATCATCTCTGAACTTCTTAGATGTGGAATGGAAAGTCTTACCCGACGACCTCTTACGAATGTCTCTAGCTTTTGTCTCAGCCTTTCTTTTCTCTTTCCCGAGCTCTTCAGCTTTGCAAGCTCACTCAACTAGAGTCACAAATTCTTGAATTTCAAGAATGCCAACAAGCAACTTTATCTCTTCATTCAGACCGTCTTCAAACCTTTTACACATAATGGCTTCAGTTGATACACACTCTCTAGCATATCTGCTAAGCCTGACAAATTTCCATTCATATTCTGTCACGGTCATCCTTCCCTGTTTCAATTCAAGAAATTCTTTTCGTTTTTGATCAATGAATCTTTGACTGATATATTTCTTGCGGAATTCATTCTGGAAGAAATCTCACGTCACTTTTTCTTTCGGAACCCCTGATACTAGTGTATTCCACCAGTGATATGCAGTGTCCCGAAGTAAAGATATAGCACACTTCGGGCATTAAATCGAGTACAAGATAGCTCATCTAGTACCCGAATAGTGTTATCAAGCCACATTTCGGCTCGCTCTGCGCCATCATCATCATCGGCCTTGAATTCTTCGACCCCAAATTTCCTGATTTTATCAACTGGAGGCCTACTAGATCTCATCGGATCTATCATCTAAAAGTGCTAAATGTACGAGGTTGAATTATTTGGGGTGGAGGTTGTTGTACTGACATTATTTTGAACAAACTGGGTAAACCATTCATTCATCATTTGGTAGAAGGCTGTTTAGCCTCCCCTCGTGGTTACCGTGAATCGGTTGAGAGTCTAATGGCGCTGATCCATGTGCGAGACCAAAGCAACACTCTCCACATCATCGCTCTACGGCTCTATCGGGATCAGAATCCATTTACTATATAAAATACAATTGAAATTGTTAGAAGTCACCACACTATCATATATAAAATTCAAAGGCATGTATAGCTAGACTCTTACGTACTACGGTAGTCCTAGAATCGACTAAATCGTAGCTCTGATACCAATAAAATGTAACACCCCTAACCCGCATCTGTCGCTAAATTAGGGTTACGAGGCATTACTCGTCAAACCACCAGTCAACACACTCATACAAATACTATTACATTAATTAATAGTAATTAATCCATGCTATCACGATTAAACATGTACTTTCATTTTAAAAATTATAATGTTAACAAGCTTATTACAAATAATATCATTACTATCATATAAAAACAAGTTTCAATCAAATAGTAAAAAAGACTATTCATTTGGTCATTTTTAAATACATTAGTCGAATATGTACATCCACCCTTGTTCAATTTATACCAATCAGATGCATTAATATTTAAGACAAATATACCTACATGACAAAGCTTTGCTAATTATCATTATCATCCATCTACATTATCAGTTAATTCGTTATAGATGACATCATCAAATTACGCAAAACCAAGCTCATATATGACCTTAACCATAAAAGATTAATCCCTCATATAAACTTAATAATGTCCTTTTCAAATGTGCTTAACTCAGGAATATATCTATAATGTTATTAATACAAATCATATAACTATATTTATATAATCACATGCGCCCTATCACTAAATGTTCACCAAAAATAATTTAACCATTCAAACCTCATGTTCGAATTCATATGAACATCTAATAAAAATATAAACTCCAAACTAAACCAATGCCATGGCCGAATATTACAAGTAAGTATACTATAATTTGATCGTTAATATTTCACACATAACATAATATGAAATAAACTTTCATGATATATCCGAACATGAAAAATTAATAACAACATAATCAAGCATTACTAAACCATTTTCAAATATATATATATATATACACATCTTTTCTTTCAACCCCAATTGCTTAATTTGAACCGCTTCAACAATGCAAAACTTACCAATTCTAAGCTTAAATCAAGACTTCACACACACATATATATAGCAACATATTAACTTGCTAACATATTACATGCTTTAAATAATCTAGCCTCCAACATTTATCCTTATTAGCTAAGTGCATATCCCAACAATACACCATATATATATATATCATATGATCATTTTTCATGTGTGATTTAAAGCATGACCGAAATCACATATCTAATGGTATTATAATGCAAGCTACTATATCAAAAGGTAAAACCTAAACTTAACCAAATGCAACAGCCTTATTCGCAAGGCCATATTTATATTTACAATCCGAACATCATTCATTACTTATCAAAACAAAGCCTATACATGCCTTTGATTCAAAAGTTTACAAAACATAACTATACCAAAGAGAGTGATAGTGTGGTCGACTTTCTTGATGATCCCCTGACCCCGTAGTTGAATTATCGATCTATAAAATCGAACACAAACATAAATAGAGTAAGCTCACTGGCTTAGTAAGTCTTAAGCACATATACTTATAATGAACATACAGGTAAACACTTTAATCTTCAAACTGATAATATTGTACATAAATTTTTCTATATATATATAATACACTTAGCCTAATACTAGGGTCACATTTGTATCGATTATTATCACTATGTCATCATGAACATATACTTTATCAACTTCACATATAAGCTATGTACATTCACATTAATAATAGGTTCAACATTATAAAATATAGTACTTGTGCAATTGACCATTTCAACACATCAAATTTGATTCAAAACAATAAGAACTTTACTCACTTCAATCCTTCTAAACATAATATGCCAACTCTTACCCGAGCTTTTAACACAAAACATTAAATATAACTTACCTTATTCGGTTCTCAAATTTCCCATTTATATCAATTCACCGGCAATAAGCCTACTAAGCCTGAATATGTCATCAGCTCGAAGCCTGCTAGGCACGAAGCCCGAATATGTCACCGGCTCGAAGCCTGCTAGGCACGAAGCCTGAATATATCACCGGCTTGAAGCCTGCTAGGCACGAAGCCCGAATATGTCACCGGCACAAAGCCTGCTAGGCATTGAAACCCGAAATAAATCACCGGCACGAAGCCTGCTAGGCACGAAGCCCGAATATATCACCGGCTCGAAGCTTGCTAGGCATTGAAGCCCGAAATAAATTATAGTTAATCTTTCATTTCACATTTCATAGTGCTAAATTCACCACCACTTATATTTCACATATTTTAATCATATAGCAAACCAAAAGCACTTATTTATATCACATTAAATAAAATTTCAACCAATCCAATTTATTATCATCACATTCGGCCAACTCATGACTTTATACTATAATTATACCAATTTCACCATACATTAGAGTTATAAATAAACTTTTAACATATGTTCGCTTAAGGACTTACCTCGACTTTCGACGGACAACGTTAACCGGCTAGTCGACAACTTTTGTTTTTCCCCGATCCAAGCTTGTTTTTCTTTGTTCTTGATCTAGAACACATTAAATTCAGTTCATTCAAGTACATCTCAATTCAATTTAGTCCCAAAACACATAAACATGTAATTTACCATTTTGCCCCTAAGATTTCACATTTTTACTATTTAGTCCTAATTGTACAAAACACAAAATACACAAAATTAGCTAAGACTATACAAGGGCGAATATTCACAAGGGCATTTTAAGTCCATTCCTTTCATTTATTTTGCAAATAAGCCCTCTAAAATTTTACTTTTACAAATTAGCCCTAAATACTCAAATTTACCAAAATTTCAAAGACCAAATATATTAATCTTAAGCATATCTTTAATTTAAAACATCAAACATCAAAACCACAAGAAAATATCAATGGCTGAATATCACACATGCTTAGATTCAAAAATTTCAACATGGGTCAGCTAGTACTCTAAGCAACGATCTCAGAAACGTAAAAATCAACAAAAATCGAGCTAAAATTCTTACCTGATTGAACCCAATAGTTGCCGAAATTTTAAAGCTCTTTCAGCCCTTTTTCTTAGCTACAATCAGCCATGAACAAAAGATGAAAGAAAAAATGGCCTTTTGTTTGTTTTACTTTAACATATATTAGTTTATTATTAAATTACCTAACTAACCTTTATAATAAAATAACAAAATATTATATCCTAAGGACAAACTTGTCCATGACCAGCCACTAACTCATAAAATGGGTTATTTACCCTTTTAATAATTCAAATTATAAAGCCATGCTCAAATTAGCACATTTCACTTTAGTATGCCACTTTTACCTTTTATGCGATTAAGTCCTTTTTATCAAATTCAATACTTAAACGATAAAATTTTTCTACGAAACTTTCACACATATAAATTCATATATAATAAACACTAAATATAATATTTAAATATTTCTCGGGCTTGAATTCGTGGTCCCGAAACCACCATTCTGATTAGGGTCAAATTCGGTCTGTTACAGCTTGGGTCCTTGGACTTACATGATAACTTGTTCAATGCCAATCTTGGGTCCTTGGGCTTACATGTTAACTTGTTCAATGCCAAGCTTGGGTCCTTGTACTTACATGATAATTTGTTCAATGCCAAGCTTGGGTCCTTGGACTTACATGATAACTTGTTCATACTTAATCACATTGATTTCTTTATTTAACAAACATTAAGCATTCCATGATAACAATGTACATTATACTAAGCAATTCAATGATAGAAATCATAAAGCTTAGAAATCATACAAACTTACCTCAATATACAAAATGTATGTAGATATACAATTTAGTCCTCGACTTTGTTCTTGCCTCGGTTTCGATCCAGGCTTCATTTTTCTTGATCTATAATCATAAATAGACCATTTAATAAGCATATTGACTAAATTGACTCATAACTCATTCTTTGGCAAAATTACTATTTTGCCCCTATACCTTCTCATATTTGCACTTTTGCCCCTAGGCTCGTAAAATGATTTTCATACAACTTTATTAAACTACATGCTTAGTTGATTAATAGTCTCAACTATATTAATCATAAATTCTCACAAAATCACACATGTATGACCAAACTTAAGTTTTCACAATCAAGTCCCTACATGCATTTTCATGGAAAATCACTTAATAAAAGATGTTTCTACTACATCAAGCTTTCATAATCTTCCATAAAACATCAAAATACATGCATGTCAAACATGACCACATTTTTAAACATCCATTATAGCTCATCAAATAGCTAAAAAATAGCTTACTCATGATACCAGGACTTCAAAATACAAAGAATATCAAAAACCGGGCTTAAGAGCACTTACTGGCAAGCTTGGAAAATTGAAAGAGCCCTAACAATGGCTATTGGAATTTTTGGCAGCTTGAGGAAGAAGATGAATGGATTTTTGCCATCTTTTTCCCATTTTAATCATTTATTAGGCAAATGACCAAAATGCCCCTCTTTTTAAAAATTTCCATAAAACTATCTCATGACCAATTTTGTCCAAAAATTAAATTTTGGGAAAATTGCTATCTAGGGGTTCATAATTATTATTCTAAAGCTATTTCATACAAAAAGCTTTTATAAATTCATATTTTATAACTTTAGCAATTTAGTCCTTTTGGACTATTCAACCACAATTTAGCGAAATTACTTTATGAAACCTTCATACTAGCATGCAAACATGACATAAACCTTAAAACTCATAATTTCATCTCGGTTTTGTGGTCTCGCACCACTATTCTGACTAGGCCTAAATCGGGATGTTATAGGAGATTGGTTGGATGGGATGGGTTGCATTCATTTCATTTATTTATTACCTTGTAAATGGACTTAGACCCAAGATGTTGTTAAACAGGTTCAGGCCCAGTGAATGACGGTAAGGGGATTATCCACTGAGTTCTTGTAATTCACTCCATCTTCTTAATCCTTACAGAAAATGCTCAGTAACGAGGACTTGGGGCCATGGATGACTCGGTGGAGGCCATACTTTGGAAATAATATTATCAACCATTAGTAAGCTTCTTTTTCATTTATTTCATTACTTTTACTATTTTGGGTTTTAAAAGTTGTAATAAGGCCTCTGGGATATTTTTATTTTGCTTTATGATTAGGCGTACTTAATATTTTTCTTGAATTGTTTAAAATGGGGATTTTCTAAAAACATAAATAACGATT
The DNA here is from genome assembly GCA_025506655.1 of Gossypium rotundifolium. Taxonomy (NCBI): domain Eukaryota; kingdom Viridiplantae; phylum Streptophyta; class Magnoliopsida; order Malvales; family Malvaceae; genus Gossypium; species Gossypium rotundifolium. The sequence continues at coordinate 152,345,620 of CP106722.1, forward strand.
TTCCAAAATTGATTATCAAATGGATTTTTATAACATATATATATTTATAAATAATTTAACTTGAATTTTATTTTGAATTATCAACACTATTTTCAAAAGTTAAAATTTTAAGATTCACTAGTTTGATTTTCGATTTATCAATCAACCTTTCGAGATTTGAAGTATTTTAGCGAATATTTACAACCAAACTTGTTTTTCTTATCTATAACTAAATAAATGTCAACTTTATAAAATACATAAGTTCTTTATATGTTTTCTTCATGTGACATACCAGATTCGGTCATAACGCATGGGCCGAGTTTGGGGTGTTACAGACTTTGTGTCAGGACTACCTTTATCTCCGAGAAAGAAAGATGCAATCTGGGTGATAGTTGACTGATTGACAAAATCAGCTCATTTTGTTTCGGTGAGAACAGATTATTCACTTGATAAGTTAGTTGAATTATATATTTCTAAGATTGTGAGATTGCACGGGGTGCCACTATCTATTGTATCTAACAGATATCTGAGATTTACCTCGCGATTTTGGAAGAAATTGCAAGAGGATTTAGGCACGAAGTTGCATTTTAGTACTACATTTCATCCAAAAACAAAAGGACAATCCGAACGGATCATTCAGATTCTTGAATATATGTTGAGATGTTGCATTCTTGAGTTTGAAAGTACGTGGGAAAAATATTTACTGTTGATTGAGTTTGCGTACAATAACAGTTTTCAATCTAGTATCAAAATGACACCATATGAGGCACTTTATGGCCGAAAATGTCAAACTCTGTTGTAATGGACTGAGCTGAGTGAGAATAAGATTCACGGGGTTGATTTGATAAAAGAGACTGAGTAGAAGGTGAAAGTGATTCGTGACAGTTTGAAAGTAGCATCAGATCGTTAGAAGTCCTATGCAGACTTAAAACGAATAGATATTGAATTTGAGGTCAGTGACAAAGTGTTTTTAAAAGTGTCTCCATGGAAGAAAATACTTCGATTTGGCCGAAAAGGCAAACTGAGTCTGAGGTTCATCAGGCCGTATGAGATCATCGAAAGAATTGGGCTGGTTGCTTACAAGTTGTTATTGCCACCTGAATTAGAGAAAATTCATAATGTATTTCATGTATCGATGCTTCAGCGATACAGATCTGATCCAACACATGTGATTACTCCTACTGATTTATCGTATAGTGAAGAACCGATTCGAATAATGGCACATGAGATCAAAGAGTTGAGAAATAAGAAGATTTCTTTAGTGAAAGTGTTGTGGCACAAACAAGGAGTTGAAGAGGCTACGTGGGAGCCTGAAGATGTTATGAGAGAGCAATAACCAAACCTATTCACTTGTAAGATTTTCGGGGACAAAAATCCCTAAGGGGGAGAGTTGTAACAACCCGGTTTAGACCCTAGTTAGAATAGTGGATTTGGGACCACAAATTTGAGGTTAAAAAATATTTTAATATTATTTTTCGTGTTTACTGTGTGTGATTAAGCATATGTGAAAATTCTGTGTGAAAATTTTATCGTTTGTGTGTCGAATTATGAAAAAGGACTTAATCGCATAAAATGTAAAAGTTGTGTACTGATTGTTAAAGTGTTACATTGCTATTGCCTTTATAATGTGGAGTCCTTAAATTGAAATTTTACCATTGGGAGTATGTATGGACAGTAATGGATATAAGTTAATGGCATTTTTAATGTTAATATTCAGGGTAAAAATGGTAATTAGTAAATTAATGTTAAAATAATAAAAACAAAGTTAAATGGTGGTCATTTTAGTGCTTATCCACTGAAATAACATAGGAAAAAGAAATAGTAAGAGCAAAATAGGGTTCGGCTCTTTGAAGCTTCAATTGGTAAGTGTTTTGAGTTCAGTTTTTGATAATTTTTTCATTTTTGTGATCATTGCTTAGTGTTCTTTCAAACCCATGCTAAAATTTTAGAAATTGATGGTGATTTTGAGATATGCCATTGATGAATATAAGAGCTTTGTGATGATAGTTGTTGGAATATGAAAGTTTAATGTTGGGTTAACATAGTTTGTATTTGAATTTTTGGTGAAATTGAGTAGTTTGGGCTAAATTGTGAAAATGAGAAATTGAAGGACTAAAATTTGAAATAAGTGAAATATATTGGCTTGTTTGGACATAGGGAAAATTCGGCTAAGCTTATGTGAATAGAAATTTTGTGTTTTTTTTAATTTGATGAATTAGGGACTAAAGTGTCGAAATGTGAAAATGTGAGGGCTATTTTGTAAAATGCCCTAAATATGTGTGTTTGGACTAAATTGAATGAATTGGTATTGAATGAGCTAAATTTGAATATGTATAAACCAAGAAAGGAGAGATTTGGATCGAGATAGAGGCAAAGACAAAGTACTCGACTAATCGACTAGTTTCGGTATTTAGACGTCTGAGGTAAGTTCAGATATAGTACAAGTTGTTAATTTATATCTATGTGATATGAATTGAATGATAGTTATTGAATTATAAATGCTATATATATGAGATTGAGAAATGAGGCACTAAGTGTGCGTAATTGAAATTAAGACAAAGTTGAATAGCATTGTGTGTGCGAAGTAATGGAATCTTCTGCTTTAATGATTAGCACTATGTGTGCGATACCGAATTAAGTTTGGTTTTGTAGCAAGGCACTAAGTGTGCGATCTTAATTAAGCTTCGGCTATGATTTGGACACTAAGTGTGAAATTGAGTTGAAAAGGTATCGAGCGGTGAATGAGATATGGTATCGAGCATCGAATAGCAAGAACATTGGTTAACTAAGTTTTGGCAAAGGTATGTTTGAACCTATGTGGTTGATGATAGTTATAAAGGTTGAATGAATGGATATTTGAGCATATGGTTGAGGATGATAATGTGTCTAATTGTGCAATTATCTATGTGATGGTTTAGTTATGTACTAATGTTCCATTATTGAGTAGTATGTATTATATTACGAACTTACTAAGCTTTTAAGCTTACGGTGTGATGTGTTTCTCTGTTTCACAGTGTTAGTAAAGCTAGCTTGAATTCGGGGATCGTGAGCGACTCAATCACACTATTGGCACTTCTATTTTGGTACTTTTGAAAGATGTATATATTTGGTATATGGCATGTATAGGCTAGAAGTTATGATAAGTTTTGTAATGTTTGGTCTCTGCCATGTGATATGGCTTGGAAATTGAATGATGTTGGTGCATATATGTAGGCTATGAAAATGATGAATGAGTTCTGAAATAGTGAGAATGAAAATGGTATGTTTTATGTTTGAATTGGTTGATGAGAATGATGGATAAATGTGAACTTGTGGTATGGATTAAATAAAGTGTGGTTAACATGATTTGTAAGTGGTGATGATAAATTAAATTGATTTGTTAAGGTGAATTGGTATATGAAGATGAATGATGATGTTAAGAGATTAAATTGAGTATGTTTTGGTATATTTGAATGCCATTTAGAGTATGGAATTGAGTTGGTTTGTGCTTATAGGTTTGATCTTGAGTGTGGGAGGCATGTTGGCCTTGAAAATGGCCTACAATTGTCCACACGGTTGAGCACACGGGCGTGTGGCTCGATCTTGTCCTTTGTGGTTGTGTTTCGAAACAAGTAAGACTCGAGCACGGGCTTGACACACGTGCGTGTGACTGGCCGTGTGGTGCAAGTCAGTGTCGACCATGGGTGAGGCACATGGGCGTGTCTCAGGCCATGTGGACATGTCAATATGTATGCCCTGTTTTACCATGGCTTAGACGCATGGGTGTGTCTAAGGCCAAGTGAGGCACACAGCCTACGCACACGGGCGTGTGACTTCTGTAACTTAGAAAAATGTCTAAATTTTAGAAATTTTTTTATGGGTTCAGTTTTGTCCCGGCCCTATTCTAAAGCATGTCTAAGGTCTCGTTGATCTATTTGAGGGAGTATATGAATCTGAATTGTTATGTTTGGTTGTGGTTTGATATGAAATGTTCGGAAGTGATTAGTAATGCCTCGAAAATCTATAACACAGCTCCTCAACATATCCTCCAGTACTTGAATCACCCTTTCCAATTGACCATCTGTCTGAGGATGGAAAGCAATACTGAAGTCCAACCTTGAACCCAGAGCCTCATACAATTTCTTCCAGAACCGAGACGTGAAGTGAGGATCCCTATCGGAGATGATCGAGACAGGAACACCATGCAGTCTCACTATTTCAGATATATATAGTTTATCCAATTTATGGAGAGAAAAATCTGTCTTGATCGGAATGAAGTGAGCGGAATTGATCAATTGATCCACGATGACCCAGACATAATCCTTCTTAGTGGGTGTTTGATAAACCGTAAAAGTAACATATTTTAATCCCACATTTGGCATGCTTTCGGATGATTTAGCCCTTGATTTATGTAAAAAGGTGCTATTAATCCTTTCTTTTCATGTTTTATACTCAAGAAGGCACCCGACGACGAAAAGAACGAGGAACGGGCTTAAAACGGGCCAATTTGGGCCAAAGTGGAAATCGACACGGCTTGGACTTCAAGACACATGGCCGTGCCTCGACAATTTACAAGAACACGGCCTAACCAAGATTCACACAGCCGTGCCTCCATCAACAGACCCGAACACGGCCTAAAGTCGATTCACACGGGTGTGTGCCATGGCCGTGCCCTTGTCGTGGAAAGGAGGAATTTCACTCGAAAAAGGATACTTAGGGAGAAAGAAACACATTCCAAGAGCCTATATAAAGACCCTAAGTGTAACCAGAAAGGGGACGGTCAGTTACGCAGTCAACTAGGCCAAGGAGCTGAGCCAGAAGGCCAGATTTGTGGGAACCACTCGAAGATAGCCAGTTGATCCATCTCAAGAAGCTGAAATTCTACTCAAGACGGCGGATCTCTCCTTCAATTCCCTCAGGGGGTTTTTAGGGATTTCTTATGTTTTGTTTTTTTCTTTTCTCTTGAGATGTTTTATTTTATCATTATGAACTAAAACCTTCAGATACCTGAAGGGGATGAAACCTAAATGAATCTTGTTACCGTTTTCTGAACTGTATGATAAATACTTAGTTTGTTCTTAATTATGTGTGCTTAATTCTTGTGTTGATATTTCCAGGATATTAATTCAAGTGTGATGTGCTTAGGTGATGGAGCAAAAGTCCCTGCTTAAGAGTAGATCTATCATACTTAAGCGGAGTTGATCGCATGCCTAGAGATAGGGTGACGAGATTTTGCCGGATTAGGGTGAAACCTAATATGGGAGTCCATAGATCGAGTTAATGCAATTATAGGGGTCTTAATTAGAAAGAGATTTCAGTTAATCAACCTAGGGTTAGACGTTATTCACCTCGAGAGAGGGTTTGATATAAATTAGGGAGTCCTACGGATCAAGCTAAGTGAATAAATCGTCTGGTTCAATGTTAGATAACAAGTGAAGTTTAGGTGGATTCTTCCTAAGGGTATTGTCGTAATCAACTGAGTTTTTCTAAAATTTATTTCTTCAATTTCTTCTTTTTGTCTTTGCATCTTAGTTTAGTGATTAGTTAGTTTTTAATCAACCAATCACTTCATATTTAGGATAAATAATAGAAAAAAAGTGACTATTAGTACTTTTAGTTCCTTTGGGTTCGACAATCCAGTCTTGCCTAAACTATACTATTGTTCGATAGGTGCACTTCCATTAAGTCGTTGTTAGAGTTAGTTTCCAGGTTTGATCATTCTCTTTATAAATTTTAAAACTCGATAATTAGACGATCAGTGTTAAAGGCAACCCACCAACGAAGTCCATCGTTACTAGTTCCTATTTCTACATCGGTATCTTTACCGGCTGCAGCAACCCCGAAGGCAACTGATGCTCAGCTTTAACCTGCTGACAAGTCAAACACCGAGCAACGAAGTTAGTAACCTCATGCTTCAATCCTGGCCACCTGTACAACTCTTAGAGATCTTGGTACATCTTGTTCCCACTGGGATGCATAGCATAGGGACTACTATGCGCCTCCCTCAGAACCGACTGTCGTAACTCCTTATCACTCGGTACACAAATTCGACCGCAAAAACAAAGTACCCCATCACTGTCAATCCCAAAATCAGTAGCATCACCAGTCTCAACCTGACGAGAACGCAACTCAAGAGACTTATCCCTCATCTATTTACCTCTAATCTGATCAATCCATGTAGGCTGAACATGAAGTTCCACTAACAGACTCCCATCGTCTAATATATTGAGTCGATAGAACATTGCTCTCAGATCGGTCATAGCCCTACGGCTCAAAGCATCTGCTACCACATTGGCCTTATTAGGATGGTACTCGATGGTGCAGTCATAATCTTTAAGTAGTTCAACCCATCTACGGTGCCTAAGGTTTAACTCTTTCTGAGTGAGGAGATATTTGAGACTTTTATGATCAGTGTAGACAGTACACTTTTCACCGTACAGGTAGTGCCTTCAAATCTTTAAAGCGACGACTACAGTAGCCAGTTCCAAATCATGAGTAGGATATTTTACCTCATGCGTCTTAAGCTGACGTGACGCATAAGCTACAACCTTACTATCCTGTATCAGTACACAATCCAAACCCACAAGTGACGCATCACTGTATATTACAAAATCCTTCCCAGATTTTGGCTATACCAGAACTGAATCCTGAGTCAAAGTAGATTTGAGCTTCTCAAAGCTATCTTGTTGCTTTTTAGTCTAGACAAAGGGAACTCCCTTATGCAGAAGCTTGGTTAATGGTGTTGCGATCAAGGAGAACCCTTCTACGAAGCGTTAATAATAACCTACCAGCCCTAGAAAGCTACAGATTTCAGACACATTCTCTTACTATTTTCAATCCAACAAAGCCTCAATTTTACGAGGATCAACACGAATCCCTTCGCAGAAACCACATGTCCCAAAAAGGTTACTTCCTGGAGCCAGAACTCACACTTACTGAACTTCGCATACAACTGTTTCTCACAAAGAGTCTGTAGTACCACTCTGAGATGCTCATCTTGCTCATTTTCAGTCTTGGAATACACTTTACCCTTAATTGATGATATCCTAAATGTAGATCAATCTTGGAGAACGTAAAAGCCCCTCTGAACTGGTCAAATAGATCATTTATCCTCAAAAATGGGTACTTATTCTTGATTGTTAGATTGTTTAGCTGCCGGTAGTCAATACACATCCTCATTGTCCCATCTTTCTTCTTCACAAACAACACCGGTGCTCCTCACGGAGACACACTGGGACGAATGAATCCACGATCTAGCAGTTCTTGAATTTGAGCCTTAAGCTCTGTAAGCTCATTCGGTGCCATTTTGTAGGACACAATAGACACTAGAGCGGTACTCGAAATGAGTTTAATCCCAAATTCTACTTCTTGGCTTAGAGGCAGACTCGGTAGTTCTTCGGGAAAAATATCTAGAAAGTCTCTCACGGTTTGATGTCCTTAACCGAAGAGTTTCTAGGGTCAGAAACACTGATGTAGGCCAAGAATGCCTCACACCCTTTCCTCACAAACTTTTTTGCCACCAACGCAGAAATCACATTAGTCAGATAGTCTCTTCGTTCCCCAATCACAACTACCTTTCTGTCCTCCTTAGTCCTCAAAACAACCATTTTTTGTCACACAATCCAAACTTACCTGGTGTTTAACCAGCCAGTCCATTCTTAGAATCAAATCAAACTCCCCAAATGAAAGCTCCATCAGATCAGCCAGGAATACTGTCCCTTCAACCTCTAACGAAATGTCTCTAAACAATTTACTCACTCAGATAGATTGTTCCAACAGACTCACAACAATTACCTCACGAGAAGTACTCTCAACCGGAATTCCCAAGGTCTCAGACACAATACTGGCTACGTACAAATGTGTAGAGCCTATGTCTATCAATGCCAAATAAGGTACATTATAAATTAAAAATGTACCCGTGATGACGTTCAGAGCATCTCGGTCCTCACGACGACGGGCAATATAAACCAGTGTGGGTTGCCTCACCTCAGTCGATCCAGCACCTTTGCCTGGTGCTCTCTGTCCTCAGCCCATGCCGTTACCACCCCTGGCCTAACCTCAGACCCTAGGTGGTTGCTGAACTACTCTCGGTGTTGGGCCCAGCAACCGTCTCCAATATCCTCATCATGGCCTGGGACAATGCGTCATCCCCAGCCATGCGATCTCAAGACACAGTCTCTATCGCAGGTGATACTAGTGTCTCACTAGTATCTAGATTAGATAGATTTTCAGATGATGAGGACCCAACTTGAGCCCCTTTACGGCCTCTACCACGGCCTCTAGTACCCTGTCTGCAGATTCCTCGTATGCTCATCGTAAATTTAGAGTTTATCAGTATTAACAGTGTTATGCATTAGTTACAGTTCTGATATTTATTAATAAATATTTTATGCAGAACAGTATCAAAAGTTCAGAGTTTTTTATCGTGAGTCTCAGTCTCACTACAGTTTCCAGTTTACACTACCTAGAGTGTTTTCAGTATAGTAAACTACCTATTGTTTTTTTCAAGCATGCTAGAAATATTTTTAAACAAATCTAAATAGAATTACAAAACACTTACAGGATCTGTGACAGATACTCGGTATACCACATACTCAGCCTAAAAATATTTTAAATCACTTAAAAATTATTTCTTAAAACCAATATTTATAACCCAAATCCACAGCCGAGTTTTACAGCTTGGCTCTGATACCACTAAATGTAACTCCCTAAACTCGGCCTAGACGTTATGGCAGAATCTGGCGATGTCACATGATAGTACTTTTGAATCCGTAGCCATACTTAAATCATTTCCCCTTTAAAAGTTTTTCATTATTTTATGATAGTTCTAAATAGTGTCATTTATTTTTGAAACACTGTCCATTTTCCAAAACATTTATACTTCGCGGAAGCATTTAAAATAGTTTGTGTAATCATGGTGTTTTGGTAAAATATTTGTTTCTTTTGAAAACCATCGTTTTCCTACTTCTAACAATAGAAACCATCAAACATTTCAAAAACTAAATTTAAATAAAAATTCGTAGTGGCCATAATTACATAAAACTTTTCCTAGATATAATCAAAACCATAAATAAGTATAAAATCATGAATCTATCGTGAAACAGAAGCAGTGGTCATAGTCGAGTCCTATGCTACACCAATCCTTATAATGTTGGGGATTACATGAACAGATTAAATAGAGAAAAGATGAGTTTTCGTAAACTCAGTGTGTAATCCCCACATAAAACGTGCACACAGCATTACATTTCCATAATATACTCCCTCATATTTCCTTAACCATTATACTTCACAAGCATAAAAGAAGTTAGAAGTGATGTCATCTTAACCTCATCATTTTTAGCAAAATGTTTCTAAATTTCGTTAAGGAAACCCTTGGTCTGAGTAATCTCTTTAGATTTTGTGCCCCTAAAGGCTTCTGGAATGTTGTGCTCATGATCATTAGACTCATGCGGTTGGAACGATCCCACATCTCAAAATCCCTTTTAGCATCAAGGGTGATTGTTGCAATGAAAGGTGCAGGTTGTTCTTCCCTTATTGTAAGGTCTAAATCTATACAACCAAGCACTATAAGTAGATGCCTTCTCCATTCCTTGAAATTAGTCTCATTAAGCATGGGAATAGAATTTATATTAGTAGATATTGTGGCAGCAAAAGATGAACTAGTTGTGTAACATCTGGGATTGGGAGTCTCATATTTTAATTCATATCTATGTGTTAGTATGCTCAGTATGTTGTTTGAGTGTGTTTGGGGGCTTTGAAAAACCTTGGGGTTAGGTAGAAGCCTTAGTGAAAATTTCTGGTTTGAAGCCTTTAGGGAAGAGCTAGGGGAGCTACTCCTTAAGGGATTTAATGTGGGGTGTATAGACACAACAAATGGAGTGGTGGTGTGGCAAGGAGACGCCACCTTGTGGGCAGGGGAGTTGCATCAAAGGGGAGTTCCAAGGGGGGAGAGGGTTCGAGCAACATGGACAGCATTTTGGAGGTTATTTTTGCGTCAAGAGGGAGAGGTAGTGGATTCGGCTATGTCACTTGGAAGGGGGAAGTTTGAATGGGTCAAGCATTTTGAATGTGTGGTAGAGAGTGGGGTGGAAGGTTTGAACCATTCAAACCTATTTGAATGAGGGGGGAGGAAAATTAGGAGGAAAACAAGGGATGAGGAGTGAGGTTCAAGAGTTGGCTGAATGTGGGATGCTAGAGGGTGGCATTTTCGGTCATGAAGGGTGTGTTCCGAAAGTGTGGGGTTTAGCAGCTGGAGTGTGTGTATTTTTAGAGTTTTTCTCTTCTTTAGTTCTCTCTATCGAAAGTGTTAGTCAAGAGCTCTTCAATTGTTTTCTCTCCATTTGACTAAAAACCGAAGGTAAGGATGGCCATTTAGGCATTTTGTTCACCCTCTTTTCCCTCTTGCCGAATTCTTTATCCATTTTCTTCTCTCAACCTTAAGAGCCGAACCTTACTCCAAGCCTTTCTCATTTTCTTTTCCACCATCACTTGTTTGCCATACAAGCTGAATCTTTCTCTGCATTATTTTTTTCTCCAAAGCCGAAACTTCTATCATTTTCTCCTCTTTAATTTTCTTTTCCTTCTAAAGCCGTATCATCTATTGTTCATTCTCCCTTTTTCCATCCATTTTAATCTTTGCTACTTGTTCTTCATAGCCAAAAGTTACTTCTCATTTTCTCCCTTAGAATCGTTTTGTTCTTGAAGCATTAGAAGCCAAAGTTCGTACCTCATATTTGGAAGGTGTCGTCATTTATTTAGTTCCAACTCTCCCAATCAATTTCTAATATTGTGGTAAGGGGTTTCTCTTCTATTTGAATCTTGTTCTTTTCTTTTTGGTTGCCGAAACCAAAAGCTTCATTTGGTTTCTTGAGGTGTGGCCGATTCTATAAGGGTTGATTTTGTGGTTCTTTTGTTTGTAGCAAGGGGTGAAGGATATTAAGGATCTTTCGAACTTTGATTATTCAAGGTAAGAAGGCGATATTTGGCCAAAGGCCACTCTTTTTGTCCATAAGTATTAGAGCCGAATCTAACATGGCTTATGTAGGGATTTCGACAGCCTTCAGGTTTAAGTGAGAGCCTTAGGGATTTAGGTCGACTTTGGTAAGGATACTCTTTTGATCTTAGCATTTATTTGGTTCGTTATTCTTTCTTATTCAACGTTTTAACCCGGGTCTTCTGATCAAAGACTTTGTTTGATGGATTCGAGTATCAGCATAAGAGAGAAAAGGGTTGGACACGTAGTCCCTACCCCTAAATTCAAGAAGTGGTCAGTTTCAGTGTTCGTGATTGGCCACCGGGGTGTGGGCCAGCTTCAGAGCAAGATCGTAGGCAAATAGCGGTAGTGTCAGTTAGTGATAGCGTCGACGTAGAGGGCGCGGTATTACGGGTTATCAGGTGTGTAGTTATTACACAATTTCCTTGTCTAAATTAATTGAATGCATGTGATATTTGTGTTAGCCGAAATAGTGGTTGTGGTGATGTTGTTACCCATATTGGGTAATCCGGTAACCAGGTTAGTCCTTTTCTTACATCAAAAATGTGGATGGATATATATGGATCTATGTTAGCAGTTTGGAACACATGTCTGATATGTTTATATGATTACAATGTCATTTCATCATAATATGTTGCATGTGCATGGGATTAGGTATATATATTGAAAAGGGGAAGTGTGTATATATTAATATACGTGGATTGATGTTGGCCTCGAGCCTCATCGTGGATTGATGACGACCTTGAGTCTCATCGTGGATACTTGTGATTTTAATCACGTGGATCAGTGGCTAGACCACTAAGCGGACTTTGAGCAGTGTGCCGTCGGCATGAAATGCCAAAAAGGTGTGTAGCAGATGGAGGGTCGATTTAGTAATCCCCAGGTGTATGGTGGATGGATATACGGGTGGTCTGTAACAGTTGGATACTAGGTTGGGGTTGGGTTAGCACTTTGCATCATCATGCGTGGTAAGTGGTTGATGTGGACATGGGTCTTAGCCCATTGGTGGAATCATGTGAATTAATTGCACACTGAGTCTGGTGACTCACTCTGTTTTTTTTACACAATGCAAATAACTCGTAACTCGTTGGACAGGGCTGGAGCAAAAATCGAGGTGGCCATGCAGAAGTTGTTTTCGTAAATTCTATTTATATTTTAAACTGTTTGGATATTATTTGGGTTATTTTATTATGTAATAAGGCCACTCTAACTATTCTGGGATTTTATGGATTTAAGCCGGATTTGTTAATTAAAACGACTTTAAGCCAATTACAACCTGGAAATAAAATTGAGAGTTTTTAAAATTCAGGTCACTCGGGAACAATTTGTTTTTCTCAGAATTCTCGTATAAACAACGATTTAATCTTTACACAACCCGAAAGATTTGATTCGTCGGCAAATTACTATTTTAATCGACAAACCCCATTTTTTTAAAGCGAAATTTTTGTTTTAGAACTTAGAACTTATTTACACCTTCAAAACAGAATTCTTTTCAACACGTTTCCAGTAACATTCTGGACTCAGCCGTGGTGTTTTGGGCCGGGTTTGGGGTGTTACAAGTTGAATATAGAACAAAATAGATAAAAATAAGCTCACATCAATATTCATAAGTAAACAATAAATTCAACATAGTGGCTAATCTCATCTTAAGATACCAAACACAAAATTAATATCAAGTCTTTGGACAATAATATTAATAGTAAGTGATACTCTTGTTGTAGCAATCAAACATTGACAATAAATTATGTCAAACAAGGAATCAATCTTTGGACTAACTTATTGTTCACATAAAGAACCTTTAATTGTCAACATTTATCACCACAGATGTCGTTGAAATTCTATCAAATATTAACTTACCTTTGGGTCAATTAATAAACGCATGAATCACAAAAACATATAATCATCTTGATATTTAAAAAAAAAACTAATCTCGAAAAAAAGGTCACTTTGGTGACATTTTTTCAACTAATCTATTTAAAATATTAGACATCATTAATTAAATATCAAAGTCCAAATATGAATTTATTTGTTTCAAAATATTTTAAATTTAAACAAAAATAATTTGAATAAAGGTAAATCTCATCTCAAGATATCGGGCACTTCATTAATATTTTGTCTTTGGACAAAAATATTAACTTGTAAGTGATATATTAATGTAGTAATCAAAGACTGACAATAAAATCATGTCAAACAATAAATTTTCCTTTGGGTCGATTTATTGTTCACATGTAAAACGAATAATCATCACATGTTTATTACCATAGTTTTACATGTAATTTTGTTAAATAGTAACCTTCTTTTGGGCTGATCAATACTAGCGTAGCTTAAGTTATATGCACACAACATTTTATATTTTAAAACAAAATAATTTCAATAACAGATGTCACTTTGGAAACTTATTATTTTAATTAAGTTATTTTTTATATATATATATATATATAAACATACCAATTGTCACATCCCGAATTTATGGGGCTTTGCATTTGACGTGCTGTGATGTGTTGTTGTGCTTATTATGCTTGTTAGAATGTTTTAGGGGTCCAGAATGGGCTCAAAGTTGGGCCGAGGCCTTAGCAAAAATTTCCTATTTGGGCACTCTAGTGGAGAGTCAGGTAGGATAGTGCTTAAAAGATATTATCTGTGAATTAGGACACAAAAATGGGCTTGTGGCCCAGTGGTCAGTGTCGATATGCAGGGACTAGGAGTGGCATGCCAAGCAGTTAAGGAGGTCCAAGGTTCGAGTTGCATGATACCTTTTTATTTTAATTAATTTCGGCAATAGCAAAGAGCAGTAGTGGAGTTCGACTTGGACGCTTGAAATTAGGAATTATTTAATGTGGATAATAAGGTTGATAATGTGCTGATAAAGGGAGGAAGAGGTGGTGTTATTAATGACACTGTGGATGAGTGATCAGATAAGGATAAGGAGAAAATTTAGGAATTATCTGAAAGGCTAGGTGGTGGCCGAAATTCTGACTCTAAGAGGGAGGAGGGATCGGTTTAGCGTGGGCTTTAGGGGTGCCAAAATTACCCTGTTAATAGGATGAGTTTTTGAGATTCGGAATGGGCATTTCTGACATTTGTTTAAGGGGTGCCGAAATTTTGCATTAAGTAAGGGGAATATATCTTCATTTTTGGCATTTGAGTCTTCATTCTCCCACTTACTTTTCTCAAAAATTTTGCTAAAGTCGAACCTATCTCTAGTCTACTGAAATTCTCTTTTCTTTACAGTCTCTATTGCTACTTTTCCTTTCATTCTACTTCTCTTCTCTCAATCATCTTTTTTTTTTCAAAAGTCGAAACTCATAACTCATCTCTTCTCCATTCTTTTCCTATAACCGAATGATCATTTTTCTTTCATGTATTCTCTCTTTACTGATTTCTTCATAGCTGAATCTTCATAGATCCTGTTGCACTGTCTTTCTTTTGATCTTCTGAGAAGACGAAATCTGTTAAGAGAAGCCGAATCTGTTGGTAAGTGCTGATTTTTTTATCTTTTCTTTTTCGATTTTAGGGGCCAAAGCCGAATGGCTACTTGGGTTGTTGAGGTTGTCGATTGGTCCAATACTTCTTTTCTTCTTGTGTTTTCTTTTGGGGACGACATCTTGGGAATCAAAATAGATCGGATCATCTAGATTCCAAAAGCCAGAAATCACTAGTCTCTGAACTAGATCTCTTTTTGGGATTTCGAGGTAAGGGTTTCTTTAGATTTTTGTCGGGTTTTGTTTAGTGTATTCGTGATCTAAATCCTATGTTAAGGATTGACAACCATATGTTGTGGTGGTAGCAACTGATAAGGTCTTTTGATGGAATCAAATGTCGATCAGGCGAAGGAGGGAATTGGATCTGTAAAACCAACCCCTAAGTTTAAGAAGCATGCAATGTCTGCCTTCAGAGATTGGCCACCGGGTTGTGGACCAATTTCGGAACAAAACCATAGGCAGATAGCAGACGTATCGGCTACTGACAGTGTTGACATAGAAAGTATCGTCTTGTCTTTAATCAGATGTGTAGATCTTTATCACATAAGTTTTCTGTATTATACCTGTTATGGGCTAAAAAGCCAGAAAAGGCTATGCGGACAGTCGATTAACCCGTAGGGGTTAGGCTAAGGATGCCAGGTACGTGAACATAGTAAATTCTCTATGTGCATCGATATATGTGATAACCTATTAACCTGTAGATGGCATGTTGTTTTTGCTTTTGCATGTGCATATGCATGGGATGGGATTGATATGATGAAGGGGAAGAGCATGTTAATAGGTCATTTAGTGATCGGTGGTTAAACCACAATACATTATTAAGGTCGCATGGCGATCGGTGGCTCTGCCACATTTGATTAATAGGTCACATAGTGATCGGTGGTTAAACCACAATATATTATTAAGGTCACATGGTGATCGTGGCTCTGCCACATCTGATTATAAGGTCACATAGTAATCGATCTTCATGACAGGCAGCACAGTTTTCGAAATTGCATGTAGCGGATGGAGGGTTGATTGTAGAAATCCTCACGGTGTGATGGCTGGTAAGGGTTGGCGTGTAGAGGATGGAACTTTAGGTTTGGTTGGGACATTCAGCATGTATCTGTTTTGTTGCTGTTTTGTGTGGGCCAAGGCCAGAATGTGTTTTTGGGCCTTAGCCGTTTATGTGATTTTAGAATTTACATACTAAGTCTTGGTGACTCACCCTTTTATTTTTCCCAACTTTTCATATGAGCAGTAGATCGTGGACACGGAAGTCGAGGAAGACTCGAGGGGTCATAAAGACTTTTTTATGTGAACCAATTTTTGGGTTTCCCTTTAGTTTTAAATTTTAGGTTATTTTTGTTAGCATGTAATAAGGCCTCTTTGCTTAAAATTTTCAGTTTACTGTTATCCATGTTCAAGGATTATAGACTTATGTTTTCAAAGATTTAATTATAAAGCGAATTAAAAATGGGCTTTCCAAACACGGTCAACAAAAAAGCTAAGGTTTATTTCAAAATTTCACATTTAATGATTAACCGGTTAAAGAAACTGAGATTTCCAAAATCAGCAAGCAAAGGTTTCAACACCACGTGCTACTTGAATGTTTTTCAAAACTATGCTTTCTTCAAAGCGATCAAAGGATTTGATCTTAAACAAACAACCCATAGCATGCCAGATCTGGTCGTAACGTTTGGGCCAGGTTTGGGGTGTTACATTTTGGTATCAGAGCTAGGTTCAAAACTCGGACTGTGAAATGGGTCCAGTAGTGTTTTATAGATTGATATAAGGGTAGGAAAAATGTTTTGGGCCTTCGAGTCTATCGACACCGGATCCACGCAAGTAAGATTCTAACCCTTGATAAGATATGCATGTTGGGTTTGATGGGCTTTATGGGGACATTAGCAAGTATGCTAGAGTTTATGGACCGTAGGCCTAGTCAAACAACTCTTGAAATCCATAAGACTTAATTTCTCTAGTTAAACATGTCCATGAACAAGTCACCAGGCTGGAGTGTGGCAACAGGTGTACGCATGTCTAGGATTGGATCTAGGGAGAGCTTGGTATTTAAGTGGCCCTAGTGGCCCACCTCCTCTTCGCTAGAATCCTACCTGGTGCGCAGTGTCTGTTCACTTAGCCGCGAGGGCTTGTTAATGGGCCAAAGATCATAACTAAAACCCGAAAGGTACCAATACCTTATCTTTGTAGAGTTACTAAAATACCCTCGATTTATGAAAATTACTAAAATACCCTAGGTTGTGAAAATTATCGAAATACCCTTGGTTTGTAAAATTACTTAAATACCCTTGGTTTGCGAAAATACCAAAATACCCCTATTTTGTAAAATTACCAAGATACCCTATTTTGTGAAATTACAAAAATACCCTTGTAGGGTAGAATTAGGAAAATACCCCTGGGTAGTGAAATGACGAAAATACCTTTGTGTGACGAAAGTGAGTTTATGGATGTTACTTGTGTGTTTGATGCATGTATGTGATGCTTTGCTTGCAATGCAAATGGATGTTGATTGAATGTGGTTTCTAGAGCTAGGAAATACAGACTTGAGAACTGAACCTTGTAGATATAGTTTCGAATTTGAAAGAACTATTATTAAAACTACTTCCCATAAGATTGTTCGTTATTAATCAGTGGAAGAAATTATTAATCCATAAAAATTCTAATCAGATAAATCGTGAACGTTAGATATGAGCACTAGGGGGCGTGGTGTGCGTGGCCAAGGTAGAGGCAGGATTGCTATGTCGGAACAGGTAGGGTCTGGTCACGAGTCAGGGAATGAGATTCCAGCTCCACCAGTTGTGGAGGCAAATATCAAGACCAAATGGGTAGAGACGATGCAGTGTCTCAGGCAATGCTCTGAGTGTTGGAGAGAGTTACGGGAGCAGGCATGGGTACAAGAGCTCAAAAATCTATGCCGGAACGACTTAGAACCAATAGGGTAGAAGTGTTTAAGGGAATTTTCGGTGTAGCTCCTAGTACAGCTGAGTATTGGCTTGAAGCAGTGGAACGTATAATGGATGATCTCAACTTCATGGAAGAAGAAAAGCTGAAGGGAGTGGTGTCTCTTCTCCGGGATGAAGCGTATCAATGGTGGCTTATGGTTAAAGATGGTACGATGGCTGACCGTATCACCTGGGGTTACTACAAGACGGCGTTTAGAATAAGTACATCAGGTCGAGATATGTGGATGCGCAGCGTAGAGTATTCTGCGTTAGAAGTAGGTCGGTTCTGAATTCTTGCGTTTGAGTCGTTCGAGGGTAAGTAGGTTCGATTTGAGGATGGCCCGAGGATGCGTATTGATAGCGAAAATTCTTGCATTTGAGTCGACGGAAAAACTAAATCGAGGGTAGTGGAAGTAAGAACATGAGCATTGTGTTCGATTTGAGGATGGCACGAGGTGTGGATGATCTGCGTGAGTATTGATAGCTCCATAGATCATCGAGAGAAAATGTTGTTGTGCTTATGGAAAAAGCTAAGATAGGTCGGACGCGGAGAGAAGGTAAAGCACGTCGAGGGCAAAAAACTAAATCGGGATAGAGATAGGGGTGGAAGTAAGAGAAATTGGTTGATATTCTGTAGTAAATAAGCTTTATCGGGAGGTACCTTTAGAAGTTCGGAGAATAGTTTTCCGACTAATCGATGGAATTACCATTCGAGGAGTTTGATTTAATTTTAGGCATAGACTGGCTGGTGAGGTATCAAGCTAATGTAGATTGTGTAGCCCAGCGTATGGTGCTAAAAACCCCTGAAGGTGGCAAAGTGTTGGTAATGGGTGAAAGGGGGAACTATTTGTAGTGACTGCTCTAAGAGCAGAAAGGATGGTGAGGAAAGGATGCGAGGCAATTCTAGTGTTTGTTCGGGCTCTGGAAGCCAAGGAACTATCTGTCAGGGATGCTAGGACGGTGAAGGAATTTCCTGATGTTTTCCCAGAAGAGCTTCTGGGATTACCTCTGGGCCGTGAAGTGGAGTTTGGTATTGACCTTTTTTTGGGAACAGTGCCGGTATCTATCGCCCCATATAAGATGGCGCCAAAGAAGTTGTGGAGTTAAAGTGTGCGATACAAGAGTTCTTTGGATAGAGGTTTATTCATGGATTGCCGCCTAAGTCCGATAAAAGCGGGTAAGAAAGTTTTGAAAGGTTGAAAAGGATATTGTGGAAAAAGTTTTGTTTGTTTGTTGATTCAAATTGAGGCCGAAAAGGAATTTGCGATTTATTGTGATGCTTCACACACGGGGCTAGGATGCGTATTATGCAAGATGGGAAGGTTGTTGCGTATGCATCTCGGCAATTAAGACCACACGAATCAAATTATCCCACCCATGATTTGGAATTGGCGGTAGTGGTTTTTGCCTTAAAGATTTGGAGGCATTATCTGTAAGGGGAAAAGTCCGTCATTTATACTGATCATAAGAGCTTAAAATACCTTTTAACCCAGAAGGAGTTGAACCTAAGGCAAAGGAGGTGGATCGAGTTGTTAAAGGATTATGACTGCTCGATCGAGTATCATCCGGGTAAAGCTAACGTGGTGGCGGATGCTTTGAGTCGTAAAGTAATTTCTGACTTGAGAGCAATGTTTTCTCACCTTAGTCTGTACGATGATGGGAGTTTATTAGCAAGTGAAACCCTCTTTGGTCAGTCAGATTAAGGAGAAGAAGCAGACCGATGAGTTGCTAAAGGAGAAGTTTCAGGTAGGATCTAGTGATGGATCAACAGAATTCAGTATGAATGAGGAAGGGCTATTATGTTTTCAAGAAAGAATTTGTATACCGAAAGATCCTGAGTTGAGGCATAATATTTTGTTAGAAGCGCATGGTAGTCCATATGCTATGCACCCTGGAGGGAGTAAGATGTATCGGGATTTGCAAGAATAATTCTGGTGGCTGGGTCTGAACCAAGAGGTGACCAAATTTTTGAGTAAGTGTTTGACCTATCAAAAGGTAAAGGCGGAGCATCAGTTACCATCAGGGTTGTTGCAGCTGATAAAGATTCTACAGTGGAAATGGGAACGAATCACAATGGACTTTGTAAGTGGGCTACCTCTCACGCCTACTAAGAAAGATTCAGTTTGGGTGATTGTTGATCGCTTGACGAAGTCTACTCATTTTATACCTATATGTGTCAATTACTCTCTGCAGAAATTGGCTAGATTATATATAGCAGAGATAGTGAGGTTGCATGGAGTACCAGTATCGATCATATCAGACAGGGACCCTGGGTTCACGTCACGATTCTAGAAGGCCTTGCATCAAGCGTTGGGTACGAAGTTGGATTTCAGTACAGTGTTTCATCCTCAGACTGATGGACAGTCTGAGCGGGTAATTCAGATCTTAGAAGACATGTTGAGAGGTTGTGTCATTGATCTTAAGGAGAGTTGGGAGGAGTTTTTACTTTGGCAGAGTTTGCTTACAACAACAGCTAGCAGTCCAGTATTCAAATGGCGCCTTATGAAGCATTATACAGGCAAAAGTGTCGTACTCCTACCTGTTGGACAGAATTAGGGGAACGTCAGATTTTGGGGCCAAAATTGGTTACCGAGATGGAAAAGAAGGTTGAGTTAATTCGAGCTCGACTAAAGGAAGCGTCGGATAGATAGAAGTCCTATGCTGATTTGAAGCGTAAGGACATAGAGTTTTTAGTGGGTGGCAAGGTGTTCTTGAAGGTGTCACCGTGGAAGAAAGTGCTAAGGTTTGGATGGAAAGGTAAATTAAGTCCCAGATTCATCGGACCTTGTCGGGTGTTGAAACGAGTGGGGCCAGTTGCCGATCAGCTTGAGCTACCTTTAGAGTTAAGCCAGATTCACAATGTGTTTCATGTCTCTATGTTAAGACGCTATCGTTCAGATCCATCTCATGTGGTGCCTTTGGGAGAAATCGATGTGAAACCTGACCTATCCTTTGAAGAGGAACCAATAGAAATCCTGGATCATGATGTCAAGGTATTGCGAAGGAAAATGGTTCTGTTAGTTAAGGTTCTGTGGCGGAATCACGGCTCTGAAAAGGCCACTTGGGAACCAGAGGAAGCAATGCGGCAGCAATACCCGCATCTATTTTTGACCAGGTAATTTCGAGGTCAAAATTTCTTTAAGGGGGTAGAACTGTCACATCCCAAATTTATAGGGCTTTGCATTTGACGTGCTGTGATGTGTTGTTGTGCTTATTATGCTTGTTAGAATGTTTTAGGGGTCTAGAATGGGCTCAAAGTTGGGTCGAGGCCTTAGCAAAAATTTTCTGTTTGGGCACTCTAGTGGAGAGTCAGGTAGGATAGGGCTTAAAAGATATTATCTGTGACTTAAGACACAAAAATGGGCTTGTGCCCCAGTGGTCAGTGGCGATATGCAGGGACTAGGAGTGGCGTGTCAAGCAGTTAAGGAGGTCCAAGGTTCGAGTCGCATGATACCTTTTTATTTTAATTAATTTTGGCAATAGCAAAGAGCAGTAGTGGAGTTCGGCTTGGATGCTTGAAATTAGAAATTATTTAATGTGGATAATACGGTTGATAATGTGCTGATAAAGGGAGGAAGAGGTGGTGTTATCAATGACACTGTGTATGAGTGATCAGATGAGGATAAGGAGAAAATTTAGGAGTTATCTGGAAGGCTAGGTGGTGGCCAAAATTTTGACTCTAAGAGGGAGGAGGGATCGGTTTAGTGTGGGCTTTAGGGGTGTCGAAATTACCCGTTAATAAGATGAGTTTTTGAGATTCGAAATGGGCATTTCCGGCATTTGTTTAAGGGGTGCCGAAATTTTGCATTAAGTAAGGGGAATATCTCTTCATTTTTGGCATTTGAGTCTTCATTCCCCACTCACTTTTCTCAAAATTATGCTAAAGTCGAACCTACCTCTAGTCTGCCAAAATTCTCTTTTCTTTACCATCTCTATTGCTACTTTTCCTTTTACCCTACTTCTCTTCTCTCAATCATCTTTTTTTTCAAAAGTCAAAACTCATAACTCATCTCTTCTCCATTCTTTTCCTATAACTGAATGATCACTGTTCTTTCCTTTATTCTCTCTTTACCGATTTCTTTATAGCTGAATCTTCATAGATCCTGTTGCACTGTCTTTCTTTTGATCTTCTCAGAAGCCGAAATCTATTAGGAGAAGCCGAATCTATTGGTAAGTGACGATTTCTTTTGATCTTTTCTCTTTCGATTTTCGGGGCCAAAGCCGAATGGCTACTTGGGTTGTTGAGGTTGTCGATTGGTCTAATACTTCTTTTCTTCTTGCGTTTTTTTTTGGGGACGACATCTCGGGAATCAAAATAGATCGGATCATCTAGATTCCAAAAGCTGAAAATCGCTAGTCTCTGAACTAGATCTCTTTTTGGGATTTCGAGGTAAGGGTTTCTTTAGATTTTTGTCGGGTTTTATTTAGTGTATTCGTGATCTAAATCCTATGTTAAGGATTGACAACCATATGTTGTGGTGGTAGCAACTGATAAGGTCTTTTGAAGGAATCAAATGTCGATCAAGCGAAATAGGGAATTGGATCCGTAAAACCAACCCCTAAGTTTAAGAAGCGTGCGGTGTCTGCCGTCAGAGATTGGCCACCGGGTTGTGGACCAACTTCGAAACAAAACCATAGGTAGATAGCAAACATATCAGCTACTGACAGTGTTGACATAGAAAGTATCATCTTTTCTTTAATCAGGTGTGTAGATCTTCATCACATAAGTTTTCTGTATTATACCTGTTATGGGCTGAAAAGCTGGAAAAGGCTGTGCGAATAGTCGATTAACCCGTAGGGGTTAGGCTAAGGATGCCAAGTACGTGAACATAGTAAATTCTCTATGTGTATTGATATATGTGATAACCTGTTAACCTGTAGATGGCATGTTGTTTTTGCTTTTGCATGTGCATATGCATGGGATGGGATTGATATGATGAAGGGGAAGAGCATGTTAATAGGTCACTTAATGATCGGTGTTTAAACGACAATATATTATTAAGGTCGCATTGCGATCAGTGGCTCTGCCACATTTGATTAATAGGTCACATAGTGATCGGTGGTTAAACCACAATTTATTATTAAGGTCGCATGGTGATCGGTGGCTCTGCCACATCTGATTATAAGGTCACATAGTGATCAGTCTTTATGACAGGTAGCACAACTGTCGAAATGGCGTGTAGCGGATGGAGGGTTGATTGTAGAAATCCCCATGGTGTGATGGCTGGTAAGGGTTGGCGTGTAGAGGATGGAACTTTAGGTTGGGTTGGGACATTCAGCATGTATCTGTTTTGTTGCTGTTTTGTGTGGGCCAAGGCCAGAATGTGTTTTTGGGCCTTAGCCGTTTATGTGATTCTGGGATTTACACACTGAGTCTTGGTGACTCACCCTTTTATTTTTCCCAACTTTTTAGATGAGCAGTAGATCGTGGACACGGGAGCCGAGGCGGACTCGAGGGGCCATAAAGACTTTTATTATGTGAACCAATTTTGGGTTTCCCTTTAGTTTTAAATTTTAGGTTATTTTTGTTAGCATGTAATAAGGCCTCTTTGCTTAAAATTTTCGGTTTAATGTTATCCATGATCGAGGATTGTAGACTTATGTTTTCAAAGATTTAATTATAAAGCGAATTAAAAATAGGCTTTCCAAACACGGTCAACACAAAAGCTAAGGTTTATTTC
Organism: Gossypium rotundifolium; assembly: GCA_025506655.1. Classification (NCBI taxonomy): domain Eukaryota; kingdom Viridiplantae; phylum Streptophyta; class Magnoliopsida; order Malvales; family Malvaceae; genus Gossypium; species Gossypium rotundifolium. Next base: position 152,368,679 of record CP106722.1, read on the forward strand.
AAAAATTTCACATTTAATGATTAACCGGTTAAACAAACTAAGATTTCCAAAATCAACAAGCAAAGGTTTCAACACCATGTGCTACTTGAATGTTTTTTCAAAACTATGCTTTCTTCAAAGCGATCAAAGGATTTGATCTTAAACAAACAACCCGTAGCATGCCAAATCTAGTCGTAACGTTTGGGCCAGGTTTGGGATGTTACACCAATATTCAAATTTAAAATTTTCATAACAATAACCCAAAATAAGGTTTTCTTATTGCTGAATGAGAAACTGAATACCTTAATCTTTGACAAATTACAAGTAACCATTAAAATTTTATAATAAAATTCAAAATCAAATTTTATAATACTAAACTTAATAATTGTTGAGTATTTTCCTATGTGACCTCTTGGTGAGGAGAATTCGGTATTTATATGACATGTTTACTGTTCATGGAAGTGATGCCCTAGATGACTCCATGCATGTCGACATGTATGCTATCCTAGACTTAGCACGTGTTCGTTGGTCCAGGTGTTCGCCAATTCAATCATTTAGCTTCGCACCTTCTACTAGAGAACACCCAGAAAAATGTGAACTAGGCTTGCGAGCCCTTAACATATCCACCTGGTGAGGTCCAACCTCGGATCGCGAGTCGGTAGCCCGGGTTATATACGGGTTTCTGGTTGGCAATCAGAAATACCACAACAATATAGTCCCCCTGGTGGTTCTAAGAAGGGTTATAAAGTGGCGCTTCTTAGAACTAATGTTTCAAAATTGAATGGCTTACCAAACACGCATTGGTCAATGGTGCCTAATGTTTACCTCGCGACATGTACGAGGGGATTATACCTGTTTAGATCTAATCGTTCCTTCTTCCTTGGTTATTCGAATAGTTAAAGCACAAGAGCAAAAACTTTTTAAAAGGCGAGTTATGAAGCCCTAAAAATTATTTTTTAAAAACATTTTCAACTGCTACAATCGACGAGGATTTTATTTAAGGTAAATTTCTATGAATTTCTCTACTTTGGGTATTTTTCCCCTTCTGTTACGATCATTCCTAGAACTAGGGGAGGCAGTAATAGCCGGATAATTTTGAACTATCCACCGCAACAGCGTGCAACGGGTGTTCCTGTTGAGGCTAATTTCTACGCTTGTACTATGTAGACAGAGGAAATGTTTCAAGCCCTAAAAGTGTGAGGGATTAAAATCCCCAATTTCGCATATGATTTTTCAATTCTTGTGGGCTTTTATCATCTAGCACCTCTACCAACCCGCGACTCAAGTTTGGACCCCACCAGGTGGATATGTTAAGGGCTTGCAGGGAAGGCTCGTGAGCCTAGTTCGCATGTCCCTGGGTGTTCACAAGTAGAAGGTGCGAAGCAAAACAAGTGAACTAGCGAACACGTGGACCAGTGAACACATGTTGAGTCTAGGATAGCATACGTGTCAACATGCATGGATCCTACCTAGGACGTTACTTCTATTAATAGTAATCATGTCATATAAATACCTAATTTTCTTCACCAATACTCATGATTATCATGAATTTATATCAAAACACCCATATGATTATAGAATTTAGTGATTTCTTTTTATAAAAGAATCGACTTACAAGAATAAGTGACTATATATATATATTAAAGCATATATACATACAAGCTTAATATTAAAGCATACGTAAACATGAAGCCATATGAAAATGTAGACTATATCTATATTGATCAGAGACTATATATATACATTGCTATACCGATGTACAACAAGCATATTTTAATATTTAAAACATGAGCAAACCACATTTATATATATATATATATACACATATATAATAATCATTCTAATATATTATGCCGACAAATATATATATATATATATATATATATATATATATATATGCAGAGTGTTGGAATAAGCATAATACAACCTAAGAAATATTAAATGAATTAATACATCAATTAATTATCTCACTTGAGGTAATTGGCAGTCGCCGATCTTAAAATAATTGAAGTGATTAACAGTCTTTGATAGCAATAATTCAAAACTAAGGGTAGCACCAATTTAAGAGCATAACAATAGCAAAGTGGATGCCACGAGATAGCAATAAAGGGAGATGATCAACGAAAGAAGAAAGGCAACAATCAATGGTTGAAATTAAAGTACACATTGCACGAATGTGGATCTAATCGACATCTTCTATGAAAGGCGACAAGGTTTTAAAGCAATAAAAAACAACAAATAAAATCAACTTGATGTATACGAAGGACTAATCGCCCACGATTTAAGCCAATAAATTGAATATATTGATTTTCAAGATTACAAAAATATTCCAAACCCTAAAACTTAAAACTTCGAGAAATAATCTTAAAACTTGTACAACTTTTATTTCAAACCTTCAAACTTTTAATATAAATCAAAAAAATTTATTACGTATAATTGAAAAACCAAACCCATATATCAAATCCACAAAATCTAAAGAATGAATTAATCCATATATAATAAAAAATTTCTCATTCTCAGTAATTTGAAATGATGAGGCTCGAATGCAACTTGTTTAAACCGTAAAACAATATCTAATATAAAACTTAACAAACCATAAACCAGGACTAGTTATGTCAACTCATCACGAATAAATCAAGAACAAAACAAAATACAAAAGTGTATTTGAATCCATTGATTTCTTGGAATCTTCGATCTTGTGGTTTTTATCTTCCAAATTAGAACACAAGAATTTAGAGGTGGCTCTCCGTAATCTCTCTAACCTAGCCTAGACGTTACAACTGAATTCTGAAGGTTACATTGGCCACCGAAATGACCTAATGAAACTATCAGAGTTTACAAAATAGTAATAAAATTTTGTTTATCTTAGTAGAAATTTTTATCATATTCATAAAAGATACAATCTAATTTCAAAAATCGATTGATTTTAATGATTACTTTGCAAAATTTGATTTTCAATTTTTTTTATGTTCTTCAAATCTCACTTACATAATAATGTAGCGGAAAAGTGATATTCAACATAGTTTTAATTAAAAACCAGATTTCATGTATCATAAATTTATTATTCAAGTTTCAAAAATCTAAACAATTAGAATTCTATGCATGCCAAAATAAACCCAAAACCTAAGTCTCACGCCATAGTTCAAATAGAACAATACAGTTTCTAAATAATAGAAATTTCATATAATAAGTCTAAATATTTTTATAAAAAAAACTATCCAAGTGGATCCCTCTGGATGCCAAGTTCACATCCTAACCTTGAGGATTATCTATAAATATGGAAATTAAAAGGGAGTGAGCTTAACGAGACTAGTGTGAGACCAATCACAAGAAAATTAGTGTAAAAAAGAAGACAAAGAGTATGAAATAACAATTCTTAAAATAATCACAATCGTATAGCACTTCAGAGTATCGATTTTTTTCAAATCAACACATTAATATAATATTTTAGAATTCACAGTGTTGCATGTACATGTTTATGAATGACAACGTAATTTCAGTTTATCAGAAAAAATCCTACCCAACTACACTACACACCACATTAAGAGTTCTCCAAATGTAACATCCTAAAATTTGAGTTTTTATATGTTGCATTATTTTGGTGTTCAGCTAGTTTAATTATCCGATGTGTGTGTTTAAATAGTCCTGAGAAGGCTCAGGATTTATTTGGTTTTGGTATACTTTTTGGTACTTAGTACCTTATTGAAATGGAACAAGTGACCTTAAAGCTTAAGGTAATTAAGTGCTAAAAAGTGTAACATCCTTAAAATGGGGTCTCTGCATTTTGTGTGTTTGCATGTGACGATAAGCTTACTGTGCTAGTTTAGCATGTTTTGGGGCCTAGGCATGACCTCGGGTTAGGCCTGAGTCATGGCTAAAATTTTCGTTTTGGCACTTAGGAATAGAGAGCTAAGGAAGTTAGGGGTTAAAGGATATCTTTGGTGTCTTGTGACACGGACAACCTAGTGGCAAAGTGGCAAGGGAGGCGCCACTAAGGTGCTTGGTTGGTGACGGCACAAGCAGGGAAGGAGAGCTCAGGTTCGAGCAGCAGAAATCTCATTTTCTGCTTATTATTTTGATGCCAAGGAGGGAGGAGTTGTGCTCAGCTCAAACTATATCAGATAACTGTTGATTAAGTCAAACTAATTTAAACTGGTGGAGAAGAGAGAATTTAGGATCTTGTGAGATTCAAACTCATTTGAATGGTTGGCCAGGAGTGATTCAGGGAGTTTGCTGAAATCTGGACTCTTGTTTGAAGAAGAGTAATCGGTTGGGAGACTAGGGGAGGGTGTGCCAAAATTTCTAGTGACATTTTCGGGTAGCTTAGGACATAGAGCATTCGGTTGTGAGCTAAGCCGAAACCCCCATTTTAGGCTAGCTGATTTTTTCTTTTGTTGCACCATTTGACTCTTAGGCATCTTGTCGAATCTCACTCTCCCCATTATCTTCTTTTCTTTTCTCTCACACTTTTTCCAAAACCTCATCAACCACATTCTTTTCTCTTCATTCTCTGTTGTGCCGAAACCAACACCTATTCTCCAGTCAACATCTTTTTCTTCATTTAAGTCTCTTGTGCCGAAAGTTCTTTCTTTTTCTTTGCCGAATCATGGGTCTATTTCCTCTCCATCTCTTCCAACTTCAAAAGCCGAAAGCCTTGTTGTTTCTCTTTTATTTTCATCTAGTATTTTGGCCGAATACCCTTAGCCTCATCCCCTTCTCTTCTCATGTGTTCTAATCCTCTTTGAAGAGTCGAATCTCTTGGTAAGTGGCTTCTCTTCTATCCGATCTTTTATTAAAGATCTGTATTAAAAACTTAATTCTTGTTTCATGTTGGTAGTCGAAACCTTTAATGTTATTTAGGGGTGCCAAACGTTGGTGATTGGTGGTTGGAACTGTCAGAAAGGTAAGTGGTAACAATCTCTTTTGGTTTCGGGATTTATGATATGGCCAAATGGCCTTTAGATTCCTAATGATGTGTTAAAGTCGAAAACTAATTATCTTTATGTTAGGGCTTAGCCGATTGTGAAGGGAGGTTCATCGCGTAGCTTCGGATTTGGTTGGAAACCAAATCAGTATTAAGGAGAGTGCTACCTTTGTGCGATACATCTTCGGGATTTTGGTGATTTAGCCGAATGGCTATAATCTTAAAAGTGTGTGTTGACCAATTGTTGGGTAGAGTGAAGGCTAACGTTTTGGGATTTCGCTTAGATCTACAAATAGTCAGGTGTGTAACGCTTACACACTTCGTTAGTATGATATGTTATTGTGTTAATTGTTGTAGCCATTAAAATCGGTAGTCATGCCTTGTGAGCATGAACATGGACTCGGGTAAGTCCCCTGATTATGGATCTTGTTATATGATATCATGTCATTTTCTAAAGTTATGCCATGTGTTATTTGCATCATTATATGTTATTATGCCACAATTGATATGGACATGATGGTGGGATTGTTGAGAGGAGGGGGAAGAAATTATTTTGGACTGTCACCGTGGTTTTGACCACACGATGGGTTGGCCTCGTCTTTGATATTATAATTTGTGACCAAGTCCCAGTGGTTTTGACCACCAGTGGTTTTGACCACATATGAATATTGTAACTCGTCCCAGTGGTTTGGTACCATAGTGGGTTGGCCCCACATGTTGATTACGGGATTGTCATCAGTGGCTTTGACCACGAGATGGGTTAGCCCCATCACTTGATTTGTGACTACGGTCACCAGTGGTTTTGACCACACCGATGTATATATTTGTGACTACGGTCACCAGTGGTTTTGACCACCAGTGGTTTTGACCACACGGGGTAGATAAAGGAGATTGGTTGGTTAAGTTATGGGGTTTGCATGATTTGCATGTTATACTGATGATTGTGTAAGTGCTTGCACTATCGGGTAGGGGGAATTATACACTGCGTCTTGGTGACTCACCTCTTCCCTTATATTTTGCAGATGAGGGGTAGATTGTGGATATAGAGTCGGGGAGGACTCGTGGCGGCCATGCATGCTAGTTTCGGGTTTTTATTTAAAATTTTTATTTTTGGTTTTATTTATTTACATCAATTTGGTTTTGGTTTTGTAATAAGGCCGCTAAGTATTAATTTGGGTTTTATTTCTAGATTATAGTTTAATTACTTTATGCATATGTTTCATAACTTGATTTGCTTTATTAACCGGGATTAAATTGATGTTTTCAAAACTATACTCGATATTGTTTTTTTTTTCAAACGTTACCATCAGGTAACGTTATTCACAGGGTAATAATGAGGTTAACAAAGATGATTCCAAACCTAAAGTTTCAAACAACTCTAGATGCAAATGGTTTCTAAAACAACCAATGATTCTCAATAAAATTAACCCAGAATCGGTTTATTCAAACATTTTCACTCCGTGATGCACTGGATCTGGTCGTCTTTATATTGATCGAGTTTGGGGTGTTATAATTTTGGCATCAGAGCCCAGTTCAAAAGCTCGGCTGTGGGCCTGAGGCCCAAAATGTTTAAAAGTAGGGTCTTAAAAAGTTTTATGGGAAATGTACATGGTTTGGACAGCATGGCACCGAGTCTCCGGCACCAATCCGCCCAGGTAAGTATCCCTAACCCTTGTGTGATTTGAATGTGGGAGAAATGGGTATTTTGGGATCGTAGATTAGTAGGTTAGGAGTTATTGAACCTTAGGAATAGCCTACTCCAACACAAAATTTCATAAGACTTAAATATCAACTAAACAAACCTGTGAGTACGTTGCTAAGATTAAGGGTGTGGCAACCGTTGTGTGCATGTCTAGGAATGGATTCAGGGGGAGCCTGGTATTTAAGCAGTCCTAGTGACTCACCTCCTCTTCACTCGAATCCTACCTGGTGCGTAGTGACGGTTCACTCTAACTGAGATGACTTATTCACAGGCTAAATTCAATAACTAAAATTCGAAAGGGACCAGCCACCTTGTTTTGTACAACCCTAAAATTAACCCATGGTTTCAAAATTACCAAAGTACCCTTGATTTGGAAGATGACCAAAATACCCATGATTTGAAAATTGACCAAATTACCCCTGATTTGTAAAATTACCGAAATACCCTTGGTATGAAAAATTGCCTAAGTACCCCCGAATTGAAAATTTTTAAAATACCCTTATTTCGTAAAATCACCTGGAACCATATTTTAGAAAATTACAAAAATACCCCTCGTTTATGAAATTACCAAAACACCCTCGATTTCTAAAATTTTTGAAATACCTATAATTTGTAAAGGTTTTTGAATAAAACCCTAATTTATTACTGAAATACCTCGATAGGTTAAAATTACGGAAATACCCCGGCTAGTGAAATGACGAGAGTACCCCTACAAGTGGAGTGTGGGTGGAGGATGTTATTGATGAGTGAACGTGGTTCACTGAATTAGGGTAGAAGAATGGAAACGAAAACTTTGTAATGATCGAAAGAACTACTACTAAACCTTTTTACATAAAACTTATTCGTGGGTAATCAGTGGAACATAAGCTAATTCATAAAACTTCTTAAAGCAGATTAAATCGCGAGCATAGTCATGAGTTCTAGGGGATGTGGTCATAATGTGCGAGGGCGTGGTAGAGGCAGAATGACCGTGTCAGAACCCGTTAGGTCTGGTCAAGGGTCAGAGAACGAGATACCGCCACCACCAGCCGCTAGGGTTGAGTACCAGGATCAGACGGGGGACGATGCAGTATCGCAGGCGATGCTGCGAGTGCTTGAGAGAGTGGCTGGAGTAGGTGGAGGTACGGGAGCTCAAAAATTTTTATCTGAGCGACTCCGAACCAATGGAGCTGAGGTATTTCGAGGAGTATCTGGTGTGGCACCCAATACGGCTGAGTATTGGTTGGAGGCGACAGAACGAATCATGGATGATTTAGATCTGACGGCGGAGGAGAAACTGAAAGGGTAGTATCACTTCTCCGAGATGAGTCATACCAGTGGTGGCTCACGGTTTGAGATGGTACTGCAGCAGATGATCTCATTTAGGATTATTTCAAGGCGGCTTATTAAAAGAAGTATGTTGGGACCAGTTATATTGATGCGCAGAGGAAGGCGTTTCTAAGGCTGGTTCAGGGGAATAAGTCTGTATCGGAGTACGAGGCAAAATTCTTAAGGTTGAGCCGGTATGCTCGAGGCATCGTGGCTACGGAGTATGAGCGATGTGTTAGATTTGAAGATGGATTGAGGGATGATCTGAGATTGCTGATTGCTCCACACTAGGAGAGAGAGTTTGCGGTCTTAGTGGAAAAGGCCAAGGTTACGGAGGAAGTGAAATAGTCGATAAGACGGAATCAGGACAGGGGATGGAATAAAAGGAATTTCAGATCATCTGGGTCTATGGGAAATCAACAGAAACGAGGTAGATATAGTGGGCTGAATCAAGTTGCTAGGCCTACTGTTGCTAATACTTAGTGGCCGCCACGGTGTGCTCAGAGTGGGAAGTTTCACACGGGAGAATGTTGGACTGGAAATAGAAGATGTTTTGAGTGTGGATCGATGGAGCACCGAGTGAGGGATTGTCCATGGAGGTCAGCTAGGTTGCAGTATGGGGATCAGAATCGTACTCAGAACAGGAGGGATGGTCAGCAGCCATAGAGGGGGCATGGTGCAGCCAGGGGAGGTAATGGCTCTGGTAGAGGCCGTGGAGCACCGGGCAGAGAAGCAGGAGGTACAGAGGTGAGATAGCCTAGATTGGTCTACGCAGCGAGGCATCGAGAGGAGGGCGATACACCGGACGTTATAACCGGTACATTTTTAATCTTTGGACTACCTTATAATGCTTTGATAGATGTGGGTTCGACGATTTAGATGCGTAGATGAGCATAGTGGAAACTATGAACTTAAACTCTAAGATTACTTCTAGGAAGATGACAGTGATAAGCCCTCTAGGTCACTCTGTAGGAGTAAGTAAACTATATAGGGATGTACCCCTAGAACTTCAAGGGGTCGTGTTTTTGGTTGATTTGATGGAACTGTCGTTTGGGGAGTTCGATCTGATTTTTAGGATGGATTGGCTGGTGAAGTACCAGGCCAGTTTGGATTGCGTGGCTAAGTGCATGGTGTTGAGGACAATGGAAGGTGAGGAGGTGGTGATGATAGGTAATAGGAGAGATTACTTATCCAATGTGGTCTCTGCACTGAAGGCGGAGAAAATGGTAAGGAAGGGTTGTGAGGCATTCATGGTGCATGTTTGTACTTTGGAAGCCAAGGATACAACTGTAGCGAGTGTCCAAACTGTAGGGGAATTTGCTAATGTATTCCCAAAGGAACTTCCGGGTCTACCTCTGGATCGCGAAGTTGAATTCAGAATAGACCTATTACCCAAAATTGTGCCAGTGTCTATTGCCCCGTATAGAGTGGTGCCAAAGGAGTTGGTGGAGCTGAAGGCTCAAATTCAGGAATTGTTGGACAGAGGTTTCATCCGATCGAGTATATCTCCTTGGGGAGCACATGTGCTCTTTATTAAGAAGAAAGACGGTATAATGCGGATGTGTATAGACTACCGCTAGCTAAACAAGTTGACGATCAAAACCAAGTATCCGTTGTCCAGGATTGACGACTTGTTTGATCAACTTAAGGGTGCATCGATTTTCTCTAAGATAGATCTTAGGTTAGGGTATCATCAACTCAAAGTGAAGGAGGCTGATGTTCACAAGACGGCGTTTCGCACTCGTTATGGACACTACGAGTTTTTGGTAATGCCGTTTGGGTTAACTAACGCACCGGTGGCATTCATGGACTTGATGAATCGGGTGTTCCAGCAGTACTTGGACTAGTTTGTCGTGGTATTTATAGACTACATATTGGTGTACTCAAAGATCGAGAAAGATCACGATGTGCACTTGCGGGTAGTTTTGCAAATTCTAAGGGAAAAGTAGTTATTTGCCAAGTTCAGTAAGTGCGAGTTCTAGCTTAGAGAGGTAAATTTCTTGGGTCACGTCGTGTCCACTGAAGGGATTAGAGTGGACCCTCGCAAGATTGGGGCAGTGTTGGACTGGAAACTGCCTAGGTCGGTTGTAAAAATTTGGAGTTTTCTAGGTCTAGCAGGGTATTACCGAAGATTTATGGAAGGGTTTTCTCTGATCGCGACGCCGTTGACCAAGTTGTTGAGGAAGGGAGTTCCATTTGTGTGGTCGAAGAAACAACAGGAAAGTTTTGACCGGTTGAGGAAGATTCTAACGGAAGCTCCGATTCTGGTTCTGAGGCAGGAAAGGTATTCACGGTCTATTGTGATGCGTTACATACTGGCTTGGGATGTGTGCTGATACAGGAAGGGAAAGTAGTGGCATATACGTCTCGATAGCTGAGACCGCATGGGGGTAACTACTCGACGCATGACTTACAGTAGGCTGCAGTGGTTTTTCCTTGAAGATATGGAGGCACTATTTGTATAGGGAAAAGTCAATAGTTTACACAGATCACAAGAGTCTGAGGTACCTCTTGACTCAGAAGGATTTAAATTTGAGGCAGTGAAGGTGGATCGAGTTGTTGAAGAAACACGACTGCTCGATTGAGTACCATCCGGTAAGGCTAATGTAGTGGCTGATGCGTTGAGCCGTAAGGTGGTAGCGGACTTACGAGCGATGTTTGCTCATCTTAGCCTATATGACGACGGGAGTCTTTTGGTAGAATTGCGGGTTAAGCCAACTTGGGTAGAGCAGATTAAAGAGAAATAGTTAGTGGATGAGGGTTTGAATGCTCGGAGGTTGCAAGTACAGAGTAGTGGGTTGGAAGGTTACAGCTTGACCAACGATAGAGTGTTGTGTTTTCAAGGGAGAGCTTGTATGCCGAAGGACGTCGAGTTGAGGCAAAGGATTCTTCAGGATGCACATAGCAACCCATACGCTATGCATCCTGGAGGTAGCAAGATGTACCGGGATCTGCGAGGCGATTCTAGTGGCTGTGTCCAAGCGGAAGTGACCGAGTTTGTGGGTAAGTGTCGACTGTCAGCAGTCAAAGTCGAACATCGATTGCCATCGGATTACTTGACCGGTGAAGATTCCTCAGTGGAATTGGGAAAGGATCACTATGGACTTTGTCAGTGGGCTACCCCTTACGCCTAGCAAGAAGGACTCAGTCTGGGTGATTGTGGATCATTTGACTAAATCGGCTCATTTCATACCGGTAAGGGTTGATTATTCGCTCCATAAGTTAGCCAAGTTGTATGTGGCCGAGATAGTAAGGTTGCATGGAGTGCCAGTGTCAATTATCTTGGATAGGGATCCCAGGTTCACGTTGAGGTTCTGGAGAGCTTTGCATCAGGCTTTAGGTACGAGGTTGGATTTCAGCACAGCTTTTCACCCGCAATCTGATGGACAGTCTGAAAGAGTAATTCAGGTTTTAGAAGACATGCTAAGGGGCTGTGTTCTAGATTTCAGTGGTAGTTGGGAGGAGTATCTACCATTGGCGGAGTTCACTTATAACAATAGTTATCAAGAGAGTATCCAGATGGCACCATATGAGGCACTGTACAGACGAAAATTTTGTACTCCGACGTGTTGGACAGAATTGGGTGAACGGTAAATATTGGGTCCGAAGTTGGTGGCAGAAACTGAGGATAAGGTTAAGGTGATTCGGGCTCGTCTTAAAGAAGCATTGAACAGGCAGAAGTCTTATGCCGATCTCAAGCGTAGGGATATAGAGTATGCAGTGGGTGATAAAGTTTTTCTGAAGGTATCGCCATGGAAGAGAGTGTTGAGATTTGGGCAAAAAGGAAAGCTAAGCCCTAGGTTTATCAGGTCATATACGGTACTGAAGCGAATGGGACCAGTAGCTTATTAGCTCGAGCTGCCGGCAGAGTTAAGATAGATTCACGATGCCTTCCATGTTTCAATGCTTAAGCGCTATTGATCAGATCCGTCACACGTTGTGCCAGTTCTAGAGATTGAGGTAAGCTCAGACTTGTCTTTCGAGGAGGAATCGGTACAGATTTTGGATCGGGATGTCAAGGTTTTGCGTAGAAAGTCAGTTCCCTTGGTGAAAGTGTTATGCAAAACCATGGTGCGGAGGAGGCCACGTGGGAACCAGAGGATATGATGCGGCGGCAATACCCCTAACTCTTCTGACCAGGTAATTTTGAGGCCGAAATTATTTTTAAGGGGGTAGAACTGTAACATCCTTAAAATGGGGTCTCTGCATTTTGTGTGTTTACATGTGACGATAAGCTTATTGTGCTAGTTTAGCATGTTTTGAGGCCTAGGCATGACCTCGGGTTAGGCCTGAGTCATGGCTAAAATTTTCATTTTGGCACTTAGGAATAGGGAGCTAAGGAAGTTAGGGGTTAAAGGATATTTTTGGTGTGTTGTGACACGAACAACCTAGTGGCAAAGTGGCAAGGGAGGCGCCACTAAGGTGCTTGGTTGGTGACGACACAGGCAGGGAAGGAGAGCTCAGGTTCGAGCAACAGAAATCTCATTTTTTGCTTATTATTTTGACGCCAAGGAGGGAGGAGTTGTGCTCAGCTCAAACTCTGTCAGATAACTGTTGATTAAGTGAAACTAATTTATATTGGTGGAGAAGAGAGAATTTAGGAGCTTGTGAGATTCAAACTCATTTGAATGGTTGGCCAGGAGTGATTCAGGGAGTTTGCCGAAATCTAGACTCTTGTTTGAAGAAGAGTAATCAGTTGGGAGACTAGGGGAGGGTGTGCCGAAATTTCTAGTGACATTTTCGGGCAGCTTATGCCATAGAGCATTTGGTTGTGAGCTAAGCCGAAACCCCCCTTTTAGGCTATCCGATTTCTTTTTTGTTGCACCATTTGACTCTTAGGCATCTTGCCGAATCTCCCTCTCCCCATTATCTTCTTTTCTTTTCTCTCACACTTTTTCAAAACCCTATCAACCACATTCTTTTCTCTTCATTCTCTATTGTGCCGAAACCAACACCTATTCTCCGGTCAACATCTTTTTCTTCTTTTAAGTCTCTTGTGTCGAAAGTTCTTTCTTTTTCTTTGCTGAATCTTGGGTCTATTTCCTCTCCATCTCTTCCATCTTCAAAAGATGAAAGCCTTGTTGTTTCTCTTTTATTTTCATCTAGTATTTTGGCCGAATACCCTTAGCCTCATCCCCTTCTCTTCTCACGTGTTCTAATCCTCTTTGAAGAGCCGAATCTCTTGGTAAGTGGCTTCTCTTCTATCCGATCTTTTATTAAAGATCTGTATTAAAAACTTAATTCTTGTTTCATGTTGGTAGCCAAAACCTTTAAGGTTATTTAGGGGTGCCGAACGTTGGTGCTTGGTGGTTGGAACTGTCAGAAAGGTAAGTCGTAACAATCTCTTTTGGTTCCGGGATTTATGATATGGCCAAATGGCCTTTAGATTCCTAATGATGTGTTAAAGCCGAAGACTAATTATCTTTATGTTAGGGCTTGGCCGATTGTGAAGGGAGGTTCATCGCGTAGCTTCAGGATTTGGTTGGAAACCAAATCAGTATTTAGGTGAGTGCTTCCTTTGTGCGATACATCTTTAGGATTTTGGTGATTTAGCCGAATGGCTATAATCTTAAAAGTGTGTGTTGACTGATTGTAGGGTAGAGTGAAGGCTAACGTTTGGGATTTCGCTTAGATCTACAAATAGTCAAGTGTGTAACGCTTACACACTTCGTTAGTATGATATGTTATTGTGTTAACTGTTGTAGCCATTAAAATCGGTAGTCATGCCTTGTGAGCATGAACATGGACTCCGGGTAAGTCCCCTGATTATGGATCTTGTTATATGCTATCATGTCATTGTCTAAAGTTATGCCATGTGTTATTTGCATCATTATATGTTATTATGCCACGATTGATATGGACATGATGGTGGGATTGTTGAGAGGAGGGGGAAGAAATTATTTTGGACTGTCACCAGTGGTTTTGACCACACGACGGGTTGGCCCCATCTTTGATAATATAATTTATGACCAAGTCCCAGTGGTTTTGACCACCAGTGGTTTTGACCACATATGAATATTGTGACTCGTCCCAGTGGTTTGGTACCACAGTGGGTTGGCCCCACATGTTGGTTACGGGATTGTCATCAGTGGTTTTGACCATGCGATGGGTTGGCCCCATCACTTGATTTGTGACTACGGTCACCAGTGGTTTTGACCACACTGATATATATATTTGTGACTATGGTCACCAGTGGTTTTGACCACCAATGGTTTTGACCACACGGGGTAGATAAAGGAGATTGGTTGGTTAGGTTATGGGGTTTGCATGATTTGCATGTTATACTGATGATTGTGTAAGTGCTTGCACTATCGGGTAGGGGGAATTATACACTGAGTCTTGGTGACTCACCCCTTCCCTTATATTTTGCAAATGAGGCGTAGATTGCGGATATGGAGCCGGGGAGGACTCGTGGCGGCCATGCATGCTAGTTTCGGGTTTTTATTTAAAATTTTTATTTTTGGTTTTATTTATTTACATCAATTTGGTTTTGGTTTTGTAATAAGGCCGCTAAGTATTAATTTGGGTTTTTATTTCTAGATTATAGTTTAATTACTTTATGCATATGTTTCATATCTTGATTTGCTTTATCAACCGGTATTAAATCGATGTTTTCAAAAATATACTTGATATTGTTTTTTTTTCAAACGTTACCATCGGGTAACGTTATTTACAGGTTAATTACGAGGTTAACAAAGATGATTCGAAACCTAAAGTTTCAAACAACCCTAGATGCAAATGGTTTCTAAAAACAACCAACAGATTCTCAATAAAAATTAACCGGTAACTGGCTTATTCAAACGTTTTCACTCCGTGACATACCAAATCTGGTCGTGGTGTATTGACCGAGTTTAGGGTGTTACAAAAAGTTAGCAAAAAAGAGCTATTAGTAAAGAGGAGATGGCGCCATATGTGTTCCTTGAGGGAAGGAGTTCGAATACCTAGCTGTGCATGTGAGATTTTTTTTTTGTTTGTTTTCCTTCCTCATAGTGTTAGCCAAACATTTAACTTATGGTAAGTTGGACTTTTATTTTTTTATGGTAAGGTGGCTAAGAGAAAAGGCAAGCTTGAACATAGGGAAAGGAATCAAATGGAAAAGGCATGTAGGGGGAACATAAGGCTTATAACAAGGGAGATGTTTTGGAAAGTTTGGGTGGCTAAACTTTGACCATTTGGCCATGCACTTGGACGGTTTTAGGGGCTAGGGGGGATGGCCAAATTTTTGGTTAGCATTTGGTAAGGTAGGTTCTAGTTTGGTCATTTTTAATTTTGGCATTTTGGAGTATCAAAAGTTTTTCCTCTCCAAAATCTTTTTCTCCAAATTCTTCTCCCTAGCCGATTGTGTCTTGAGCAATAGGTAAAGTTTGTGTTTTGTTTTGGCCATTTCATATTGACCATTTCGGTATTATCTTTCATTCTCCCCAAAATCATTTCCTCTTTGTACCGAAACCATACAATCTTGAAGGGCATTTTTCTTTCTTTTCTTTTCTTCTCTTGCAGAATGCACACTAGCCTCAAGACTTTTTCTTTGTTCATCTTCCATTCTTGAACGGAAACCCGAAACATAAACACCCTATTTTCTTCTTCTTTTCTTCTTGCAAAAACTCTCAAACATCACTCCCTCTTTAATATTTCACCATGGCTGAATGTTATTGATCATCATCCTCTCCAATATTTTCAGTATAGCCGAATCTTCCATCTTCCATTCAACCCTCTTTTTCATTCGAGTGGTCATCTTTGAACAATCGGTAAGAACACTCTTTTCAATTCTTTTATTTTTCCTCTATTGCCGAAATTCATATGTTGATTTAGGAGGGTCTTTTTGACCAAAATCATCATCTTTTCTCTTTCAAACAAAACCTTTCTTCTTGTAGTGGTATAGGGGAGTGCCGATTATTTCGACATCGGTTAATCGATTCTAGCCATAAGAAGATCGTGTGAAAAAGGAAAATTCATCGTTCAAGGTAAGGATATTTTTCGAAGGGTTCTATATTTTTTTTTAATTTGTTAAAGATAGTGTTGATTAACCGATTTTATCATAGGGACTCTATCACTCGATTTTCATCCTGTGAACGTAAGGATTTTGTGGTAAGCTGACTTCACTCATAAGAACAATCAGTTATAATAACGAAATATTAGTTGGACTAATATTTATTTGTTATAATGGAGGCAAACAATATCGAATCAAAAGGAGTTGTGATTGGTGATCGAAAAAGGAGCAGATTTACGATTCCTTCTAGATTCAAAAAAAGGGTTGTTTCGGCGATCCAGG
Organism: Gossypium rotundifolium; assembly: GCA_025506655.1. Lineage (NCBI taxonomy): Eukaryota > Viridiplantae > Streptophyta > Magnoliopsida > Malvales > Malvaceae > Gossypium > Gossypium rotundifolium. The sequence goes on from CP106722.1 coordinate 152,384,864, forward strand.
ATTTTCCACCGGGTTGTGGACCCTCATCCGGTGAAAATCAACTATTCGAGGTTGTTCGCAGTTCTGAGCCATTAGCTATTCGGGATTTTCCACATTCGCGATTTCGAGGGTAAAATCCTAGATCGTTTATCTTAAAGTAGATTTACTATAAGTGTTAATGATCTAATCGAGCATTAAAAATATTTTAGGTGTTGACGATTAGGAAAGTGTAGTGATTACCGTAATCATGTGTGTAATCTCACACTGTATCTCATGGGTTAAATAACTATATTGTATTAATCGATTGATTAAATCACAAGATAGTGAAATCGGGTAAACTAGCATATTTATCAATTTATCGATAAAGACTATGAAATCGGTATTAAGACTGTGAATTTTACGAAAGTGCCCTCAATGGGCCAAATAGATAAAAGTGACTATATGGGCCAAATGTGTATCTGATATATGCGCCAAATGTGATATCTGATATGTGGGCCAAATGTAATATTTGATATATGGGCCAAATGTGATATTTGATATACGGGCCAAGTGTGATATGAGTTATAAGGGCCAAAATGTGATATGGGCCAGATTGTGAAAATTTTTATAATGGGCCGTATGTTTGTAATAATTATATGAATGGATTGTAGTAATTGAATGTGCATATTATATACATGATTTGCATGGGTTGGGATATTGGACGAAGAGAAGCTCTAGTAGCTTTGCTACAAAATTCTGGTGGCTTGTCAACAAATTGATATATGGCTTAATGCCCAGTTTGGTGTGTTGGCAGGGTGGGTGACTAAAGCTCCCCACAGGTGTGTTGGTTGGTACGGGTGGTGTGTAGCGGATGGAAAACTAGGTTTGGTTGGGAAATTTCATAACACATGCATGTTATATATGATACTATGTTATGACTGTAAATGGGCTTTGGCCCAATAGATGCTTAATTGAATTTTTGGCCCAGTGACAACGGAAAGTGGGTTACACACTGAGTTCTAAGTAACTCACCCCATTTTCCTTACTTTTCTCACGTAATGATCAGTGACGGAGGCTTGCGCTGTGGACGACTCGGTGGAGGCCATACTACGAATAATGGGTTATTTAAATTTTGAATTTCTTTTAAGTATTTAAGATTATGTTGTAATAAGGCCTCTAGATAAATTTTTAATGATGTTTTACTTTTGGATGGATTTTATAAATTACTTGAATACTCTAAGTGGGATTTATCTTAAAATTGAAATAAATGTTTTTTTTTCAAAAAAAAAGAGGTTACATTCTTAAATATTTTTACTCGGAAAATTTTCTGTTAACAATGTCATTCTAATTTCTTTCCAAAATTATTTTCAAACTCTTTTAAATCTTCTTAAAATATTTTTCTAAGTTACATTTTATAAATCCTTACGCCTCAAATTATTAGATTTAGAAATCAACTTTGGTTTTCAATAAACTCCATATCAAATTGTTTTTTTTTTTTTGAAAATCCGATTTCTTTAAAACTTTAAAAGACTAGATGTATGTTCATTTCGTGTGACATGCCAAATCTGGTCTTAACGCATAGACCGGGTTTGGGGTGCTACACCAAAACTCATCCATCCCTACATGTCGCGTTGTGGATAAACAACCATTAATCTGCAGATAAACTGCCAGTAAAAAAATTTGTGGTTAAATCACCAGTGTTTTCACTTAAAAAGTTTGCAGATAAATTGCTAGTAAGTTGTGGATGAACCACCAGTGTTTGTAGATTATTAAACTACCACTACCTCATCCGTATATATTGTCCCACCCATGCAATTCAATTTAACATATTTGTAATAGAACAGTGCAGAAACAATAGACATGCTTGACATGTATTCAGTTCAACAGAAGCAGTGGACATGCTTAATATGTACTCAGTAGGGCAGAAGCAATAATATTGGTAACAATTTATCAGAATTATGGTATCAGTAGACATGTAACATTCACATATCATACAATATATCAGTAGCAATCCAGTCATTAAATCACATGTTTTATTCATAATATCAAGGACTCAATTAAATGAATAAAATCTCCAAAAACAATTCAGGCACTATATAAGGACTAAACTGAGCAATTCACAAATTTTTGGGTCAAAATGTAAAACAAGGGTCGCACGACTATGCGTCCAAGCCGTGTGAGAGTCTTGAGGCTATGTGAAAGGGTTATACAGCCACGTGGCAAACCTATCTAATTGCCTGATGCCATGTAGAAAATGATAATTTACCCTATAAGAAGGACACGGTCGTGTGGCAGGCCATGTAACTAGCTGAGGCTATGTGGAAGATGAACTACCTTCTGATTTACAGGGGCACATGGTCGTGGGGGAGACCATGTGACCCTAACCCTACACACGACCACTATCGATTCACTTGGAAAAGACATACCTTTTACCACGGGTCCGATTGACATTCTTCATGATCGATTTTAAATTGTTTCACCTAGATCTGATCTTTCAAACGACAACCATACAAGTATTCATATGTTAAATTTGGCGGTAAGGGTTTTGGTGAAAATCGAAAGAAATCGATTAAATGAATCGAAAAGATCAATATTGGGGATTTGCACAATGGATATATGGGATCTAATCATTAAAACGAAGCGTTCTTATCGATTCTTAGAGAAGGTAGCGGATGCTACTAACGATAATCTAAACTTGGATAGAAATCAACGAATGAGGAGTGATTTAATAAGGAAAAATTTTAGCAGCACAAAAGATGGAATTATGGTGCAAGAATAAAAGAAAAGATGAGGGAAAAGAAAAGAAAAAGAAGATGGAGAGCAAATTCTATTAGGATTTTGAGAAGGGATAAGATGTAAATTCTAGTTAGGAAAGAATTGGTTAAATTCTTGAGGTTTGTAAACCCTAGCACATACAAACTTCCCTTAGCCTTGCCAAAATTGGAACAATGAAGGGAAGGAAGGGGCTCGAACCTAGGATCTCTAAGAATGAGTACTAACGCTTAACCATTAAGCCTATTGCTCATTTCTTGCTTAATTTAAACATTGAGTCGTACATATATTTTGGGGTGTTATGGCCAAAATTCAATAAAAACAAAAAGGGAAGGAGAGTCTTGAACCTAGGGCTTTTAAAATAGATGTACTATCACTTAACCGTTGAGCATATACTTAATTTCTTCTTTAATCTTATTTCTTAATCGTATTTATTTCGAGGTGTGACAACTGGATTGTACGATCACTTAACCATTGAGCCTATAGCTTATTTCTTGTTTAATCTTATTTCTTAACTGTATATATTCCAAGGTGTGACAATTGGATTGCCGAAAATTCTAAAACAAATTGAGAGGGAAGGGCTCGAACTTGGGACTCGAAGGTGGATTCTCTAACACTTAACCATTAGGCTAGTAACTCATTTATTTATAAACGTACAAGGATAACCTTATAAATCGAGGTATGACCACTTTTACTAACCCAATTTTTGGGATTTGAAAACTCTCCCCTTCTAAAAGAAATTTCATTCCCAAAATTTCCTTACTGACACGCCAATTGCTTATTCGTAAAATTTGTTATCCCTCTTTTTAAACCAACCATGCTTCCGCTACACAACTTTGATTCCAATGTAGTTCCAAACAATACTTCTCTTAAACCTCCAATGGATTCTCTTGAAGATCATATTCCCTACCATGGACAGTCTCAAAGGACTAGCTACAGTAACTTCACTAACAGTTTCCTCTACCACATTCCTAGTTGAACAGAAACACTATCGCTTTTTCGAGTCTAAAGTTTTATGCTTATCTACAGTACAGAAGCAAAGTTCTTAGTTATTTCTTAAGTGTTTTCAGTCTAATGTTTAACTGCAGTTTGTCTATAATTTTTATAAGTATTAGTAACTAAGTTGGGAATGCATCGGAGTCTCGAATTTGATTTCTTTAAGGAAAATCATTTTTCAATAGTTTGTTGCACGATTTTTCCCAAGATACCCTTTTTTTTTTTAAACATGCATGCAGACTCATTCAAAAATTCACAGCCCAGATTTTGATAATCTGGCTCTGATACCACCAAATGTAACCTCCCTAACCCGACTTTAACGTTACAGTAGAATTTTGAAGGTTACATTGGCCACCAAAATGGCCTAATAAGACTATCAGAATTTACGAAACAATCATTTTAAAACTTTTGTTTATCAAAATAGAAAAATTTATCATGTTCCTAAAGGATACAATCTAATTTCAAAAATCAATTGATTTTAATGATTACTTTGCAAAAATTAATTTTAATTTTATATTTTTTCAAATCTCATTTTACATAATAATGCAACGGAAAAGTGATATTTGACAAAGTTTTAATAAAAACTAGATTTCATGTATCATAAATATATTATCCAAGTTTCAAAAATCTAAACAACTATAATGCCATGCATGCCAAAAATAAACTCAAAACCTACGTCTCATGCAACTGTTCAAATAAAATAATAAAGTTTTCAAATAATAGATATTTCAAATAATAAGTCTAAATATTTTTATAAAAAAAAACTATCCGAGCTAAGCCCTCCAGATGCCGAGTCTACGTCCAAACCTTGAGGATTATCTGTAAAGATGGAAATTAAAAGGGGTGAGCTTAACGAGCTCAGTGTAACTCCAATCACAAGAAAATCAATGTAAAAAAGTAAACAAAGTGTAACGCCCCAAACTCGATCTTTAAGGAGGACCCAAGTTTGGGGTGACACTACTTTAAAATCTTTTCCCTTGAACTTGTACAGGCGTGGTCTTCATAAAAGTACAATTCAAATAAACATGAGTTGTAAATCTTTTGTGAAATTAAAGATAAATAAGGTTATACACTTCCATGGAAAATGAAAAACATAGAAGCTCCACTACTTAAAACCATATTTGGTGTAAACCTATATTTAACTACAGCGTTGTATACATATTCATATAATTAGACAAACATTATTCATTCATGGTAAATAGTTTATACTGTCGAAAACATTTTTTCTTTAAGGTTGAAAAAAATGGGGTCGACTTAAAAATGTGATGTGGAGTCTCCACCGATCTTTTTTTAGTTTAGGTGTAATTGAATCACCTCGTAAAATATTTCATCTTTGAAAATTGATTTTGGTTTGCGAAATTAAAAAAATGGGTTCGAGAGTCGATTACGTATGAGGAAGAATTACCATCCTCGTACGCCCAAAATTGGTACCAAATTGATTAAATGATGTCCTAACGTCAAAAATTTGAAAAGTTTTAAAAATGCAATTTCTTTGAAAAAAGGGTGGACTATTCCAAATGTAATATTCATCCGCTATAAAGGAACTAAACATTACAACCAGTACGTTAGGATGCAATACCTTGAACCCTCAAAGTTGAAATCATCTTATAATTTCAAAATCATGCATCTGAAAAGGATATTAAGTCTTTTGGTCAAACGAAGAAACCGCGACCCAATACGTTAGGGTACATGTAATATCCTGAAATAGGGGCTAATTTTTATTAAATTATTTTGCATAAATATGGTCATTGTGGTGCTAATTGAGGTATTCTAGGGGCTAGTGGGAAGGCCCGAGCTATAGGAAAAATTTTGGTTTTTAAGTGTTAGTTAAGGAGAAGCTAGGTGAAGGAGGTCTTAAAAGAAATTTTATGGAGTTTAGGACATAAGAAAGCAATTGGAAGAGTGGCAAGGGACGCCACCTAGGGTGCAGAAGAGTTGGCGTCAAGAGGAGTTTCTAGGGGGAGGAGGTTTGAAACTGAAATTGCACTTGGGAGCTTTTATTTTTGGCGTTAAGAAGGGAAACTGGGCTAAGGAGGCCTTAAGAGAAATTGGGGCAGTTTATGACACAAAAGAGCTAGCAGCAAAGTGGCTTGGAGGCGCCACTTAGGGCCTTGGAGTGTGACGCCTCAAGCCAAGGAGAAGGGAGGAGGTTCGAATCATGAGGGCGGCATAAGTGTTGTTTTATTTTGCTTTTGCGTCATTAAAAAGGGGAAACTAGGCAAGAAAGTCTTAAGGAAATTTGCGTGGGAAATTATGACACAAGGAAACCATGTGGCAAGGTGGCTTGGGACGTTATCTGAAGAGCAGGGGAGAAGGGCCTGGGTTTGAGTCTTGATGGTAGCAAAGTGTGCTTTTATTTTTCATTTTGGTGTCATGAAGGGGGGAAGGTGGTGGACAGCATGTGGACTCCAAAAAGGATGGGATAAGCTTGTTTTTTTTGTTTTTTTTCGGCTGGAAGAGTTGGATATATATGTGGCTTTATTTTATTTATTTTAAAATGGGAAGATAAGGGATAATGTGGTGGATCATTTGTTTTTATTTATTTATTAAGGTGATAATATGGGAGAAAACTTTGGGATGTGATAATGAATTGATAAGGTGGCCGAATGTGGGACTCCTTGGGGGTGATTAGTCGGCTTTTGAAGTGTGTTTAGTGGAGAGTGCCGAAAGTTCATAGTTGTAGTTTTGTTATTCCCCTTGTTCTCCAAGTTTCGGCCAAGAGGGTTATGGGTGAGTTATTTAAATATTTTATGTATTATAGTGTGGCCGAATTCCTCTAGTCTTCCTCTTCATCTCTTTTTCTTTCTTGCAAAACTCGATTCTACACCTTCCCCTTGTGGCCGAATACCTCTTGTAATTAGCCGAATCTCAATTGAACCTCTCCACTTTTATTCACTTATTTTCTTCAAAGCCGAAATTGCCATTGTTAGCAAGTTGCTTCAATTGTTTCTCAAAAAAGGGGGGGTAAGCAACGATAGTGGTAAGTGTGTTCTCTCTTAAGCAATCGATTTGAGTTCTTTTCCTAAGGGTGGCCGAATATTCATAGGGCCTTTATCTCGTGTTTTTGTTGTAGCCAACGTGAAGGAGTTTTAAAAGGGTCTCTTGGATTCGATTACTCAAGGTAAGTAAATATAGTTTCGGCCAAGGGCCATTCTTGTGGATTTTTACTTAAAGCCGAATCTAACTTGTGGCATATAGGGATTTCAGCAACTTCAAGAGCAAGTAGTGGTGATTCGGGATTTAAAGTGAGCAAGGTAAGGTGGTAGTGACGTTTGGCTATAGGCCATATTGTGAGTTTTAGGTGTTGACCGAATGTGACTGTGACTTTTAGGAGGAAATCGACAGCAGTAAGGAAAGTTTTGGGATTTAGTCGACTGTGCCAAAGCAGGTGCGTAGTTATCGCACTGTTCTCTTGTTGTGTGTATGTATTATATTTATAAATATGTGATATTATGTGAATGATAGCCGAAATAAGGGCTAAGATTGTGAATACCCGTGGTGGGTGATCGAATAATCAAGTCAGTGATTTACTATATTAAATGATTATTGGTGAATATGTGAAATGGTGATATTTGTGGCGAGCATGTGATGAATACTTACTCAAAATGTTAATTTGACATGATACACATATATGCATGGGACTTGGGATTTGACTATCGAAGGAAAGGGTGTACATTATGTACGTGGTCTAATGTTAGCCTTGTGCTACATTAGCACTTGATGGTAGCTATGTGCTTCATCAAGGGAGGTGTTGGCTAGATGCCCATCTCGGCGGTTGATAGCTGTGTGCATCACCGTGGACTGATTGATATGTGGGATCACTTAGGTGATCGGTGGCCTAGCCACGGCCTTGAGCAGCAGGTCTGCCAAGGTAGGATATGTGGGATCACTTGGTTGATCGGTGGATTAGCCACGGCCTTGGGCAGCAGGTCTACCGAGGTAGGTGTGACGGATGGATATTAGGTTGGGTTGGGCTTCATTTTGCATAATTTTGTATATGAACTGTGTGGATATGGGCCAAGCCCGTATGGGGGAACATGTGAAATAACTATGCACTGAGTCTGTTTGACTCACCCAATTTTTACCAACATCGCAGGTGATGCATAAGCTTGGACCGGGTTGGAGTGGATACGAGGTGGCCCATGCAAAAGATGTTTTAATTGATTTACGAATTTTATATTATCAGTATTTTGGGAATTTATTTGATGTAACAAAGGCCACTTATAGTATTTGGAAACTTTATTTATGGGTTTTAAGTTTATTTTAGTATTGAACTAATAATGGGAAATATTTTTGAATCAATTTATTTTATAATAACTTATGTAAAAGTTTTAATCCGGGAATTTTTAACAACTAAAATTTTAATGAGCTTTTAAATACACCATGTTTATCCAAGGACAATAAATTTATATGTTTTCACCTTTAAGTCAAATTCTTCGCAAACGTTTTTCTGCAGTGACATACCAGATACGGTCCGGGCTCGTGGGCCGGGTTTGGGGATGTTACAGTTTGGTATCAGAGCCAGCTTCAAAACTCGGCTTTGAGGGATTTGGGCCCAAAAACATTTTTCAAAATGGGCTTTTCAAAAACATAAAATTTTATGAACTATTTCAGGTTTATTCTCGCATGGCACCTGAATCTCCGACCCGAAGTCCACCAAGTAAGTACTTCTGACTATTGAAGTGATGTATAGATGTGAACTGTATGGGCTTTTATGGGAATGTAGATTAGTAGATTAGGGCTGTTGAACCCTAGGACTAGTCTACTCAAACACAAGTGCATAAGACTTAAGGACCATTAAACAAACCTGTGACTAAGTCGTCGAGTTAAGGTGTGGTAATTGTTGTGCGCATGTCTAGGAGTGGATTCTGTAAGAGCTTGGTATTTAAGCAGTCCTAGCGACTCACCTCCTCTTTACTCGAATCCTACCTGGTGCATAGTAACCGTTCACCCTAACCAAGAGGACTTATTCACGGGCTAAACCAATCATTAAAACCCGAAAGGGACTAGCCATGTTTTTATAAAACCCTAGTTTATAAATCACTAAATTACCCTTTTTGATTTGTACAAACTATTTTGAAGACATTTCTCAAAATATTTTCGATTTACAAAATTATGAAAACACCCCTGGTTGTAAAATTACTAAAATGCCCTTGGTTTCTAAAATTCCAATACTACCCTCGACTTTTGCAAAGATATTTTTGTTTTACAGAAATACCAAAAACCTTATTTTGTGAAATATTGAAATACCCTGATTTGGAAAAATACTGAATTATCCCTGACTTACAAAATTACCGAAATAACCCCGATTCCTGAAATTTTTGGCGATACCTCTGATTTGGAAAACAAATTTTTAAAATAACCCCGAGTTTTTGTAAATTTTGAAATACCATTGATTTGTAAAGATTTTCAAATTGACCTCGAATTATTATCAAAATACCCTTATAGGAAAAATGATGAAAATACCCCTGGGATAGTAACGGACAAAAATGTTTGAATAGTGAATGTGGGTGGTGGATACCACTGAATGAATGTGTCCCTAGTGATGAATGTGAATATGACTCTTTGAATTAGAGTAATGAACTTGAATTGAGAACTCTGATTGATCGAAAGAACCACTTCTAGAACTTCTTTTCATAAAATTGTTCGCGGGATAATCAGTGGAATAAAAGTACTAATGCATAAAACTTTTTAATCAGATTAAATCGCGACGTTAGAAATGAGTTCTAGAGGACGTGGTCGTCGTGGACGCGGTAGAGGTAGAATGGTCGTATCGAAACCCGTTAGATCGGGTCAAGGGTCTGAGAATGAGGTACCACCTCCACCACCAGCATTTGGTAATGAGCAGCAAGATCAGACAGGGGATGATGCTGTATCGTAGGCCGTGCTGTGAGTTCTTGAGATGATGACTGGAGCAGGTGGAAATATGAGAGCTAGGAAGTTGTACCCGATTGACTCCGAGCCAATGGAGCGGAGGTGTTCCGTGGCGTATCGAGTGTGGCACTCAGTACGGCTGAGTATTGGTTGGAAGCAACTGAACGAATTATGGATGAGCTAGATTTAACCGCTGAGGAGAAGGTGAAAGGAATGGTGGCGCTGCTTCGCGATGAGGCATATCACTGGTGGCTCACAGTTTGGGATAGTGCTACGGCTGAGGAACTTACTTGGGAGTACGTTAAGGCGGTGTATCAAAAGAGGTATGTGGGGACTCATTACATTGATGTGCAGAGGAAGGCATTTCTGGGGCTGGTTCAAGGGAACAAGTCCGTGGCGGAATACGAGGTTGAATTCCTAAGGTTAAGCCGATATGCTCGAGGACTAGTTGCGACGGAGTATGAACAATGTGTCCGGTTTGAGGATGAATTAAGGGACGACCTAAGATTGTTGATAGCTCCACATCAGGAGCGGGAGTTTACTGTGTTAGTAGAGAAGGCTAAGGTAGCCGAAGGGATTAAGGACTCTGTGAGACAGAACAGAGACAAGGATAGAATCCAAGATAAAAGGAGTTTTGGACCGTCGAATCGCCTGAGAGTCTTCAGAAAAGACCGAGGGTTGAGAATTCTGCTCGTGTTACTAAGCCAGCTACTGGAAATCTGGACCGTCCGTGTGCTCAGTGTGGAAGGTATCATGTTGGTGAATGCTGGAACCGGGATCGAGAGTGTTTTAGATATAAGTCTAAGTCTCATTTGATTAAAGACTGTCCTCAGGATCCGAATAGGGCTCGGGCAGCAGGACAAGGTTATGAGTAGTCAGGCAGAGGTGGTCAACAAGCGACGAGGGGTCGTGGTCTGAACCATGAAGGGAATGGTTTCGGCCGAGGTCATGGAGCACCAGGCGAAGGTACTGAAGGTTCAGATGCAAGGCAGCCAAGGTTGGTTTATGCAGTTGGCCGTCGCGAGGAGGCAGATGTGCCAGATGTGACAACGGGTACGTTCCTTATTTTTGGAATACCCTTAATTACTTTGCTTGTTATAGGGTTAGCTTATTCTTGTATTGCTAGTGAAGTACCTGAAACCTTGGATGTGAACCTAGAGACTGTGCCTAGAAAGTATGATAGTTATTTAAGATCAGAGTGCATAGCAGTAGTGTAGTGGGGTGAGTTAGGATGTACGACTGTTCGTTAGTAAGTAATTTCAAGGACGAAATTATTTTTAAGGAGGGTAGAATTGTAATATCCTAAAATAGGGGTTAATTTTTATTAAATTATTTTGCATAAATATGGTCATTGTGGTGCAAATTGAGGTATTCTAGGGGCTAGTGGGAAGGCCCGAGCTATAGGAAAAATTTTGGTTTTTAAGTGTTGGTTAAGGAGAAGCTAGGTGAAGGAGGTCTTAAAAGAAATTTTGTGGAGTTTAGGACATAAGAAAGCAATTGGAAAAGTGGCAAGGGACGCCACCTAGGGTGCAGAAGAGTTGGCGTCAAGAGGAGTTCCTAGGGGGAGGAGGTTCGAGCTGCAGAAATTGCGCTTGGGAGCTTTTATTTTTGGCGTTAAGAAGGGAAACTGGGCTAAGGAGGCCTTAAGAGAAATTGGGGCAGTTTATGACACAAAAGAGCTAGCAGCAAAGTGGCTTGGAGGCGCCACTTAGGGCCTTGGAGTGTGACGCCTCAAGCCAAGATGAAGGGAGGAGGTTCGAATCATGAGGGCGGCATAAGTGTTGTTTTATTTTGCTTTTGCGTCAAGGTAAAAAGGGGAAACTAGGCAAGAAAGTCTTAAGGAAATTTGCATGGGAAATTATGACACAAGGAAACCATGTGGCAAGGTGGCTTGGGACGTTATCTGAAGAGCAGGGGAGAAGGGCCTGGGTTTGAGTCTTGATGGTAGCAAAGTGTGCTTTTATTTTTCATTTTGGCGTCATGAAGGGGGGAAGGTGGTGGACAGCATGTGGACTCCAAAAAGGATGGGATAAGCTTGTTTCTTTTATTTTATTTTTCGGCTGGAAGAGTTGGATATATATATGGCTTTATTTTATTTATTTTAAAATGGGAAGATAAGAGATAATGTGGTGGATCATTTGTTTTTATTTATTTATTAAGGTAATAATGTGGGAGAAAACTTTGGGATGTGATAATGAATTGATAAGGTGGTCGAATGTGGGACTCCTTGGGGGGTGATTAGTCAGCTTTTGAAGTGTGTTTAGTGGAGAGTGCCGAAAGTTCATAGTTGTAGTTTTGTTATTCTTCTTGTTCTCCAAGTTTCGGCCAAGAGGGTTATAGGTGAGTTATTTAAATATTTTATGTATTATAGTGTGGCTGAATTCCTCTAGTCTTCCTCTTCATCTCTTTTTCTTTCTTGCAAAACCCGATTCTACACCTTTCCCTTATGGCCGAATGCCTCTTGTAATTAGCCGAATCTCAATTGAACCTCTCCACTTTTATTCACTTATTTTCTTCAAAGCCGAAATTGCCATTGTTAGCAAGTTGCTTCAATGGTTTCTCAAAAAAAGGGGGTAAGCAACGATAGTGGAAAGTGTGTTCTCTCTTAAGCAATCGATTTGAGTTTTTTTCCTAAGGGTAGCCGAATATTCATAGGGCTTTTATCTCGTGTTTTTGCTGTAGCCAACGTGAAGGAGTTTTAAAAGAGTCTCTTGGATTCGATTACTCAAGGTAAGTAAATATAGTGTCGGCCAAGGGCCATTCTTGTGGATTTTTGCTTAATGCCGAATCTAACTTGTGGCATATAGGGATTTCGGCAACTTCAAGAGCAAGTAGTGGTGATTCAGGATTTAAAGTGAGCAAGGTAAGGTGGTAGTGACTTTTGGCTATAGGCCATATTGTGAGTTTTAGGTGTTGACCGAATGTGACTGTGACTTTTAGGAGTAAATCGACAGCAGTAAGGAAAGTTTCGGGATTTAGTCGATATGTACAAAGCAAAAGCGTAGTTATCGACCGTTTTCTTGTTGTGTGTATGTATTATATTTATAAATATGTGATATTATGTGAATGATAGCCGAAATAAGGGCTAAGATTGTGAATACCCGTGGTGGGTGATTGAATAATCAGGTCAGTGATTTACTATATTAAATGATTATTGGTGAATATGTGAAATGGTGATATTTGTGGCGAGCATGTGATGAATACTTACTCAAAATGTTAATCTGATATGATACACATATATGCATGGGACTTGAAACACCCCACACCCGGCCCACGAGCCTGGACCGGATCTGGTATGTTCCTAAAGTAAACCGATCTCAAAAACATTCGATACTTAGAGAAAATTGTAGATTTTTAGAAAAACTATTATTTGAGTTGGGCTTAGATTGAAAACCCATTTATTTAATCTTGTAAATCCAATTCGATGTAACATGTCCAAAATAGTTCTTAGCAAAATATTAAAAAAAGTAATGTAAAAACAAAGAATAATCCACTGGGCCTTATGGCCTTATTACATCAAGTAAACCCAAAATAAAATTAAATGTACTAAAAAGAAATAAAGTCCAAAATAAATAAATTCTTCAAGTGATGCATGGCCTCCTCATGGTCTACCGGCCCGGTCCGTCACTGATCATCACCTGAAAAATAATTCCCACAATGGGGTGAGTCAACAGACTCAATGTGCACACAATACTATCATTCAATAAATCGACATTCATGTTCAAATCATCAAGTCCATATAATAACGAAATTGTGATGCAACCCAAACCCAAAACCTATAAGCCATCCGCTACTCTCCACCGCACCAACCTGCATAATCGTAGGGACTACTAAGTCAACCCTCCATCCGCTACTCTCCACGTTGTGTCATTAGACACTATTGTAACCGGGTTACGAATTTCGCAATGTGACCGTAGTCGACATATTTAGATTGGTGAGACCAAGTCAACACCTTCGTTGGTGAGACCAAGTCAACACTGCTCTCCCCTTTAACATAAATCCCGAATGCCCCAAAACATGTATATATATATAGCATAATTTAATTTCATGTTCATATTCATATATTCGCATGTTATTAAAATAACATTTTAATTCACAATCCTATCAAGTAGGAAACGCATTTTGGTACTTTTTGTCACATGTGTGGTACATAGCCACATTCATATTATTATTCATATTGTATATTAAAATATTTAACCATAATATATCAAGAATAGTAAGGGTACACACCTTTTCGCTAATAGGTTCCTTGATTTCTCGAGAATCGATCTAATTTTTTAGATCTATTAATCCCTATATTCGCCCATCCATTAACACACATTAATAAACCCTTTTTAAACAAAACCAAATCCTAGTAGGATTTGTAAGGAAAAACTCACCTTTGCCGATTTGGTGATTATGCAAATCCAAAGTTTGGTTTTTCCTCTCACCGATATTCTACCAACCTTGTAGTTCAATATGGTTAGTTTTTCGGATTTTCAAAAATTAAGGAATGGATTTAGATACTCACACAACCCTTAGCCGAATATTTTAGAGGCTTACCTTAGAGATTCCAAATCCCGAAAGTCCCCTTTTTGTCTTGAATACCTGTCGAAATCCCTAAAGATCATAGGTTAGATTGATCTAACTTTAATAAGTGGTAGATGGCCTTTAGCCGAATGTGTCTTACCTTAATTTTCCTGATCCAAATCCAAACTCCTCCTCTAACATTCGGCCATAGACAAAAAGAGAGGTTATTTTCTTAAGCCTCTTTTAAATTGATTTAAAAGAACAAGAATCAATTGTTCTTACCTTAGATCCTTGATCTTTATGTTCAACGATGGTGGAAACCCGAGATCCCTTGTATATTCACCATGATCAAAGAGAATAGGAATTAAGCCTTTTACTTTCTAAGAACTAGAAAGAAAGAAAATTGAATGGCTTAACTTACCTTGAAACCTTCAATCACTTGTTTCCTTGTCTTGGGTTACTGAGATCCGGCTATGGAGATCTAACCGAGATTGGAAGAGAAGAGTTTTGACTAGGCAATGGCAAAAGGAAGGAAAAGAAAAGATGGAGTCCTTTCTTAGGGGAAATTTCGGCAAAGAGAGGGGAAAGAGAGAGCAAAATTTCGGCAAGTGGAGTGAATGAGAGAAAAGTCTCTCTTTTCCTCTTTTAACTGAACTGCTAGACCAAGAGTCCAAAACTTGGCCACTACTTTCCCAAGCGATAATTTAATCTTCATTAATTATCACTTTATTAAATTAAAATATCCTTTAATCCATCCTTTAATTCCTTATTTATCTTAGTAAAATAAACTCTATTTATCACTTTAATTTGACAAGTTTTAATAAAATAAAACTCTTCCTTTCAATCAAACATGTGCCGTCCATCCCTAGCCTTGGGAAACAAAATTAAACCTTCAATAATTGCTTTCCATGTGACTCGAACTCGTGCCATTATCCATAAGCCTTAAGTGACACTTCGGCCACTTTTCCAAGCTCGATTGTATGTCAAAATTCACCAACTTTTTCTTTTAAGGCCCTCTTGCCCTTATCTCCTATTTTGGGCTTTAAATTTTGTCATTCGGCCTTATTTCTAAGTTTCCTAAAATTTTCACATGGTCTATAACTTGCCATTTTTCCTTACATCTTGTGTTTCCAAAATGTTTAGGTTTCCAAAATGTTCGTGTTTCCAAAATGTTTAGGTTTCCAAAATGTTCAGGTTTCCAAAATGTTCGTGTTTCCCAAAATGTCTAAGTTTCCAAAATGTCTAAGTTTCCAAAATGTCTAAGTTTCCAAAATGTCCATTTCCATTTCCATGCATTTCTAGGTTTCAAAAGTTTCACAAATTTATTCGATGTTAGGGACTTGGGATGTGACTATCGAAAGAAAGGGTGTACATTATGTACGTGGTCTAATGTTAGCCTTGTGCTACATTAGCGCTTGATGGTAGCTATGTGCTTCATCAAGGGAGGTGTTGGCTAGGTGCCCATCTCGGCGGTTGATAGCTGTGTGCATCACCGTGGACTGATTGATATGTGGGATCACTTAGGTGATCGGTGGCCTAGCCACGGCCTTGAGCAGCAAGTCTGCCAAGGTAGGATATGTGGGATCACTTGGTTGATCGGTGGATTAGCGACGGTCTTGGGCAGTAGGTCTGCCGAGGTAGGTGTGACGGATGGATATTAGGTTGGGTTGGGCTTCATTTTGTATAATTTTGTATATGAACTGTGTGGATATGGGCCAAGCCCATATGGGGGAACATGTGAAATAACTATGCACTGAATCTGTTTGACTCACCCAATTTTTACCAACATCGCAGGTGATGCATAAGCTTGGACCGGGTTGGAGTGGATACTGAGGTGGCCCATGCAGTAAGATGTTTTAATTGATTTACTTAATTTTATATTATCAGATTTTGGGAATTTATTTGATGTAACAAAGGCCACTTATAGTATTTGGAAACTTTATTTATGGGTTTTAGTTTATTTTAGTATTGAACTAATAATGGGAAATATTTTTGAATCAATTTATTTTATAATAACTTATGTAAAAGCTTTAATCCGGAATTTTAACAACTAAAATTTTAATGAGCTTTTAAATACACCATGTTTATCCAAGGACAATAAATTTATACGTTTTCACCTTTAAGTTAAATTCTTCGCAAACGTTTTTCCGCAGTGACATACCAGATACGGTCAGGGCTCGTGGGCCGGGTTTGGGGATGTTACAGTATAATTTCTCGGATTTCCAAAACACCAAATATCACTTTATTTTGAAAATCTTTTGAGTAATTAAAATGTATTTTATTTGAGAAAAGAACAATTAAATAGACTTATAAAGCCTAGAATTTGCATTATTATTAACAATAAGATTAAATATGAAACCATAGCAACAATAACATGTAAATTTATATAAAATATTAAGAAATCAAATTAATACACATATGACATAAAATTTAATAATTTATGATGAAAGTCTTTAAATGAAAAATATGAATAAGGTTGAAACTTTAGAAAGATACAAATTATTTAACTAGATTTATATATAAAACATATATATATGTTTAAAATAAAATATATACATAAAACAATAATAAATCCATTTCAAGAATAGTTTTAATGCCAACACATATATATTTACATAAATAAGTTATGTTTAAAATAACCAAACGATAATTTAAAAAGAAATATTCTTAAGATATGATACACATGTTTAAATCAATTTAAATGATAATATATAAATATATACATAAGACAATATATACATGAAATGAAAATAATTTAAATAAAATTTTATGTAAAAGCATTTGTACGTGCAATATAATAATAAAAATATTTATAGTCAAAATTATATTAATTTTTAATCGTATAAATATTTAAAAGAGGAATTAAAATGAACATTTTTATATAGAAGAAAATAAAACATATAATAAAACATATATAAATAATTTGAAACATATTAAAAATTAATAAGTTAATTCAAAACAATTTATTAAAACCAACCAAACAATTAATTTAATAACAATTGTAACACCCCAAACCCGGCCTAGAAGTTAGGCCCGAATTCGGTATGTCACACTAAAAAGTTTTTCGATAACGTATAAAAAAAACATGTCAAATGAGATAAAAAAAAATGTTAGATCCTTTTCTATTTGTACAAAAATAGATGTTGATTTGTTAAAATCAAGAAAATCAAGTTTGACTTGAGATATTTAATAAAATACTACTAATTTCGAAGATTGATTGATTAAATTTGAAGTAATAATTTTATAAACTGTGACTTTTGAAAATATCGTTGATAGTTCGAGGAAATTTCAGTATTAAAAATATTTGTAAAAGTTTATTTTGAAATTCATTTGTTAATTGAATTTAGAAAACCTTTATTATGATTTTAGAAAATCCCATTTAAAATAATTTGAGTAAAATATAAACACGTCAAACATAAAGCAAAATAAAATAATCCAGAGGCCTTATTACAACACATAACCCAAAATAGTAAAGTAATAAAGTAAACGAAGTAAGAAACTAAAGTCCAAATAAAACCATTTCTGAAGTATGGCCTATACCGAGTCATCCATGGCCCCAAGTCCTCGTCACTGAGCATTACCTACAAGGGTTAAGAGAAAAGGGGGGGTGAGTTACAAGAACTCAGTGTATAATCCCCTTACCATCATCCACTGGCTTGAACCCAATTAGCAAAAACTTGGGCCTGAGCCCATAAAGCAAAATCTTGGGTCGAAGCCCATTAACACAACAGAACATATTTATGTATGTGCAATGTATGCAATTCCCAAGCCAAACCTAATAATCCATCCGCTACACACCACCCGTACCAACCAACACACCTGTGGGGATCATCAGTCAATCCACCCCGCCAACACACCAATCGCAGGAATTAAGCCATTTATAACAATAATTCGCAGGCCAGTGGCCATTTACAATCGCAGGCATTTAGCCATTTATAACAATAATTCGCAGGCTAGTGGCCATTTATAATCGCAGGCATTTAGCCATTTATAATATCAGAATTTTTGGCGAAGCCACCAGAATAACATAATATACGTGGCATAGCTACCAGACAGATTGTGACAGAGTCACCAAAATATGTAGCAGAGCCACCAAATAGCTTCCTCCAATCATCAAAATCTCAAACCCATGCAGAATTATGTGAATGCAACATTCATAGCAAATTATGATATTTACAATATAACAACGATAATTAACAACATCAGAGATTTATTACAAACAATTTGGCCCATTAACACTTTGCAAAATCGGCCCATTATGCCATATATCAAATTGGCCCATTTAGCCATATATCAAATTGGCCCATTTAGCCATATATCAAATTAGCCCATTAAGGCAATCTATCAAATCAGCTTATTAATCAATCTTGCAAATTGGCCTATTAATCAATATGTCCATTAGGCCCATAAGGCAATATGTCAATTCAGCCTATTAAGCAATTTCGTATCTCGGCCCATTAACACTTTACAAATCGGCCCAATAGGGGTATTTCCATAATTCGGCCCATAAGGGCATTTTCATAATTTGGCAATCATACCCGCTAAGGGTAATTCGGTAATCTTACCCACTAAGGGTATTTCAGTAATTCCATAACCAAGGCTTAACTACTAATTTGGAGCATAAAAGTTTGAAACTGTCCAACTGCATCATACTGACTAAATTGACTATAACTCGAGTTAGGAAACTCAAAATCTAAATCCATAAATTTTCTTTGAAACTAGACTCGTATATCTTTCTCCTATAATTTTTCCAGAATTTTTACCTTAACCATTTAGTACAGTTTATTCCTTAAAGTTTCCCTTGTTTCACTGTCCAATGATTCTGACCTCTCTTACCCAAAATCTAAATATCTCACTGTACAGTTTTCATATACTTCTCCCACTTGTCTCTATTTATAATACTCTCACTAAGGAATCCATACATATAAATTATGTCCCATAATTCACTTTTTACAATTTTATACGATTTTTCCAAGACAGAACAGAATACCCCAAAGTCATTCAGAACCAGTCTCACTAAAATTAACATATCTCAGAATATAATATTTCTTTTCCTTCTCCGTTTCTTCCATATTAAAGTAGACACAGAAAGTTTTAACCTGATATCTTATCACTTTGTAATTCCTTTTATCCAATTTTTTGTGATTTTTCAAATACACATCACTGTTTCTAACCGAAACTGTTTTATTACAAAACATGATTACCACTACGAGCATACGCACGTCCGAGTGATCACGGATGCCGGTTATCGATTTTCTTCTGTATTTCTACCAAATTACAGAATATTTCATGTAAAATTTCAAAGATATGTGAGACTTACTCACCATTTCAAACATATATTCAGAAGGGTACGGGATTACACACCTTGATTACGAGTTGTGTTTTCTACCGATTTTAACACCACGACTGTTATCTCCCTCGATGCACCAAAAATTGATCCTTAATCGATTATAATCCTGTTTCTCACGATCGTCCTATGACTAGAGATGATTAGGCGATGTTGTGGTATTTGTCCTCCCTCTATATCACGATTGCTTAAGGAATGAGAAAGAAAGAACGATGGAAAGGTTTCGGTTATGGAGGAGAATGAACAATGATATTCGGCTATCAAGGAGATTAGACAAAAGATGAATATGTGACCAATTCAAGAGAAGAGAAAATGCACTATTGTGCTAGAAAATTTCGGCAAAGAAAGTAGCAAAAAAGAGAAAATGACACAAAGGTTGCAATAGGATTTTTGGCCAAAACAAAACCAAGACCTTACCAAATGCCAAGGTAAAATTTTCAGCCACCTATCTACCTCAAAACCGTCCACATGCATCCCCCCTTAGGATAAGAGTTTGGCCACCCAAATTTTCCAAAACACCATCCACAAAATAAGCCTCATGTCCCCCTTTCATTCCTATTTCTCTTGATTCCTTTCCCAAACTTCAACATTGATTTATTCTAATAGCCACCTTACCAAAAATAATGAAGTCCACCCTTGCCATAAATAGTCCTTGGCCGACACTTAAGGAAAGAGTGCAAAAATATTAGCCAAACATTGGACACAAAGGGATTTGAACCTCTTCCCTCAAGGTACTTCACTTAATGCCATAACCTCTTTACTAATTGCTCACTTGTGCTAACCATTTATTCATTTATTTCTATAAGCCTTGAAGCTACTTACCATCTCTCCTTAAAGTGCTAAAATACCAAATTTTTCCTAAGTCCCAATTAAACCCGAGACTTCATAAAAACCCCGTAAACTCCAAATTCACTTAACTAACAAGTCTAATTTGTAATAATGTCATTCTCTTGTTCTCAAAATTTTAAACATTCCTACGCCCAAGGCCCATTGGGCCCAATCCTACTAAGCCCAATTTTGGGATGTTACAACAATAGTAAAAAAATACAACTCAATCGAACAAAAGCAATAGGTTAATTTATAGAGAACAAAATTATTAAATATAATAAGGATTTAAGTGTAATGCATGCAAATTATCAGGGATTAAAAGTATAAATATTCTCATGACCAAAACACAGTGTACCAATTGGATCAGATTGAAATATTGCACAAATTCCAGGGAGAAATTAAAATATAAAAGATATAGAAATAAGGTTCAATCAAATGACAGTGCAAAATGGAGGGGCTAATCGCACAATAAAACCACTTTTAATAAAACGCGGGGATCATCTGGGTTTTCGGGCCGGATCGAATTGGGGCAATGGGCTGAACACCAAATGGTGCCGTTTTGGTACCTAAATTTCAAAACCTCAAACGACGCCTTTTTTTAAAAAAAGTTATTAAAACCCTAAAAAATCTAAATGGCAATCTCCATTTCCCAAGCGCCGAAATAAATTTCTTTCTCCCCCATTTCCTTCATTCCCTCCTTATTAGGGTTCTCAAATGCGCCAATCGCACCTCGCCGTGGAGGCACCGCGAATGGTGTTCAAAGCCAGGTAAGTCACTTGTCTTCTTTTATTTTATCTCTTGATTTTCATATGAACAAGGAAAAAAAACAAAGATGCAAAAAGAAGAAGGAAAAATAACGAAAGAAACAGATTATCAAAATTTAAAATCACCTCTCGAAACTGGATTCAATTGCTTTTTCTTTTGTATTCAATATATATGTATTCGTATATACAAAAAATGGATCCGTTTTTCATTTGATTTCGGCCCTCTTTATAGCCGAATGGAATAGTCAAAAATAAAAATAAAAAAAAGATACAAAAATTGTTTTGCCTAGCTATATATTCTGTTGTTGCTGCTTTCTTTTACTGTTTGTTGTAGGTACAGCTGGAAGATGTTGATGGTGGGGTGGCCCAAGTGCCTGGTTAGCACGGGTCGTAGTGTGCAGCGTCTTGTGTATTCGTGGGGTTGTGTGGTTAGAGTATTCGAAACCCTAGGGTTTCGAATTTTAATGCAATTGGGCCTAATAATTTGGTTTAGCAATAGGCCTATTTATTTTTTCTTTATATTGGGTTTATAATTGTATTTGGACTGTTAAATTTATTGGACTATTATATTTTTTTATTTTTTTGGTTTTTTTTTTTGGTTTTAAATGGGCCGGGCGAAATGGGCCTATTATAGTTGCCCTTCTTTGCTCATTTTCGTGTAACGAGAATAGATCAAAGACTTCAAAAAGGACCATTTTTGCCCGATCTTCAAATCTTGGACTTCTTTTAGTGCTTTTCTTCTTCGAGTATCTTCATTCCATCCCACTATATCTTCAAGGGCATGAGAACTAGCGCTTCGATCCAATCAAGGAATTTAGACCTGTAGCTTCAATCTGCTCCGTAGAAACTTTTGGAAGATATGATTTGCTATCTTCAGTCTGCTCTGCTATTACCTCAAGAAGACTTCAATCTTCAGTCTGCTTGAAACACCCCAAACCCAGCCCACGAGCCTTGACTGGATCTGGTATTGTAACATCCTAAATTAGGGGTTGTTAAAAATTTAATTTTATTCATGTGTGTGCTTGAAGAAATGAATTCTATGTTTACTAGACATATTTTAGGGTCTAGTCATAACCGCGAATTAGGTCGGATTTAGAACTAAAAAATTTCTTTTTAAGTATTTAAAAGGAGGGAGCTAGGAGATAGGGGTTAAGAGAAGTTTTGGGAGAAACATGACACAAGGAATAGCTTGGTAAAGTGGCTTGCATGCGCCACTTAAGTGCTACAAAGGAGGCGTCAAAGGGAGCTTCAAGGGAGGAGGTTCGAGTCTTGGGAGTTACAAGGGGATGTGTTTTTATTTTGGGCTTTTTGGGACGTTAAGGAAAGGGGCTAAGTTGGAAGGCCTTAACAGATTTTGTGGGTAAGGTATGGACATGAAAGACGTTTGGTGGAGTGGCTTGGAATGCCACTTAAGGGCTTAGAGGTGGCAAGTCTTGGGTTCAAACTACCGAGGTTTCGCCTTGGGGAATTCTATTTTCTTTTGTTTTAGGAAGGGAATCGGCCTAGGAAGGCCTTAAAATTAAATGGTGAGGTTTTATGACATGAAAGTCAATTGGGAGGAATGGCATGGGGCGTTAAAAAGGGGGTTGCAGCAGTTGCTCCTTTAGGTCCCAGGTTCAAACCAAAGAAGCAGCAATTGGTTTATTTTTTTATGCAAGCTAGCGTGTATGGAAAGGGAGTTGATGGCTGCATGTTGGACTCTTATTTTGATAAGGATAAAGCTTAATTTTTGCTCTAGGATTCGGCTGGGGGAGTAGTGTTAGTATTGTATTTTCTTTTTAATTGTTGAAGAGGTGGATAGGAGATAAATAGAATATGAATATTATTTTTCTTGGGTGATAATTAGAAGCTGGAATTATCACAAAAGAGAGAGGTGATGGCCGGATTTGGGACTCTTTAGGGCCATCTATTTTCGGTTTTGTGCTAAGCAAGGGAGTGCCAAAAATCATTCAGTAAGTTCTCTTCTTTTTTTTTCATTTGGTTGCTGGCCGAATCTCCCTCATCTCCCATCTACTTTCTTTCTTCTTTTACAAAGCCGAAACCACCATTAATTCCCTACATCCCTTCGTTCTCTTTTTCTTATTCCTCTTAGCCGAACCTACCCCTTCTTCTTCTCAAAATTCCAACCCTTCCAGCTTGTGATTAGCCGAATCCCCCTAAGGTAAGGTGCTGTCGTTTTCAAAGTAGTGTCAAGGGAGGATAGCATTAAAGGAGTAAGGAGATCTTTTGGGATTTGATTCCACAAGGTAAGGAGGTAAGTAATATTCGGCCATAGGCCTTGATTTTGTATAAGTGTGCAAGTCAATTTTAACATGTGTTTTGGTAGGGATCTCGAAGACTCAAGTGATAATTTCGGGATTTCGGTAAGTGTGGTAAGTGAATAGTTACATTCGGCCAAGGGCCATTTGTTAAAAAGTTTATGTTTAAATGCCGAAACTAATATGTGCCATGGATTTAGGGGCTAATTAAGGCTTTAGGATTTGTTTGGAAATCAAATCCGTTTAAGGTAAGTGCCGCAAGAGCCTTTGGTATTATTTGGTTTGGCCGAATAGGCCAAAGTCCCTAATCCTATTGTTGGCCGATTATAGGGTCAAGAATCTAGCGTCGTAGATCGGATCTTCGGGATCTAGGGATTTCGGTAGTGACAGGTGTGTAAAACTCTTTACACACTTTATTAATTCACATTGCCGTATTGTTGCTTTTTAATCTTTTTGGTAGTGATTAGCTTGTGGCATAGTCATGGTTTCCGGGTAAGTCCCCTATTACTTTGTCTATGATATATGATTGCGTTTGCCTTCATATGCTGATAAATGATATGTTGTACATAATGCATGATGATGGTGGGATTGATGAGAGGAGGGGGATGATCTTATGGGCTGTCACCAATGGTTTTGACCACAAGATGGGTTGGCCCCATCAGATTTACTGTGACTTCGGTCACCAGTGGTTTTGACCACACCGATGATAATTGTGACTAAGTCTCAGTGGTTTGGTACCACCAGTGGTTTTGACCACATTATGATATTTGTGACCTATGGTCATCAGTGGTTTTGACCACACGATGGGTTGGCCCCATCATTTAAATTGTGACACTAGTCACCGATGGTTTTGACCACGATGGTTTTGACCTTTGGGTAGTTAAGGAGTTCGGATGGTTAGTGGGGTTGCATATTTGCATGTTTATTAATAATATGTGTATGAGTTACATTACCGGGTGGGGGATTTACACACTGAGTCTTAGTGATTCACCCCTTCCCATACTATTTTGCAGATGAGTAGATCGCGGAGATGGAGCCGGAGAGGACTCGAGGCGGCCATGCTTATCGTTGGATTTGAATTTACTTTATTATAGTTAATATTATTTATTTTCTAAGTCTTTTATTTTGGGTTGTAATAAGGTCGCTAATTATTTTTGGATGTGTATTTTCTTGTTTTATTTTACTTATGTCAGATTACAAATGATATTTATGAATGTCAAGTGAACCAGGTTAAAAGTAACTTTTTTCAAACTTAATAACTTTGGGTTTTCAAAGATGTTACCATCGGGTAACAAAATTTACCAAGTTAACAATAACTCTGTCGATTTAAAATTTTACACGAACAAATATTTTAAAACGGTTTATCAACTCAAACATGTTTATAAAAATAGTCCCAACTGAGTTTTATCAAACCCCGTTTTAATGCCTTAGCCATATTTTAACAAGTTTTCACCAGACACTCAAAATGATTCAAAATATTTTACTCCATGACATACCAGATCCGATTCGGGACTCATGGGTAGGGTTTGGGTGTTACATTTTTGGTATCAGAGCCCGGTTTAAAACTCGACTGTGGGGGCCCAAGGCCCAAAATGTTTTGTTATTGTTAGTAGGCCTTATTAGAATGTTTTGGGAAATTTTTTTGGCTTGAACAGCATGGCACCGAGTCTTCGGCACCAATCCGACCAGGTAAGTAATTCTATCTATTTTCTTTGTGAATATTTGATGAGGGGTAGAAGGGTAAATTGGGAACATAGACTATTAGAATAGGAATTGTTGAACCCTAGGGTTAGCATACCCCAATGAACAATGCATAAGATTTAATAATTCCCTAAACAACCTTGTGAGTTGTCACTGAGCAAGGGATGTGGCAATCGTTATACGCATGTCTAGGATTGGATTCGGTGGGAGCCTGGTATTTAAGCAGTTCTAGTGACTCACCTCCTACTCACTTGAATCCTACCTGGTGCGTAGTGACGTTCATCCTGGCTGAGACGACGTGCTCACAGGCTAAAGTTGATAACTAAAACTCGAAAGGGACTAGCCGTTTTGTTTTTGAGGTAATTAAAACCTTGTTTTAAAAAAATGACCAAAATACCCTCCGTAAGAAAAATTCCAAATAGAAAATTTTCCAAAATGTCATTCTTTTGTGAAATCACTTAGAACTAAATTTTTGAAAATCTTTTTATGAAAATGCCCTGACTATGAAAATTACTAAAATACCCCTAGCGGTAGAATTACAATATTGCCCCTAACCGATAAATTACTAGAATAACCCTGATTTTTTAAAAATTTTGCAACATTACTATTTTGGGAAAGGCAATTTTCAAAAAGAGCCCTCAAATTTTTACAACTTTTGAAATATCCCTGATTTATTAAATTTTACAAAATCACCCTAATTTGTGAAAAATTACCGAAATACCCCTGAGGTCCAAAATTATCGAAATACCCTCGAATTTCAAATCTTTCAAAATACCTCGGGAATTTAAAAGCTCCAAGATACTTTTTGACAAAATCATCCGAAAACTTTTATTTTTGGAAAATTACAAAAATACCCCTGTAGGACAAATTACGAAAATACCCCTGGGTAGTGGAAAAACAATCACAATGAAAACCACAACGTCTCTTTGAATGAAAGAATGGAAAACTGTGTGCATGTATGATTACGAAAGAACCACTCCTAAAACTCTTATCATAAAATTCATTCGCGGATAATCCAGTGGAACAAGTACAAATGCATAAAATTCTTAAACAGATAAACGCAATCGTTAGAAATGAGTACAAGAGGTTGTGGACGTCTGCCCCATGGCCGTGGAAGGGGTAGGATGACTTTGTCTGAGCCAGCAGGGTCCGGACATGGGTTTGGAAATGAGATGCCGGATCTGCCGTGAAAATCGAGTTCAAGATCGGGACGGTGGTAATGATGTAGTATCTCAAGTCAGACACGGGTATTGGAACGAGTTGTCGAGGCTAAGCGTGGGTGCAGGAGCAAGTAAATCGTGGTTGAATGACTCCGCCAATGAGCGTAAGTATTTAGAGGAGTTTCGGAGTGGCACCCAGCGATGGAATATTGGTTAGAATCTACTGAAAGGATTATGGGCGACCTGGATTTCACAGCTGAGGAGAAGTTGAAGGGTATCATCTCTCTGCTTCGGGATGAGTCATACCAGTGGTGGCTCACTGTGAGAGACGGAACGATGGCAGAAAATGTCACCTGGGAATTCTTCAAGGATGCTTATCAAAGGAAATATATCAGAACTAGTTACGTGGATGCGCAGCGAAAGGCTTTCTTGAACCTGGTTCAAGGCAATAAGACAATGGCGGAGTATGAGGCCGAACTCTTTCGGTTGAGTAGGTATGCTCGTGGTATTATGGGTACCAAGCATGAACGTTGTGTTAGATTCGAGGATGGGCTGAGAGATGAGCTGAGGATGATGATAGCTCCACAGCAGGAATGAGAGTTCACTGTCCTAGTGGAGAAATTGAAGGTTGCTGAAGGGGTAAGACAGTCTGTTAGACGGAATCAAGATAGGAATTAGAATAAGAGGATCTCGGGACCTCTAAAGTTCTCTGGTAATCAGCAGAAGAGGACAAGGTTTGGTGGGTCGGATCAAGCTGATAGGCCTGCTACTGCTGCTAATCCTCAATGGCCTCCACGGTGTGCTCGGTGTGACAAGTCTCACACGGGGGAGTGTTGGAATGGTAATCGGGGATGCTTCGAGTGTGGGTCCTTGGAGCATCGAGTTAGGGACTGTCCGAAAAAAATAGCTAGACTGAGATCAGAGGGTCAGGATCGTGCACCGAATAGAAGGGATAACCAACAGCCTCAGAGGGGTCATGGTGCAGGAAGAGGAGGTAATAGTGCTGGCAGAGGTCGTGGGGCACCGAGGGGAGGTACCGGTGGTACTGAGGCTAGGCAACCTAGTCTAGTCTATCTCATGAGCGTCAAGAGGAGGGCGACGACCTGGACGTTATAACCCAGGTATGTTCTTGATCTTTGGTGTACCCTATAATACTTTGATAGACATTGGCTCAACCCACTCATACATTGCTAGTAGCGTAGTGGAAACTTTGCATCTAGACTCTGAACTTACTTCTAGGAAGATGACCGATTAAGCCCTTTAGGTCACTCAGAGAAGTAAGTAAACTCTATAGGAACGCACCCTAGAACTCCAAGGGTCGTGTTCTTGGTCGACTTGATGGAACTACTGCTCGGGAGTTTGACCTAATCCTCGGGATGGATTGGCTAGTAAAGTATCAGGCTAGCCTGGATTGCGCAGCTAAGCACATGGTAATAAGGACCGGGGAAGGTGATGAGATGGTGATGATAGGTAAAAGGAGAGATTACCTATCTAATTTGGTTTCGGCATTAAAGGCGAAAAGGATGGTTAGAAAGGGTTGTGAAGCTTATGTGGTGCATGCCTGTGCTTTGGAAGCTAAGGATGTTGCTGTGAGAGATATTCGGACCGTAAGAGACTATGTGGATGTGTTTCCAGAGGAACTTTCGGGTCTACCTCCGGACCGTGAGGTTGAATTTGGTATAGACTTGTTACCCAAAATCGCGCCCGTATCTATAGCTCCGTATCGGATGGCGCCAAAAAAATTGGTAGAGTTGAAGGCACAGATTCAGGAATTGTTGGATAGAGGTTTCATCTGACCAAGTGTATCACCTTGGGGAGCTCCAGTGCTTTTTGTCAAGAAGAAGGATGGGACAATGAGGATGTGTATAGACTATCGGCAGCTGAACAAATTAACAATAAAGAATCGATATCCCGCTTGAGATTGACGATCTGTTCGATCAACTCAAAGGAGCATCGGTGTTCTCTAAGATTGACCTTAGGTTAGGGTACCATCAGCTTAAGGTGAAGGAGGCTGATATCCATAAGACGGCATTCCATACTCGGTATGGACACTACGAGTTTCTGGTAATGCCTTTTGGATTGACAAATACACCGGCCGCGTTTATGGACATGATGAACTGGGTTTTCCAACCCTATCTGGATCGGTTCGTCGTGGTCTTCATAGACGACATTTTGGTGTACTCGAAGTCAGAGGAGGAGCATGACGCACATCTTCATGTGGTTCTGCAAGTTCTAAGGGAGAAACAGTTGTACGCCAAGTTCAGCAAGTGTGAGTTCTAGCTCAAGGAAGTAACCTTTTTAGGGCATATTGTTTCAGCTGAGGATATCAGGGTGGATCCCTGTAAGAACGAGGCGGTGTTAGAGTGGAAACCACCCAAGTCTGTTACAGAAATTCAGAGTTTTCTGGGGTTGGCAGGATATTATAGGAGATTTGTGGAAAATTTCTCCTTGATTGCAGCGCCATTGACTAAGCTACTAAGGAAAGGAGTTCTGTTTGTGTGGTCAGAGAAGCAGCAAGAGAGTTTTGATAAGCTGAAGAGGATCTTGACAGAAGCACTAGTCTTAATTCAGCCTGAAGCAGGAAAGGAGTTCACTGTGTATTGTGATGCATCGCATACTGGGTTAGGATGTGTGCTGATGCAAGAAGGGAAGGTGGTCACTTATGCGTCACGGCAGTTGAGGCCTCACGAAGCTAACTACCCGACACATGACTTGGAATTGGCTGCTGTGGTATTTGCCTTGAAAATATGGAGGCACTATCTGTATGGGGAGAAGTCGGTAGTATACACAGATCACAAGAGTTTGAAGTACCTCCTGACTCAGAAAGATTTAAATCTGAGGCAGCAGAGGTGGATTGAGTTACTGAAGGACTACGATTGCTCAATCGAATATCACCCAGGGAAGGCTAATGTGGTAGCTGATGCATTGAGCCGTAAGGTGGTAGCAGATTTGTGAGCAATGTTTGCTCACCTAAGTCTCTATGAGGATGGGAGCCTTTTGTAGAATTGCAAGTGAAGCCATCATGGATTGATGAGGTTAAGGAAAGGCAGATGACCGACGAAGCTTTGAGTACTCGGAGGTTGCAAGTACAGAATGGTGAGACCGAAGGTTTCACCTTGGGCAGTGATGGGGTATTGTACTTTCAGGGGAGAGTATGTATGCCTAAGGATGATGATTTGAGGCAGCGAATCCTTAAAGAAGCTCATAGCAAGATCGTGACGCTATGCACCCGAGAAGCGCAAGATGTATCGGGATTTAAGGGAGCGATTTTGGTGGCGGGTCTTAAGCGGAAGTGGCGAGTTGGTGGGCAAGTGTCGACATGCCCGTGAGTTAAGGTGAGCATCAATTGCCATCGGGTCATTATACCAAAGAAAGATCCCACAATGGAAGTGGGAGGAGATTACTATGGATTTCGTAAGTGGGCTTCCCTCACGCCCAAAGAAGAAAGATGCGATTTGGGTGGTAGTAGATCGGTTGACTAAGTCGGCTCATTTCATACTGGTAAGGGTTGACTATTCGCCCAAAAGTTAGCCAAGTCAGATATAGCCGAGATAGTGCGATTGCATGGAGTACCTGTGTCCATTATTTCGGATCGGGATCCTCGATTTATGTCGAGATTCTGGAAGGCTCTACATCAAGAGTTAGGCACGAAGTTGAATTTTAGCACGGCTTTTCACCCACAGTCTGATGGATAATCTGAGAGGGTTATCCAAATATTGGAAGATATGTTAAGGGGCTGTGTTTTGGACTTTCGTGGTAGTTGGGAGGAGTACCTACCTTTGGCAGAGTTCGCTTATAACAATAGTTATCAAGCGAGTATTCGGATGGCACCGTATGAGGCACTGTATGGTCAGAAATTTCGTACTCCTACATGTTGGACGGAGCTAAGAGAGTGACAGATGTTGGGTCCAGAGTTAGTGGCAGAGACGGAGGATAAGGTTAGAGTAATTCGGGCTCGTCTTAAGGAGGCATCGGACAGGCAAAAATCTTACGCCGATCTTAAACGCAGAGATGTTGAGTATGCAGTGGGTGATAAGGTCTTCTTGAAGGTATCACCTTGGAAGAAGTCCTGAGGTTTGGCCGGAAGGGCAAGCTAAGCCCTAAATTCATCGATCGCATACGGTGTTGAAACATGTGGGACCGGTAGCTTACCTACCTTGAGTTGCGTGCGAATTGAGCCGGATCCATGATGTCTTCCATGTTTCAATCTCGAGGCGCTATCGATCGGATCCATCACACGTAATCTTGGGTTGCCAGAAAATTGAAGTGAACTCGGACTTGTCTTTCGAGGAGGAGCCAAGACAAATCTTGGATCGAGATGTCAAGGTTTTGAGGAGGAAATCAGTGCCTTTGGTAAAGGTGTTATGGCGAAACCATGGTACGGAGGAGGCCACATGGGAACCCGAGGATGTGATGCGGCAGCAATACCCCCAACTCTTCTCATCCGTAATTTTGAGGTCAAATTTTTTTAAGGGGGTAGAACTGTAACATCCTAAATTAGGGGTTATTAAAAATTTAATTTTATTCATGTGTGTGCTTGAAGAAATAAATTCTATGTTTGCTAGACATATTTTAGGGTCTAGTCATAACCCCGAACTAGGTCAGATTTAGAACTAACAAATTTCTTTTTAAGTATTTAAAAGGAGGGAGCTAGGAAATAGGGGTTAAGAGAAGTTTTGGGAGAAACATGACACAAGGAATAGCTTGGCAAAGTGGCTTGCATGCGCCACTTAAGTGCTACAAAGGAGGCGTCAAAGGGAGCTTCAAGGGAGGAGGTTCGAGTCTTGGGAGTTACAAGGGGATGTGTTTTTATTTTGGGCTTTTTGGGACGTTAAGGAAAGGGGCTAAGTTGGAAGGCCTTAACAGATTTTGTGGGTAAGGTATGGACATGAAAGACGTTTGGTGGAGTGGCTTGGAATGCCACTTAAGGGCTTAGAGGTGGCAGGTCTTGGGTTTGAACTGTCGAGGTTTCGCCTTGGGGAATTCTATTTTCTTTTGTTTTATTAAGGGAATCGGCCTAGGAAGGCCTTAAAATTAAATGGTGAGGTTTTATGACATGAAAGTCAATTGGGAGGAATGGCATGGGGCGTTAAAAAGGGGGCTGCGGTAGTTGCTCCTTTAGGTCCCAGGTTCAAACCAAAGAAGCAGCAATTGGTTTATTTTTTTTATGCAAGCTGGCGTGCATGGAAAGGTAGTTGATACTGCATGTTGGACTCTTATTTTGATAAGGATAAAGCTTAATTTTTGCTCTAGGATTCGGCTGGGGGAGTAGTGTTAGTATTGTATTTTCTTTTTAATTGTTGCAGAGATGGATAGGAGATAAATAGAAGATGAATGTTATTCTTATTGGGTGATAATTAGAAGCTAGAATTATCACAAAAGAGAGAGGTGATGGCCGGATTTGGGACTCTTTAGGGCCATCCATTTTTGGTTTTGTGCTAAGCAAGGGAGTGCCGAAAATCATTCAGCAAGTTCTCTTCTTTTTTTTTCATTTGGTTGCTGGCCGAATCTCCCTCATCTCCCATCTACTTTCTTTCTTCTTTTACAAAGCCAAAACCACCATTAATTCCCTACATCCCTTCCTTCTCTTTTTCTTATTCCTCTTAGCCAAACCTACCCCTTCTTCTTCTCAAAACTCCAGCCCTTCCAGCTTGTGATTAGTCAAATCCCCCTAAGGTAGGGTGCTGTCATTTTCAAAGTAGTGTCAAGGGAGGATAGCATTAAAGGAGTAAGGAGATCTTTCGGGATTTGATTCCACAAGGTAAGGGGGTAAGTAATATTCAGCCATAGGCCTTGATTTTGTATAAGTGTGCAAGTCAATTTTAACATGTGTTTTGGTAGGGATCTCGAAGACTCAAGTGATAATTTCGGGATTTCGGTAAGTGTGGTAAGTGAATAGTTACATTCGGCCAAGGGCCATTTGTTAAAAAGTTTATGTTTAAATGCCGAAACTAATATGTGCCATGGATTTAGGGGCTAATTAAGGCTTTAGGATTTGTTTGGAAATCAAATCCATTTAAGGTAAGTGCCGCAAGAGCCATTGGTATTATTTGGTTTGGCCGAATAGGCCAAAGTCCCTAACCCTATTGTTGGCCGATTATAGGTTCAAGAATCTAGCGTCGTAGATCGGATCTTCGGGATCTAGGGATTTCAGTAGTGACAGGTGTGTAAAACTCTTTACACACTTTATTAATTCACATTGCCATATTGTTGCCTTTTTAATCTTTTTGGTAGTGATTAGCGTGTGGCATAGTCATGGTTTCCGGGTAAGTCCCCTATTACTTTGTCTATGATATATGATTGAGTTTGCCTTCATATGCTGATAAATGATATGTTGTACATAATGGATGATGATGGTGGGATTGATGAGAGGAGGGGGATGATATTATGGACTGTCACCAGTGGTTTTAACCACAAGATGGGTTGGCCCCATCAGATTTATTGTGACTTCGGTCACCAGTGGTTTTAACCACACCGATGATAATTGTGACTAAGTCTCAGTGGTTTGGTACCACCAATGGTTTTGACCACATTATGATATTTGTGACCTATGGTCACCAGTGGTTTTGACCACACGATGGGTTGGCCCCATCATTTAAATTGTGACACTAGTCACCAGTGGTTTTGACCACCAGTGGTTTTGACCACACGGGGTAGTTAAGGAGTAAGGATGGTTAGTGGGGTTGCATATTTGCATGTTTATTAATAATCTGTGTATGAGTTACATTCTGGGTGGGGATTTACACACCGAGTCTTAGTGACTCACCCTTCCCATACTATTTTGCGGATGAGTAGTTCATGAGATGGAGTAGGAGAGGACTCGAGGCTGCCATGCTTATCGTTGGATTTGAATTTACTTTGTTATAGTTAATATTATTTATTTTCTAAGTCTTTTTATTTTGGGTTGTAATAAGGCCGCTAATTATTTTTGGATGTGTATTTTATTGTTTTATTTTACTTATGTCAGATTACAAATGATATTTATAAATGTCAAGTGAACGGTTAAAAGTAACTTTTTCTAACTTAATAACTTTGGGTTTTCAAAGATGTTACCATCGGGTAACAAAATTTACCAAGTTAACAATAACTCTGTCGATTTAAAATTTTACACGAACAAATGTTTTCAAACGGTTTATCAACTCAAACATGTTTATAAAAATAGTCCCAACTGAGTTTTATCAAACCCCGTTTTAATACCTTAGCCATATTTTAACAAGTTTTCACCAGACACTCAAAATGATTCAAAATATTTTACTCCGTGACATACCAGATCCGGTCAGGACTCATGGGCCGGGTTTGGGATGTAACATTTTTGGTATCAGAGCCCGGTTCAAAACTCGACTGTGGGGGCCCAAGGCCCAAAATGTTTTGTTATTATTAGTAGGCCTTATTAGAATGTTTTGGGAAACTATTTTTGGCTTGAACAACATGGCATCGAGTCTCCGGCACCAATCTGCCTGGGTAAGTAATTCTATCTATTTTCTTTGTGAATATTTGATGAGGGGTAGAAGGGTAAATTGGGAACGTAGACTATTAGAATAGGAATTGTTGAACCCTAGGGTTAGCATACCCCAATGAACGATGCATAAGATTTAATAATTCCCTAAACAACCCTGTGAGTTGTCACTGAGCAAGGGATGTGACAATCGTTATCGCATGTCTAGGATTGGATTCGGAGAGCCTAGTATTTAAGCGATCCTAGTGACTCACCTCCTACTCACTTGAATCCTACAGTGCGTGAGTGACGTTCATCCCGGCTGAGACGACGTGCTCACAGGCTAAAGTTGATAACTAAAACCCGAAAGGGACTAGCCGTTTTGTTTTTGAGGTAATTAAAACCTTGTTTTAAAAATGACCAAAATACCTCAAGTAAGAAAAATTCCAAATAGAAAATTTTCCAAAATGTCATTCTTTGTGAAATCACTTAGAACTAAATTTTTGAAAATCTTTTTATGAAAATGCCTTGACTATGAAAATTACTAAAATACCCCTAGTGGTAGAATTACAATATTGCCCCTAACCGACAAATTACCAGAATAACCCTGATTTTTTTAAAATTTTGCAACATCACTATTTTGGGAAAGGCAATTTTCAAAAAGAGCCCTCAAATTTTTACAACTTTTGAAATATCCCTGATTTATTAAATTTTACAAAATCACCCTAATTTGTGAAAAATTACCGAAATACCCCTGAGGTCCAAAATTACCGAAATACCCTCGAATTTCAAATCTTTCAAAATACCTCGGGAATTTAAAAGCTCCAAGATACTTTTTGACAAAATCATCTGAAAACTTTTATTTTTGGAAAATTACAAAAATACCCCTGTAGGATAAATTACGAAAATACCCCTAGGTAGTGGAAAAACAATCACAATGAAAACCACAACATCTCTTTGAATGAAAGAATGGAAAACTGTGTGCATGTATGATTACGAAAGAACCACTCCTAAAACTCTTATCATAAAATTCCTTCGCGGATAATCCAGTGAAACAAGTACTAATGCATAAAATTCTTAAACAGATAAACGCAATCGTTAAAAATGAGTACAAGAGGTCATGGACGTCTGCCCCGTGGCCGTGGAAGGGGTAGGATGACTTTGTCCGAGCCAGCAGGGTCCGGACATGGGTCTGGAAATGAGATGCTGGATCTACCGGCGGCGAAAATTGAGTTTCAAGATCAGACCGGTGGTAATGATGTAGTATCTCAAGCTGTATTACGGGTATTGGAACGAGTTGCTGAGGCTGGCGTGGGTGCAGGAGCCCGTAAATCCGTGGTTGAACGACTCCGGGCTAACGGAGCAGAAGTATTTAGAGGAGTTTCTGGAGTGGCACCCAGTGCAAAGGAATATTGGTTAGAATCTACTGAAAGGATTATGGGCGACCTGGATTTCATAGCTGAGGAGAAGTTGAAGGGTATCATCTCTCTGCTTCGGGATGAGTCATACCAGTGGTGGCTCACTGTGAGAGACGGAACGATGGTAGAAAATGTCACTTGGGAATTCTTCAAGGATGCTTATCAAAGGAAATATATCGGAACTAGTTACGTGGATGCGCAGCGAAAGACGTTTGGTGGAGTGGCTTGGAATGCCACTTAAGGGCTTAGAGGTGGCAGGTCTTGGGTTTGAACTGTCGAGGTTGCGCCTTGGGGAATTCTATTTTCTTTTGTTTTAGGAAGGGAATCGGCCTAGGAAGGCCTTAAAATTAAATGGTGAGGTTTTATGACATGAAAGTCAATTGGGAGGAATGGCATGGGGCGTTAAAAAGGGGGCTACGGCAGAATTGCTCCTTTAGGTCCCAAGTTCGAACCAAAGAAGTAGCAATTGGTTTATTTTTTTTATGCAAGCTGGCGTGCATGGAAAGGGAGTTGATGGCTACATGTTGGACTCTTATTTTGATAAGGATAAAGCTTAATTTTTGCTCTAGGATTCGGCTGGAGGAGTAGTGTTAGTATTGTATTTTCTTTTTAATTCTTGAAGAGGTGGATAGGAGATAAATAGAAGATGAATATTATTCTTATTGGGTGATAATTAGAAGCTGGAATTATCACAAAAGAGAGAGGTGATGGCCGGATTTGGGACTCTTTAGGGCCATCCATTTTCGGTTTTGTGCTAAGCAAGGGAGTGCCAAAAATTATTCAGTAAGTTCTCTTCTTTTTTTTCATTTGGTTGCTGGCCGAATCTCCCTCATCTCCCATCTACTTTCTTTCTTCTTTTACAAAGCCGAAACCACCATTAATTCTCTACATCTCTTCCTTCTCTTTTTCTTATTCCTCTTAGCCGAACCTACCCCTTCTTCTTCTCAAAATTCCAGCCCTTCCAGCTTGTGATTAGCCGAATCCCCCTAAGGTAGGGTGATGTCATTTTCAAAGTAGTGTCAAGGGAGGATAGCATTAAAGGAGTAAGGAGATCTTTCGGGATTTGATTCCCCAAGGTAAGGAGGTAAGTAATATTCGACCATAGGTCTTGATTTTGTATAAGTGTGCAAGTCAATTTTAACATGTGTTTTGGTAGGGATCTCGAAGACTAAAGTGATAATTTCAGGATTTCGGTAAGTGTGGTAAGTGAATAGTTACATTTGGCCAAGGGCCATTTGTTAAAAAGTTTATGTTTAAATGCTGAAACTAATATGTGCCATGGATTTAGGGGCTAATTAAGGCTTTGGGATTTGTTTGGAAATCAAATCCATTTAAGGTAAGTGCCGCAAGAGCCTTTGGTATTATTTGGTTTGGCCGAATAGGCCAAAGTCCCTAACCCTATTGTTGGCCGATTATAGGGTCAAGAATCTAGCGTCGTAGATCGGATCTTCGGGATCTAGGGATTTCGGTAGTGACAGGTGTGTAAAACTCTTTACACACTTTATTAATTCACATTGCCATATTGTTGCCTTTTTAATCTTGTTGGTAGTGATTAGCTTGTGGCATAATCATTGTTTCCGGGTAAGTCCCCTATTACTTTGTCTATGATATATGATTGAGTTTGCCATCATATGCTGATATATGATATGTTGTACATAATGCATGATGATGGTGGGATTGATGAGAAGAGGGGGATGATCTTATGGACTGTCACCAGTGGTTTTGACCACAAGATGGGTTGGCCCCATCGATTTATTGTGACTTCGGTCACCAAATGGTTTTGACCACACCGATGATAATTGTGACTAAGTCCCGGTGGTTTGGTACCACCAATTGGTTTTGACCACATTATGATATTTGTGACCTATGGTCATCAGTGGTTTTGACCACACGATGGGTTGGCCCCATCATTTAAATTGTGACACTAGTCACCTGTGGTTTTGACCACCAGTGGTTTTGACCACACGGGGTAGTTAAGGAGTACGGATGGTTAGTGAGGTTGCATATTTGCATGTTTATTAATAATCTGTGTATGAGTTACATTACCGGGTGGGGGATTTACACACTGAGTCTTGGTGACTCACCCATTCCCATACTATTTTGCAGATGAGTAGATCGCAGAGATGGAGCCAGAGAGGACTCGAGGCGGCCATGCTTATCGTTGGATTTGAATTTACTTTGTTATAGTTAATATTATTTATTTTCTAAGTCTTTTTATTTTGGGTTGTAATAAGGCCGCTAATTATTTTTGGATGTGTATTTTAGTGTTTTATTTTACTTATGCTATATTACAAATGATATTTATAAATGTCAAGTGAACCGGTTAAAAGTAACTTTTTCAAACTTAATAACTTCGGGTTTTCATAGATGTTACCATTGGGTAACAAAATTTACCAAGTTAACAATAACTCTGTCGATTTAAAATTTTACACCAACAAATGTTTTCAAACGGTTTATCAACTCAAACATGTTTATAAAAATAGTCCCAACTGAGTTTTATCAAACCCCATTTTAATACCTTAGCCATATTTTAACAAGTTTTCACCAGACACACAAAATGATTCAAAATATTTTACTCCGTGACATACCAGATCCGGTCAGGACTCATGGGCCGGGTTTGGGGTGTTACAGGTATGTTCCCCGGTGTAAACCGTTTCAAATTCTGTTGTTACTCAGGAAAAACTTGTGTGTTTTGAAAGAAAGATTGTTTTGGGTTGGGCTTGAGTTGAAAACAAGTTTTTTTCATTTTGTAAAATCCTTTACTTTAGGTGACAAAGCATTTAAAGTTTAGTTTAAGATAAATTTACCTAGTCTATTTTTTTTAAGCAAATATTTCATAGCATGATAAATGGATGTAAAGTAAAATAAATCAACTAAGGCCTTATTACATCAAATAATCCCCAAAAATAAATTCAAGTACTTAATATAAAGAGAGTCCAAAACAAAGAAAATCTGAACTTCACATGGCCTCCACTAAGCTCCTGCCGACCCAGCCCATCAATGATCGTCACCTGAAAACTAATCCCACAAGGGGTGAGTCAAATAGACTCAATGTGTAACCAATACTAAAATTTAACAATTTAGGCATATGTTCACATATTACATGCATATTCATATAACAGATACGAATAATGATGCAACCCGCACCCAAACCTATATGCCATCCGCTACACATCACCCGTACCATCCTGCACACCGTGGGGACTACTAAGTCAACCCTCCATCCGCTACACACCATCGAAGGCGATCATTGCAATGACGTGCTCATCGCCTTATAAAATTTGTGGTCTTAGGTCACCACATTCAGATATCGTGGTCTTAGGTCACCACATTCGATGTCGTGGTCTTAGGTCACCACATTCAGTTATCGTGGTCTTAGGTCACCACATTCACTTCCCCTTTTCATATAACCCATATGCCCCATATCATACATATCATACATTAACATGCCAAATTCTTATTTCACATTCTTATAATGTCATATATGCATCGTAACAAATATTTAACATAATCCTAGTAGGAGTAGGAAACGTACCTGAGTACTTTGTACCTTAACATGGTACTTAGCCATATTCACATTCATGCATATATTTAATATTTCCATAAATATTATTAAAAGATAGTGTGGGGTACACACCTGATACACTTAGCAGTTCACTTAAATCCCAAAAATCCGATCTAAAGCCTTAGATCTCAAGTCCACATTCTACCAACCTTAATATGTTAGCATAAAGCCTATTAAATCAGAAACCAAATCCTAGTAGGATTTGTACACTTAAAACCTACCTTGTTGCCGATTGACTTAAGAATCAAGTCCCAAAACTTTGTTGTATTCCTTCTTGCATTCGGCCAAACATTAAATCACATCACAAGTTAGTTTCGGCTTTTTAAACAATTATGAAATAGATATAGATATCAAAACAGGCCTATGGCCGATTGCACATTAATGCTTACCTTGCGATTTGGAATCCCGAATGTATCTCTTGACTTAGGTATTTTTCAAAATCCCTATAAACTCACACATTTGATATGATTTTTAATCACTTAAACATGATAAATGGTCTTTGACCGATTCACTCACCTTAGATCCTTGAAAGTCCCGAAAGATCTCTTCTTTGTAGTCGATAACTACTAAATTCTGAAACCACCTTCCAAGATTCGGCCAAGATGGAAATACCATTGGGTTAGTTCCTAGATTTCGACAAGTCTATAATTAAAGAATGAAACCCGAATGATAACTAGCTCTTACCCTTAATACTGAAGTCGACTGCTCCTTGTTTGAACCCACAGAGATTCGGTTATAGACTAAGTGTGATCAGCAAATTTCGACTTTTGTAACTATGAAGAAATCGGCTAATGGCTACCTTAAGGGTTCGACTTTGATTGAATTTTGCAAAAGAAGAAGAGTAGGTTGATGTTTGAAGGTTCGGCTTTTGGTGAATCAAAAAGGAAAAGAGGATGATGATTTGCAGAGAAAGAGAGAATTCGGCAGAGTCTTAAAAACGAATGAATAATGAATAATGGCCTAAGTTCCGTCCTTTGGCTGAAATTATCACCTAAAGGAGCCCCACAATCGGCCAACTCTATCAATTCCCTAGCTTTTCTCTTTATCTTTTCATAAGAATAATCCAAAAATAAAACATCCATTATCTACCACCTTAGCCGATTTTATTAAAAGAATTTAATCCAACCTTAAACTCCTCCCTTTTAGTTCCTTAATGCCATCCACCTCATTTGCTTCTTGTAGCAAAAATAAAATCCTTTATTTGCTTCCCACATTGCTTGAACCTAGGCCCATTCGCATAGCTTGTGGCGTCACCTACCTGGGCCTTAAGTGGTGCCTCCAAGCCACTTAAACAAGCCTATGTTTGTGTGAAATTTCTTCTATTAATTTTCTTAAAACCACATTGTTTTAGTTTCCTCTTTTAAAGTTAACATTTCTAAAATATTTCCTTACATTTCCAAGTTTCCAAAAATGTTCACTTTCCTCTTTTAAACTTAACATTTCCAAGTTTCCAAAAATGTTCACCATACATTCATAATACACAAGACATGCCATTTCGTATAATTAAATCAAAAATGCATAGGCCCATTTTCAGGATGTTACAGTTCTACCCCCTTAAAAATAATTTCGTCCTTGAAATTACTTACTAACGAACAATCGTACAATCTAACTCACCACACTACGCTATTGTTGCGCACTCTGATCTTAATAAAACTAACTCATTTCTTATGCACAATTCCAAAGTTCACATCCAAGGTTTCATACTATTCACTAGCAATACAAGAACGAACTAGCTCTATAATAAACAAGGCAATAAAGGCATTTCGGAAATAAGAAACTTACCCGTTGTCACATCTGGCACATCACTCTCCTCGTGACGGTCGACTGCATAAACCAACCTTGGCTGCCTTGTATTTGAACCTTCAGCACCTCCGCTTGGTGCTCCAAGACCACAGCCGAAACCATTTCCTCCATGGTTCGGACCACGACCTCGCTGAGGCTGCTGCCCACCTCTACCAGCCTGATTAACATTCTGAGCTACTGGTTGATTCCCATCTGGTCTCATCGAACAGTCCTTAATCATATGGTCCTTTGACCCACACTTAAAACATCCTCCCGTCTTTTTCCAACATTCACCTAAGTGCTTCTTCCCACATTGTTCACAAGGACGATACTGCCCTCCAGTAGTAGCTTGCTGACCTTGCGGCCCTTCAACTCTAGGCCTCTTTTGCTCATTCCTGGATGGCCTTGACGATCCAAATTCTCTCTTCGCTTATTTCGACGGAGTTCTCCTCACGGACTCCTTAATTCCTTCGCCATCTTAGCTTTCTACTAAAGCGAAAACTCCCGCTCTTGATGTGGAGCGACTAACAACCTCAGGTCATCCCTTAGTCCATCCTCAAATCGGACACACCGCTCATGCTCGTAGCTACCACTCCTCGAGCATACCTGGCTCAACCTCGAAATTCACCAGATTGCACTCATCGACTTGTTCCATTGAACCACCCCAAAACGCCTTCCTCTGCTCATCAATATAACGTGCCGACATACTTCTTCCGATATACCGCCTTAACATATTCCTGTGTCAGATCCTCAACTGTGGCACCATCCCGAACTGTTAACCACCATTGATACGCTTCATCGCGTAGCAGTGCCACCATTCCTTTCAACTTCTCCTCAGGAGTCAGATCGAGCTTATCCATAATTCGCTCGGTTGCTTCCAACCAGTATTCAGCTGTACTGGGTGCCACACCAGATACTCCATGGAACACTTCAGCTCCGTTGGCTCAGAGTCGCTCGGGTACAGATTTTTGAGCTCCCATATTCCCTCCAGCACCAGCCACCATTTCAAGAACTCGCAGCACAGCCTGCAATACAGCATCATCCCCCGTCTGAGCCTGCTGCTCGACACCAACAGTTGGGGGTGGTGGTGGCGGTGGTAACTCATTGTCAGACCCTTGACCCAATCTAACGGGTTCTGACACAGTCATTCTTCCTCGACCGCATCCATGACGATCGTATCCTCTAGAACTCATATCTAATGACGCGCTTTAATCTGATTAAGAAATTTTATGAATTAGCCTTTATTCCATTGATTAACCGCGAAGAAGTTTTATGAAAAGAATTTTAGGAGTGGTTCTTTCGTATTCATACATGCACACAGTCTTTACATTCATACATCCATCAATCAATTATGAACTTTCGTTCATTCAGAGAAATGTTGTAGTTTTTATTGTTGTTGTTTTTCCACTACCCAGGGGTATTTTTGTAATTTGCCCTACAGGGGTATTTTCGTAATTTGTCAAAATAAGGTTCCTTGGTGATTTTTTCAATAAGGTGATTTTGTCAATAAGTGTATTTTGGTAATTTTTTGAAATCCCGGGGGTATTTCAGAAATTTTGAAATTACAGGGGTATTTTAGTAATAAACCAGGGTAAATTTATAAATCAAGGATATTTTGGAATTTACAAAACTTGAAGGTTGTTTCTGAGAATTTTTTTCCAAATCAGTGTTGTTGTAGAAATTTTTAAAGATCGGGGGTCATTCTGGTAATTTTGTAACTCAGGGGTATTTCGATAATTTTACAGGGTAGGGGTAATTTCGTAATTTTCCAAAATCAAGGTATTTTGATATTTGGAAAATTAGGGTTTTTGGACATTTTATAAAGTATTGAAATTTTGATAAGAATTGTGGGTATTTGAAATTTTCATAAACCAAGGGCATTTTGGTAATTTTACCACTAGGGGCATTCTTGTAATTTTTATAGATCGAAAATATTTCAAGAAAATTTATAAAAATAATCTTTTCAAATCAAGAGGGTAATTTAGAAATTTTAAAACTAGGGTTTCCATAAAAAATACGGCTAGTCCCTTTCGGGTTTTACTTAGGGGTTTAGCCCGTGTGTAAGTCCTCTTGGTTAGGGTGAACCGAGGCTACGCACTGTAGGATTCGAGTGGAGAGGAGGTGAGTCACGCTGGATCGCTTAAATACCAAGCTCCCACCAAACCAATCCTAGACATGCGCACCATGGTTGCCACACCCTAACCTACGACTTAATCACGTGTTTGTTTAGTTAGGCATTTAAGTGTTATGTTTTTGTTGGGGTATACTAGCCCTAGGGTTCAAGTACTTAATCTCTATTCTACGTTCCATTCCATTTCTACCCTTCTACAAATCATAATATAAATCACACACAAAAGATTGAAGTACTTACCTGGTGGACTTCGGGTCGGAGACTTAGTGGGCCATGCCAGAAAATCCTGCTTAATTCACAAAAATTCTTTTGGGCTTAACTTTGAAAACATTTTAGGCCTTAAACCCAAGGCCGAGAGTTTAAAACTGAGCTCTGATACCAAATTGAAACACCCCAAACCCGGCCCACGAGCCTTGACCGGATCTGGTATGTTCCCCGGTGTAAACCGTTTCAAATTCTTTTGTTACTCAGGAAAAACTTGTGTGTTTTGAAAGAAAGATTGTTTTGGAAAGATTGTTTTGGTTGGGCTTGAGTTGAAAACAAGTTTATTTCATTTTGTAAAATCCTTTACTTTAGGTGACAAAACATTTAGAGTTTAGTTTAAGATAAATTTACTTAGTCTATTTTTTAAAAAAAAATATTTCGTAGCATGATAAATGGATCTAAAGTAAAATAAATCAACTAAGGCCTTATTACATCAAATAATCCCCAAAAATAAATTCAAGTACTTAATATAAAGAGAGTCCAAAAAAAAGAAAATCTGAACTTCACATGGCCTCCACTAAGCTCCTGCCGACCCGGCCCATCACTAATTGTCACCTGAAAAGTAATCCCACAAGGGGTGAATCAAACAGACTCAATGTGTAACCAACACTAAAATTTAACAATTTAGGCATATGTTCACATATAACATGCATATTCATATAACAGATAGGAATAATTATGCAACCCGCACCCAAACCTATATACCATCCGCTACACATCACCCGTACCATCCTGCAGACCGTGGGGACTACTAAGTCAACCCTCCATCCGCTACACACCATCGAAGGCAGTCGCTGCAGTCGACGTGCTCATCGCCCTTATAAAATTCGTGGTCTTAGGTCACCACATTCAGATATCGTGGTCTTAGGTCACCACATTCAGGTATCGGGGTCCTTAGGTCACCACATTCGGTTATCGTGGTCTTAGGTCACCACATTCACTTCCCTTTTCATATAACCCATATGCCCCATATCATACATATCATGCATTAACATGCCAAATTCTTATTTTACATTCTTATAATGTCATATATGTGTCGTAACAAATATTTAACATAATCCTAGTAGGAGTAGGAAACGTACCTGAGTACTTTGTACCTTAACATGGTACTTAGCCATATTCACATTCATGCATATATTTAATATTACGATAAATATTATTAAAAGATAGTGTGGGGTACACACCTGATACACTTAGCAGTTCACTTAAATCCCAAAAATCTGATCTAAAGCCTTAGATCTCAAGTCCCTACGTTTGACCAACCTTAATATGTTAGCATAAAGCCTATTCGGCTGTAAAACCAAATCCTAGTAGGATTTTTGTACACTTAAAACCTACCTTGTTGCCGATTGACTTAAGAATCAAGTCCCGAAACTTTGTTGCATTCCTTCTTGCATTCGGCCAAACATTAAATCACATCACAGGTTAGTTTTGGCTTTTTAAACAATTATGAAATAGATCTAGATATCAAAATAGGCCTATGGTCGATTGCACATTAATGCTTACCTTGCGATTTGGAATCCCGAATGTATCTCTTGACTTAGGTATTTGTCAAAATCCCTATAAACTCACACATTAGATCTGATTTTTAATCACTTAAACATGATAAATGGTCTTTGACCGATTCACTCACCTTAGATCCTTGAAAGTCCCAAAAGATCTCTTCTTTGTAGTCGATAACTACTAAATCCTGAAACCACCTTCCAAGATTCGGCCAAGATGGAAATACCATTGGGTTAGTTCCTAGATTTCGACAAGTCTATAATTAAAGAATGAAACCCGAATGATAACTAGCTCTTACCCTTAATACTGAAGTCGGCTGCTCCTTGTTTGAACCCACAGAGATTCGGCTATAGAATAAGTGTGATCAGCAAATTTCAGCTTTTGTAACTATGAAGAAATCGGCTAATGGCTACCTTGAGGGTTCGGCTTTGATTGAATTTTGCAAAAGAAGGAGAGTAGGTTGATGTTTGAAGGTTCGACTTTTGTGAATCAAAAAGGAAAAGAGGATGATGATTTGCAGAGAAAGAGAGAATTCGGCAGAGTCTTAGAAAAGAATGAAGAATGAATAATG
The DNA here is from genome assembly GCA_025506655.1 of Gossypium rotundifolium. NCBI lineage: Eukaryota > Viridiplantae > Streptophyta > Magnoliopsida > Malvales > Malvaceae > Gossypium > Gossypium rotundifolium. Next base: position 152,429,700 of record CP106722.1, read on the forward strand.
GCCTAAGTTCCCTCCTTTGGCCGAAATTATCACCTAAAGGAGCCCCACAATCGGCCAGCTCTATCAATTCCCTAGCTTTTCTCTTTATCTTTTCATAAGAATAATCCAAAAATAAAACATCCATTATCTACCACCTTAGCCGATTTTATTAAAAGAATTTAATCCAACCTTAAACTCCTCCCTTTTAGTTCCTTAATGCCGTCCACCTCCTTTGCTTCTTGTAGCAAAAATAAAATCCTTCATTTGCTTCCTACATTGCTCGAACCTAGGCCCATTTGCATAGCTTGTGGCGTCACCTACCTGGGCCTTAAGTGGTGCCTCCAAGCCACTTAAACAAGCCTATGTTTGTGTCAAATTTCTTCTATTAATTTTCTTAAAACCACATTGTTTTAGTTTCCTCTTTTAAAGTTAACATTTCTAAAACATTTCCTTACATTTCCAAGTTTCCAAAAATGTTCACTTTCCTCTTTTAAACTTAACATTTCCAAGTTTCCAAAAATGTTCACCATACATTCATAATACAGAAGACATGCCATTTCGTATAATTAAATCAAAAATGCATAGGCCCATTTTCAGGATGTTACACTGCTCCACTACCATCTTGAGGGAGCAAAATCTGAACTTTCCAGTCTACTTCCTTACTATCTTAGGAAGACTTCAATCTTCAGTCTACTCCACTACCATCTCTTGGGAACAAAATCTGAACTTTCCAATCTGCTTCCCTACTATCTCAGGAAGACTTCAATTCAGTCTGCACCACTACCATCTCTAGGGAACAAAATCTAAACTTTCCAATTTGCTTCCTTACTATCTCAGGAAGACTTCAATCTTCAGTCTGCTCTACTCTTATCTCAAGGGAACAAAATCTGACCTTTCCAATTTGCTTCCTTACTATCTCAGGAAGACTTCAATCTTCAGTCTTCTCCACCACCATCTCGAGGGAACAAAATCTGAACTTTCTAATTTGCTTCCTTACTATCTCAAGAAGACTTCGATCTTCAGTCTACTCCACTACCATCTCTAGGGAACAAAATCTGAACTTTCCAATTTGCTTCCTTACTATCTCAGGAAGACTTCAATCTTCAGTTTGCCCCACTACCATCTCGAGGGACAAAATCTAAACTTTCCAGTCTGCTTCCTTACTATCTCAGGAAGACTTCAATCTTCAATTTACTCCACTGCCATCTCGAGAGAACAAAATATAAACTTTCCAATTTACTTCCTTACTATCTCAGGAAGACTTCAATCTTCAGTCTGTTCCACTACCATCTCTAAGGAACAAAATCTAAACTTTCCAATTTGCTTCCTTACTATCTCAGGAAGACTTCAATCTTTAGTTTGCCCTACTACCATCTCGAGGGGACAAAATCTGAACTTTCCAGTCTGCTTCCTTACTATCTTAGGAAGACTTCCAATGGCTAAAATATGCTCTATTACCGATACATGAAGATAAGATTTTCCAAATTTGATCTGCCCCACTGCTATCTCGAGGAGACAAGATCTACAATTCACCGATGTTGCTACACCGTCCTCTGAGGGACACGACCTGTAGACTCGGTTCCACATGCATATGTTTATGCAGAATGATCAGGATGCTATGATCAAAATGAATCAAATGCTCCTAGCCACATATGTTATGAATGCCAAAAATGTCATGATTTTTTTTAATGTAAAATGATTAAGATGCAATTATCAGAACGAATCAAATGCTCCTAACTAAATGATATTATGGATGACATTTGCATGAATGCAAAATGTCATGAGAATGATATTTTGTTGAATGTACAATGTTTAGGATGTAATGATCGGAATGAATCAAATACTCCTAACTAGATGATATTTGCATGAATGTAGAATGTCATGAGAATGATTTTTTTTTAAATGTATAATGATTAGGGTGCAATGATCGAAATGAATCAAATGCTCCTAACTGCATGTGTTATGAATGCCCAAAATGTAATGATTCTTTTTTTTTAAATTTAAAATGATTAAGATGCAATGATCAGAACGAATCAAATGCTCCTAACTAAATGATATTATGGATGACATTTGAATGAATGCAGAATGTCATGAGAATGATCTTTTTTTGAATGTACAATGATTAGGATGTAATGATCGGAATGAATCAAATACTCCTAACTGGATGATATTTGCATGAATGTAGAATGTCATGAGAATGATTTTTTTTTAAATGTATAATGATTAGGGTACAATGATAGGAATAAATCAAATGCTCCTAACCGCATGTGTTATGAATGCCCAAAATTGTAATGATTCTTTTTTTTAATAGATACAATGATTAGGATGCAATGATCGAAATGAATCAAAAGCTCCTAACTAAATGATATGACATTTTCTGAATGCAGAATGTCATGAGAATGATTAGGATGCAATGATCAAAATGAATCAAATGCCCCTAACTACATGTGTTTTGCATGAATGCAAAATTTTATGAGAATGATCCCTTTTTAAATGCTTAAGGTGCCATTGCTCATTGTTTATCAAAGTTTTATCACTGATGTATTATGCTGCCATCTTGTTCGGTTGGTATTCTCAACAAAAAACCTTAGAAAATAATTATATCTTGCTCAACAGATTTGCCCCACTGTAGGGTTCATCTCATTGTGACTTAAAGGTATAGAATCTAAATCCTTTCCAATCCATCCCATTGCAACTCAAGGGTATAGAATTTGTTTCATCTTCAACCCAACCATCTATAAATCAGGAGTATAGGATCTGTAACTTATTCCATCAACTGATCACTCCCCGGGTGACCAAACCAAATATGTATGCATGATATCTGCATGGATGCGGAATATCATTTTTTTCTCAAGAATGATTCCTTTTTTACTCGAGTTTTACATTGCCCATTTTTCATCAAGATTGTTACTGACGCACTATCTTGACATTTTGTTCAATATCCATTTTTGACAAAAATCTGAAGAGATAGTCTCAATTTAAACTCTTTCTCCACCAATATTTCCATCCCTTAAACTTGGTGGGTTTTAAACAATAGTCCTGTTTCAAGTTCTTTTATTATTCAGAAGCTTTCAGAGTAATATGCAAAACTCCTTTTATGAAAGTACTATTAGTCCACTAATCATTATGTCAATGCAAAATGCTTGAAAAGATCATAACAATGGACAAGAAAGAAATTAATTAGGAGCATAGCTCGAAACAAATAAGTTAAGCAAAGCTAGAAAATGCAATCAAAGGAAATTTATTGGTAGTGTATTTTGAAATGAATAAAATAATTAAAGATAACAAATTCAGAATGGGTACGATGGAAACTAGGTGCCCTAGATATCGCAGCCTGAACTCCTTTTGTTCAAACTTCTTGAGGACCATTTTAAACTCAATATTTGCTTAGAGGATCCGGAGTACTTTGTCAATGCCCCAAGACATCACATACTTCCTCATTTTTAATTCAAGCGTAGCGAGACTACTGTATGCTCCACTTTCGATCAAAATTTGAGCCGCCCTTTTTGGGTTTTCAACTCAAACCCCCTTTGGTCTCAAAGCGCCCTTTGCGGGTTTATGCCTTGGCCTCTTATTTTTCTTTCTTCCTTTTTTGACTGAAAATTTTTATTTTTATTTATATTTTTATTTCTTTTCTTCTTTCTTTTATTTTTGTTTTTTATATATATTTTTAAGGTCTCAAGGCGTCCTTTGCGGGTTTTCACCTTGGCCTTTCCTTTTAGATGAAATCTGAATTCACCAAATTTGGCATTTACTTTCCTCTGAAATCCTTTTGTATGAGAAGAATCCTTCTTAATGCCAGGTCCCCATCATGAAATTCTCTTGGGTGAACCTCATTGTCATAAGTTCGTATCATCCTTTTTGAATACTTTCAATCAAGCTTATTGGAAACATCCTGTTTCATCCAATTCTTAATTCAATCAAAGTTTGGAGAAAAGGAATCTTAACTTCCAACAATTGCTTTCTTTTCATAAACCAATGAGAAAGATGTTGCCCCGGTGAAGGTCCTGGCCAACGTTCAAGAAACATAGAGGGTAAATGGTAACTTCTCTATGCCAATCTTTACAAGTCTCAGTCATTTTTAAAAAATTTTGAATGATTTTTTTGGCTGCCTTTGCTGCACTAATATGGTGTCTGCTCTTTGAACAGACTGTAAATTTTTGACATTGTACAATTATGTTAAACATGTTTCTTTCTAGCATTCTTTATTGCCACTTTTTTTTTTATTTTGAATTTGAATTTGAATTTGGATTTGGATTTGGATTTGGATTTGGATTTGAATTTGGATTTGAATTTGATGACTGCTGACTTTATAATTTTGGCATATGAAGCAACTTTCACCCTCTTAGTGAAGTAATTGATAATCACGAAGATGAATTGGTATTGGCTAGATGCTTTGGACGAGATCTTCCCCTTAACATCTATGCCCCACCTATAGAAAGAATGGAAAAGGCACATAAGTCTTGCCTTCCCCAATTTGGCATTTACGGCCTAACTGATGCAATTTCCTTTTCTTGGTAAACCAGTAGCCCGATCCTCCTAATTAACCTTACCATCGTAGAACCATTGCCATGGATTCTTTAAACATCATTCCCACATTTCAAGCCCAGCGTTTCTCGATATGTTTGTGCAAAAACATCTTGGAATTCTTGAAAATAGCTCAATGATGTCTCACCTTATTTCTGTGGTGGGTTAGGCTTCGATCTTTCCTAAGCTTGCAACGTCCACTGACTCTTTGCAAAGTAGAGTCTATTTTCACTTGTTCTACCATCCTTAACAAATCAAAAGATAGGCTATAATTTCTGTCATATTCAAAGTCTTTAGATCTCCTAGACCCATATCTCATTCAAAAAGGGAGTTTGTAACAATGTTGCTCATGTCGTTGATATCTGGGTACCTAGGTAAGAAGGCAAAAAATTCCAGAGAATAAATGATTCTAAGGATGATTATTTGTATGGTATGGTCATGAATAAAGAATAAAAGAATATTCTGAAAAGCAAAAGAATGTACAGTATGAAATATAAAGAATGAAAAAAATATTTAAAAAGATGCATTTTATTGAAATAAAAATTCTGGACACAAGCCTATTTCACAAAAGGATTCTTATTGCTTCTAGGCTTAAAGCAGCAAGCATGTTTGAATATTACTCTAGATTAGTTGTAAAAATACAGGGATCCCTTCCACAGTCCCATTGTTTAAAATCTTCCCAAGTATGTAAGGGCTTGGAAATTTTTATTCCCTGATTCCCTCTTCAGATATTTCATTAGTGTTCAGATTCACTGATATTCCCTCCAAGCCTCTGACTTCTTTAAGGAATTGCAACTCTTCTTCCTCCACTTTCAACTATCATATTCACTGCTTCATCCAATTGATTAGGTTCTGAGGAATTGTCGACTTTCACAATTCCCCTTTCAATGAGCCTTTCGACCAACTTTTTAAATGTAGTGCAGTTTTCAATTGAATGCCACGTTATTCCCGCGTGGTACTCGCATTGGGCATTCTCATTATACCATTTGGGTACGGAGGTTGCACAGGTTTCGCGTAGAATAGAGACACTACATGTACATCAAAAAGATTCTATACAGCTCTTGATATGTTATCGGGATGGGTGTGAACTGGGGCCTTTCTGTATTTGGCCTCGAGTTGGGTTCTTGCCTTGAAGAGCCTTAATGCGTACTCAAGATATTTACCTCATTTTTCTTGTTTCTCGAAGTTAATCTTTGGTGCTTTCTCCCACGTCTATCTTTCCGTTTCTTATAGCATTCTCAATGATCTCACCGGACATTACCATATCTGAAAAGCTCACGGTGGCACTTCTCAACATATATTTAATGAACCGGGCCTTCAGAGTATTGATGAAAAGCATCGTGGTTTCTTTTTCCAGTAGACGTGGCTAGACTTGTATAGCGACTTCCCTCCATCTTTGAGCATACTACCGGAAACTCTCATTTGTTCTCTTCTCCATATTCTGCAAAGTGATTCTATCAGGGGTCATATCTGTTACATGACTATACTACTTCATGTAAGCTTAAGCTAAATTTCTCCATGAACTAATATTGGTACGACTCAATTGGTTATACCATCTGGACGCTGCCCCAGTTAGACTGTCTTGGAAGCAGTGGATCAGTAATCGATCATTATTGACATGCCCATTCATACGTCTGCAGAACATAGTGATATGAGCTTTGGGACAACTATTTATGTTGTACTTCTCAAACTCCGGCATTTTGAATCTGTGAGGAAGTACTAGGTCTGGAACCAAGTTTAGATCCTTAGCATCAATCCCTCTATAATTATATGCACTTTTCATTGCTCTGAATTTTTCTTCTAGCTATTTATATCGGTCCTCTAACTGCTTTTGTGATTCCATTCTTGCTCTTTCTCTTTTTGCTATATTATCTAGATCAGGAATAGCGAGATTGGCAGGATTACCCTTTGGAGTAAAGCCTGATCCAGTTTGGGAATTCATCGGTATCGAAGCATCCCCTTGAAATTGTTGAGGTTTAGTTGTGACGAACACTCCTTGAGGATATGATTTGGGATGAATTGTGGTAAAACCCAGAGGATAAAGTAGTTCCTCACTATCTTCCTCAGTGTTAACATGGGAGTCTTTCCTTTGTCTATTCCTCCCGCCATTAATTGAGACAATTAAGCCATTATGTTCCTTTGGGACTCCATCATTTGATCCCTCATTTCTTGTCGAGTCTTAGCTAGCTGCTCTTGCATCTGTGCTTGCATTTGTTCTTGCATATCCTTTTGTATTTGCTCCAATTTTTTTATTCTTTTGTCCATTGACTTGGTCTTTTTTCTTGTGTCGTAGCGATGCGTATTTGGTAAGGCTCTATCGGTTTCCAGGTTATTGAAATAATTTTTAATTAATTAAAGTTTTTCTACAAATTTTAATGCATATGATGTAATACAAATGCATGAAATGCAATGCAAATGCGTGGAATGAATGCAAAAAGAAAGAGAGGCGTTGATTCTGAATTCAATTCCATTAGAAGAAATTCTCTAGAAAATAAATTTCTTTACATAAAACAAATTACATATGTGGCTTTGTCCTCATAGTCCAAGTGAAGACACTAATCTTTTTCTTTGTATTCGAATGTTATAGTCGTGTCCCATGAACTTTCTCAATAGATGCCTCTTCTAGCTCCTTGTTGCTTGATCCAGGCCATGACTATTCACTCACTTATCCTCCGCGATGCTCATAAGCTTCTTTGAGATGTATTGACTCTCGAATAATCCTTGTTGGCTTGAATCCCCGGGAAATGAGGCAAAGTCATATACTATCAATCTTTTCTTGTTGTGTTTACTTGGACTATATTCGGACGAATGCATTATAACCCACTTTATTAAGCAATTTATTTTCTCATGACAAACTCTTCTATTTAGCAATCGAATATGAATCAACACCTCCTTTCTATGATGATGCACTGTAGTCAAAAACAAAAAAAAACACGTTAGTATCATATATAGATGGTGAAAATCAAATTAAACAGAGAATAGTCAAACACTTATCTAGGTGACTGCTAGGGTTCAACATAGTTCTACCTAAAGTGGGTTCCTAGGGTTCACTATATGTGGTTTGGTTCTAAAGAGATAGGGTACCTGAACCAGCAAATTCCTCAATCCCCACCCATTATAGGCTCATACGGATCAAGTTCGGTTTAGGGGAATACATTTCCCTATGGCCATGCGGAGATGAAAATCTCACAAAGCACATAGGTACAGATGTATCCCGGAAGTAATCCACTAGCCCATGCGGAGGTGAAAACCTCACGAATGCATAGTTTCTCACTCCCACTCAAAGGCATAACCACAGCGGCCATGCAATGCAAATACAAGTATTCTACAAAAACTCAACATCATAGTACCAGCAAATGCATCAAAACAAACATAATTTTTCAAAACAATTTTCCAAATTTTCAATCAAAAGGACAAAAATTAATCAATCTATGGCCTGACTCTCAACCAGTCCCCAGTGGAGTTGCCAAGCTGTCGAAACCATTTTTTCTTTAAGGTTAAAAAAATGGGATCGACTTAAAAATGTGATGTGGAATCGCCACCGATCTTTTTTTTTTTTTTGTTTAGGTGTAATCGAATCACCTCGTAAAATATTTCATCTTTAAAAATTAATTTTGGTCAGCGAAATTAAAAAAAGGGGTTCGGGAGTCGGTTATGTATGAGGAAGAATTACCATCCTCGTACGCCCAAAATTGGTACCAAATTGATTAAATGATGTCCTAACGTCGAAAATTTGAAAAGTTTTGAAAATGCAATTTCTTTGAAAAAAAGGGTGGAATATTCCAAATGTAAGATACATTCGCTATAAAGGAACTAAACATTACACCCAGTACGTTAGGATGCAATATCTTGAACCCTCAAAGTCGAAATCATCTTATAATTTCAAAATCATGCGATTGAAAAGGATATTAAGTCTTTTTGTCAAATGAAGAAACCGCGACCCAATACGTTAGGGTACAATTTCTTGGATTTCCAAAACACCAAATATCACTTTATTTTGAAAATCTTTTGAGTAATCAAAATGTATTTTATTTGAAAAAGAACAATTAAATAAACTTATAAAACCTAGAATTTGCATTATTATTAACAATAAGATTAAATATGGAACCATAGCAACAATAACATGTAAATTTATATAAAATATTAAGAAATCAAATTAATACACATATGACATAAAATTTAATAAAATATGATGAAAGTCTTGAAATGAAAAATATGAATAAGGTTGAAACTTTAGAAAGATACAAATTATTTAACTAGATTTATATATAAAAGCATATAAATATGTTTAAAATAAAATATATACATAAAACAATAATAAATCCATTTAGAAGAATAGTTTTAATGCCAACACATATATATTTACATAAATAAGTTATGTTTAAAATAACCAAACGATAATTTAAAAGAAATATTCTTAAGATATGATACACATGTACAAATCAATTTAAAAGATAATATATAAATATATACATAAGACAAGATATACATGAAATGAAAATAATTTAAATAAAATTTTATGTAAAAGCATTTGTACATGCAATATAATAATAAAAATATTTATAGTGAAAATTATATTAATTTTGAATCGTATAAATATTTAAAGAGGAATTAAAACGAACATTTTTATAGATAAGAAAATAAAACATATAATAAAACATATATAAATAATTTGAAACATGTTAAAATTAATAGGTTAATTCAAAACAATTTATTAAAACCAGCCAAACAATTAATTTAATAACAATAATAAAAAAATACAACTCAATTGAACAAAATCAATAGGTTAATTTATAGAGAACAAAACTATTAAATATTATAAGGATTTAAGCGTAATGCATGCAAATTATCAGGGATTGAAAGTACAAATATTCTCATGACCAAAACGCAATGTATCAATTGGATCAGATTGAAATATCGCACAAATTCTAGGGAGAAATTAAAATATAAAAGATATAGAAATAATGTAACACCCCTAACACGAGACCGTCGCCGGAATAGGGTTTAGAGGCATTACCGAATAATAGGATCATTTCACATCACATTCACGACACAAAGTCAATCATCATTAAACACATTCATATACAATCATAGTGTCCCTTAAACGAGTCATTAAGACCCTAAGCATGCTTATAAACTGAGTCGGGGCTAAATTGAAACACAAATAAAATTTCATGAAAAATTTGAAACTTTTCTAATATACAGGGGAGACACGCCCGTGGGGGTAGGCCGTGCCTCTCCCACGGTAACATGACACACCCGTGTGACCTCCCCGTGGTTACTTACTGCCATAATCAACACGGCTAAAAAGCACGCCCGTGTGCTAAGGCCGTGTCCTATAAGGTCATATACTGTCATTTCTCGCACGACCTGTAGGCACGCCCGTGCCACGTCCGTGTGCAATTTATGCCACATTCTGCCAATTTACCCACGGTCTGAGGCACGCCCGTGTGCCCCAACTGTGTGACATTATAGGCCATTTTGCAAAGTCAAATTGCCACCCATAAGGGTCCAACCTACAAGCCATACAACCTAAACATCTCGTGCTCATAATATCATCATAAACATACCAATGTTGTCATTCCACTTATGCATTCAATTTCAACTCTATTTATACTAAATTCAATGCCAATACTTATTCTATCACAAGCATAATTCATTCCCAATTTCACTAACCCCTATTAGCATTTATCAACACAAAGTTACCACTTGATAGCAAATTTATCAATCCAAAAATCATGCCAAAAGATGCATCACACATATCACATTCATTCATGTCAAACCTATCACATATCTAGCCACATCTCATGGCTAATTACAATCTCAAACATAATTCAATTAACTAACCTATACATGCCATATTCTAGCTTTATACATCTTTCTAAAAGTACCAAAATAGATTGCCGATAGTGTGATTGAGAAGCTGACGATCCCAGATCCAAGCTAGCATTACTAACACTGCAAGGCAGAGAAACAAATCACACAGTAAGCTTTCCAAAGCTTAGTAAGTTCGATATACAATACAATTATCATATCAATTGAATCGATGCAAAAATAAACAATCACTTAGATCTATTATCTCATATTCGTGCCTTCTCATCCATAGCCACAATGCCCATTTCCTCAATCAAAGCTTAATTTCACGCATCAACCACAAAGGTTCAATACGTACCTTAACCACAAAAAGCTATTAAATCTCCAAGCATATTCAATGCTCGATATTATTTGCCGATCATTTTTTAGTTTAATCGCACACTCAGTGCCACATACTTATTCGACTCATAACAGTTATCGCACACTTAGTGCCTATTCTTTTAACCAATTCATTTCGAAGATCGCTTTTACGATTGCCACAAACAATAACCCAAAGCTTTCATAACATCATTACACGATTGCCACGACAATAAACCGAAGCTTTCATCACATCGCACACACAGTGCCATTCATTTCTATCTCGATTTCACATTCGCACACTTAGTGCCATCAAATTAAAATCATGCACATAGTAACTCACTTTCATATACATAAACATATTCATTTCATATCGATAAAATGTATCTCAAATACATGTATTATATCCGAACTTACCTCGGACGTCGAACTATCGATACAGTCGATTAATCGAGCACTTTATATTTACCTAGATCTCGATCCGAACCTCTCCTCTCTTGGTATATACACATTCAAATTCAATCCATTCAATCATCAATTCATTCATTTTAATCCAAACACACATATTTAGGGCATTTTACAAAATAGCCTTTACATGTTCACATTTCGACACTTTAGTCCCTATCTCACAAAATCATCAAATACTCAAAATTTCAATATACATATGATTAGCCGAATTCTCCCCATGCTTATACAAGCCCTTACATTTCATTTGTTTCACATTTTAGTCCTCTAATTTCTTATTTTCACAATTTAGCTCAAATTACTCAATTTCACCAAAATTTCCAATACAAACTATGTTCATCTAACTCATATCTTTCATTTAACACCAAAAATCATCAAAAAGCTCAATAATATATCAATGGCATCTCACACAAACATCATCAATACTAAAAATTCAAGCATGGGTTTTGTAGAGCACAAAGCAACGATTACGAAAACGTAGAAATTATCAAAAACCGAAACGAAACACATACCCGATTGAGATATGAATGTGCCAAAATTAAAGGAGCTTAAAACCCTCATTTTTCTTTCTCAAATTTAGTGAAAGATGAACACTATAGCCACCAATTTCTTGTTTGTTTAATTTTGTTACACATTAATACACCATTTACCATTTTGCCCTTTTTATTATTTCATTTAAAATCCACCCACTAAAACCCATTTTTGTCCATCCATTTTGTATGTGGAATAATAACAACATAAGGACTCATCTTTTTAAAAACCATGCCAATTAAACACTTTAACAAACAACACACCACTTTTACATTTTATGCGATTAAGTCTTCTTTCTTAATTCGACACTAAAACGATTAAATCATCACACAGAATCTTCACACAGATCACGTCACATACTATCCATACAGAAAATAATATTAAATTGTTATTCCGACCACAGATTTGTGGTCTCAAAACCACTGTTCCAACTAGGGTCTAAACCGGACTGTTACAACTCTCCCCCCTTAGGGATTTTCGTCCCCGAAAATCTTACCAGTGAATAGTTGTGGATGTTGCTCAGGCTCCCATGTAGCCTCTTCAATTCTGTGTTTGTGCCATAATACTTTCACTATAGAAATTTTCTTATTTCTCAACTCTCTAGTCTCTCATGCCAAAATTCGGATAGGTTCTTCACTATATGACAAATCTGACTGAATCTCAACCTCAATAGGTGTAATTACATGAGACGGGTCTGATCCATATCCTCGAAGCATTGACACATGAAACACGTTATAGATCATTTCCAACTCTGATGGCAATCTCAATCTATAAGCAACTGACCCAACTCGTTCAATAATCTCATACGGTCCGATGAATCCCGAACTCAGCTTGCCCTTTCGGCCAAATCGAAGTATTTTCTTCCACGGTGACACTTTCAAAAATAGTTTATCACCAACCTCGAATTCAATATCCTTTCGTTTCAAATCTGCATAAGACTTTTGACGATCTGAGGCTACTTTCCAACTGTCACGAATTACTTTCACTTTTCGCTCAGTCTCTTTTATAAAATCAACCCCGTGAATCTTGTTCTCACTTAGTTCGATCCAATACAATGGAGTTCGACACTTTCGACCATACAGAGCTTCATATGGTGCCATTTTGATGCTAGACTGAAAACTATTGTTATATGCAAACTCAATCAATGATAGATGCCTTTCCATGTGCTTTCAAATTTGAGTATACAACATCTCAGCATATCCTTAGGAATCTGAATAATTCGTTCGGATTGACCATCCATTTGTGGATGAAAAGCAGTACTGATATGCAATTTTGTGCCCAAAGCATCTTGCAATTTCTTCCAAAATCACGAGGTAAATCTCGGATCTGTATCAGACACAATAGATAGCGGTACTCCTTGTAATCTCACAATCTCATCGATATACAGTTCAGCCAACTTATCTAAAGAATAATTGGTTCTCACCAGAATGAAATGAGCTGATTTCGTCAATCTATCAATTATCATCCAGATCACATCTTTCTTGGTCGGAGATAAGGGTAAACCCATCATAAAGTCCATCATAATCCTTTCCCATTTCCACTCAGGAATCATAATCGGTTGCAATAAACCAGACTGAACTTGATGTTTAGCCTTAACTTGCTGACAGACTAAACATTTTGACACAAAGTCAAAATATCTCTCTTCATACCATGCCACCAATAGAACTGTTTCAAATCATTATACATTTTTGTGCTCCCCGAATGTACAGTCAAATGGCTATTGTGAGCTTCAGACAAAATCATTTGAATCAGCTCTGAATTTCTCGAAACACAAATCCGATCTTTAAATCTCAAACAATCATTATTATCAACTCAAAAATTCGATACGGCATCAAAATCACCCTGAACTCTTTTTACTAACAACTCATTACCAACCTTCTGAGCATCACAAATCTGCTGTACAAACATCGGCTTTACTTTTAATTTAGCTACAACCACATCATCATCACACAGATCTATTTGATTACTCATAGCTCGCAAGGCATATAATGATTTTCGACTCAATGCATCAGCTACAATATTAGCTTTACTCGGGTGGTAATCTATCACAAGTTCGTAGTCTTTCAACAATTCTAACCATTTTTTCTATCGCAAGTTCAAATCTTTCTGAGTCATCAAATACTTTAAACTCTTATGATCAGTATATATGTGACATTTTTCACCTAATAAATAGTGACGCCAAATCTTCAATGCAAATACAATCGCAGCCAATTCAAGATCACGCGTTGGATAATTCTTTTCATGCGGTTTTAACTGTCTCGAAGCATAAGCGACGACTTTTCCTTCTTGCATCAGCATACAGCCCAAACCATTTAACGATGCATCACTATAGACTATAAACTCTTTGCCCGATTCAGGTTGAACTAACACCGGTGCTTCTGTCAACAACACTTTCAACTGTTTAAAAATCTGATGACACTTTTCTGACCACTTGAATTTAACATCTTTTTGTAACAACTTTTTCAATGGATTCACAATCATCGAGAAGCCTTTCACAAATCGTTTATAATATCCCGCTAGTCCCAGAAAACTACGGACTTTGGACACATTTCTCGGAGGCTTCTAATATAAAATAGCAGAGATTTTATGTTGATCGACTCGTATCCCATCAGCAGATAAAATATGCCCTCGAAAATTGACCTCAGGAAACCAAAATTCACACTTGCTAAACTTTACGTACAACTACTTCTCACGCAGAGTTTGTAGCACGATTCTCAAATGCTCAGCATGCTGCGTCTCATCACACGAATAGATCAAAATATCATTAATGAACACCACCATGAACTGATCCAAATACGGTTTGAATATTCGATTCATCAAGTCCATAAATATCGCAGGGGCATTTGTTAGTCCAAAAGGCATCACTAAGAATTCATAATGTCCATACCTCGTTCTGAATGCAGTTTTTGGCACATCGGATTCTTTAACTTTCAACTAATAGTAGCCCGATCTCAAATCTATTTTAGAAAATACTGTAGCTCCTGTCAACTGATCAAACAAATCATCGATCCGAGGTAATGGATATTTGTTCTTTATCGTTACTTTGTTCAATTGTCGATAATCAATACACATTCTCATAGATCCATCTTTCTTTTTCACAAATAATACAGGAGCTCCCTAGGGTGAAGAACTCGGTCGTGCAAATCCTCTGTCAGTCAATTCTTGCAACTGAGATTTCAACTCTTTCAATTCTGTTGGTGCCATTCTATATAGAGCTATCGAAATAGGAGCAGTTCCTGGCACTAACTCAATACCGAATTCGACCTCTCTAATCGGAGGTAATCCCAGTAACTCTTCTGGAAATACATCTGGAAATTCACATATCACAAGCACAGATTCAATTTTCTTTTTGACACCTTTGTATCAATCACGTATGCCAAATAAGCTTCACAACCTTTTCTCACATAGTTCATAGCTTTCATACAGATACAACAGCTGGTAATCCTTTCATATCACTAGACTCAATTCAAACTATCTCACCATTCTAACTCTTCACTTCAACATTCTTTTTCTTACAATTCACAATGGCATTATGCAAATGAGCTAGTCCATTCCTAGAATTATGTCAAATTCATCAAATAGTAGCAACATCAAATTGACCGGGAAACATAAATCATGAAACATCAACGAGCAATTCTTGCACACCTTATTCACCAAAACACACTTGCTTAAGGGGTTCGATACTCTAATCACAAATTCAGTAGACTCAACAGGTAGAGTCTTATTCGATACTAAATTCATACACACATAGGAATGAGTTGATCCAGGATCTATCAATGCAATGACATTAGTATCAAATAAAGTGAAAGTACCAGTGATCACGTCTAGAGATGATGCTTCCTCTCGTGCACGTATAGCATAAGCTTGGGCAGGTGCTCTTGCTTCTGACCTTACAGTTGTGTCAGTCGTTCCTTTCTAACTTTCATTCACATTTCTGATGCTCCTGGGTGGTCTACCTCTGGCCGTCACATTACTTGGTCTTTCATTCTGAACATTTTCTTCTTCGACCATCTTTGGGAAATCTTGGATAAAATGATCTCGGGATCCACACTTATAGCATGTTCTATTGTTATACTTGCCCCAGCACTCTCCCACATGTCGTCTCCCATATTGTCTACATTCGGGCTTCTTACTCTTAACACCGCCAACACTTGTTTCATTGAAGCTTGAATTAAGTAAACCGATTTTCTGTCTCGAACGATCTTTATTTGAATGTCCAAACGAGGCATTTGAACGATTGCTTGCATTTTTATATCTCTTTCCTGAAGATTGAGAGAACTTATTGATCGATCTCTTTCTTTCATCACGAGCCTCAGAATCAGCTTTCCTCTTTTATTTACCGAGCTCCTCAGCTTTGCATGCTCTTTAGACTAATACAACAAATTCATTTATATCCAGTATTCCAAACAACAACTTAATGTCTTCATTCAATCCCTCTATAAAACGTTTACACATAGTAGCTTCAGTTGAAACACATTCCCTTGCATATTGACTCAATCTTACGAATTCCCGCTCATACTCAGTAATAGACAAACGGCCCTATTTCAGCTCTAAAAACTCCTTATATTTCTGATCAATAAATTGTTGACTGATATACTTCTTTCTAAACTCAGATTGAAAGAAGTCCCAAGTTATTCTCTCCCTCGGAACTATAGATATCAACGTTTTCCACCAATTGTAAGCCGTATCTCTCAACAAGAAAACTGCACACTTAATGCACTCTTCATGGTTCAACGACATCTCATCAAATACTCTGATTGTATTTTCAAGCCAAAACTCGGCTCGCTCAGCATCGTCATCAGCTGCGGCCCTAAACTCTTCGGCCCCATACTATCATAATATCATCATAAACATACCAATGTTGTCATTCCACTTATGCATTCAATTTCAACTCTATTTATACTAAATTCAATACCAATACTTATTCTATCAGAAGCATAATTCATTCCCAATTTCACTAACCCCTATTAGCATTTATCAACACAAAGTTACCACTTGATAGCAAATTTATCAATCCACAAATCATGCCAAAAGATGTATCACACATATCACATTCATTCATGCCAAACCTATCACATATCTAGCCACATCTCATGGCTAATTACAATCTTAAACATAATTCAATTAACTAGCCTATACATGCCATATTCTAGCATTATACATCTTTCCAAATGTACCAAAATAGAATGCCGATAGTGTGATTGAGAAGCTGACGATCCCAGATCCAAGCAAGATTTACTGACACTGCAAGGCAGAGAAACAAATCACGCAGTAAGCTTTACAAAGCTTAGTAAGTTCAATATACAATACAATTATCATATCAATTGAATCGATGCAAAAATAAACAATCACTTAGATCTATTATCTCATATTCATGCCTTCTCATTCATATCCACAATGCTCTTTTCCTCAATCAAAGCTTAATTTCACTCATCAACCACAAAGGTTCAATACGTACTTTAACCACACAAAGCTATTAAATCTCCAAGCATATTCAATGCTCGATATTATTCTTGATCATTCTTTAGTTTAATCGCTTTTCGATTGCCACATACTTATCCGACTCATAACAGTTATCGTGCACTTAGTGCCTATTCTTTGAACCAATTCATTTTAGCATCACACACACAGTGCCACAGCAATAACCCAAAGCTTTCATAACATCGCACACACAGTGCCACAGCAATAAACCAAAGCTTTCATCACATCGCATACACAGTGCCATTCATTTCTATCTCGATTTCACATTCGCACACTTAGTGCCATCAAATTAAAATCATGCATATAGTAACTCACTTTCATATACATAAACATATTCATTTCATATCAATAAAACGTATCTCAAATACATGTATTATATCCGAACTTACCTCGGACTTCGAACTATCGATACGGTCAATTAATCAAGCAATTTATCTTTGCCTCGATCTCGATCTGAACCTCTCCTCTCTTGGTCTATACACATTCAAATTCAATCCATTCAATCATCAATTCATTCATTTTAATACAAACACACATATTTAGGGCATTTTACAAAATAGCCTTCACATTTTCACATTTCGACACTTTAGTCCCTATCTCACAAAATCATCAAATACTCAAAATTTCAATATACATATGCGTAGCCGAATTCTCCCCATGCTTATACAAGCCCTCACATTTCATTTATTTCACATTTTAGTCCTCCATTTTCTTATTTTCATAATTTATCTCAAATTACTCAATTTCACCAAAATTTCCACTACAAACTATGTTCATCTAATTCATATCTTTCATTTAACACCAAAAATCATCATAAAGCTCAATATAGTATCAATGGCATCTCACACAAACATCATTAATACTCAAAATTCAAGCATGGGTTTTTTAGAGCACAAAGCAACGATTACGAAAACGTAGAAATTATCAAAAACTAAAACGAAACACATAACCGATTGAGATATGAATGTGCCAAAATTAAAGGAGCTTCAAACCCTCATTTTTCTTTCTCAAATTCTGTGGAATATGAACACTATAGCCAGCAATTTCTTGTTTGTTTAATTTTATTACACATTAATACACCATTTACCATTTTGCCCTTTTTATTATTTTATTTACAATCCACCCACTAAAACCCATTTTTGTCCATCCATTTTGTATGTGGAATAATAACAACATAAGGACCCATCTTTTTAAAAACCATGCCAATTAAACACTTTAACAAATAGCACAAAACTTTTACATTTTATGCAATTAAGTCCTTTTTCATAATTTGACACTAAAACGATTAAATCATCACACAGAATTTTCACACAGACCATGTCAAATACTATCCACACAGAAAATAATATTAAATTGTTATTCTGACCTCAAATTTTTGGTCTCAAAACCACTATTCCGACTAGGGTCTAAACCGGGCTGTTACAAATAAGGTTCAATCAAATGACAGTGCAAAATGGAGGGGCTAATCGTACAATAAAACCACTTTTAATAAAACACAGGGATCCTCTGGGATTTTATGCCGGATCGAATCGGGGTGATGGGCTGAGCACCAAACGGTGCTGTTTTGGTACCTGAATTTCAAAACCTCAAACGACGCCGTTTTAAAAAAAAAGTTATTAAAACCCTGAAAAATCTAAATGGCAATCTCCATTTCCCAAGCCAAAATAAATTTCTTTCTCCCCCATTTTCTTCATCCCCTCCTTATTAGGGTTCTCAAATACGCCAATCGCACCTCGCCGTTGCCACCGTGGAGCCACCGCGAACGGTGTTCAAAGTCAGGTAAGTCACTCGTCTTCTTTTATTTTATCTCTTGATTTTCATGTGAACAAGGAAAAAAAACAAAGATGCAAAAAGAAGAAAGGAAAAATAACGAAAGAAACAATTTATAAAAATTTAAAATCACCTCTCGAAACTAGATTCAATTGCTTTTTCTCTTTGTATTCAATATACATGTATTCGTATATACAAAAAATGGATCCCTTTTTCATTTGATTTCAGCCCTCTTTATAGCTGAATGGAATAGTAAAAAATAAAAATAAAAACAAAAGATACAAAAATCATTTTGCCTAGCTGTATATTACATTGTTCTTTGCTTTACATTCTTTGTTTATTACAGATGCAATTTGGAGGGCGTCAATGGTGGGGTGGCAGGAGTGCACAGTTAGCGAGGCTACGGCGTAGCGTCTTGAGGCTGTTAGGTGGGGTAGCGATGCTAGAGTATTCTGGAAACCCCTAGGGTTTCTTGAATTTTTAATGCAATTGGGCCAACAGGCTGGTTTAGCATTGGGCCTGATTATTTTTTCTTTGTATTGGGTTTATAATTGTATTTGGACTGTTAAATTTATTAAACTATTATATTTTTGTGTTTTTGGTTTTAAATGGGCCGGGCGAAATGGGCCTATTACAGATACTTTGCAAAAACATAATAAATTCACTAAGGTTTCATTGATTTAACGATTTCAAAAGAATAGCTTTAGTATACAAAAAACTTAGAAATCTCATGGCAAAAGATGCCTTCTGGAGTAGTCTTCAAAAAGTCCTTTACTTCATCAACGATCCTAAGAAGGAAAGATAACTAAGTATGTTCAAAGAACTGAGTGATTTCCAGAGCAAACATCTCAATAGCTATTTATAATACCAATAAACCTTTCCAACTCAACAAGTCATACAATTCGCCCATTGGAAAATATCATACACAAACAGACTTTACTACAAACAATATTCCTTTGGCGTATACACTACGCCCAAGTAACCATGCAGACCACCTTCTTCGTGCTAGCCACACCTAAGTCCATGATCAAGCCTTAGGATTCATTTCATTTGTTCTGTCATGATTTAACAATCTGGTTTGCAATAACTCTTGCCCTACCAAAGGCTATATGATCTCTTTTCATGTATCGCAATTTGCCAATTCAATGCTCATTTCATTGAAGGCATCGCCATGATTTCATTTCCATAACTCAGTTTATTTGTTCATTCTAGAAATAATAGGTGGTGGCTTAAACATAAAGATAGGTCCTTGCTCCATTTACACAAACAACTAACTCAGACTTATAACAACGAACCTTTATTACCCATTCACAAACAGATCATCTTATAGGATAAGAGTGCTTACCTCAATCAAACAGAAATGAGAACATTATACACACACATGGAAATAAGAAGTAACTCACCACAAAATGCAAGAATGTTCAAACAGCAGGACTTTTGCCCTTATCATGAGACCTCTCGTGAGTATCTTGAGCTACAGTATAAATAGTTAAACTTATCAGTTCATCGCACCAAAAAACTAAGCAAGTTCACAAGAACATGAATCAGAAAACCTAGAATCTGGAAGTTTCTTTCCTAACCCCTTAAACTGACCCTTAAGCATGGAACCTTAAGGCCCTATAAATAACCATGAAAATAACATGAGTTTCATCAATATTTATTAGGTACTAAGCAACAATGGAGTTAGCTGAGTACAGCGAACCTAAAATCTTCAAGCAAGTCTTAAGTCTAAGATTTTCCAAGAGAAAATTTCAAAGAAGGTTTAGAAAGAAAATATGGTTTCTAAAGAAAGAATAAAACTTGCTTAGGAAGCCAAAGCTCGCTTTATACAAATATACACGAAAGGAAAAACTTAGTGGATAAGTTTGACTTCCTTCCAAACCCCTCGTTCCTTGTGACTAAGCACTTCTTTCTCTTCATAAATGCGGGTCTGACAAGTTAAAGGAACTTAGTTCTATACCAACCAAATTCTCATTTGTTTAACCAGATTGCTCAACCGAGATAATAAAATAATAATAAAGCATACGATTCTTTTCAAATTAAAGTTTTAACACTAATGGCTTAACGTTTCGTCTAACAGTTGAAGAGGCGTGTACTCTTCAAAAGAGTCCACCAAACCACCAAGCTCACCTAATGTAGATTTCGCCCAAAGGCGCAACCATAGACTCATTTACTTAGTCAAATTACCTACTCAGAACTTACTATATAAACCTTACTTTTATAAACAATATTCAAACACTAGGGTTTCATCAGCGGGATGTTACACAAAGAGTATGAAATAACAATTCTTAAAATAATCAAAATCGTATAGCAATTCAAAGTATCAATTTTTTTAGATCAACACGTCAATATATTATTTCAAAATTCACAGTTTTGTTGGTACATGTTTATGAATGATAATGCAATTTCAGTTTATCAGAAAAGATTCTAACCAACTCCGCTACACCCCACAGTAAAAGTTCTCAAGAACTCATCCATCCCTACACATCGCATTGTGGATAAACCACCATTAAATTGCAGATAAATTGCAAGTAAAAAATTTATGGTTAAACCATCAGTATTTTCACTTAAAAATTTTATAGATAAACTGTCAGTAAGTTGTGGATGAACCACCAATATTTTCATACTATTAAACTACCACTACTTCCTCCATGCAATGCAATATGACATGTTTGTAACAGAATAGTGCAGAAATAATAGACATGCTTGACATGTATTCAGTTTAATAAAAACAGTTGACATGCTTAACATGTACTCAGTAGGGCAGAAGCAGTGGACAGGCTTAACATGTACTCAGTAGAGCAGAAGCAGTAAAATTGGTGACAATTTATCAGAATTTGGTATCAGTATACATGTAACATTCACAAATCATACAATATATCAGTAGCAATTCAGTCATTAAATCAAAAATTTCAACATATTCATAATATCAAGGTCTCAATTGAGTGAATAAAATCTCTAAAAATAATTTAGGGACTATATAAGGACTAAACTGAGCAATCCAAAAATTTTTGGGTAAAATTGTAAAATAGGGGTCACCTAGTTGTGTGACCAGGCCGTGTAACAGTCTGATGTCATGTGGAAAATGACAATTTACCCTATAAAAGGACATGACCGTGTGGCAGGCCGTGTAACAAGTTGAGGTCGTGTGAAAGACAAATTACCCTATGATTTACAAGGGCACATGGTCATGTGGCCCACACACCCATGTGGGAGACATTGTGGCCCTTACCCTACACACGATCACCACCAATTCACTTGGAAAAGACACAAACCTTTCACCATGGGTCTAATTGATGTTCCCCACTATTGATTTTGATCCAATTCACCTAGATTCGGTCATTCAAACGAGAACCATACAAGTATTCATATGTTAAATTCAATTGTAGGGATTTTGGCGAAATCCGAAAAAAATCGATTAAACAACTCGAAAAGATTAATATCGGGGATTGGAACAATGGATATACGGGATCTAATCATTGAAAAAAAAGCGTACTTACCAGTTCTTGGAAAAGGTAATGGATCCTACTAACGATAATATAAACTCTGATAGAAATCAACGAATGGGAAGCGATTTAATAAAGGAAAATTTTAGCAACACAAAATATGGAATTAGGATGAAAGAATAAGAGAATAGAGGAGGAAAATGAAAAGAAAAGGAAGATGGAAAGCAAATTATATTAGGATTTTGAGAAGGGGCAAGATGTAAATTCTAGTTAGGAAAGAATAGGTTAAATCCTTAGGGTTTGTAAACCCTATCACATGCAAACCTCCCCTAGCCTTGCTGAAATTGGAAAAATGAAAGGGAAGGAGAAGGGTCGAACCCAGGATCTCTAAGAAGAAGTACTAACACTTAACAATTGATCTTATTTCTCATTTCTTGCTTAATTTAAACATTGAACTGTACATATATTTTGGGGATGTTACGATCGAAATTAAATAAGAATGAAAGTGAAGAAGAGGCTTGAACCTAGGGCTTCTAAGATGGCTACACTATCACTTAACCATTAGGCATATAGCTCATTTCTTGTTTAATCTTATTACTTAATTGTATATATTTTGGGGTGTGACAACTAGAGTGCCAAAAATTCTAAAAAAATTTGAGAGAGAAGGGCTCAAATTTGGGACTCTAAGGTGGATTCTCTAAGAATTAACCATTAGGCTAGTAACTCATTTATTTACAAATGCTCAAGGATAACCATATAAATTAGGGCATGAGCACTCTCGATTTTACAAAGCTAATTCTACTAACTTGAGTTTTGGGATGTGCCACACTCTTTTTTCTAAAGATGAGATATTAGAAAAGTTACGTAAGTGTAATTTGGGGACCATAACCCTAATATATAAGTTTTTCACATTAACCCTAATTTCTAATCAATCTATCATCAATTAGAAATTAGTTAATAGATTATCTACACAGATTGGCCCATACTTTATTTAATAATGAAAGCCCAATAAACATTAACCAAATTAGATCACTTTAATTTGGGCTAATCTTTTATGATAGTAAATAATAACATGTAATTATGCTT
This sequence comes from Gossypium rotundifolium, assembly GCA_025506655.1. NCBI lineage: Eukaryota > Viridiplantae > Streptophyta > Magnoliopsida > Malvales > Malvaceae > Gossypium > Gossypium rotundifolium. The sequence goes on from CP106722.1 coordinate 152,453,156, forward strand.
ATTATATATGTGTTGTCCATATTTTTTCAACATTGGATTTATAAGGATTTCGAGTTCATTTTTTATGACAGATGGTAGAGCTAAGGGATTAATCATTAAATGAAGTAAAACTATTATTATAATGAATTTAAATATTATTAAGCATGACTGGTTTTTATTAAAATGAAGAGGGTGTGGAAATTTTTCAAAATTATGATGGTCTATATGTATACATGGTGTGAGATGGGTGAGCAAAAAGACTGTCACATGAGACATTAAAGCTTAAAAGTCACGTTCAATGGCAATGGTGATGGCTAATGTGTATATATTGTCTGAAATTTATAAGCATAAAATTATGTGATGGGATATTAGTGACTTTAATTTTGTTTTAATTAAATGGGAAGGAAAAACATGTAATGGAAGTTTTGCAAATGAGCCTAATTAAATAAATTCATTTATGAATGGGAGTTTGTGAATTTATTAATTAGAGGAAGAATGTTGTTTCTTGACACAATAATCGTTAAATTTGACCATAAAAATTGTGGGATATATTTTGTTAGAGTCTACTGTAAGTAGTTGCAGTTAGTTGGTTTGTTTTGGTTGTTAGCCTTTCTGTTAATAGCGGTTAACATTCAATTTTAGTATAAGTATGTAGCTCAATAGAAAATGAACATCATGTAAATTTCATTTGACAGTATTTCAAAGAATTAGTTTCTCATCTATTTTTAGATTTGTTTCTTCTCTGTATTCTTTACCTTTGTTCAACATTTCTTTCATGGTATCAGTTGCTTAAGATTCTCGTGCACTTCTTGCTATGCTCTCAATGGCTTAGTCCATAGATTTTGTTGCTGCTAATGGTCATTCTCCACCTATACGTGTTGCGACACATTTGCTGCACTCTGACTCTAGTACAGTTCATTTAATTCAAAGTTTTCCTAAACATGACATGGTTAAATTGGATGATGGCAACTTCATCCATTGGCAGCAACATGTTAAACTAATTTTAGAAGGATATAACCTCAATAGATTTGTTGACGGGTCTCATTTGTCTCTAGCACAATTTATGCCGAGTTCGGATGGCCAGATGGTTTTGAATTCAAATGTTTCCATTTTTCATCAGTAGGATAAACTTCTTGCAACGTGGTAACTCTCCACAATCAGTGGATCATTACTATTGTGCTTTACTGATGTGCGAACATCTAATGATGTCTAGACCACCGCTAATCGCATGTTTGCCGCCATATCTGGTGCTCGATTATCTCGAATCAAACACGATCTGCATTTGATCAAGAAAGGTACAATGACGATCAAATAATATGTTGCGAAGATTCAAAATACCTATACTCTCCTTGCGGCTCCTAGCCACCATATTTCAGACTTTGAGAAGGTTAAGATTGTTCTCGTATGGTTGTGGTTGGAGTACAACGTAGTGGTTACCCTTGCTTCCTTCTCCTCTGAACCCCTCCCACTGCGTTGATTGATAAATATTTTTCTTGAGTTTGAAATGAGACAACAACTCCTGGTTGTCGAAACTCCTTATCATACGAATCTCACTGAATCGATCCCACCCTCGACACCGACGATGGCTAACACTTCTAGGTCCATTCGATTCTCACCTGGCGATCATGGTCACGGTTTCAAGGGTCATGTGCAGTGTTAGATTTATGGGCACTTGGGTCACCTTGCATAATGGTGTTTTTATCGGTTTAATCGGAGCTATGAAGGTTCGGCACTGGCATTGGTTTGTTTATCTTTTAATCAATATTTTGGTGCACATGGCAGTGGTTACCAGCCGCAGTTTGCACCTCAAATGCTGTCATTGGTTTTGGCAATGGCGTTGGTTACCAGTCGCAATTGGTGCCTCAAGTGTTTTCGTCAGATTTTGGCAGAAATGAAAATGGGTTATTTTCTCCCTCTCATTTTCCTAATAATGATGCTGACCCTAATGTTTCTTCATTTAGGCCGGCGGTTTAACATGTCTACTTTAGTGATAATGGGCTGACTCTTCCACAAGGTTTTAGGCCTCAACACTCTAGCCATGTGGGTTATGACAATAGTGGGTTGCCTATGTCTCATTTGGGCAATCAAATATCAACTCCAATGAGCCATGATCAGCAGGCCTCAATTGGGCCGGAAGTGCCTTGGTCCATTGAGCCTAGGGCCCGTGTTTCTCATGTTCAGCCACCAAAATTTGCGCGATATTTTTCTTCAGAACAACGTCCTAATGTTGGGCTTCTTCACATTCCTGATGTGTCAGGCCCTGACTCTTCCACTAGTACTGAGTCTCAAATGCACTTGGCCCAATATGGATCTCTAGTTCAAAACATGGGTACTTCGACGTGGTATCCTGACTCGGGGGCTACGCACCATATCTGCAAGGAGGACTCTACTCTGAACGAGTCTACATACTATTCAGGTACTGGTCCTATTTTAATGGGTGATAGGACTCGTGTTCCAATTAGGAGCATTGCATCTTCTACTTTGGCTGCGAACAATAGGTTATTTCATCTCTCTAATGTTTTACTTGTACCAACCATCCACAAAAATTTATTATCCGTAGGTTGTATCAATTTTCCCTGGTGTCTTCTGATGGTAACTATGCGTATCCTTTCATGCATCACACTGGTGTTAATTCAGATTCTGTAGACAACAAAGTTTTTTAGCTTTGGCATCTGCGATTAGATCATCCGTCTGACTGTATTGTTCTGTGTTACATAAATGTCATGTTGTTTCTAATAAGGATGTTCTTGGGTCTATATGTATGCCTATCAAAAAGGAAAATCTCACAGATTACCATTTTCTACGTCTACTACTAAGTATACTTGTTCTTTTGAGTTAGTTGTATCTGATTTGTGGGGGCCTACTTCTGTTGAATGTGGTAACAACTGGTATTATATCTCATTTGTTGAGATGTTTACTTGTTTCACTTAGCTTTATCTTATTCAGAAAAAATCCCAAGCCCTTGAATGCTTTCTTCGATTTCAGAAGATGGTGAAAACTCAATTTGGGAAGGAAATTAAACAATTTCAGAAAGATTGGGGTGGCGAGTATCACGCTTTCACATATGTTCTTGAACATAGCATTACTCATCGAGTCTCCTATAACACCCCTTACCCGTATTCAATGCTGGAACCGAGCACGAGGCATTCTCGGACTTAACATTCCTCTTCATATAATATTGGGCCATAAATTTTCATTCAAACTTAACACCTTTCATTCGTATTCACAACGTCCTTATTATGGGTTTACAAGATCCAAAACATACATATAGGAGGGTTCGAGACTAAACCGAAAACTTTCGAACACTTAAAAAATTTCTGCTTAAAACAGGGCCATACGCCCATGTGGATAGGGACATGCCCGTGTGGGCAGGCCGTGTGGTCACACACGCCTATGTCCCTAATCTATGTGGATTTTATTTTTCACTTCGAAGCTACAGGGGTTTTCATATGGCCTGATACATGACTGCGTCTATGGCCCGTGTACATCACATGGCCATGACACGCCCGTGTCTTAGCCCATGTGTGAAAACATTAGTACTCTGTTTATGACATTAGCAAACACTTAGGGGCACACGGCCTAGTCACATGCCCGTGCGCTGGCCCGTGTGATGAACTGAATTCCTCGTAATATAGATTCAGGGGACACATGTTCTATCAACACGCCCTCGGGGATGACCGTGTGTCACACACGGCCTAGACACACGCCCGTGTGTCTACCCGTGTGGAAAAATACAAGGCTACTTTCCAAGCCATTTTTCCACCCTCACTTGCACACATTCATACAACATATCATCATTTGTAATACTTAATCATAACATTTAACCTATGATAACTATACAAACTTCACATTCACGAGAAAGTAATGACACATACATAAATATATAATCAACATAATCCATCATTCATGGCTATAGTCAAATTGATCCATAAATCATTTTAGTCTAATACATTTGACTACATTAACAAGGACTTAATTATTCAAAAGATAAGATCCCTATAAATGCCATATCTCAAGAAGGCTTGAATACTTATACCCAAGGTGCCTACTTGAAAGTGTGAAAGCATCTCTGGCGATCTCCAACCCGAGCTGGCTAGATTAACCTTTAGGAAATAGGAAAGGAAGGGGAGTAAGTAATAAAGCTTAGTAAGTTCATATGAAAATAATAAAAAACTATTGACATTAATTTATTTTTGTAACACCCCAAACCCGGTCAAAACACTACAAGCGGATCTGACATGCCACGGGAATAAAACGGTTGAAAACTAATTTGATTTGTTTAAAGAGAAAGCTGTTGTAAAATTTTTTTTTGAAGATACGTCGTTGTATTTTGCAATGTGGAAAACACGTTGATACTTCGTTTTAGAAACACTTGATTGCCTTATTGTTTCTTTTGCATTTATAACTTAGTCGGTGACCACTTTGGAAAACGAGTTTTTCCTTTTTGTTAGATTTTGAAAACAGCCAATTCATAACGTTTAAGTATGCATAACAAAAGTTAAAGAACCAATTAAGTAAAAACATCCCAAAAATAAACTTCAGATGCCTTACTACATAACTGAAAACCAAAATCAAGTGAAATAACTAAGTTCGAATAGAAAACTTTGTAATGAACCAAATGCTATGCATGGCCACCTTGAGTCCACTCCGGTTCCATATCCACGATCTAAGCCTGATCTGCAAAATATAACGGAAAGGGTGAGTCGCCTAGACTTAGACTGTAAGTCCCCCTCCCAAAAGAAAATATACCCTTACACAGATTCAAATACTAATATGCATGTCATGCAACCCATCAACCTAGGTATCCATCCATGTCTCCCAAATCTACCCCTTGTGGTACCAAACCACTGGTGGTGCCAAACCACTGGTAATCGAAGTTACAAAGTTATTATATGTGGTACCAAACCACTGGTAACCGAAGTTATGAAAATAACATATGTGGTACCAAACCACTGGTGGTGCCAAACCACTGAGACTTAGTCACAATTTTTTATAATATGTGGGGCCAACCCACTGTGTGATACCAAATCACTGGTGACAGTCTGATAGATCATACTTCCCCCTCCTCTCATCACCCATAACACATATTTATGCCAACAATATCAGTATGATCATTCTTAACATACAAAATTACGTATACAAAATAACATAATTTCATAGATCACAATTACCGCAAGAAATAATAACAACTTACCCGACATCCTCGCTTTTACCCACAGGGGTATTTTGGTAACCATTGACGTCACTCCGGCTTTTAACAACACACAACATATAACATATTTAGCATAGAAAGTGTGTAAGAGTTACACACCTAGTTTTCGTACTAACGCTTTTATCGCTTTTACGCTCATCACTCGAGACTACCACGATTGGCCTATGATCTAACCGATGTTGGCCCACACGGATGGTCGTGCACTCGACACAGATCGCTTTTTGTATTTTGGCGTTGGGTTTACGGATCCAACCCTCCTACTACTTGGCGCTATTCGAGTCCATAATAACCCTTGGTCACTAAACCAATCAAACCGATGAGATCTAATAAATAAACATAGTGTTTAAGCGAAACCCTTACCTAGCTTTCGGATCCGAAAGTCTTTATGAAAATGTCACCACCAACCTACATTGGCCAACACCCATTTATTAAACCAAACCCTTAAGCGCAATCAAATGAGTACCATAACCCATTGACCAACCACAAATGAACAAGAAAGGCCATTCGGCCAAACCTACCATCAACCACTTGCCTTGACTTTCCACAAACAAGACTTCCGACTATAGCAAGGCGAGGATTAAACTTCTATGGACAGAGAGGGAAATCGACAAGCCTTAGAACAAGTGATTTGGATTAGAACACGAAAGAAATAAAGAAATTGCGAGAAGAGAAATCCCAAAACTCACCAGATCAAAGTGGAGTATTAAACTACGATGCACCTTGGAAGCAGAGAAACCACCTTGATGATTTGGCTATGGAGGAAGGAATATGAGCAAAAGGGATTAGACCTTTGGGGATCGTTGAAGAGGAGAAGAATGCTAGGGAGTTTGGTTTTAACAAAAGGCGAGGGCACAAAGGTGAAGAGAATTTTCGGCTTGCTCAAAGTATAGGTGAGAAAAGAAAGAAAAATAAAAATGAAAAAGATGATAACTAGCTACTAATTTGACAATACACAAGCACCCACACGGTTGGAATTTGACCAACTTTCCCCCTCGATAGCCCTTATCACGCATGATAATCCAATCTTTATCTCACCTATAGAAGAGACCACCTTCAAACCAACTCTCTCATTTCCTTTATCATCTTTTATCGCTTAATTAAAAAGAAATAAAGCTCCTAAATAAAAGCAAATGTGTCGTCCACCTCCTTCCCTTCTCAGTGCCAAAATTTGACCCATCCACTTGGGCCCTAAGTGGCTACACAAGGCCCAAACTCCTCCCCCCTTGTGACGCCACCCCTATGCCCATTTAAAGCACCTCCAATTTTTGGGCCACTAACCCAACTGGCCACTAAACATAATAATTTTAATTTAATTACTACTAACATTATTTATCAGCCACCTAACCCAGGTTTTAAAACTCAAACCCGAGCCCAATACACACCTCAAAGCCTTTAACCCACTAACTTACCCATATAACGTACCAAATGCACAGACCCACAAAATCAGGATATTACAGTTCTACCCCCTTAAAATAAATTTTGGCCTCAAAATTTACCTGGTCAAAAGAGTTGAGGGTATTGTTGTTGCATAATATCCTCCGGCTCCCATGTCGCTTCCTCCGATCCATGGTTCCGCCATAACACCTTCACCAAAGGAACTAATTTCCTACGTAGAATCTTAACATCCCGATCTAGGATCTGCACTGGTTCCTCCTCAAAAGATAAGTCTGGATTCACATCTATCTCCCCTACTGACACAACATTTGACGGATCTGAGCGATAGCGTCTAAGCATAGAAACATGAAACACATCGTGAATTTGACTCAATTCTGGTGGCAACTCAAGCTGGTAAGCCACTGGTCCTACTCGCTTCAACACCTGATAAGGCCCGATAAACCTAGGGCTCAACTTGCCTTTCCTACCGAACCTCAGAACCTTCTTCCACGGCGACACCTTCAAGAAAACCTTGTCACCTTTCGCAAACTCTATACCCTTTCGTTTAAGATCGGTGTAAGACTTTTACCTGCCCGTCGCTTCTTTCAACCGAGCACAAATCACTTTCACCTTATCTTCTGTCTCAGCAACCAACTCCGAACCCAACAACTACCGCTCCCCCAACTCCGTCCAACATGTAGGGGTACGACACTTCCGGCCATCTAGCGCTTCGTATGGTGCCATCTGAATACTTGCTTGATAACTATTGTTATCATAAATTACGCCAATGCAGAAGAATTCTTCCCAACTGCCTTTGAAATCCAAGACACAACCCCTTAGCATGTCCTCCAAAACTTGAATCACCCTCTCCGATTGTCCATCTGACTAGGGATGGAACGCTGTACTAAAATCCAATCTTGTGCTTAGTGCCTGGTGCAAAGCCTTCCAGAACCTTGACGTAAATCTAGGGTCTCTGTCAGAAATAATTGACACTGGCACCCCGTGCAGCCTCACAATCTCCGCTACATATAGTCTTGCTAACTTCTGAAGAGAATAATCCATACGCACAAGTATGAAATGAGCAGACTTCGTTAGACGGTCCACAATCACCCAAATTGAATCCTTCTTGGTAGGCGTAAGGGGTAGCCCACTCACAAAATCCATTGTAATCCTTTCCCACTTCCATTGTGGAATCTTAATCGGTTGCAATAGACCTGACAGTAATTGATGTTCAGCCTTGACTTGCTGACATATCAGACACTTACCTACAAACTCCGTTACCTCTCGCTTAAGGCTCGGCCACCAAAACTACTCCCGCAAATCCCGGTACATCTTACTACCTCCCAGATGCATAGCATATGGACTGCTATGTGCTCCTGTAAAATCTTCTGCCTTAACTCCACGTCCTTAGGCATACACACTTTTCCCCAAAAACATAACACTCCATCACTGCTCAAACTATACCCCTCCAATCCATCATTCTGCACTTGTAACCTTCATGCGCCCAAAACTCCATCCACCAACTGTTTCTCCTTAACCTCGTTAATCCATGTTGGCTTCACTTGCAATTCTGCTAATAGGCTTCCATCATCGAACAGACTAGGGTGGGCAAACATGGCTCTTAATTCTGCCACCACCTTACGACTCAGGGCGTCCGCTACCACATTAGCCTTTCCCGGGTGATATTCAATCGAGCAGTCGTAATCCTTTAATAGTTCAATCCACCTTCTCTGCCTCAAATTTAACTTCTTCTACGAAAGAAGGTACTTCAAACTCTTGTAGTCCATATACACGACAGACCTTTCTCCATACAAGTAATGTCGCTAAATTTTTAGGGCAAAAACCACTGCAGCCAACTCCAGATCATGCGTTGGGTAGTTTACTTTGTGAGGTCTTAACTGCCGAGAAGCATACGCTACTACTTTCCCCTCTTGCATCAGCACACATCCCAATCCTGTATGGGACGCATCACAATAAATCGCAAACTCCTTCTTGGCTTCGGTTGAATTAACACCGGAGCTTCCGCCAAAATCCTTTTCAATTTCTCAAAACTTCCCTGTTGCTTATTCGACCATACAAACAGAACCCCTTTCCTCAGCAACTTGGTCAATGGTGCTGCAATCAGAGAAAACCCTTCTACAAACCTTCAGTAATACCCTGCTAAACCTAGAAAACTCTGAATCTCTGCCACAAACTTCGGTGGCTTCTAATCCAAAACTGCCTCAACCTTCCGAGGGTCTACTCTAATCCCCTCAGCTGACACCACGTAACCCAAAAAGGTAACTTCCTTCAACCAGAACTCGTACTTACTGAACTTGGCATATAACTGCTTCTCCCTAAGAATCTGCAACACCACTCGCAAATGCGTCATGCTCCTCCTCCGATTTTGAGTACACTAAAATATCATCTATAAATATTATGACGAACCGATCCAAATATGGCTGAAACACCCGATTCATCATATCCATAAACGCTACTAGTGTGTTTGTCAACCCGAACGGTATTACCAGAAATTTATAGTACCCATATCGAGTACGAAACTCCGTCTTATAGATATCCCCTCCTTTACCTTAAGTTGGTGATACCCCGACCTCAAATCTATCTTGGAAAAGACCGATGCTCCCTTAAGCTGGTCAAACAAGTCATCTATCCTAGGCAATGGATACTTGTTCTTAATCGTCAATTTTTTCAACTAATGGTAATTTATACACATTCGCATCGACCCATCCTTTTTCTTAACAAAAGTACAGACGCTCCCCATGGTGAAACACTTGGCCGGATAAAACCCCGATCTAGCAACTCCTAAATCTGTGCTTTCAACTCCACCAATTCTTTTGGCGCTATCCTATACGGAGTAATTGACACTGGCGCAGTTCCTGGTAGAAGGTCTATACCGAACTCTACTTCTTGATCCGGGGAAAAACCCGAAAGCTCTTCCGAAAAGACATCGATAAACTCATTCACTATTTGAACATTTCCTATAGCCGGTTCCTTACCTTCCAAAGCACAAATACAAACTAAAAATGCCTCACATCCTTTCCTTACCATCTTCTCCGCTTTCAGCGTGGACACCACATTTGATAGGTAATCCCTTCTCTCACCTATCATTACCACCTCTACGCCCTTGACCGTTTTCAGCACCATGCACTTAGCATTTGCGCGATTACGCTGGTACTTAACCAACCAATCCATTCCTAAGATTAAATCGAACTCCCCAAAGGGTAGTTCCATCAAATCCGCTTGAAACACGACCCCTTGAAGTTCTAGGGGTACATCCTATCTGATTTGTCTACCACCACGAGTGTCCTAGTAGGCTAACTCTGTCATCTTCCTAGCAGGTATCTCATAGGCTAAGTTCAAAGTTCCTACCACACTACTAGCAACATAAGAGTGTGTCAAACCAACATCAATTAAAGCAATGTAAGGCAGCCCAAAAATTATAAGCGTCTGGGTTATGACGTCCGATCGTTGCCTCCTCTCAACGCTATGTGTAGACCAACCCAGTCGCATCTAGCATTAGCACCTCAAACACCTCGGCCGGTGCTCCATGGCCCGTCCGTTACCATTTCCATTACCCCTAGATGCACCTCGACCCTCTGTGGTTCTTGGCCATTTCCCTAAATTGACCACGTCCTTGACCCTCGACTTGAGTCTGACTAACTTCCATGACGGTCCCTTACGGTGCTCCAACGACCGACTCAAAACATCCTCTATTACCAGCCCAACATTCTCCCAAATGAGACTTCCACATCGAGCACTGCTGAGGTGGCCATTTGAGCAAAGCGGCGGGCTTTGCGACTTGATCGCTCACCAAATCTAGTCCTTTTTTGAGCACTTCCCCTAGACCCTGATGGCCTAAAACTCCTTTTATCCTTGCCCCTATCCTGATTCTGTTTCTCGATCCGCTTCACCTCCTCAGCTATTTTGGCCTTTTCCACGAGAACGACAAATTCCCTTTCACGCTGAGGTGCAATCAACACCCGCAGCTCATCCCTCAGCCCGTCCTCGAACCTAACATAGCGCTCATGTTTCGTAGCCACCATACCCCGAGCATACCTACACAACCTCAAAAATTTAGCCTCGTACTCGAGTACCAACTTATTCCCTTGCACCAAATTTAGGAACGCCCTACGTTGCACATCAGTATAACTAGTCCCTACATACTTTCTCTGATAGGCTGCCCTAAAATAATCCCAGGTGATATCAAGCCCTTTGCACCATCCACGGTAGTGAGCCATCATTGAGTACGACTCATCCGGAGAATAGATACTATCCCTTCAACTTCTCCTCAAGCCGAGAAGTCTAAGTAAATCCATTATCGCTCTGTTGCCTCCAACCGAGACTTTCGGTGTGTTGAGCCACACTAGAAACTCCCCTAAATACTTCTACTCCATTAGCTCGGAGTCGCTCAGCCACCGATTTTTGGGCTCCTAAACCCGCGCCTGCCCCAGAAACTCTCTCTAAAACTCGCAGTACTACCTGAGATACTGTATCGTTACCCCCAGTTTGATCCTGAAATTTTGCTTCCATCGCCGGCAGATCCGGCATCACATTTTTGGACTCATGGCCAGACCCTGCTGGCTCCGACCAGGTCATCCTACCCCTACCACGGCCACGAGGTGGACGTCCATGACCTCTTGTACTCATTCTTCTCATTCGCGTTTATCTGGTTAAAATTTTATGAATTATTAACTCTGCTCACTGTTTATCCACGAACAGTTTTATGACAAATAGTTTTAAAAGTGATTCTTTCGAATTCAAATCTATCTAAAGTTTCAGTTTCAAGCTTATCTCCTAGTTCTAAGTACATTCATCACACAAACAACATCCACAGACCACATTTCATGAGCAGGGGTATTTTCGTCATTTCACTACCCAGGAGTATTTTCGCAATTTTAACCTACAGGGGTATTTTCGTAATTTTCCAAAATAAAGTTTCGGGTGATTTTTCAAAATAAGGGTATTTTGGTAATTTTCTGAAGTAGGGATATTTTGGTAATTTTGTAACTCGGAGGTATTTCGGTAATTTTACAAACCATGGGTATTTTGGTCATTTTCCAAATCTAAGGTAGTTTTCACAAATCTAGGGGTAATTTGGTAATTTCAAAGCTAAGGTTCTTACAAAATAGTGTGGCTGGTCCCTTTCGGGTTTTAATTATCGGAGTTAGCCTGTGAACAAGTCCTCATGGTTAGGGTGAACAGTCACTACGCATCAGGTAGGATTCGAGTGAAGAGGAGGTGAGTCACTGGGACTGCTTAAATACCAATCTCTTCCTGAATCAAATCCTAGACATGCTCATGGCGGTTGCCACACCCTAACTCGGTGACTTACTGACAGGTTTGTTTGATTGGACTTAAATCTTATGTTATTTTAAGTTGTGTAAGCTAGCCTTAAGGTCCATCAGTACTAACATGCTTAGCTACGTCTAAAGCCCACAAAGCCCAACATATAAATATCACATCAAATGTTAGGGTACTTACAGGTGGATCGTATTTGGAGACTCGGTGCCATGCTTTAGAAAAATAATCATTTCACAAGCTTTTAAAACATACTTTGGGCCCTAAGCCCACAACCGAGCTTTTGAATTGGGCTCTGATAATAAAATGTAACACCCCAAACCCAGTCAAAATGCTACAACAGGATCTGACGTGCCACGGGAATAAAATAGTTGAAAACTAATTTGATTTGTTTAAAGAGAAAGCTGTTGTAAATTTTTTTTGGAAGATATGTCGTTGTATTTTGCAACGTGGAAAACACGTTGATACTTGGTTTTAGAAACACTTGATTGCCTTATTGTTTCTTTCGCATTTATAACTTAGTCGGTGACCACTTTGGAAAACGAGTTTTTCCTTCTTGTTAGATTTGAAAACAGCCAATTCATAACGTTTAAGAATGCATAACAAAAGTTAAAGAACCAATTAAATAAAAACATCCCAAAAATAAACTTCAGCGGCCTTATTACATAACTGAAAACCAAAATCAAGTGAAATAACTAAGTTTGAATATAAAACTTTGTAATGAACCAAATGTTGTGCATGGCCACCTTGAGTCCACTCCGGCTCTATATCCACGATCTAAGCCTAATCTACAAAATATAACGGAAGGGGTGAGTCGCCTAGACTCAGTGTGTAAGTCCCCCTCCCAAAAGAAAATATACCCTTACATAGATTCAAATACAAATATGCATGTCATGCAACCCATCAACCTAGGTATCCATCCATGTCTCCCAAATCTACCCCTTGTGGTACCAAACCACTGGTGGTGCCAAACCACTGGTAACCGAAGTTACAAAGATATTACATGTAGTACCAAACCACTGGTAACCGAAGTTACGAAAATAACATATGTGGTACCAAACCACTGGTGGTGCCAAACCACTGAGACTTAGTCACAATTTTTTATAATATGTGGGGCCAACCCACTGTGTGATACCAAATCCTGGTGACAATCTGATAGATCATACTTCCCCCTCCTCTCATCACCCATAACACATATTTATGCCAACAATATCAGTATGATCATGCTTAACATACAAAATTACGTATACAAAATAACATGCTTTCATAGATCACAATTACAGCGAGAAATAATAATAACTTACCTGGCATCCTCGATTTTACCCACAGGGGTATTTTAGTAACCATTGCCGTCACTCGACTTTTAACAACACACAACATATAACATATTTAGCATAGAAAGTGTGTAAGAGTTACACACCTAGTTTTCGTACTAACGCTTTTACTGCTTCTACGCTACTGTCACTCGAGACTACCACGATTGGCCTACGATCTAACTCCGATGTTGGCCCACACCCGGATGGCCAATCGCGCACTCCTAACACAGATTGCTTTTGTATTTTGGCATTGGGTTTACAGATCCAACCCCTCCTACTGCTTGACTACTATTCGAGTCCATAATAACCCTTGGTCACTAAACCAATCAAACCGATGAGATCTAATAAATAAACATAGTGTTTAAACAAAACCCTTACCTAGCTTTCAGATCCTGAAAGTCTTTATGAAAACGTCACCACCAACCTACATCCGGCCAACACCCATTTATTAAACCAAACCCTTAAACGAAATCAAATAAGTACCATAACCCATTCGACCAACCACAAATGAACAAGAAAGGCCATTCGGCCAAACCTACGATCAACCACCTGCCTTCGGCTTTCCACAAACGGCACTTCTGACTATAGCAAGGCAGGATTCGGCTTCTATGGACAGAGAGGAGAAATCGACAAGCCTTAGAACAAGTGATTTGGATTAGAACTTGATAGAAATAAAGAAATCGTAGAGAAGAGAAATCCCGAAACTCACCAGATTATAGTGGAGTATTCGGCTTACGATGCACCTTCAGGAAATAGAGAAACCACCTTGATGATTTGGCTATGGAAGAAGGAATATGAGCAAAAGGGGATTCGGCCTTTGAGGATATGTTGAATAGGAGAAGAACGCTAGGGAGTTTCGATTTTAACAAAAGGGTAGAGGCACAAAGATGAAGAGAATTTTTGGCTTGCTCAGAGTATAGGTAAGAAAAGAAAGAAAAATAAAAATAAAAAGATGATAACTAGCTACTAAATTGACAATACACAAGCACCCATACGGTTGGAATTTGACCAACTCTCCCCTCTCGATAGCCCTTATCCTGCATGATAATCGAATCTTTATCTCACCTATAGAAGAGACCACCTTCAAACCAACTCTCTCCTTTCCTTTATCATCTTTTATCACTTAATTAAAAAGAAATAATGCTCCTAAATTAAAGCAAATGTGCCGTCCACCTCCTTCCCTTCTCAGTGCAAAAATTTGACCCATCCACTTGGGCCCTAAGTGGCCACACAAGGCCCAAACTCCTCCCCCCTTATGACGCCACCCCTATGCCCATTTAAAGCACCTCTAATTTTTGGGCCACTAGCCTAACTGGCCACTAAACATAATAATTTTAATTTAATTACTACTAACACTATTTATCAGCCACCTAACCCAGGTTTTAAAACTCAAACCCAAGCCCAATATACACCTCAAAGCCTTTAACCCACTAACTTACCCATGCAACATACCAAATGCACAGACCCACAAAATCAAGATATTATAATTTTACTCAACCACAAAGGGATTATAATGTGATTTGCCTTTAAGCTCATGATTACCACTTAATCATTCATAATGCTTACTCTTACCAAATCACATATCACATTTTGCATTCATTTCTCGTAAGTTACTCATAGATATCTGTATCACTTCATTGCATAACTTTAGCACTTCTATTCTCTTGAACATAGACTTAGCTCTTTGTCATCATTAACATAATCTTTGTTCTTTGTTATGAGTACATAAACTTAGCTCTTTACCCGTTGAACTACTCAGAATATCAAAGGATACCCAATCTCATCATACATGTATCATGATGCCAATGCTATATCCCAGATATGGTCTTACATGGGATCACATCTTGATGCCGATGCCATATCCTAGATATGGTCTTATACGAGATCTCATATCTCAATGCCGATGCCATATCCCAGATATGGTCTTATACAGGATCGTATATATATGTTGATGCCATGTCCCAGACATGATCTCACACGAGATCTTTCTTTGGTGCTGAGGTCATGTCCCAGACATGGTCTTATACGAGACCTTCCTTGTTTGGTGTCGATGCCATGTCCCAGACATGGCCTTATACGAGACCTCCTTCATTTGGTGCCGATTCCATGTCCCAAACATGGTCTTATACGGGACCTTCCTTATCTCATGTTGTGACACGGGTATCCTTGTTATTCCGAATATTCAACCGGGACTTTAACTTAACATGATCTTATCATAATTTCATCGAGGCATCATTAATCAACTTCATGGAATTAATATACATTTCTCATAATATAAAGTAGTTAAAAACATAATAACATTATGTAGCTTTAATTTCACACAAACTTACCATAGATTTATCATATACCGAATTCATTTCACATGAGTTCTAAGTACAAAACTATACCACTCGTGACATAGCCACATACTTTCTCATTTCCAACATACCTGTTGAATCACTCGAAATACTAAAAGATACTTATAAGTATCATACATATGGTATCGTATCAATGCTATATCCCCGATATGGTCTTACATGAAATATCATACCGACGAAATGTCCCTGACATGGTCTTATATGAAATCTCATACCGAGGCCATATCCCAGATATAGTCTTATACGGAACCTTAATAACCTTGATAATATGGTATTTATAGTCTATTCACTCTTAAAGTTAAATCGAAGATTTTTATCCCTTGACATCTCATCAAAATCGTAAATAATAAATTTCATAGAGATAATACACAATTCATACAATATCGAAACATCAAATACATTACATAAGGTTGCTTTATTTACACATGAACTTACCTCGATACCAAAAAGGTAGAAAGGAACCTAATAGTCAATTTATCTCTTTTTTCCCGTTCCAGGTCTGAATCTCATTTTCTTTGATCTATAACATCACATTTAGCTTATTCATTACTCACATTATTCATTGTGTAACAGCCCGATTTTGGGGCTAGTCGAAATAGTGGTTCAAGACCACTAAATCGAGGATAAGGAAAATTACTTTGATGTTATTTTATGTGTTATAGTATTAATATATGGCTATGTGAAAATTTTGGTGCTTCAATTTGTGCGAAAGCATGCTTAATTGTGAAAAAAGACTAAATCGCATAAAGTGTAAAAGTTCTATTTTTCAAAGTAAAGGTGTCTAATAGCCATAGATCACTAAATTGGAGGTCCTTAAAGTGCAATTAGGTCCTAGAGAATGTATTGGCCTGCCATAGATAGTAAAGGGGACAAGAGCATTAATTGTAGTCAAAATTGGATGAAATTAGGTGAGAAAAGATGAATAAAATATAGTAAAAAGAACAGCTATCATCTTTCACTATTCACTCTTCATCTCCACTTAAAATTTAAAGAAGAAATAGAGCTTTGGGGGTTTAAAATTTCAGCCAAGCTATCTACCTTGCAAGTAAGTGATTAGATAGTGTTATTTGATAATTTTTACACTTTTGGAGTCCTCAAAGCTTAAGCTAGCTAATGAGGGGGCAAATTTGTGATATGGTTGAAAGTATAAGGACTTGCCATCAGAGTATTTATGTTGTTATCTGAGTTTTTAGGGAAGAAAATGAATTTTAGGGAGATGAGAAACAACTTTTGTGAAAGGTGTTCGCATGAAAACACCTAAGTAGGACTCAAATGCAAGGAACAAAAATGTGTAATAAATGCATGAAATAGTTAGATTTGTGAGTAGTTGTAAGAGAATTAAATGTTCAGCTAGGCTTATTTATTGAGAAAATGCATTGAAAAATAATTTACGAGCCTAGGGGCAAAATCGTAATTTTGCCATTATACAAGGGAAAAATGGTCATTTTTGCCCAAGTGTAGAATTTGATGTATGGTAATCATAGGATGGTCTAAATGAATGAATTTCATTGTTATAGATCAAGAAGAGCACGGAATAAACCTTGACCGTGGAAAAGGCAAGGTGACGGATTAAACCGTTAGTTACAACGTTTTACACCGAGGTAAGTTTATGTGTAAACAGTGCACTTTCTTTATATACATTATGTTGTTAATTGGTGTATGGCATGATTGAAAACATGTGTGGTTTAAGTAGATCAAATTTGTTAGTCATTGAAAAATTATTGGATGAATGATGAAATAGTCATATGAACATGTTATGACGGCATTTGATGGTGGGCTAAGTGCGATACTACCTTGTTGCTTGATTAAAATGGGCTAAGTGCGATACCATAATTTATTTATCATTTGGTGGGCTATGTGCGATACCACCCTAATAAAGACTGATGGTGGGCTAAGAGTGAAACCACCGAATAATTTGACTATGAGTAATTGATTAAGAGGTTGTGACGTGTGGTTTTACGTGATATTGTGATGATAAGTGTAGGGGAACATGATAATGAATGTACACATTAAGCTATCGAAATGGTTGGGATATAGAAAAGGAGGAAATGAGTAAGCATGATTATGGACATAGATTGTTTCTTGCTTACTATGAAATGTTATATAAATGATTAGTACATGCTATAATGTTATATTATTTACATGTAAACTTTCTAAGCTCAAAGCTTACTCCTTTCCTTTTCTCTTGTCTTATAGAGAAAGAGGGTTGAACCGAGATATGTGGATTAATTGGAAGATCGACCACACTATCAGCTCAATCTGGTACAATAGACTTAATGTTTTGAATAAGGCATGTATAAGGGCTAGACAAGTTAGTGAATTTTGTTGTAAATTACTAAGAGTGTTAGCCTATAGATGGATAATCTATTTTGTATAATGTAATAGTTGTTGGCTACTTTATTATATGAACAGATGTAGATATCCTTGTGAGTTTTTGTTTCAAAATGAATTGTTTGTGGTTGTGTTGGATGAGTATATGTTATATATGCATAAGGGGTGAAAAGAGAATTGGAAAATAGCCTAGTTCTTGTTCATGTGGATAGGCACACGGGCATGTGTCTAGGCCATGTGTGACACACAGCCAGCCCACGGGCGTGTGCATTAGCCGTGTCTCTTTGATAAAATTGAGTAGTGTAGGCCACGGGCTAGCCACACGGGCGTGTGTCTAGACTCAAGGCCATGTGATGTAGTCAGTGTTCACCACGGGAGGTGGGTACGGGCGTGTACTCTAACCGTGGGGCATTGGAAAAATGCTTGAGTTTTCATGCATGGT
Source organism: Gossypium rotundifolium (assembly GCA_025506655.1). Lineage (NCBI taxonomy): Eukaryota > Viridiplantae > Streptophyta > Magnoliopsida > Malvales > Malvaceae > Gossypium > Gossypium rotundifolium. The sequence goes on from CP106722.1 coordinate 152,471,465, forward strand.
TTGTGAACATGGGCGTGTGTGACTACACACGGGTGTGTGTCATCTAGCACAAGCGTGTAGTCCCTGTTTAGATGGATAAAATTTTAAGATTAGAAAAATTTCTGATATAGTCTCGAGAGCCTCGTGTGTATGACTGAGGCCTCGTAAGTCGAGAGTGAGGTGGATGAGGTGACTAAAGAGAGTAGTCATGATGAGCCTTGATTGTGTCTCAGAGTCTTAGAAATTTATATAATGAATGATCTAGCCTAAAATCTAACTGTGACAACGACTTGAGGCAAGATCGCCTATCGAACAGTAGTATAGTTTAGTAGCAAGACCGGATTGTCAAACCCAAAGGAACCAAAAGTACTAATACTAATTTTCTTTTTATTATTTAACCTAAGAATTAAAGGAATTTTTGTTTAACCTAAAATTAACTAACTACTAAGCTAAAGATGCTAAGACAAAGAGAATGAATTGGGGAAATACTTGTGGGAAAAACCAATTGATTGAGACAATACCCGAGGAAGAATCCACCTAGACTTCACTTGTTATTTAACTCTGAACCAGACGATTTATTCAGTTGACTTGATCCATAGGATTTCCTAATTTATATTAATACCTCTCTTGAGGCTACTAACGTCTAACCCTAGGTTGATTGATTGAAATCTCTTTCTAATTAAAACCCCTAGAATTGCATTAACTCGATCTATGGACTCCCATATTAGGTTTGACCCTAATCTGGTAGATTTTCATCATCCTATCTCTAGGGTTGCGATCAACTCTACTTAACTATGCTAGATATACTCTTAAACAGGGAATATTCCTCCTCTGCGTAAGCACATCAATACTTGAATCAATATCCTGAAATATCAAAATAAGAATTAAGAACACATAATTAAGAACAAATCAAGTATTTATCATATAGTTCAGAAAACAATAACAAGATTCATCTTAGGTTTCATCCCCTCAGGTATTTGAGGGGTTTAGTTCATAATTATAAAAGAATACATCTCAGAAAAAAATATAAAACAAATCATAAGAAAAACCTTAAAATCCCCTGAAGGAAATTGAAGGGAAGATCCTCCGTCTTGAGTATGATCCTGGCTTCTTGGCCTTGCTGAATCCTACAATTCTGGCCCTCTGGCTTGGCTCATTGGCCTAGCTGAACTGTCCTCTTTTAGGTTGGCCTCTAGGGTGTTTATATAGGCTTTTGGAATGTCTTTCTTTGCCTCTAAGTACCCTAATCCGATTTAAACTCTTCCTTGCTATGGCAGGGACACGCCCGTGTGGCACGGCCGTGTGATTCGGGCCAGGTCGTGGTCAGATCTGCTAAAGAGGCACGACCGTGTGTTTCAATCCCAGACCGTGTGTAGTTCGTACTTTGGCCCATTTTTTCGTTTTCGGCCCATTTCTCGTTCTTTTCATCATCTGGTGCTCTCCTAAGTATAAAACATGAAATTAAAGGATTAAGAGCACCAAATTCCACAATTCAGGGACTAAATCATCCAAAAGTATTCTAAATTTGGGATTAAAATATGTACATATTACGGTTTGCCAAATACCCCCACACTTAAGCTTTTACTTGTCCTCAAGCAAAAATTCTCAACTCACAATTAAAATGAACTTCCTCAATTCATAATATTCATCGATAATGGTTCATCATAATTCATAGATAATTTATACATTGATAATGTAAGTAAAAAGGGTCCTAAAGATTCAAACAATCAAAGTCATAGTTTTTGTAGCATGAAAATATAGGTGTTTCCCTTTACCTAAATAATCACCTTTAATTCAAAATCGACAAGAGTTGACATCCTTACTAAAGATTCGCTCAAATCACTCAAAGTGTTTAAGGTTCAAAATTAAGCACTCAAAAAGTTAAACATGAAAAGTTCATCCCATAGGCTTGCATGAAAATCAAATCTCCACCACTATAAAATAAGATGATACTCAAATCAAAAGGTCTTTAAAGGGGTTGTAACGGGGCTTAGGTTAAAGGTGTGGATAAAGGCTAAATTAGAAGGTTAGAATCGAGATTGAATTGACAATTCACCTAACTAGAAAAAATGAACTAATCCTAAATAATTACATTAATTGAAAACTTGTAATACTAATAGTACGAGCTTTTTCTTCAGGATGTGGAATTTAAACGTATAAGCTCACTTAATTACAGAACTAATAATGAATATACTTCAATTTTTTTAATTTTTTTAAGAACAAATCAAAATAAGTACATAATATAAGATGAATTCAACTACTGAAATAAAATAATTAGGTAACTGATCAAATCAAGTCTCGATAGAAGGGTAATCAAGATAAATGGTGATAACAAATATAAGATGGGTTTTGGGTTATTATTAGTGGTTGAGTCAATAAAAGTTTGTTAGGATCAAAGGGGTTCACTAGGGGTTAATTGTGAGGGTAGGCTTTTAGTGGAGTAAGTGGGTTAAATCCTAAGTGCCTTTATCATTTTTGTATATCAAATCAATAATGTGGTCTCGACCTGTATAATCAAAGCAAGTTCTAGAATAACAAATCAATGTTGACACACTCATAATCAATAAAGTGAGCACAAAAAGAATATATGTTCTAAAAGGCTCAAAATCTCACAAAAATTATGGGTTTTTATATCAACCTTGCAAATTTCAAACTTCAAAGTAATATTCAAATTTAGGTCAACAACCTAGCAGATTTTTAATTCTGAAAAATAGACTTATCATGCTTGATTCTCTAGTATCTTAAAGTTTAAATTATCAATACACAATTAGCTATGACTCAATCTAAAACATATCAATAAAAATCATAAATCAATAGAAATTTCATTCTAATTAGTGATATGATAAAATTACTTAAGACAAGATATCATTCAGGATTTGAGAATAATGCAAAAGTTAAGAATTTTTCAAAATAAACTTCACCCCCCCACACTTAAGATGTAAATTATCCTCAACGTACAAAGATAGATAATAAAATTATAGTGAGAAAATAAAAAGATAGGGAGAAGTGAAACTTCCTAAATTCCGGATGGATTCCTTGAGTTGGAAGTGTGGAAACTTGATTCGGAGGTTAAAGATAAGTAGGAGGAGGCGTGGGTGGTGGTAATACGGTGGCCGCCCACAATTTCTGCGCTAGATGAAGAAATTGAGAGGCTCGTTAAGAATTAGCCAGGAAATAATAAGAATAAATCAAAATATACTAATTATATATTTAAAGAAAAGAAAAATAAAAAGAAAGAGTGTAAAAAGTGAAATAAGACTAAAAGAAGATATTAATGGACTGAAAAGTCCTTATTGTTATATGATTCGTAAGGTGGGTGTGATTTCTAAGGCCGCGGTGTGTGATTCCCAAGCAGCCTGAAGAACCTAAAACCAAGAAACTAAAATAAAATAAACTAAATTTAGTAAAAGAGAAATAAAGATAAGGAAAATAAAGGAGAAGAGAAAAGAAAAAGAAAGATTAAATAGACTCAAAGGTCCTTTTCCTGTCAAGTTAATGACGCGACCGGCATGAACTTATGCAGATTGGTCTCGCACAAGGAGACTGTGCTAGGATCCTTCCACTTCTTCGACATGGATGAGGTGAAGATCAAGGGGTTGGAGAATGAAGACTGGTGAAAATGAAAAAGGGAGGGAAGTTGTAAAGGGTATGGAAGAAGGGGATGGGGAGTAGGTGAAAAGGGGAGCGGGGTGTTTTAAATAAAAATTTCAGCTTTGGTACATCCCCGCGCCCTTGTATCACGGGCGTGTCGAATCAAACGGCCATGTCGCATAGCCGTGAGGTGGTTCATTCGTTTCTCTGGCGCCTGTGTGCAGGTCCCCACGCTCGTGTTGATAAAACAGTGTCAGCCACGGTTATGTCGCACGGCCGTGGTGCTTAGTCAGAGCTCGTGGCTTGAAGATATTTTTTGTCCCATTTCGTACTTTCTCTGCCATGCCAGTACGAAAATCCGTAGTGTGCATACAGCCACAGCCATGGCCGTGTGGTATGGAAATCTGCACTTTGGTTAGTTTATAGTGAGTGCTAGAAAGGAAAAAATAAATGTAAAAATAAAAATGTAAAGATTAATGGGGTTAGTGCTCGGGTTGCCTCCCGAGAAGCGCTCATTTAAAGTCTTAAGCTAGACTTACATCTCATCTGCTTGATCATGGTGGTTTGAAGAGGTGAAAATCCTTTCTCATGCTATCTTTATATAGTTTGAGTCGAGTGGCATTTACCTTAAAAGTGTCGAATGTAGAATTGTTTACCTCGACTGTGCCGTATGGGAAGACATTAAGTACCTTAAAAGGGATCTCTTCGTTTGTCTTGAGGTCTAAAGTGGTGGTTCGAGGGTCTGTTTTCCCTAACAGTACCTAGTCTCCTATTTTGAATTGATTTGATGTTCCTATAAACTTGTCTGGGGGTTCCTTCGGTTTCACTTCATGTGGTTTCGATTCCTCCTTGACCACTCATCTAGTTCATCAATCTAAAGCCTTCGTTCCTCATAAATTTCTTCTTTATTGGCACGAGGTCTATGATCTAGCTTCGGTGTGTAATTTCGTGTTGCTTCCTGTAAATAAGGTTTAACCGAATGGTTATTAATAAAATTAATTTTCTCACCTTGGTTATTTGATGTCCTAGCTGAGTCGAGGGCTTGAAGACTGATTGATTCGTCACCTACACGAAGTGTGAGTTCACCTGTACCAACATCAATTTTAGCTCTGGCAGTTGCTAAAAAGGGCCTTCCTAAAATTAAGGGGATATTATGTCTTCATCCATGTCTAAAACAACAAAGTCTACTGGGAATATGAATTTGTCAATTTTCACTAGCACATCCTCAATTATACCCCTAGGAATTCTAATAGTTTTATCAGCTAATTGAGTACTCATCTTAGTTTGTTTGGGTTTCCCTAGACCTAGCTGTTTAAACAATTTATAAGGCATAACATTGATGCTTACCCCTAAATCAGCTAAAGCATTATCAATAGATAAACTACCAATTAAATATGGAATTGTAAAACTCCCTGGATCTTTTAATTTTTGCGGTACTTTATTTTGCAACATTACTGAGCATACTGCATTTAGTTCCACATGCGATTCCTCGTCTAACTTCTGCTTATTTGTCAAAAGCTCTTTTAAAAATTTCCTTGAATTTGGAATCTGCGAAAGAGCTTCAAGAAATGGTAAGTTAATATGTAATTTCTTTAAAAGTTTAAGAAACTTACGGAACTGTTCGTCTGAGTTGCCTTTCTTCATCGCATTGGGGTATAGTATTCGAGGTTGGTATTCTTTAATTACCAATTTTGGTTTTTCTTGGCTTACCTCAACCTTACCTTCACTTACCACAAGTTCTTACCTTGGCTCAAATTCAAATCCCACTAACCCTTCACTATTTTGAGCTGTTATGGCTTGAAGTTGCTCCTTTGGGTTAGTCTCAGTGTTACTTGGCAAGCTACCTTGTGGTCATTCGGAGATCAGCTTAGCAAGTTGCCCTAACTGGTTCTCGATCCCTTGAATCGATGCTTGTTGATTTTTAAGTGTTGTTTTGGTGTTTTGGAAACGTGTTTCTAACACCGCTATGAATTTTGTCAGTATCTCCTCAAGGTTCGGCTTCTTTACCTGTGGGTAGGGCTGTTGTTGGAAGTTTGGAGGTGGTTGTTATCTCTAATTTTCTTGACCACCCCATGAGAAATTGGGGTGGTTCCTCCAACCTGGATTATAAGTATTACTATAAGGGTTATTTTGAGATTTAAAATAGTTACCCATATAGTTCATCTGTTCACTTTCCATGCCAGGATTGTAGGGTGGGTACTCAGGATTCGTCACACCTCCTCTTGTTTCGCACTGCATTACTGGATGTACCTGCGAAGAACCACACAAACCATCAATCTTTTTATTTAACAGCTCTACCTGATTTGATAGCATGGTTACTACGTCGAGGTTGAAAACACAGGTGGCTTTTGTTGGCCTTGTCCTTGTAACTTGCCACTGATAGTTGTTCAGTGACATCTCTTCAATGAATTCGTAGGTCGTTGATCATGTCAAATAGTCAAGTTTTAATATTTGTAAAGAATGATCGAACCTGTAGACTAACTATGACAACGATTGAGGCAAGTGCACCTCTCAAATAATAGTATAGTTTAGGCAAGATTATTTTATCGAACCCAAATGAACCTAAAAGTACTACTACTCACTTTCTTTCTATTATTTAGCCTAAAATATGGAGTGATTGGTTTATGAAATTAATGAAAAACTAAACTAGATGCAAAGGCAAAAGAATGAATTGGAGAAAGACTTTAGGAAAACTCAGTTGACGAAGACGATACCCTTAGAAAGAATCCACCTATGACTTCACTTATTATTTATCCCTAAACCATATGATTTCTTTACTTAGCTTGATCCGTGAGACTTCCTAACCTATATTAAACCTCTCTCGAGGCCAATAACGTCTAACCTTAGGTTAATTAGTGGAACTCTCGTTCTCTTATAATAACCCCCTAAGGAAGCAGTAAATCGATCAATGGATTCCCATATTAGGTTTCACCCTAATCTGACAAAATCTTGTAACCCTATCTCTAGGCGCCCGATCAACTCCTCTCAATTATGCTAGATCTACTCTTAGGTAGGGCCTATTCCTCCTCCACCTAAGCACATCAGATTTAATTAAGCAACATAATTAAGAACAAACTAAGTACTTATCATATAATTTAGAAATCAAATAACAAAATCCATCATAGGTTTCATCCCCTTCAGGAATCTGAAGGGTTTAGTTCATAACTAAATAAGAAAACATCTCAAAAGAAAAGATAAAACAAAACATAAGAAATCCCTAAAATTCCCTGAAGGAATTGAAGGAGAGATCCTCCGTCTTGAATAGAGTTTCGACTTCTTGAGATGGATCAATTGGCTATCTTCAAGTGATTCCCTAAAAGATGAAAGCTTCGGCAAAAGCCTCTACTAAAACCGTCTCTTTAAACCTGTAGAACTCCCTTTAATTGCTACCTTGGGTGTTTATATAGGCTTTGAGATGCTTTACTTGGCTCTTAAGTATCCTAATTCAAGTAGAATTCCTCCTAGGATGTTTAAGTATACTTAGGAATGTGTTTCTTTGCCTCCAAGCATCCAAATCTGAGTGAAATTGCTCTTTCCCGAGGCAATGGTACGGCCATGGTACACGCCCGTGTAAATCGTCTTCAGGTTGTGTCTCGATTCTATCGATTGGAGCACGACCGTGTAAATCGTGGCATGGCTGTGTGAAGTAATTTGATGAGGCATGGCCATGTGGCTTGAGGTCCAGGCCGTGTCGATTTTCTCTTTGGCCCAAATTAGCCCGTTTTAAGCCCATTTCTCGTTCTTTTCGTCCTCAGGTGCTTTCTTGAGTATAAACATGAAAAAAAAAGGATTAAAAGCACCTTTTTACATAAATCAATGGCTAAATCATCCAAAATCATACTAAATATAGGGTTATAATATGTTACTTTTACGGTTTATCAAATACCCCCACACTTAAGCTTTTGCTTGTCCTCAAGCAAAATTCTCAACTTACAATTAAAACGAACTTTCCATAATTCATAATTCCTATCGACAATGTCTCATCATAATTCATAGATAATTTATACATGGATAATTTAACTCAAAGAATCCTAAAGATTCAATCAAGATAAGTCATACCTTTGTAGTATGAAAACATAGCTGTCTCCCCTTATCTAAGTAATTACCTTTCATTCAAAACCGACAAGGATTGACATCCTCACAAAAGATTCACTCAAATCACTCGAAATGTTTAAGGTTCAAGAATAAGCACTCTAAGTCGAACCTGAAAAGTTAATCCCATAAGCTTTCCTGAAAATTAAATCTCCACCACTGTATATGAGATGATACACAAATCAAAAGTTCTTTAATCAGGGTTGTAACGGGGCTTGGGTTAAAAGGTGTGGGTAAAGGATGAATTAGAAGGTTAAAATCGAGACTGACTTGACAAATTACCAAACTAGAAACAATGAACTAAGTATGAATATTTACATCGAATGAAAACTAATAATACCTACAATTGATAATTACTCCATAATAAAAAGTATTTTCATCACTTAAAATTTTATAATACTTTAATACGAGCTTTTTCTTCAACAATTGGAGTTTAATTACTCTAAGCTCTTTAATATTGAATATTCTTGGATTTTTTTCAAGAACAAACTCAAATATTACATCATAAATGATAAATGTAACTACTAAACTAATATAATTCGGTAATTTAATCAAAATCAAACCTCGATTAAAGGGTAGTCAAACGAATGGTGATAACAAATTCAAAGGGATTTTGGGTTAATATTAGTGGGTGAGTCAATAAAAAGGTTGTTGGGATTCAACGGGGTTCACTAGGGGTTAAATTGTGAAGGTAGGCTTTTTATGGAGTAAGTGGGTTAAACCTAGGTGCTTTTATCATCTCAGTATATCAAATCATTAATGTGGTCTCGACATGTACAAACGAGGCAAGTTCTAGAATAACAATTCAAAGTTGACACACTCATAATTAATAGAGTGAGCACGAAAAAGAATATATGCTCTATAAGGCTCAAAATCTCACAAAAATTATGGGTGTTTTTGACATCAATCTCTGTAAATTTCAAACTTCAAAGTAATACTAAAATTAAGTTTAACGACCTATTTATTTATAATTTTTAGAAAGTAGACTTATCATGCTCGATTCTCTAGTATCCTTCAATTTTAATCATCAATGCACAATTAACTATGACTTACTCTAAAACATATCAATACAAATCATAAATAAACAGAAATTTCATCCTAATTAGTAATATGAGAAAAAGACTTGAAAACAAGACTAAATTCAGGATTTGAGAATAATGCAAATTTGAGAATAATGCAAAAAGTCAGGTACTTTTACCCCCCCACACTTAAGATGTACATTGCCCTCAATGTACAAAGATAGATAAACAATTATGTAATAATAAAATCAAAAGAGAAGGGGAGAAGTAACACTTCCTGAATTTTTGGATGAAGTCTATGAAAAGAAACCGGATAAGATTGGAGGTGAATGTGGAGAAGCGTCTCAAACCGTTTGAAATTGAATCCTCGATGTAGCTGGCTTGGTTTTATTGTATCCTAAGCTAAATCTAAATGCAATAAAGAATAAGAAGAAGAAAATAAAATAAAGTAAAAAATTAATGATGAAATAAAATAAAAACAAAAATAAATAATGGAAAATGAAAGACAACTAGAAAAATGGGGAATGAGGTGTAAATAGAGATGTAGCCTGTGTTTTGGGATTTTGAATTTTGAACGCATTCAAGGTGTTCGGGCATGGCCGTGGGTGTCGTGGCACCCCCGTATCTTTCTTCACACGGTCATTTAATATAAGCGTGCTCCTCCCGTGTTCGATAAGTCATAATGTTGGCACGGTTGGGAGGCACAGTCGTGTTTAGCCCGTGCTTGACAAGTCAATAACCTCGCACGGGGTGTCGGCACGGGCATGGACTATTATCGCCACCCGTGTTGGGAAAAGAAATTTTTCTATGTCATGCACGACTACTGGCACGCCCTTGGTTCATCCCCTGGCTTCCACACGACCACGGGCATGCCCATGTGTAGGGTCGTGTGGCCTAGAAATCTGCTCTTTGGTTAGTTTATGGTTAGGTGCTAAAAAGAAAAAATAAAAAAAAATAAAAATAAAAAAATGTAAAAATGGGGTTAGTGCTCGGGTTGCCTCCCGAGAAGCGCTCATTTATAGTCTTAGCTAGACTTTACTTCTCATTCGTATGGTCATGGTGGTTTGAGGAGGTGAAAATCCTTTCTCATGCGATCACTTCGGTTATGGATATATAGTTTAAGTCGAGTAATGTTTACCTCAAAAGTGTCAAATTTAGGATTGCTGACCTCAACTGTGCCGTATAGGAAGACATTAAGTACCTCAAAAGTGATTTCTTCGTTTGTCTTGAGGTCTGAATTGGTGATTCGATGGTCTTCCTTATTCAACAATACCTGATCTCCTAATTTGTAGTGATTCGTTGTTCCTATCAGCTCGTCTAGGGGCTAATTCAATTTCACTTTGTGCGGTTCCTGTTCCTCTTTGATTTGTGTTTCCTGCTCTTTTAGTTTGTGAACCCTAAGGCTTTGTTCCTTATGTATTTCTTCTTTGTTGGCACGAGGTCTAAGATCTAGCTCAGCTAAGTGATTTTATGATGCTTCTTGTAAAGAAGGTTGAACCAAATGATTATCAATAGAATTAACGTTCGTATCATTATTACTCGATGTCTTAGCTGAGTTAAGAGCTTGAAGAGTGATTGTTTCATCGTCTACACGAAGTGTGAGCTCACCGAATTCTTCCTCTGTGTGGTATTTTTTTATTGCATCGAGATATGGCACACGAGGTTGGTACTCTGTAATTGCCGATTTTGGTAAATCATGGTACACCTCAACCTTATCTTTTCTTACCACAGGTTCTTCCCTTGGGTTTAGTTCCACTAACAATTCACTGTTATGAGCTTGTACGGCTTGGGGCCCATGATTTGACTCAAGTGTGTAGCCTTGTGGTGTTTCCTGTGGTGAAAGTTGAACAATTTGATTATCAACTGAATTTAATTTCTCACCTTCATCACTTGATGTCCTGGCTGAGTCAAAAGCTTGTAGACTGATTGATTCGTCACCTACACGAAGAATGAGTTCTCCTATACCAACATCAATTTTAGTCCTGGCAGTTGCTAGAAAGGGTTTTCCTAAAATTAGAGGAATCTAATTGTCCTCATTCATGTCTAAGACAACAAAATCTACTGGGAATATGAATTTATCAATTTTGATTAGAACATTTTCTATTATACCCCTAGGAATTCTGATAGTTTTATCAGTTAACTGAATGCTCATCCTAGTTTGTCTGGGTTTCCCTAGACCTAGTTATTTAAACATTTTATAAGGCATAACATTGATACTTGACCCTAAATCAGCTAAAGCATTATCAATAGATAAACTACCAATTAAACATGGAATTGTAAAACTCCCTGTGTCTTTTTGCTTTTGTGGTAGTCTGTTCTGTAACATTGCTGAGCATGCTGCATTTAATTCCACGTGGTGCTCATCGTCTAATTTGCGTTTGTTTACAAGAGCTGTCTTAAAGATTTCCTCGAGTCTGGCGTCTAAAAAAGAGCTTCAAGAAGAGGTAAGTTAATATGTAATTTCTTTAAGAGTTTAAGAAACTTACCGAACTGTTCCTCTGAATCATCTATTTTCATTACTTTGGGATAAGGTATGCAAGGTTGGTACTCCTTGATTACCAGTTTCGACTTTTCTTGTGTTACCTCTACCTTACATCTATCTATCTTGGCTTTTTGTATTGGATTGGGTTCATCTAACCCCTTACTGGCATGAGCTGTGATAGCTTGATTTTGCTCCTTTGGATTGATCTCAGTGTTACTAGGTAGACGTCCTTGCGGTCGTTCTGACATTAAATTTGCGAGTTGTTCGACTGTATTAGTGGCTGCCTTGACTGACTTAGTAAGTTCCCCGAATCGGTTCTCGTTGCTTTTACTTGTTTTCTCAGTTTCTTGGAAATGGTTTTCTGTGTTTGCCATGAATTTTTTCAGCATCTCTTCAAGATTCGGCTTCTCTTCTTGTTGGTGAGGTGGTTGCTGAAAATCTGGAGGAAATTTTGATCTTTGGTTATTTTGATCATCCCACGAGAAATTGGGATGGTACTTCCAACCTGCATTATAAGTGTCACTATAAAAATTATTTTGATATATAGAATAGTTACCTGTATAGTGAGCTTGCTCGTTTTTCATGCCATATTCGTAGGGTGGGTACTCAGGATTCACCACGCCTCCTATATTCGAATCATATTGTATTTCTGGATGTATCTGCGAGGGGCTATACCAATCATCAATCTTTTTATTCATCATCTCTAACTGATTAGATAGCCTAGTGACCACGTCGAGGTTGAAGACACTGGCTGTTTTAGTAGGAATTGTCCTCATGACTTGCCACTGATAATTATTCAATGCAATCTTTTCCATAGACTAAAATTTTTTACCAAAAGCAAAATAGAGGAAAAAAATTAGCAAAGTAAAATAATAATAATAATAATAATAATAATAGATTGTAAAAAAATGGCTAAAGTAATAGAAATAGAGCTTTCTTAATATTTTAGTGGTCCCCGGCAACGGCGCCAAAAACTTGATCGTGTCAAACAGTCGAGTTTTAATATTTGTAAAGAATGATCGAACTTGTAGACTAACTATGACAACGATTGAGGCAAGTGCACCTATCGAACAATAGTATAGTTTAGGCAAGATTATTTTATCTAACGCAAAGGAACCTAAAAGTACTACTACTAACTTTCTTTCTATTATTTAGCCTAAAATATGGAGTGATTGGTTTATGAAACTAATGAAAAACTAAACTAGATGCAAAGACAAAAGAATGAATTGGAGAAAGACTTTAGGAAAACTCAATTGATGAAGACGATACCCTCAGGAAGAATCCACCTATGACTTCACTTATTATTTATCCCTAAACCATATGATTTCTTTACTTAGCTTGATCCGTGAGACTCCCTAACCTATATTAAACCCTCTCTTGAGGTGAATACCGTCTAACCTTAGGTTAATTAGTGGAACTCTCGTTCTCTTATAATAACCCCTAAGGAAGCAGTAAATCGATCAATGGATTCCCATATTAGGTTTCACCCTAATTCGAAAAAATCTCGCAACTCTATCTCTAGGCGCTCGATCAACTCCGCTCAATTATGCTAGATCTACTCTTAGGTAGGGTTTATTCCTCCTCCGCCTAAGCACATCAGATTTAATTAAGCAACATAATTAAGAACAAACTAAGTACTTATCATATAATTTAGAAATCAAATAACAAAATCCATCATAGGTTTCATCCCCTTCAGGTATCGGAAGGGTTTAGTTCATAACTAAATAAGAAAACATCTCAAGAGAAAAGATAAAACAAAACATAAGAAATCCCTAAAACTCCCTGAAGGAATTGAAGGAGAGATCCTCCATCTTGAGTAGAGTTCTGGCTTCTTGAGATAGATCAACTGGCTATCTTCAATTGATTCCATAAAAGATGAAATCTTGGCAAAAGCCTCTACCAAAAATCGTCTCTTTCGGCTTCTACCGAACTCCCTTTTTAGTTGCTACCTTGGGTGTTTATATAGGCTTTGAGATGCTTTACTTGGCTCTTGAGTATCCTAATTTAAGTAGAATTCCTCCTAGGATGTTTAAGTAGACTTAGGAATGTGTTTCTTTGCCTCTAAGCATCCAAATCTGAGTGAAATTGTTCTTTCCCGCGGTAAGGGCACGGCCATGGTACACGCCCGTGTAAATCGTCTTCAGGCCGTGTCTCGATTCTGTCGATTGGGGCATGACCATGTAAATCGTGGCATGGCCGTGTGAAGTAATTTGACGAGGCACGGTCGTGTGGCTTGAAGTCCAGGCCGTGTCGATTTCCTCTTTGACCCAAATTGGCCCGTTTTAAGCCCGTTTCTCGTTCTTTTCGTCCTCGAGTGCTTTCTTGAGTATAAACATGAAAAGAAAGGATTAAAAGCACCTTTTTACATAAATCAAGGACTAAATCATCATAAATCATACTAAATATGGGGTTAAAATATGTTACTTTTACAGTTTATCAGCTGCCTCAGGTGTTTAGTTGTTCAGGGTTCCACCGGCGGCTGAATCAATCAACTGCCTGGTTGAGGGGTTCACACGGTTGTAAAAAGTTTGGACCTGTAGCCACAAGGGTAATCCATGGTGTGGGCACCTTCTCAATAGATCCTCGTATCTCTCCCATGCATCATAAAGTGTCTCTAAATCCATCTTCACAAAAGAAGAGATATCATTCCTCAACTTGGCCATTTTGGCCGGCGAAAAATATTTTAATAAAAAAATTTTGGTCATTTGATCCCATGTAGTGATTGATCCTCGTGGAGGAGAATTCAACCACTGTTTGGCTTTATTCTTTAATGAAAAGGGAAATAACTGAAGATGAATGGAATCATCAGAAACACCATTTATTTTGAAAGTATCACAAAATTCTAGGAAATTTGCCAAGTGATTATTTGGATCTTCATCCTGCAAACCATCAAACTAAAAAAAATACTGTATCATCTGAATTGTGTTAGTTTCAGTTCAAAATTTTTTGCGACAATAGCAGGTCTAACAATACTTGACTCAGTTCCTGTTAAATTAGGCTTAGCATAATCATACATAGTTCGAGGAGCATGATTTTTTGCCACCTTTAGAGGTAGCGGATTGTTCTCAGTCATCTCTTCGGTGCTATTGGTTTCGTCTTCTTGCTCTTCTTCTATGTAATTTAAGCTTCACCTTATTTCTCTACGATTTTTGCGAACTGTACCTTCAATATCACTATCATAAACTAAGGGTCCTGTGTAATATCTGGGAATTAGAGTTTGTGCATTATTGGTTAATTGTATGAAGTAGCATGCCTATGTGTGTTTGAATATGTTGTATGAATTTTTGAGAACTCTAGAGTGTAGGTGAATGCCTTAGAAATTATCGGATTTTAAGTCTTAAGGGGGGAGGTAGGCGAATGAGGCCTTAAGAACAATTGTAAGGAAAATTTGACAAACAATTGGGCTTGTTAAAGTGGCAAGGAGGCGCCACTTAAATCCCTAGGAGGTGACGCCACAAGCAATTCAAAGGAGGCCTAGGTTCAAGTAGCAAGGAGAGCACTTTTGGAGTTTTATTTTGTAGCAAGGAGGGGAGGTAGTGGACGGCATGTGGACTCTAGAAGGAGGAGGTATAGATGGGGTAGAAGAGGTGAGGAATCAGCTAAGGAGGAGGGGATCAAGGGATAAGAGAGAGAGGGGAGCAAGTGGCCGAATGTAGGACTCTAGGGGTGTATTTTCGGTTTTGAGTGTTGTAGGAGTAGGTGCCGAAATTTAGTTGTCTCTTTTCTCTCTTTCTCATTTGATCACCATTGTCGAAACTTCTAAGCCTCACACTCTCCCTCTCCATATTTTGATAAAGTCTGAACCACAATACCATTCTTTCTTTTCCATTTAAGCCGAATCTTCCTTTATTACCATTACCGAATTGCTCAAATATCAACCCTTCTCTTCCTCTTTTACCAATTCAATCAAAAGCCGAATTCCCTATTTGGTGGCCAAAGCCGAATGCTCCTTTACCCTTTTGGAGCCGATTTGATCATTTAAGCAGGAGCTGAATCTCTCTGTTTCAAGCTAGGATAATCAATTGAGTTGGTAAGGGATCTCTCTTGGGTTTAAAAATCTCTGTTCTCTATTTTGATTATCGATGTAACATCCCAAAATAAGGCCTAAACGGAATAGTGGTTGTGAAACCATGAATCCAACTATAAAATTTTATTATGATTAATTATTATGATTTATCGAGTGATTAAATACATGTGTTAGAGTATTGATAAGAAATTTTATTAATTTCATGCTTAAATTGCCTATTAGGACTTGTTTGCAAAAGTTGCTAAATAGGGTTCTAATTTATAGAGTACTTGATTGAAATGGGGTTTGAAGTAGGATTCCTTAAATGGTAATTAGACCATTATATTTTCATGGACAAAATGGACATATATAGGTGGAAAGAACCAAAGTTTTTAATGAAGGGTAATTTAGTCATTTGGTAATAAAAGGAATTAAAGGGAAAAAGATGGCAAAATATGCTCATCTTCTTCATTAGGCTGAATTTTCAAGTGGTCACCATAGCTAGGGTTTGTTTCAAGCTTCCAAGCTCCATAGTAAGTGATTCCAAGCCTCGCTTTTAATGTTCTTTACATTTTGAAGCCCCAAGAGCTCGATTTAGCTTATTCTATCAATAATTCATGCTAGGGTTCATATTTGGAAAAATACCCATAGGTGAAATGTGTTTATTTTTATGTTTTATGATAGAATATGAAGTCTGAAATTATGTTAAACAACTTTTGCTAAATGATTTTAAGTGAAAACGAGTAAAACAGCTTAATCGGTAAAAATACCTAATGTTCATAAGTACAAGTTAGAGTGAGAATTTGATGTTGCCATAGAAGGGAAAAATGATCAGCATGTCATAAAACATAATAATAAGTGATAAATTTTAATTTTTGAGCTTTGGGGTAAATGTGTAAATATGTAAAAGTTTAGGGGCAAATTGTAATTTTGCCAAAGTTAAGAGTTAAGGACTGTTTTGATGAATGTGAGTATTAAATAAGCTAAATTTTCTATTATAGATCAAGAAGAACGAAATCCAGAGTTAGATCAAGGAAAGAAAAAGATAGAGGACTAAATCGATATAGTTGATCGTATTTTGTTTCGAGGTAAGTTTGCAGTAAATAAATGCAATATTCTATTATTTTATATTTAATACTGTTAAATTTCAGCATTTACATATTTATTCTGTGAATGTATTATTTAAAGACTCAAGTATAAATTGACGGAAAAGCTATCCCAGGAAGTTCCGGTTGAACCATAGGAATGTATAGGATACAAATGTCATGACATTAGGGTTTAAGGAAATCATGTAAGACCATGTCAAGACATGGCATTGATATGTTACTATAAGGCAAAGGTCCCATGTAAGACCATGCCAAGGCATGGCATTGGTGAGTTCATAAGGCAAGGATACCACGTAAGACCATGTCAAGACATGGCAATGGTTAAGTTTCATAAGGAAAGGTACCAGCGTATCCTTAGTATTCCAAGTGGTTCAACGGAAAATTCAAAGAGTATACCAAAGTAAAGGTAAGACAAGTTCAAGCTAAAAAGGTAAGGTAAGGCAAATTCATGTTAAAAGGCATGTAAGAATACAAGTTTAAGTATATTGAGTTAAAAGCTTAAGTGATCTTGATAAGAAAAGAATAAGATAATTGATTAAGAATGTTGTTATTTATTTACATGTAAACTTACTAAGCTTTTTGTTACTCCCATTCTTTAATTTTTTTTTATAGTATTACAAGCCAACTCGGGAATCACAAAGACGTCGGAGATCGTTACGCACTATCAAAGGATTATATTGGTATTTTGTAACTCGAACGTTTTAAGTTATGGCATGTATAGGGACTTAGTCATTTTGTGTGTATGTCCTTATGATATGGCTTAAGATTGCTTGTAAATGTTTGGTAATGATTAGCCATTAAAATAGTTAATTAAGAACATGTTTTGGATGCTATGAAATGCCTAGTTGATAGTTATTTTAAAGAAATTATGTAATTATATGCAGGGGAACAGTTTGGACAGCAGCGGTGACGTGATTTTGAAAAATCACCAAAACTAGTATAAATGGAATTATGTTGGCCATGAGATATAGAATTAAATCTTATTAAGTCTATTTTTATAAAAAAAAATGGTGTAGGAAAAAGAGTTGTATATTATGAGATAATTGATTTTTAGTACAGAGGGGTCAGAACTGTCGGTCTGTGTAATAGGGGAGACTTTAACTAATAAACTGTACTAATTGGCCACACCAAAAATTCTAGAAAAATTATAGTAAGAATATATATGAGTCTAGTTTCAGGAAAAATTTATGGATCTAGATTTCAAGTTTCGTAACTCAAGTTATAATTGATTTACTTAACATGATGCAGATGGACAGTTTCAATTTTTATGCCCCGAATCAGTAAGTTAAGTTTAGTAATGCCTCGTGCTCGACTCCGACAATGGTCTCGGGTAAGGGGTGTTACATTTATTGGTATCAGAGTAAGGTTTAGTCGATTCTCGGAATATTTAGTATGAGTAAGAGTCTATCTATACATGTCATACTTATATTTTGATAGTGTGACGACTCTTGACGATTTAAAAATTGTTTTTCTTTTATAGTTATGGATCCCGAACGCAGTGGTGCAGATGATGTAGAGAGTAGTGCACCCACTCCGCCGAGGGCACGGTGCCACAAGATAGTCATGAAAGGCCCGTTCTGCTTAGTCGAGGAGGAGGGGCTCGAAGCCTTCTTCCAAGCTATGAATGAATGGTTTGTCGAGTTCGTTAAAGACGAACCCTACCGTTAGACCTCCCCCTCATGATCCAAATACCACCCATGCAGCTTCCCTACCATAGATACATCAAGAGAGAAGCCACCGTTGACAAAATCGAAAACAAGGGGTGAAGAGTTTCGGGTGCTAAAGATGATGATGCGAGAAAGGTGAATTTTGGATCGAAAATACTATCAGAGTTTTTGACGAGTTATCCTGCACACCGGAAGAGTGTATTAAATGTGTAGTGTCACTTCTTAAAGATTCAGCCTTCCAGTGGTGGAAGACACTTGTATCAGTAGTACCGAAAGAAAGAGTTACCTGGAATTTTTTTTAGGAGGAGTTTCGTAAGAAGTACATTAGTCAGAGGTTTATTGACCAGAAAAGAAAAGAGTTCCTTGAATTAAAACAGGGTAAGATGACTGTGACCGACTATGAACATGAATTTGTCTGACTCAGTAATTATGCTCGAGAGTGTGTGTCTACAAAGGCTATCATGTGCAAAAGATTTGAGGATGGGCTCAATGATGATATCCTACTATCAGTTGGTGTTCTAGAGATAAAAGAGTTTGTTGTTTTAGTTGACAGAGCCTGTAAGGCAAAGGAGTTGTTGAAAAGGAAGGGTAATTGCTTATGCCTCTAGACAGTTAAAACCACATGAGAAAAATTATCCGACACATGATTTAGAGTTAGCTGCTATTGTATTTGCATTAAAAATCTGGATACATCATTTTTATGGTGAGAAATGCCGAATATTCACTGATCATAAAAGTTTGAAATACTTGATGACTCAGAAAGATCTAAACTTGAGGCAAAGAAGATGGCTAGAGTTGATTAAAGATTATGAACTAGTGATCGATTATCACTAGGGTAAGGCAAATGTTGTTGCTGATGCTTTGAGTAGAAAATCGTTATTTGCATTGAGAGCTTTGCACACTAGTTTGGCCTTGTCGATGATGGTTCTATTTTAATGAGTTGAGAGCTAAACCGATGTTTCTTGAAGAAATTTGTGAAGCTCAGAAGGATGACAGTGAGTTGCAAGCCAAAAGGGTTCAGTGTGAGTCAGGTGTAGAGTCTAATTTTCAGATCAGATCTGACGGTTGTTTGATGTTTAGAGACAGGGTATGTGTACCAAAGAATGATGATCTTATTCGGAAGGTTTTACAGGAAGCACATAGTATTCTTGGTCTATTCACCCAGGTAGTACAAAGATGTATAATGATTTGAAGAAAATGTATTGGTGGAGAGGAAGAGATATATCAGAGTTTGTTTCTAGATGTTTGATTTGTCAGCAGGTAAAGGCCGAACATCAGGTACCTTCAGGTTTATTGCAGCCTGTATTAGTTCCCGAGTGGAAATGGGACCGAGTTACTATGGATTTTGTGATAAGATTGCCTTCGGCACCGAGAAAGAAAGATACAGTATGGGTTGTGATTGATAAGTTAATGAAGTCGGCTCATTTTATCCCAGTTCGTATGGATTATTCACTTGACAAGTTGGCCGAGTTGTATATTTCAGATATTGTGAGACTACATGGAGTACCATTATCGATTATCTCAGATAGAGATCCGAGATTTACTTCACGGCTTTGGAAGAAATTGCAGGAAGCTTTAGGTACAAAGTTGAGTTTTAGTACAGCTTTCCATCCTCAGACTGATGGTCAATCAGAAAGAGTTATCCAGGTACTTGAAGATATGCTTAGATGTAGCGTATTGGAATTTCAAGGTAGTTGGGAGAAATAGTTTCCGTTAATAGAGTTTGCCTACAATAATAGTTATCAATCGAGTCTGAAGATGGCACCTTATGAAGCTTTGTATGGACGTAAATGTCGCACACCTTTGTATTGGATAGACCTTAAGGAAAATCAGATTTACGGGGTTGACAAAGTCAAAGAAATAGAAGAGAAAGTAAAAGTCATCAGAGATTGCTTGAAAGTAGCTTCAGATAGACAGAAGTCCTATGCAGATTTGAAAAGAAAAGAAATTGAATTTCAAGTTGGTGACAGGGTATTTTTGAAAGTATCCCCTTGGAAGAAAGTTCTCAGATTTGGCAAGAAAGGTAAATTAAGTCCCCGTTTTATTGGACCGTTTGAGGTGATCGAGAGAGTTGGGCCATTGGCATATCGATTAGCTTTGCCGACTGAGTTAGAAAAGATTCATAATGTGTATCATGTTTCTATGCTACGTCGTTATCGTTCAGATCCATCGCATATGATTTCACAAACAGAGGTTGAGATTCAGCCAGATATGACTTACGGTGAGGAACCGGTAAATATTCTAGCTCGAGAGGTTAAGCAATTGAGGAACAAAAGTATTGCACTTGTGAAAGTATTATGGAATAGGCATGGGATAAAAGAGGCTACATGGGAGCCCGAAGAGATTATGCGAAAACAGTACCCAAACCTCTTTACAGGTAAGATTTTCGGGGACAAAAATCCCTAAAGGGGGAGAAATGTAACATCCCGAAATGGGCCTAAACGGAATAGTGGTTGTGAAACCATGAATCCAAGCTATAAAAGTTTATTATGATTAATTATTATGATTTATCGAGTGATTAAATACATGTGTTAAAGTATTGATAAGAAATTTTATTAATTTCATGCTTAAATTGCCTATTAGGACTTGTTTGCAAAAGTTGCTAAATAGGGGTTCTAATTTATAGAGTACTTGATTGAAATGGGGGTTTGAAGTAGGATTCCTTAAATGGCAATTAGACCATTATATTTTCATGGACAAAAATGGACATATATAGGTGGAAAGAACCAAAGTTTTTAATGAAGGGTAATTTAGTCATTTGGTAATAAAAAGGAATTAAAAGGGAAAAAGATGGCAAAATATGCTCATCTTCTTCATTAGGCTGAATTTTCAAGTGGTCACCATAGCTAGGGTTTGTTTCAAGCTTCCAACTCCATAGTAAGTGATTCCAAGCCCCGTTTTTAATGTTCTTTATATTTTTGAAGCCCCGGTAGCTCGATTTAGCTTATTCTATCAATAATTCATGCTAGGGTTCTTATTTGGAAAAATACCCATAGGTGAAATGTGTTTATTTTGATGTTTTATGATAGAATATGAAGTCTGAAATTATGTTAAACAACTTTTGCTAAGTGATTTTAAGTGAAAACGAGTAAAATCTAGCTTAATCGGTAAAAATACCTAATGTTCATAAGTACAAGTTAGAGTGAGAATTTGATGTTTCCATAGAAGGGAAAAATGATCAGCATGTCACAAAACATAATAATAAGGGATAAAGTTTAATTTCCGAGCTTTGGAGCAAATGTGTAAATATGTAAAAGTTTTGGGGCAAAATTATAATTTTGCCAAAGTTAAGAGTTAAGGACTGTTTTGATGAATGTGAGTCTTAAATAAGCTAAATTTGCTATTATAGATCAAGAAGAACGAAATCCAGAGTTAGATCAAGGAAAGAAAAAGATAGAGGACTAAATCGATATAGTTGATCGTATTTTGTTTCGAGGTAAGTTTGCAGTAAATAAATGTAATATTTTATTATTTTATATTTAATACTGTTAAATTCCAGCATTTACATATTTATTCTGTGAATGTATTATTTAAAGACTCAAGTATGAATTGACAGAAAAGCTATCCCAGGAAGTTCCGGTTGAACCTTAGGAATGTGTAAGATACAAATGTCATGACATTAGGGTTTAAGGAAATCATGTAAGACCATGTCAAGACATGGCATTGATATGTTACTATAAGGCAAAGGTCCCATGTAAGACCATGCCAAGGCATGGCATTGGTGAGTTCATAAGGCAAGGATACCACGTAAGACCATGTCAAGACATGGCAATGGTTAAGTTTCATAAGGAAAGGTACCCGCGTATCCTTAGTATTCCAAGTGGTTCAACAGAAAAATTCAAAGAGTATACCAAAGTAAAGGAAAGACAAGTTCAAGCTAAAAAGGTAAGGTAAGGCAAATTCATGTTAAAAGGTACAGGTAAGAATACAAGTTTAAGTATATTGAGTTAAAAGCTTAAGTGATCTTGATAAGAAAAGAATAAGATAATTGATTAAGAATGTTGTTATTTATTTACATGTAAACTTACTAAGCTTTATGCTTACTCCCATTCTTTAATTTTTTTTTTATAGTATTACAAGCCAACTCGGGAATCACAAAGACGTCGGAGATCGTTACGCACTATCAAAGGATTATATTGGTATTTTGTAACTCGAACGTTTTAAGTTATGGCATGTATAGGGACTTAGTCATTTTGTGTGTATGTCCTTATGATATGGCTTAAGATTGTCTTGTAAATGTTTGGTAATGATTAGCCATTAAAATAGTTAATTAAGAACATGTTTTGGATGCTATGAAATGCCTAGTTGATAGTTATTTTAAAGAAATTATGTAATTATATGCAGGGGAACAGTTTGGACAGCAGCAGTGATGTGATTTTGAAAAATCACCAAAACTAGTAGAAATGGAATTATGTTGGCCATGAGATATAGAATTAAAGCTTATTAAGTCTATTTTTATAAAAAAAAATGGTGTAGGAAAAAGAGTTGTATATTATGAGATAATTGATTTTTAGTACAGAGGGGTCAGAACTGTCGATCTGTGTAATTGGGGAGACTTTAACTAATAAACTGTACTAATTGCCCACACCAAAAATTCTGGAAAAATTATAGTAAGAATATATATGAGTCTAGTTTCAGGAAAAATTTACGGATCTAGATTTCGAGTTTTGTAACTCAAGTTATAACTGATTTACTTAACATGATGCAGATGGACAGTTTCAATTTTTATGCCCCGAATCAGTAAGTTAAGTTTAGTAATGTCTCGTGCTCGACTCCGGCAATGGTCTCGGGTAAGGGGTGTTACAATCGAAATCAAGACTCTAATCCCATTAATGTTCTTTGGCCAAAACTTTGAAGGAGGTTTCAGGATTCCTATTGTAGCTGACTTCAAGAGGAGATCATTCGGGATTTTAAGATCAAGGTAAGGAAGTCCTGATATTCGGCCGAGGGCCATCTTCATAGTTTCCATGTATTAGAGCCGATTCTAATTATTGATAAGTAGGGATTTCGACAACTTTGGGAGAAAGTGACAGTTTCGGGATTTAGATAAGCAAGGTAAGTGGGTTATGATATTCGGCCTTAGGCCATTCTGTCTATTGATGTTAGCCGATTCTGACATTGGTTTTTAGGAAGGAGTGTAATCGGTTTTGGTAGACTTTCGGGATTCAGTGAAAGCGTTAGTAACCAGGTGTGTAGCCCTACACAAATTCTTAATAGATTTACGGTATTAACTTAATATGTGTGTTAATAAGAATGTGAATGATGTGGCTAAAGGTACCATTCAATGGTACGACATATTCAGGTACGTTATTCTCTAAAGATCTATTAATAGTTTTATAAACTATGAATGTGACATATATGAGAATTGGTTACGAATATGAATAAGGCATATGGCATGATATTCGCATGATTTGTATGACGCATGGGGGCATATGGGTGATTATGAAAAGGGGAAGTGATCTGGTGGTTTATACCACAATATCTGGTGACTCATGTCACATAATCAATGTGGTGACTTATGTCGAAAATGTTATCTGGTGACTTTGTCACAATTATCTGTGGCTATGCCACAATTTATAAGGGCGATGTGCAAGTCGCCCTGCAAATGATCGCCTTCGATGGTGTGTAGCAGATGGAGGGTCGATTTAGTAATCCCCACGGTGTGATGGCAGGTACGGGTGATGTGTAGAGGATGGTTATCTAGGTTTGGGTTCGGGATTGCATCATTGTATATATATATGTTTTTTTATATGATTTGTATGCCTAAATCGTTGGGAGTTTGTGTGTTGGTTGTTGCACATTGAGTCTGTTGACTCACCCCGTTGTGGGATATTTTTCAGGTGACGCTCAGTGATGGACCGGGTCGGCAGGAACTTAGTGGTGGCCATGCTCAGCTCAGAATTTATTTTATTTTAGGACTTTCTATTTATTTTGAAGTATTTTGGATTTATTTCGGGTTTTCTTTGATGTAATAAGGCCACTAGTATGAAACTGTTTATGCATGCATTTTAATTATTTTAGTATGATACGATTTTTATCAATTTAAAGTTTAAGTAACTTTTCTTAAAAATAAATATTAAATGTTTTGACACCTAAACACAAATGATTTTCAATTAAATGGTAAACTCTAAAAACTCGGCTTTTCCTTTAACTTATAGTTTTGAAATGCAACGATAAAGTTTTAATAAGACCTAGTCTTCGAGAACAACACCATTTCCAATTTGAACTCAACCCAAATCATGTTATCTTTAAAATCACCCAAGTTTTTCCAAAGTAATAAACACGTTTTGAACCGTTCTACTCAAGGAACATGCCAGATTCGCTCAAGACTCGTGGGCCGGGTTTGGGGTGTTTCAGCTTGGTATCAGAGCCCAGTTTTAAACTCTCAGCCTTAGGTTTTAAAGCCCATAACGTTTTCAAAATTAAGCCCAAATGAATTTTGTGAAAATTTTTGTGAAATGAGCAGGTTTTCTGGCATGGCACCTAAGTCTCCGACCCGAAGTCCACCAGGTAAGTACTCCTAACCCTTTTTTGATTTGTATGTGGGAAATTGTAGGGACGTAGAGTAGTAGACCAGGAATTATTGAACCCTTGGATTAGCCTACTCGAACATCGAAATATATAAAATTTAAAGTCTAACCAAACCAACCTGTAACTGAGTCACCGAGTTAAGGGTGTGGCAACCGCTGGTATTTAAGCAGTCCTAGTGACTCACCTCTTCTCCACTCGAATCCTACCTGGTGCGTAGTGACAGTTCACCCCAACCAAGAGGACTCAGTCACAGGCTAAACTCAATAATTAAAACCCGAAAGGGACCCGTCATCTTGTTTTGTAAAATTCTAAAGTCAAACCATGATTATTAAAATTCCAAAGTACCCCTGATCTGTAAATTGACCAAATTATCCCTAACCAGTACAAATTACCAAAATACCCTCCGTATGGAAAGTTACCGTAATACCCTCGAATTAAAAATTTCCAAAAATACCCTTGTCTTGAAAAGTCACCAAGAACCATATTTTGCGAAAAAAATTATCGAAATGCCCCTGGTTTGAAAAAAATTACGAAAATACCCTCAGTTTATAAAATTACCATTTTACCCTTGAAATTTCCTTACCAAGTATTTCAATTTTGTAAAAACACCAAAAATCTCCATTTTGCAACATTTTCAAATAACCTAATTTGAAAAATTACCAAAATACCCCTATAGGATAAAATTACGAAAATACCCTTGGGTAGTGGAAAACAACAATAACGACAACTACAACACTTTTCTGTAATGAACGCAAGTTCATGAATGTGATGATTGAATGAATTTGAGACTGTATGTGTATGAATTTGAAAGAACTACTCCTTAGAACTATTGAACATAAGACTGTTCGCGAAAAATCAGTGGAACAAAAACTAATTCATAAAATTCTTTAATCAGATAAATGCGATTCGGAAGCATGAATTCTAGGGGACGTGGTCGTAATGTGCGTGGCCGTGGTAGAGGCCGAATGATCGTATCGGAGCCCGTTAGGTCTGGCCAAGGGTCCGAAAATGAATGCCACCACCGCCATCACCGATGTGGAATATCGAGGATCGACGGGGACGATGCACGAGATCACAAAGCGATGTCGCGAGTTCTAGAAAGGGTGGTGGAGCGGTGGAGGCATGGGAGCTCAAAAGTCGAAGACTGAGCGACTTGAGCTAATGGAGCTGAGTTTTTCGTGGCATATCGGTGTGGCGCCTAATACTACCGAGTATTGGTTAGAGGCGATGGAGCGATTATGGATGATTTGGACCGATCGCCAAGAGAAACTAAAAAGGGTAGTGTCGCTACTCCGCGATGAGTCATACCAGTGGTGGCTCACAGTTCGGGATAGTACTGCCGCTGATGATCTTACTTGGGAATACTTTAAGGCAGCATATCAAAAGAAGTACATTGGAACTAGTTATGTTGATGCACAAAGGAAGGCATTTTTGAGGCTGGTTCAGGGGAATAAGACCGTAGCAAAATACGAGGCAAAATTTTTAAGGTTGAGCCGATATGCTCGAGGTATTGTGTCGACGGAGCATGAACGGTGTGTCCAATTTTAAGACGGACTAAGGGATGACCTGGGGTTGTTGATAGCTCCACAGCAAGAGCAAAAATTTACTGTGTTGGTAGAGAAGGCTAAGGTAGCCGAAGGAATTAAGGACTTTGTGAGGCAGAACACGGATCGGAATAGGCAGAAGAGAGGCTTTGGATCAGCAGGGTCGTCTAGGAATGTGCAAAAGAGGCCTAGAGTTGATGGGCCGCGAGGTTAGCAGGCTGGGACAGGAGGGCAGTATCGTACTTGTGCTCAGTATGGGAAAATACACCTAGGAGAGTGTTTGGAAGAAAACGGGAGGATGCTTTAAGTGCATGTCTAAGGATCACATGATTAAAGACTGTCCGATAAAGATGGACGGGAGTCGACCATCAGGTCAGGGCTATAATCAGGCTGGAAGAGGTGGACAGCAGCCTCAACTGGGCCATGGCCCGGTTGGTAGAGGTAATGGTGCTGGAAGAGGACGAGGAACACCAGGTAAAGGTGTTAATAATACAAAGGCAAGACAGCCAGGTCTGGTTTATGCAGTTCACCAGAAGGAGGACGGAGACGCACCGGACGTCATAATTGGTACGTTCATTATAGCTGGCAAGCCTTATTTTGCTTTAATTGATGTTGGCTCGACCCACTCTTATGTTGCATATAGAGTAGTTGAAACACTAGGTATAGCCTCTGAACTGTCTGATAGGGAGATGACTGTAGTAAGCCCATTAGGTCAAACTGTAGTGGTGAATAAGATATTTCGGAGTGTACCTCTAGAGATTTAGGGAATGGTATTTCCTGCCGACTTGATGGAACTACCCTTCAAAGAATTTGATCTCATACTTGGTATGGATTGGCTAATGGAACATCGGACTATATTGGATTGTGCAGCTAAGCGCATGGAATTAAGGACCCGGAGGACGAGGAGATAATTATGATAGGAGAAAGAAGAAACTACTTGTCTAACGTAGTTTCGACACTAAAGGCTGATAAGATGGTTCGGAAAGGGTACAAGGCAATTTTGGCCTTCGTTAGTGCGTTGGATGCAAAAGAAGGGGGAGTTGGTGGAGTTAGAACTGTAAGAGAATTTGTGGATGTCTTTCCGGAGGAATTACCTGGAATACCCCCGGACAGGGAGGAGGAGTTCGAAATTGATTTGCTGCCAGGAACAGCTCTTGTGTCAATTGCCCCGTACAGAATGGCACCGAAGGAGTTGGTTGAGCTCAAGGCTCAAATCCAAGAGTTTCTTTATCGTGGGTTTATTTGACCCAGTGTGTCTCCATGGGGAGCACCGGTCTTGTTTGTGAAGAAGAAGGACGAAACTATGTGCATGTGCATAGATTATCGTCAGTTGAATAAGCTAACCATCAAGAACAAGTACCCTTTGCCAAGGATAGACTACTTGTTCGATCAACTTAAGGGGGCGACTGTATTCTCAAAGATAGATCTGAGGTCTGGATATCATCAGCTCAAGGTGAAGGAGGCAGATATCCATAAGACAGCTTTCCGAACAAGATACGGGCATTATGAGTTCTTAGTAATGCCGTTTGGATTGACAAACGCCCAAGCCGCGTTCATGGATATGATGAACTGGGTTTTCAACCTTACTTGGATAGGTTCGTCGTTGTGTTCATCGACGATATCCTAGTGTATTCCAAGTTTGAGGAGGAACATGATGAGCATATCTGGATAGTGTTGCAAGTGTTAAGGGAGAAGAAGCTCTATGCCAAATTCAGCAAGTGTGAATTTTGGCTGAAGGAAGTTGCATTCTTAGGGCATGTGGTGTCCGCGGAAGGAATAAGGGTGGATCCTAGGAAGATTGAGGCAGTGCTAGATTGGAAACCACCTAAGTCTGTGGCTGAGGTTCGTTGTTTCTTGGGATTGGCAGGCTACTACAGAAGGTTCATAGAAGGGTTCTCATCGATAGCCGCACCTTTGACAAAGTTGTTGAGAAAGGAAGTACCTTTCGTATGGTCAGATAAGCAACATGAGAGCTTTGAAAAGCTTAAGAGGGTTTTGACGGAAGCTCTAGTTTTGATTCAGCCTGAGGCAGGAAAGGATTTTGTGGTGTACTGTGACGCTTCTCACACAGGATTAGGTTGTGTTTTGATGCAAGTCAGAAAGGTAGTCGCTTATGCGTCTTGACAACTAAGGCCACATGAGGTTAACTACCCGACGCATGATTTGGAGTTGGCGGCAGTGGTCTTTTCTCTTAAGGTATGGAGGCATTATCTTTATGGAGAAAAGTCAGTGATCTACACCGACCACAAGAGCCTTAAGTATCTGCTGACTCAAAAGGAGTTGAACCTGAGACAGCGAAGGTGGGTGGAATTATTAAAGGACTACGATTATTCCATAGAGTATCACCCGGGCAAGGCAAATGTAGTGGCAGATGCCCTAAGTCGAAAAGTAGTGACAGATCTGAGGGCAATGTTTGCACATCTTAGCTTGTATGACGACGGAAGCTTATTAGCAGAGTTGCAAGTTAAGCCGACATGGCTGAATGAGGTGAAAGAGAGACAGTTGGCAGATGAGGATCTGAGTGCTAAGCTACGACAAGTGCAGAGTGGGGAGTTGGAGGATTGTGGTATTAATGGTGATGGAGTATTGTGCTTTAAGGGTAAGGTCTGTATGCCGAAGAACAAGGAGTTAAGGCAGAGAATTTTTCAGGAATCGCATAGTAGTCCTTATGCTATGCATCCCGGAGGTAGTAAGTTGTATAAAGATTTAAGGGAATAGTTTTGGTGGCTGGTCTTAAGCGGGAAGTTACCAAATTTGTAGGGAAGTGCTTAATGTGCCAGCAAGTTAAGGCTGAACACCAGGTTCCATCAGGATTGCTTCAGCCGATTAAGATTCCACAATGGAAGTGGGAGAGAATTACCATGGACTTCGTTAGTGGGCTTCCCCTTACGCCTACTAAGAAGGACTCGGTATGGGTAATAGTAGATCAATTGACAAAGTCTGCGCATTTTATTCCAGTGCGGGTTGACTATTCTTTGTAGAAGTTGGTGAAGTTATATGTGGCAGAGATTGTGAGATTGCACGGAGTGCCGGTGTCCATCATTTCAGGTAGCGATCCAAGGTTTACGTCTCAGTTTTGGAAAGCACTACATCAGGCTTTAGGCACCAGATTAGACTTCAGTACGGCCTTTCATCCACAAATGACGCGCAATTCAATGAGTGATCCAAGTGTTAGAGGATATGTTGAGGGGCTGTGTGATAGACTTCAGAGGAAGTTGGGAAGAATATTTGCCTTTAGTGGAATTTGCTTACAACAACAGCTATCAGGCCAGTATTTAGATGGCACTGTACGAAGCACTGTATGGACGGAGGTGTCGCACTCCCACATGTTGGACTGAATTGGGAGAACGTCAGATTTTGGGTCCAAAAATTATGGCAGAATCGGAGGAAAAGGTTAAGGTAATTCAGACACGGTTGAAGGAGGCATCTGACAGGCAGAAGTCATACGCAGATCTCAAACGGAAGGAAATAGAATTTGCTGTAGGAGATCAAGTGTTTCTTAAAGTCTCGCATTGGAAGAAGGTGATGAGATTTGGTCGCAAAGGGAAGTTAAGTCCAAAGTTTATAGGACCTTATCGGGTGATGAGGCGAGTTGGACCAGTGGCATACCAGTTAGAGCTGCCTCCGGAGTTGAAACAGATGCACGATGTATTCCATGTTTCTATGCTACGTCGTTATCGCTCGGATCCATCTCATGTAGTTCCGGTTGAAGAGGTGGAGCTAAAGCCAGATTTGTCCTACAAGGAGGAGCCAATTCAGATCTTGGAGCGAGATGTGAAAGTATTGCGAAGAAAATCAGTTCCTTTGGTCAAAGTGTTATGGCATAATCATGGATCGGAGGAAGCTTCTTGGGAGCCGAAAGAATGCGACAGCAATAACCCCACCTATTCTAGCCAGGTAATTTCGAGGTCGAAATTATTTTAAGGGGGTAGAACTGTAATATCCGGGAATTAGGGTTTGTGCATTATTGCTTAATTGTATGAAGTAGCATGCCTATGTGTGTTTGAATATGTTGTATGAATTTTTGAGAACTCTAGAGTGTAGGTGAATGCCTTAGAAATTATTGGATTTTAAGTTTTAAAGGGGGGAGCTAGGCGAATGAGGCTTAAGAACAATTGTAAGGAAAATTTGACAAACAAATGGGCTTGTTAAAGTAGCAAGGAGGCGCCACTTAAAGCCCTAGGAGGTGACGCCACAAGCAGTTCAAAGGAGGCCTAGGTTCGAGTAGCAAGGAGAGCACTTTTGGAGTTTTATTTTGTAGCAAGGAGGGGAGGTAGTGGATGGCATGTGGACTCTAGAAGGAGGAGGTATAGATGGGGTAGAAGAGGTGAGGATTCGACTAAGGAGGAGGGGATCAAGGGATAAGGGAGAGAGGGGAGCAAGTGGCCGAATGTAGGACTCTAGGGGTGTATTTTCGGTTTTGAGTGTTGTAAGAGTAGGTGCCGAAATTTAGTTCTCTCTTTTCTCTCTTTCTCATTTGATCACCATTGCCAAAACTTCTAAGCCTCACACTCTCCCTCTCCATATTTTGATAAAGGCCGAACCACAATACCATTCTTTCTTTTCCATTGAAGCCGAATCTTCCTTTATTACCATTGTCAAATTGCTCAAATATCAACCCTTCTCTTCTTCTTTTACCAATTCAATCAAAAGTCGAATTCCCTATTTGGTGGCCAAAGCTGAATGCTCCTTTACCCTTTTGGAGCCGATTTGATCATTTAAGCAGGAGCCGAATCTCTCTGTTTAAAGCTAGGATAATCGATTGAGTTGGTAAGGGATCTCTCTTGGGTTTAAAAATCTCTGTTCTCTATTTTGATTATTGAAATCAAGACTCTAATCCCATTAATGTTCTTTGGCCGAAACTTTGAAGGAGGTTTCGGGATTCCTATTGTAGCCGACTTCAATAGGAGATCATTCGGGATTTTAAGATCAAGGTAAGGAAGTCCTGATATTCGGCCAAGGGCCATCTTCATAGTTTCCATGTATTAAAGCCGATTTTAATAATTGATAAGTAGGGATTTCGACAACTTTGGGAGCAAGTGACAGTTTTAGGATTTAGATAAGCAAGGTAAGTGGGTTATGATATTCGACCTTAGGCCATTCTGTCTATTGAATTCTGACATTGGTTTTTAGGAAGGAGTGTTATCGGTTTCAGTAGACTTTCGGGATTCAGTGAAAGCGTTAGTAACCAGGTGTGTAGCCCTACACAAATTCTTAATAGATTTACGGTATTAACTTAATATGTGTGTTAATAAGAATGTGAATGATGTGGCTAAAGGTACCATTCAATGGTACGACATATTCAGGTACGTTATTCTCTAAAGATCTGTTAATAGTTTTATAAACTATGAATGTGACATATATGAGAATTGGTTACGAATATGAATAAGGCATATGGCATGATATTCATATGATTTGTACGACGCATGGGGGCATATGGGTGATTATGAAAAAGGGAAGTGATATGGTGGGTTATACCACAATATCTGTTGACTCATGTCACATAATCTGAATGTCGTGACTTATGTCACAAAATGTTATCTAGTGACTTTGTCACAATTATCTGGTGGCTATGCCACAATTTATAAGGGCAATGTGCAAGTCGTCTGCAGCGACTACCTTCGATGGTGTGTCGCGGATGCAGGGTCGATTTAGTAATCCCCACGGTGTGATGACAGGTACGGTGATGTGTAGAGGATGGTTATCTAGGTTTGGGTTTGGGATTGCATCATTGTATATATATATATATATATATTTTTTTTATATGATTTGTATGCCTAAATCGTTGGGAGTTTGTGTGTTGGTTGAGTCTGTTGACTCACCCCGTTGTGGGATATTTTTCAGGTAACGCTCAGTGATGGACCGGGTCGGCAGGAACTTAGTGGTGGCCATGCTCAATTTTAATTTATTTTATTGTAGGACTTTCTATTTATTTTGAAGTATTTTGGATTTATTTTGGGTTTTCTTTGATGTAATAAGGCCACTAGTATGAAACTATTTATGCATGCATTTTAATTATTTTAGTATGATACGATTTTTATCAATTTAAAGTTTAAGTAACTTTTCTTAAAAATAAATGTTAAATGTTTTGACACCTAAACACAAATGATTTTCAATTAAATGGTAAACTCTAAAAACTCGGCTTTTCCTTTAACTTATAGTTTTGAAATGCAACGATAAAGTTTTAATAAGACCTAGTCTTCGAGAACAACACCATTTCCAATTTGAACTCAACCCAAAACATGTTCTCTTTAAAATTACCCAAGTTTTTCCAAAGTAATAAACACGTTTGAACCGTTTTACTCAAGGAACATACCAGATTTAGTCAAGACTCGTGGGCCGGGTTTAGGGTGTTTCATCCTGTCGGATTCCTTCTAGTCATAAACTAGAGGGACTTGCTAGGAAAAGAAAATAAAAAGAAAAAGAAAATTTGAAAAGTAAAAATAAAATTTAATTGCAAAAATAAAATATGGCTAAAGTAATAAAAATTGAGCGTTCTTAATATTTGGGTTCCAAGAACGCACGCCAAAAAATTTATCGTGTTAGAGTCTTAAAATTTATATAATGAATGATCTAGCCTAAAACTAATCGTGACAATGACTTAAGGCAAGCGCACCTATCTAACAAAGAGTATAGTTTAGTGGCAAGACCGGATTGTCAAACCCAAAGGAACCAAAAGTACTAATACTAACTTTCTTTTTATTATTTAACCTAAGAATTAAAGGAATTGTTGTTTAACCTAAAATTAACTAACTACTAAGTTAAAGATGCTAAGACAAAGAGAATGAATTGGGGAAATACTTGTAGGAAAAACCAATTTATTGAGACAATACCCGAGGAAGAATCCACCTAAACTTCACTTGTTATTTAACTCTGAACCAGACGATTTATTCAGTTGACTTGATCTGTAGGATTCCTTAATTTATATTAATACCTCTCTCGAGGCTACTAACATCTAACCCTAGGTTGATTAATTGAAATCTCTTTCTAATTAAAACCCCTAGAATTACATTAACTCGATCTATGGACTCCCATATTAGGTTTGACCCTAATCCGGTAGATTTTCGTCATCCTATCTCTAGGGTTGCGATCAACTCTGCTTAACTATGCTAGATCTACTCCTAAACAGGGAATATTTCCCCTCTGCCTAAGCACATCAATACTTGAATCAATATCCTGAAATATCAAAACAAGAATTAAGAACACACAATTAAGAACAAATCAAGTATTTATCATATAGTTCAGAAAACAAGAACAAGATTCATCTTAGGTTTCATCCCCCTCAGGTATTTGAGGGGTTTAGTTCATAATCATAAAAGAATACATCTCAGAACAAAATATAAAATAAAACATAAGAAAAACCCTAAAACCCTGAAAGAAATTGAAGGGAAGATCCTCCGTCTTGAGTATAATTTTGGCTTCTTGAGATGAATCAACTGGCTTTTTCGAGTGAATCCTACAATTCTGGCCTTCTGGCTTGGCTTCTTGGCCTAACTGAACTGCCCACTTTTAGGTTGGCCTCTAGGGTGTTTA
Organism: Gossypium rotundifolium; assembly: GCA_025506655.1. Taxonomy (NCBI): domain Eukaryota; kingdom Viridiplantae; phylum Streptophyta; class Magnoliopsida; order Malvales; family Malvaceae; genus Gossypium; species Gossypium rotundifolium. Next base: position 152,505,015 of record CP106722.1, read on the forward strand.
TATAGGCTTTTGGAATGTCTTTCTTAGCCTCTAAGTACCCTAATCTGAATGAAACTCGTCTTTGCTATGGCAGGACACGCTTAGTGGCACTACTGCAGTGATTTGAGGCCGTGTCGTGGTCTGATCTCGCTAAGGAGGCACAAATTGCAGAGCTGGGCCCAGCCATGTACAATTCGTACTTTGGCCCATTTTCTTCATTTTTTACCCATTTCTCATTCTTTTCATCCTCCGGTGCTCTCCTAAGTATAAAACATGAAATTAAAGGATTAGGAGCACCAAATTCAACAATTTAGGGACTAAATAATCCAAAAGTATGCTAAATGTGAGATTAAAATATGTACATATTACGATTTATCAAGCCTAAGTGGCGATCATGTGGTTTTAATCTAATAATGCCTGGGGCCCGATTTTGGCGGGAAATATGGGTAAGGGGTGTCACATTTAGTGGTATCAGAGCTATGGTTTAGTCGGTTCTCGAACTACTGTAGCGTGTGTAGGAGTCTAGCTATACATGCCATAAGCGTATAATGATAGTGTGGTGGCTTCTGATGATTTTAAACTTGTTTTTATATAGTGCATGGATCCCGATCAATCGCCACTAATGATGCGCCTAATAATGTTTTGCTCTCGCAAGGACCGCACAGGCAGAAGAGTGGACCCGAGACTAGGGGTCAAGAAGAAGAGGCTCAAGAAGCCCTTTTCCAAATGATGAGTAACTGGTACACTAAGTATGTACGGGCAAACCCCAACGCTCAACATCCTCCACCTCCTCCTATGCCTCAGCCAGTTCCAGTGGCTCCTCAAGGTATAGATTTGGTAAGGATAACGAAGCTCCCGGTGGATAAAATTTGGAAGCATGGGGCCGAAAAGTTTAGAGCCAATATAGATGATGACCCTGAGCGGGCGGAGTTCTGGCTTGAGAACTCAATGAAGGTGTTTGATGAGCTCTCCTGTACACTCGAGGAGAGCTTAAAATGCACTGTGTCTTTGCTGAGGGACTTGGCATACCATTGGTGGAAAACATTGACATCAGTGGTTCCTACGGAGAGGGTAACGTGGGACTTCTTTTTGGAGGAGTTCCGAAAAAAGTACATAAGTCAGAGGTTTGTGGACCAGAAACAGAAGGAATTCCTTGAGCTAAAGCAAAGAAAAATGACTATGGCGGAATATGAGCGCGAATTTGTTAAGCTCAATAAGTACGCGCAACATTGTGTGTCCACGGAAGCTATCTTATGCAAGATATTTGAAGATGGGTTGAATGAAGATGTCAGACTCTTAGTCGAGATTTTAGAGCTCAAAGAGTTTGTGGTATTGGTGGATAGGGCCAGTAAGGTCGAAAAATTGAGTAAGGAAAAGAGAAAGGCCGTGAGTGAGGCCAAGGATGGGAGAAAAAGACCAATGAGTAAATCTTACCAAGCTCAATCTAAGAGGTCCAAGGAAGTGAACCTTCGGGCGACTGCATCAGTCAGGTATTCGCAAAGTGAACCTCAATGGCAAGTGTGGGTAATCCAAAGACAAGACTGGAGTGCCCAAGTTGTAGCAAACATCACTCTGGGGAGTGTTGGGAAAGCACTCGAAATTGTTACAAATGTGTTTCCCCCAACCATTTCATCTGAAACTGCCCTGAAAGAGATGACAAGGAGAAGAAGCCAGAGATAAGATCAAGCAGTGCATCCTCTAGAGGTAGGCCACAAAAGAACTCGGGAGGTGGGACTAGTGGTAGATGTGTATCACGAGACTCTACTGTGAGGCCAGAGGGTTAGACGCCAGCAAGGACTTATGCTATTCGCACTCGAGAAGAGGTATCATCGCCAGATGTAATAACGGATACATTTTCTATTTATGACACCTTTATTTTTGCTTTGATTAACCTGGGGTCAACCCATTCTTATATTTATATAAGATTGACATCTAGTTTGAGGATGACTGTTGAGTCTATTAAGTTTGTGGTAAAAGTGCCGAACCCGTTAGGTAAACATGTGTTAGTTGATAAGGTGTGTAGGAACTGTCCTTTGAAAATTAGAGGTCATTGTTTTCTGGAAAACCTTATGTTGTTTCCGTTTGATGATTTTGATTTGATTCTCTTTATGGATTGGTTGACTACCCATAGTGTTTTAGTGAATTGTGGCAGTAAATTTATTGAATTGAAATGTCAAAATGGAGATGTTATTCAGGTTGAATCAGGTGAGTCAGATAGTTTACCGATGATGATTTCTTCCATGGTGGCTGAGAAATATTTGAGAAAAGGGTGCGAGTCTTATCTCATTTTTGTGTTAAATACTCAATAGTCTAAAGTAAAGATTGAAACAGTGCCAGTTGCATGTGAGTATTCGAATGTATTCCCGGAGAGTTACTCAGATTACCCCAGTTAGAGAAGTCGAGTTTGGAATTGAGTTAATTTCGGGAACAGCACCTATTTCGGTTGCTACGTATAGGATGGCCCCATTAGAGTTGAAGGAACTGAAGGTTCAGTTACAAGAATTGACAGATAAGGGTTTACGAGACCGAGCTATTCACCATGTGGTGCTCTGGTACTATTTGTGAAAAAAAAGATGGGTCGATGAGATTGTGTATAGACAATAGACAACTCAACAAAGTGACAGTGAAAAATAAGTATCATTTACCGATGATAGATGACATATTTGATCAACTGAAGGGAGCTACAGTGTTCTCTAAGATAGACCTGAGGTCCATTTATTACCAGTTGAGGGTTAAGGAGCAAGATGTGCCGAAAATGGCATTCCAAACAAGGTATGGCCATTATGAGTTTCTGGTCATGCCATTCGGATTAACGAATGCTCCTGCGATTTTTATGGCTTTAATGAACCGTGTCTTCCGACCGTACTTGGATAAGTTTGTAGTCATTTTTATCGATGATATATTAGTCTATTCTCGGGATGCGAGTGAACATGAGGAGCATTTGAGAATTGTTTTGCAGACTTTAAGAGACAAGCAATTGTATGATAAATTCAGTAAGAGTGAGTTTTGGCTCCGAGAGGTCAGATTCTTAGGACACATAGTGTCGGGAGATGGTATTAGATTTGACCTGAGTAAAATCTCAGCTATTGTAGAGTGGAAACAGCCAAGAAATGTGTCGAAAGACAGAAGCTTTTTGGCCTTAGCTGGGTACTACAGACGGTTTGTGAAGGGATTTTCCATGATTACTACTCCGATGACGAGACTATTGCACAAAGATGTTAAGTTTGAATGGACTGAGAAATGTCAACAGAGTTTTGAGAGATTGAAAACATTATTGACCGAGGTGCCAGTTTTGGTGCAACCCGAGTCGAGCGAAGAGCTTGTGGTCTATAGTGACGCATCGTTAAATGGTCTCGGGTGTGTGTTGATGCTAGAGGGTAAGGTAATCGCTTACACCTTGAGACAGTTAAAACATAGCACAAGAAGAATTATCCGACTCATGACTTGGATTTGGCCGCGATTATTTTGGTGTTAAAGATTTGGCTACATTATTTGTATGGAGAGAAATGTCGAATCTTTACAAACCATAAGAGTTTGAAGTATTTGATGGATCAAAAGGATTTGAATTTGCGACAATGGCAGTGGCTTGAGTTATTGAAGGACTATGAGCTAGCGATTGATTACCATCTAGGAAAAGCGAATGTGGTTGTGGATGCCCTGAGTAGAAAATCCCTGTATGCTTTGAGAGCCATGAGCATGAGTTTGGCATTGTCTGATGATGGAACTATATTGGCCGAGTTGAGAGCTAGGCCACTATTTGCTCAACAAATATGTGAGGCTCAAAGGAATGATAGTGAGATACAAGCTAAAAGAGCCAAGTGTGAATCGGGAAATGATTCTAATTTTCGAGTAAGTTTGGATGGTTGTTTGATGTTTATTGACAGAACTTGTGTACCCAGAGATGAGAAGCTGATCCGAAAAATTTTACATGAGGCACATAGTAGTTATTTGTCAGTACACTTGGGTAGTACGAAAATGTACAATGATTTGAAGAAATTTTATTAGTGGCCTGGAATGAAAAAGGACATATCGGAGTATGTAACAAGATGTCTGAAGCTGAGAATCAAGTGCCTTCAGGATTGCTTCAACCAGTGATGGTTCCCGATTGAAAGTGGGATCGGATCACCATGGATTTTGTGACGGGGTTGCCTTTGACTCTGAAAAATAAAGATGATGTGTGGATCATTGTTGATATGTTAACGAAGTCAGCTCACTTTATACCGGTGCGTGTTGATTATTCGCTAGATAAGTTAGCCGAATTGTATATTGCAGAAGTGGTAAGATTGCCTGAAGTGCCTATATCCATTATATCGGATAAAGACCTGAGATTTTCTTCGAGGTTTTGGAAGAAGTTACAAGAGGCCTTAGGTACAAGGTTGAATTTTAATATTGCATTCCATCCTCAAACTATGGACAGTCTGAGAGGGTGATCCAAGTTCTTGAGGATATGCTCCAATGTTGTGTGTTAGAGTTCGAAGGTAGTTGAGAAAGATACCTACCCTTGGTCGAATTCGCTTACAACAACAGTTATCAGTCAAGCATACGAATGGCGCCATATGAAGCCTTGTATGGTCGTAAGTGTCGGACTCCTTTGTATTGGACCGAGATGAGTGAGAAGCAAATTCATGGGGTTGATTTAGTTAGAGAGACTGAAGAGAAAGTGAAAGTGGTCTGGGATAGTCTGAAGGCTGCTTCGGACCGACAAAAGTCGTACGTGGATTTGAAAAGAAAGGAAATTGAGTTTCAAGTGGGCGACAAGGTATTTCTGAAAGTGTCCCCGTGGAAGAAAATAATGAGATTTGGTCGAAAGGGTAAATTAAGTCCGAGATTCATAGGGCCATATGAGATTACCGAAAGGATTGGGCCACTGGCATACAGGTTGGCTTTGCCTGTAGAGTTAGAGAAAATAGACAATATGTTCCATGTATCGATGTTAAGGTGTTATCGCTCTGATCCTTCGCATGTGATTCCTTCAACAGAAATTGAGATACGACCAGTTATGACATATGAGGAGGAGTCGATTAAAATCTTAGCTTGAGAGGTGAAACAGTTGAGAAACAAGGACATAGCCTTAGTAAAGGTTTTGTGCCAAAAATACGGTGTAGAAGAGGCTACGTGGGAACCGGAAGGATCCATGAGAGAGCAATATCCAAACCTCTTTACCGATAAGATTTTCGAAGGCAAAAATCTCTAAAGTGGGGAGAGTTGTAACAGCCCAATTTTGGGGCTAGTTAGAACAGTGGTTCGAGACCATTAAACCGAGGATAAGGAAAATTATTTTGATATTATTTTATGTGTTATAGTATTAATATATGGCTATGTGAAAATTTTGGTGCTTTAATTTGAGTGATAGCATGCTTAATTGTGAAAAAGGACTAAATCGCATAAAGTGTAAAAGTTTTATTTTTCAAGGTAAAGGTGTCAATAGTCATAGATCACTAAATTGGAGGTCTTTAAAGTGTAATTAGGCCCTATAGAATGTGTTGGCCGGCCATAGATAGTAAAGGGGACAAGAGCATTAATTGTAGTCAACATTGGATGAAATTAGGTGAGAAAAGATGAATAAAATATGGTAAAAAGAAAAGCTATCATCTTTCACTACTCACTCTTCATATCCAATGAAAATTTGAAGAAGAAATAGTGCTTTGGGGGTTTAAACTTTCAGCCAAGCTATCTCCCTTGCAAGTAAGTGATTATGATAGTGTTATTTGATAATTTTTGCACTTTTGGAGTCCTCAAAGCTTAACCTAGCTAATGAGAGGACAAATTTGTGATATGGTTGAAAGTATAAGGACTTGCCATCAGAGTATTTATGCTGTTAGCTGAGTTTTTAGGAAAGAAAATGAATGTTAGGGAGATAAGAAACAACTTTTGTGAAAGGTGTTTGCATGAAAGCACCTAAGTAGGAATGAAAATGTGTAATAAATGCATGAAATAGTTAGATTTGTGAGTATTTGTAAGAGAATTAAATGTTCAGCTAGGATTATGTATTGAGAAAATGTGTTGAAAAATAATTTACGAGCCTAGGGGCAAAATCATAATTTTGCCATTATATAAGGGCAAAATGGTCATTTTTGCCCAACTGTAGAAATTGATGTATGGTGATCATAGGATGGTCTAAATGAATGAATTTCATTGTTATAGATCAAGAAGAGCGCGGAATCAACCTTGACCGTGGAAAAGGCAAGGTGGCGGATTAAACCGTTAGTTACAACATTTTGTACCGAGGTAAGTTTATGTGTAAACAAAGGCATGTAACACCTCGTTTAGGGGCTAGGTAATTTAAGTATAATTCGTGTGTTGGTAGGTTTTGGGTGTGTTTGGAGGTGTTTTAGAGGTTTTAAGAATGCTCTGCAAAAAGGGAAGGCTTAGGAAAAGTTTTAATTTTAGGGTTAAGAAATGGAGCCGGGCTTTAGAGGATTAAGAAATTTATTTGGAAGGTTAAGGCACATGAAAGGTATTGGCAAAGTGGTTATGCGCCGCTTGGGGCTTTGGAAGGTGGCGCCTAAGGGAGCAGGGTTCGAGTTGTCAAAGAACTTTGTTTTATTTTTAAGGCCAAGGGACTGGGCTAAGTAGGTTTTAAAAATAAATGTCCAAGTTGATGGACATGAAAGTTCAATTGGCGAGTGGCTCTTAGGCGCTACTTAGGCGCTTTGGAGGGAAGGAGGTCGCGCTTCGAGGGCACTGGAAATGCATTATGGAGTTTTATTTTGTTGTTTGGTGATGGGTCAAGTAGGTTGGATTTAAAATAAAATAGTGGGGCTTTATGTCAAGAAATTCAAAGTGGCCGAAAGTGGCTCAGGCGTTGGAGGAAGCGGCAAGGTTCCGTGTCCCGTGTTCGAATCAGAATGTTGGATTTGGAATTTTATTTGTTTTGGTCTTTTTGCAAAGAAGTTGGAAGGTGTTGGACGGCACTGTGAGCTAAGGTTGTTTAGTTTTTTGGATTCGTTGGAAGGAGTGATAAGGATGAGTTTTGTATTTTGTTTTTTTTCAATTTGGGATAATGGTTAATATTATTTTATTTTTATCTTGTATTTTAAATTGAGGGTGGTCTTTACTTTGATTAAAATAAGGAAGTGGACTAATTCAAATTGTTGAATTAGTGGCCATAGGTGATGGTCAAACTTGGGTTCTTCAAGGGGAGCAAGTGCCTTAATTTCCTATTTAATGGGCGCCCTCTTTTGAATTTCTTTGGCCATTTGTCAATTCTTTTAGTCATCATTTGGTGTATTTTTTTCACCATAGTCTTGTGTGCCTAGTAATGTTTTGGGGAGTTCTCTTTTTTTTCTTTTTAACCAAAATCCTCCCAAACAATATTAACCTTGCCGATTTCTCCTTTGGCCTTTTAGTTAAATATTTCTATTATTTTCTTTTAATCCCTTGATAGCCAAACTATACTCTTCTAAGCATCCTCTCAACCCTTGTCAAAATCTTCTTTGATAACCTAGTGTGGTTGGTCAATATCGCAAGGGTGATCTCTCCTAGTTCTCCTCCATTCGATTCTAAGGGAAGATAAGTGTTTACATCTTAAACCATCAACTTGAGTCCTCTCTTTGGATGGCCAAAACCAATGGTTGGCCTTAGTTTTGGTATGCTTTGAATGTTCCTAGGGACATGGTGATGTGTTTCGTTTTGTTGTAGCTAGCGCCAAGGAGCTTAAAAGGAGGGTCTCGAGTTTAGACTCATCAAGGTAAGGGTGGTAAGTATTCGCCAAAGGGCTTTTCCATGGATTTTGGTATTAGCCGATTCTAATAGCGTGTAACAGGATTTTGGCAACTTCAGAGGATCATGGTGTTTTGGGATCCAAGTAGAAAGGGTAAGTGATCCATTGGAATTGACTTTAGGCCATTGTTTATGTTTTGTGTTGACCGAGTGGTGGCTATGATCTTTTAGGACCAAATCGACAAGAGCAGAGGAAGCCTTCTGGATTTCAATTTACTTTGGTAAGGATGAGTAGTTTATGGTTATTCATTTGAGATCCAGATTAATCGTGGTGTTGATTAGATATCGTTATGGATGCGAAAAGGCCAAGAGGAGAAAGGGAAAACCCCATCCGAAGTTCAAGAAGAGATCGGTTTCATCAGACAGATTGGCCACCGGGTGGGCGGCAATGTAAAACGATAGGCGATAACGTAGTCTCGCTAAGTGATAGCGTCGGATCGAGGGTTTAGAGCTTGAGTTATAAGGTGTGATTAACCCATCGATTTAGGGTATATGATATGTATGCGATAGGTGTATGTGTTAAATATGTGTTAATAAGTGCGTTGACTATGTGAACCGGATACCCTTAAAGGGTATGTCGATAAACAGGTTAGTATCAAATTTGTTGAGATGTGGTTATTAATACGTGTATGTGAGTATGTCTATGAATATGAATGTATGCCTGAATATCATGTACATGCTTTATTCATTATGTCATTATATTATGTTACATGTGCATGGGTGGGTTTTTGAAAGAAGGTACGGGTGTACTTCGAGTACGTGGTTGATGTCAGCTTTGTGCTACATCGTGGATTGGCGCTGACCGAGGTCGCGTTGTGGATCTTTTGCGATTTAGTTCGCGTGGTTACCTTGATTGATATCGCTTTATGCCATATCGTGGCTTGATGGATTCTTGTGTGCTCCATCGTGGTTTGATGTTAGCTATACGCTACATCGTGGATGGCATTGGTTGCCTTTTGGAGGGAAAAGGAGAGGGTGACTCGATAGTCCCCCGGTGTGTGGTATTTGGTTAAGGGGTGTGTAGCGGATGGACCTTAGGATTGGGTTGGGTTTCATATTGCATGGTTTTGTTATAAATTGATATGGAATGGGCCAAACCCAATATGGAATATGAATAGGTATGTTTTGAGAACATACGTGGAAATGGGCCAAGCCCAGTAATCAGTGAATTAATAAGAAAAGGGCCTAGCCCAGTGCTTGAATATGATTTGATTATGGGCCAAGCCCAGATCGTGGTAATGTCTATATGATTATGTTTACATGTTGCATTTGATAATTGGGTTGACTTGTGGCTAACATGTGGGTGGATATCAGTGGTTTAATTACACACTGAGTCCGTGTGACTCACCCAATTATTTATCCAACATCGCAGTGATTCGTGATTAATGGAGGGTTGGAGAGGATGCAAGGTGGCCCATGCGTAGGAGATTAATTTAATTATTTTTAAGCAATTTTAATACTAAGTGTTTTGTTTAATATTGGTTGTAATAAGGGCCACTTTTGTTTAAAGTACTTTTTTATGGATGATGTAATTTATATCGTACTTAGAAATATTTCTACAAATGATTTATCTTTTAATAAAATATAATAAAGTTTTAATTCAAACCAAGCTTATTACTTAATAATTTTAGTGGACACACTTTCCAAAAGTTAACAAAATTTTCAAGTTTTATTCTAAAGACAAAGATTTTCAACAAATCATTCCGCAGTGACATAACCAGATCCGGCCAAGGCTTGTGGGCGGGTTTGGGGATGTTCTGATTTAATATCGAGTCTTGTTCAAAACTCACTTTGAGGGTTTTGGGCCCAAAACATTTTCAAAATGGACTTTTTCAAAAATATGGGCTTTATAAAAAGTTTTGAGTTATTTCGCATGGCACCAGACCTCAATTCAAGTCCACTGTAAGTACTTCTAAACTATTGAAGTGAATTGTTGATGTGAATTATTATGGGCTTAGTTTGGGCTCGTAGATTAGAATATTAGGGCTTTTTGGACCCTAGGACTAGTCTACCCAAACATATGCATAAGACTTAAGGATTATTAAACCCACCTGTGAAGCAAGTCACGAGTTAAGGTGTGGCAACTGTGTGCGCATGTTCAGGAGTGGTATTAGGTGGGTGCTTGGTATTTAAGGTACCCACGTGACTCACCTCCCTCCACTTGAATCCTACCTAGTGCGTAGCTACGGCTCACCTTAACCAAGAGGACTTGTTCATAGGCTAAACCAATTCTTAAACCCGAAAGGGATTAGCTTTGATTAAAATATGAAGTGGACTAATTCAAATTGTTGAATTAGTGGCCATAGGTGATGGCCAAACTTGGGTTCTTCAAGGGGAGCAAGTGCAATTTCCTATTTAATGGGCAGCCCTCTTTTGAATTTCTTTTGGCCATTTGTCAATTCTTTTAGTCATCATTTGGTGTATTTTTTTCACCATAGTCTTGTGTGCCTAGTCAATGTTCTAGGGAGTTCTCTTATTTTTCTTTTTAACCAAAATCCTCCCAAACAACATTAACCCTTGCCGATTTCTCCTTTGGCCTTTTAGTTAAATATTTCTATTATTTTCTTTTAATCCCTTGATAGTAAACTATACTCTTCTAAGCATCCTCTCAACCCTTGTCAAAATCTTCTTTTGATAACCTAGTGTGGTTGGTCAATATCGCAAGGGTGATCTCTCCTAGTTCTCCTCCATTCGATTCTAAGGGAAGGTAAGTGTTCGCCTTAAACCATCAACTTGAGTCCTCTTTGGATGGCCAAAACCAATGGTTGGCCTTAGTTTTGGTATGGCCAATGTTCCTAGGGACATGGTGATGTGTTTCGCTTTGTTGTAGCTAGCGCCAAGGAGCTTAAAAGGAGGGTCTCGAGTTTAGACTCATCAAGGTAAGGGTGGTAAGTATTCGGCCAAAGGGGCTTTTCCATGGATTTTGGTATTAGCCGATTCTAATAGCGTGTAACAGGATTTTGGCAACTTCAGAGGATCAGTGGTGTTTTGGGATCCAAGTAGAAAGGGTAAGTGATCCATTGGAATTCGGCTTTAGGCCATTGTTTATGTTTTTGTGTTGACCGAGTGGTGGCTATGATCTTTTAGGACCAAATCGACAAGAGCAGAGGAAGCCTTTGGATTTCAATTTACTTTGGTAAGGATGAGTAGTTTATGGTTATTCATTTGAGATCTCAGATTAATCGTGTGTTGATTAGATATCGTTATGGATGCGAAAAGGCCAAGAGGAGAAAGGGAAAACCCCATCTCAAGTTCAAGAAGAGATCGGTTTCTTGCAGACGAGATTGGCCACCGGTGTGGGCGCAATGTAAAACGATAGGCGATAACGTAGTCTCGCTAAGTGATAGCATCGGGATCGAGGGTTTAGAGCTTCGTGTTATAAGGTGTGTGATTAACCCATCGATTTCCTGTATATGATATGTATGCGATAGGTGTATGTGTTAAATATGTGTTAATAAGTGCAAGGACTATGTGAACCGGATACCCTTAAAGGGTATGTCGATAAACAGTTAGTATCAAATTTGTTGAGATGTGGTTATTAATACGTATGTGAGTATGTCTATGAATATGAATGTATGCCCGAATATCATGTACATGCTTTATTCATTATGTCATTATATTATGTTACATGTGCATGGGTGGGTTTTTGAAAGAAGGTACGTGTACTTCGAGTGCGTGGTTGATGTCGACTTTGTGCTACATCGTGGATTGGCGCCGATCGAGGTCGCGTTGTGGATCTTTGCGATTTAGTTCGCGTGGTTACCTTGATTGATATCCGCTTTATGCCATATCGTGGCTTGATGGATTGCCGTGTGCTCCATCGTGGTTTGATGTTAGCTATACGCTACATCGTGGATGGCATTGGTTGCCTTTTGGAGGGAAAAGGAGAGGGTGACTCGATAGTCCCCGTGTGTGGTAGGTGGTTAAGGGGTGTGTAGCAGATGGACCTTAGGATTGGGTTGGGTTTCATATTGCATGGTTTTGTTATAAATTGATATGGAATGGGCCAAACCCAATATGGAATATGAATAGGTATGTTTTGAGAACATACGTGGAAATGGGCCAAGCCCAAGAATCGATGAATTAATAAGAAAAGGGCCTAGCCCAAAGGCTTGAATATGATTTGATTATGGGCCAAGCCTGCATCGTGGTAATGTCTATATGATTATGTTTACATGTTGCATTTGATAATTGGGTTGACTTGTGGCTAACATGTGGGTGGATATCGCTGGTTTAATTACACACCGAGTCCGTGTGACTCACCCAATTATTTATCCAACATCGCAGTGATTCGTGATTAATGGACCGGGTTGGAGAGGATGCAAGGTGGCCCATGCGAAGGAGATTAATTTAATTATTTTTAAGCAATTTTAATACTAAGTGTTTTGTTTAATATTGGTTGTAATAAGGGCCACTTTTGTTTAAAGTACTTTTTTATGGATGATGAATTTATATCGTACTTAGAAATATTTCTACAAATGATTTATCTTTTAATAAAATATAATAAAGTTTTAATTCAAACCAAGCTTATTACTTAATAATTTTAGTGGACACACTTTCCAAAAGTTAACAAAATTTTCAAGTTTTATTCTAAAGACAAAGATTTTCAACCGTCATTCCGCAGTTGACATAACCAGATCCGGTCAAGGCTCGTGGGCCGGGTTTGGGGATGTTACAGCTTATATCGAGCCCGGTTCAAAACTCAGCTTTGAGGGTTTTGGGCCCAAAAACATTTTCAAAATGGACTTTTTTCAAAAATATGGGCTTTTATAAAAAGTTTTCAGTTATTCGCATGGCACTGTATCTCAACCAAGTCCACTGTAAGTACTTCTAAACTATTGAAGTGAATTGTTGATGTGAATTATTATGGGCTTAGTTTGGGCTCGAGATTAGAATATTAGGGCTTTTTGGACCCTAGGACTAGTCTACCCAAACATATGCATAAGACTTAAGGATTATTAAACCCACCTGTGAAGCAAGTCGCCGAGTTAAGGTGTGGCAACCTGTGTGCGCATGTCTAGGAGTGGTATTCAGTGGGAGCTTGGTATTTAAGCAGTCCACGTGACTCACCTCCTCTCCACTTGAATCCTACCTAGTGCGTAGCTACGGTTCACCTTAACCAAGAGGACTTGTTCATAGGCTAAACCAATTCTTAAAACCCGAAAGGGATTAGCCTTCATTGCTTTAAAATTCTTGGTTTTACAATTTATAAATTTACCCTTTTTGGTTTGTAAACCCTAAATCTGATTTTGAAAAAAAAAAACATTTTTTCGATTTACTAAAATTACCAAAATACCCTAGAGGCAAAATTACAAAATGCCCTCAGATTGTAAAATTACCGACTATCCTCAACTTTTGTTAAAATGATTTTTACTTTGCAAAATACCAAAATCTCTAGTTTCCAAAATATAAATATACTCGATTTGGAAAATTTACGAAAACACCCCGTGTTAAAAATTACTAAAATGCCCTCGACTTTCAAAATTTTTGAGATAACCCCAACTTTAATAAAATTCTCTCACTTTGCAAAAGTATCCAAATTTTGTATTTCAAAATAATACCCGACTCTTGAAATTTACAAAATTACCTCGTTGACAAAATTACTAAAATACCCCGGTTTCCAAAATTTACCGACAAATTTTCGTAAATACCTCCGATGTGGAAATTTTAAAATGTTCCGTTTATTAAGTTTTAAAATTTCCCGGTTTATTACTGAAATGTCCTCAGTAGGACAAAATGACGAAAATACCCACAGGGTAGAAACGCGTAAATGTCCGAATAGTGAATGTGGGTGGTAGATACCATGAATGTGCCTCACGAGGAATGAATGTGTTTGATGATGAATTAGTGTGTCTTCATTGAGAAATGAAGGTGTCTCTATTGATGAATGTGAAAGTGATTCTCTCAATTAGAGTAGTAAAACTCGAATCAAACCTTGTGTGATCGAAAGAACTACTTTTAAAATCTTTCATTCATAAAATATGCTCGCGTTAAATAATGGAACAATTACTAATGCATAAAACTTCTTAATCGATAAATCAAGACGATAGAGATGAGTTCTAGGGACGCGGTAGAGGTAGAATGGCAGATTTGAACCGATAGGTCCGCCATGGGTCGAAGTGAAGTGCCGCCAAAGAAGGGACGTAGAGGGCAAGATCGACAGAGAAGATGTAGCGGTGTCGCAAGCTATGTTACGCGTGCTGACAAGTGGCAAGAGTCGGTATGGGAACGAGCTCGAAAGTCGGTGTCGGAAAGGCTTAGATCGAGCGGGCCGAGATCTTTAGAGGAGTGTCGGGAGTAGCTCCTAACGAAGTGAGTATTGGCTAGAAGCGCTTGAAAGAATCATGGATGATTTGGACCGCACCAATGAAGAAAAGTGAAGGGTCTTTGTTTTGTTGCTTCGCGACGGCTTATCGTTGGTGGCTCACCGTCAAACAAGGTGTACCGCGAATCGATTGGATTGGGATTTCTTTAAGGCTAAGTTTGAAGGAAAGTACGTAGGAGCCAGTTATTTGGACTCGCGAAGGAAAGCGTTTCTAAATCTAGTGCAAGGAAGTAAGTCGATAGCTGAGTACGAACGGCGGAATTTGTACAGTTAAGCCAAGATGCTAAGGGAATTGTGGCCACCGATTATGAGAGGTGCGTCCGGTTTGAGGACGGATTGCGAGATGAACTTGAATCTTGATTGCTCGCAGAGAGAGAGAGACTTCGGTGTTAGTGGAGAAAGCTCGGATCAAGAGGTTAGGAAGACTATCGGGAGAGCCGAGAAAAGAATAGGAACGAGAATAAGAGAAAGGTTGGACCGTCAAGATCGCTTGGTGATGCTCGTAAAAGACCGAAAGTTGAAAATACAAGACGTCCACATTGCGAGGCTTGTCGAGAATCTAATCATCCTTGTGCTCGGTGTGGAAGACCTCATATGTGAGAGTGTTGGGGAAATAGTAAGGAATGCTTGGTGTGGATCTAAGGCACATCCGGTTAAGAATTGTCCTCGAGCGACGAAGGGTCGTGGTTCAAGTCATGGAAGGAATGGTTTTAGTCGAGTCAACCAAGATGTGATATCGGTAAGCTCCTTTGTTTTGGAATATTCTTTAATTGTTTTCCTTGTTTGTAAGTTAGCTCTTTCTTGTATGATCTGGATCTTGAGAGAGAACTTAAAGACCGTGTTTGGGAGTATGATAGACTAAGATCGAGTGCAATGGAGAAGTAGAATAATGAGTTATGATTATTCGGTAATAAGTAATTTCGAGGACGAAATTATTTTCGTGAGGGTAGAATTGTAACACCCTCGTTTAGGGGCTAGGTAATTTAAGTATAATTGGTGTTGGTAGGTTTTGGGTGTGTTTGGAGGTGTTTTAGAGGTTTTAAGAATGCTCGGGTAAAAGGGGAAGGCTTAGGAAAAGTTTTAATTTTAGGGTTAAGAAATGGAGCTGGGCTTTAGAGGGCTTAAGAAATTTATTTGGAAGGTTAAGGCACATGAAAGGTATTGGCAAAGTGGTTATGCGTTGCTTGGGGGCTTTGGAAGGTGGCGCCTAAGGGAGCAGGGTTCGAGTTTGTCAAAGAACTTTGTTTTATTTTTGCGTCAAGGGACTGGGCTAAGTAGGCCTTAAAAATAAATGTCCAAGTTGATGGACATGAAAGTTCAATTGGCAGAGTGGCTCTTAGGCGCTACTTAGGCGCTGGAGGGGAAGGAGGTCGCGGTTTCGAGGGCCTGGGGCTGCATTATGGAGTTTTATTTTTGTTGTTTGGTGATGGGCTGAAGTAGGTTGGATTTAAAATAAAATAGTGGGGCTTTATGTCAAGAAATTCAAAGTGGCCGAGTGGCCTGGGCGTTGGAGGAAGCGGCAAGGTTCCAGGTCCTGTGTTCGAATCAGGAATGTTGGATTTGGAATTTTATTTGTTTTGGTCTTTTGCGTGAAGTTGGAAGGTGTTGGACTACACTGTGGAGCTAAGGTTGTTTAGTTTTTTGGATTCGGTTGGAAGGAGTGATAAGGATGAGTTTTGTATTTTGTTTTTTTTCAATTCGGTGGGATAATGGTTAATATTATTTTATTTTTATCTTGTATTTTAAATTGGAGGGTGGTCTTTTGCTTTGATTAAAATATGGAAGTGGACTAATTCAAATTGTTGAATTAGTGGCCATAGGTGATGGTCAAACTTGGGTTCTTCAAGGGGAGCAAGTGCTTAATTTCCTATTTAATGGGCACCCTCTTTTTGAATTTCTTTTGGCCATTTGTCAATTCTTTTAGTCATCATTTGGTGTATTTTTTTTTCACCATAGTCTTGTGTGCCTAAATAATGTTCTAGGGAGTTCTCTTATTTTTCTTTTTTAACCAAAATCCTCCCAAACAACATTAACCTTGCCGATTTCTCCTTTGGCCTTTTAGTTAAATATTTCTATTATTTTCTTTTAATCCCTTGATAGTTAAACTATACTCTTCTAAGCATCCTCTCAACCCTTGTCAAAATCTTCTTTTGATAACCTAGTGTGGTTGGTCAATATCGCAAGGGTGATCTCTCCTAGTTCTCCTCCATTCGATTCTAAGGGAAGGTAAGTGTTCTGTCTTAAACCATCAACTTGAGTCCTCTCTTTTGGATGGCCAAAACCGAATGGTTGGCCTTAGTTTTGGTATGGCCGAATGTTCCTAGGGACATGGTGATGTGTTTCGTTTTGTTGTAGCTAGCGCCAAGGAGCTTAAAAGGAGGGTCTCGAGTTTAGACTCATCAAGGTAAGGGTGGTAAGTATTCGGCCAAAGGGGCTTTTCCATGGATTTTGGTATTAGCCGATTCTAATAGCGTGTAACAGGGATTTTTGGCAACTTCAGAGGATCAGTGGTGTTTTGGGATCCAAGTAGAAAGGGTAAGTGATCCATTGGAATTCGGCTTTAGGCCATTGTTTATGTTTTTGTGTTGACCGAGTGGTGGCTATGATCTTTTAGGACCAAATCGACAAGAGCAGAGGAAGCCTTCGGGATTTCAATTTACTTTGGTAAGGATGAGTAGTTTATGGTTATTCATTTGAGATCAGATTAATCGTGTGTTGATTAGATATCGTTATGGATGCGAAAGCCGCCAAGAGGAGAAAGGAAAACCCCATCCGAAGTTCAAGAAGAGATCGGTTTCAGCACGAGATTGGCCACCGGGGTGTGGGCGCAATGTAAAACGATAGGCGATAACGGTAGTCTCGCTAAGTGATAGCATCGGATCGAGGTTTAGAGCTTGAGTTATAAGGTGTGTGATTAACCCATCGATTTCGGGTATATGATATGTATGCGATAGGTGTATGTGTTAAATATGTGTTAATAAGTGCAAGTGACTATGTGAACCGGATACCCTTAAAGGGTATGTCGATAAACAAAGTTAGTATCAAATTTGTTGAGATGTGGTTATTAATACGTGTATGTGAGTATGTCTATGAATATGAATGTATGCCCGAATATCATGTACATGCTTTATTCATTATGTCATTATATTATGTTACATGTGCATGGGTGGGTTTTTGAAAGAATGCAGGTGTACTTGAGTACGTGGTTGATGTCGACTTTGTGCTACATCGTGGATTGGCGCCGATCGAGGTCGCGTTGTGGATCTTTGCGATTTAGTTCGTGGTTACCTTGATTGATATCGCTTTATGCCATATCGTGGCTTGATGGATTCTTGTGTGCTCCATCGTGGTTTGATGTTAGCTATACGCTACATCGTGGATGGCATTGGTTGCCTTTTGGAGGGAAAAGGAGGGTGACTCGATAGTCCCCCGTGTGTGGTAGGTGGTTAAGGGGTGTGTAGCGGATGGACCTTAGGATTGGGTTGGGTTTCATATTGCATGGTTTTGTTATAAATTGATATGGAATGGGCCAAACCCAATATGGAATATGAATAGGTATGTTTTGAGAACATACGTGGAAATGGGCCAAGCCCAAGAATC
Source organism: Gossypium rotundifolium (assembly GCA_025506655.1). NCBI lineage: Eukaryota > Viridiplantae > Streptophyta > Magnoliopsida > Malvales > Malvaceae > Gossypium > Gossypium rotundifolium. The sequence continues at coordinate 152,522,641 of CP106722.1, forward strand.
GATGAATTAATAAGAAAAGGGCCTAGCCAAAGTGCTTGAATATGATTTGATTATGGGCCAAGCCGCATCGTGGTAATGTCTATATGATTATGTTTACATGTTGCATTTGATAATTGGGTTGACTTGTGGCTAACATGTGGGTGGATATCAGTGGTTTAATTACACACTGAGTCCGTGTGACTCACCCAATTATTTATCCAACATCGCAGTGATTCGTGATTAATGGACCGGGTTGGAGAGGATGCAAGGTGGCCCATGCGAAGGAGATTAATTTAATTATTTTTAAGCAATTTTAATACTAAGTGTTTTGTTTAATATTGGTTGTAATAAGGGCCACTTTTGTTTAAAGTACTTTTTTATGGATGATGAATTTATATCGTACTTAGAAATATTTCTACAAATGATTTATCTTTTAATAAAATATAATAAAGTTTTAATTCAAACCAAGCTTATTACTTAATAATTTTTAGTGGACACACTTTCCAAAAGTTAACAAAATTTTCAAGTTTTATTCTAAAGACAAAGATTTTCAACCGTCATTCCGCAGTGACATAACCAGATCCGGTCAAGGCTCGTGGGTCGGGTTTGGGGATGTTACAGTGCACTTTCTTTATATACATTATGTTGTTAATTGGTGTATGGCATGATTGAAAACATGTGTAGTTTAAGTAGATCGAATGTGGTAGTCATTGAATAATTATTGGATGAATGATGAAATAGTCATATGAACATGTTATGATGCCATTTGATGGTGGGCTAAGTGCGATACTACCTTGTTGCTTGATTAAGATGGGCTAAGTGCGATACCATCATTTATTTATCATTTGGTGGGCTATGTGCGATACCACCGTAACTAACCTTTTAGTGGGCTATGTAAGATACCACCCTAATAAAGACTGATGGTGGGCTAAGTGCGAAACCACCAAATAATTTGACTATAAGTAATTGATTAAGAGGTTGTGACATGTGGTTTTACATGATATTGTGATGATAAATGCAGGGGAACATGATAATGAATGTACATATTAAGTTGTCGATATGGTTGGGATATAGAAAAGGAGAAAATGAGTAACCATGATTATGGACATAGATTGTTTCTTGCTTAATATGAAATGTTATATAAATGATTAGTACATGTTATAATGTTATATTGTTTACATGTAAACTTACTAAGCTCAAAGCTTACTCCTTTTCTTTTCCCTTGTCTTATAGAGAAAGAGGGTTGAACCAAGATACGTAGATTAATCAGAAGATTGCCCACACTATCAGCTCACTCTGATACAATAGACTTAATGTTTTGAATATGGCATGTATAGGGCCTAGACAAGTTAGTGAATTTTGTTGTAAATGGCTAAGAGGTGTTAGCCTATAGATGGATAATATATTTTGTATAATGCAATAGTTGTTGGCTACTTTATTATATGAAAAGATGTAGATATCCTTGTGAGTTTTTGTTTCAAAATGAATTGTTTATGGATGTGTTGGATGAGTATATGTTATATATGCATAAGGGGTGAAAAGAGAATTGGAAAATAGCCTAGTTCTTGTTCATGTGGATAGGCACACGAGCACGTGTCTAGGCCATGTGTGACACACGGCCAGCCCATGGGCGTGTGCATTGGCCAGGTCTCTTTGACAGAATTGAATAGTGTAGGCCACGGGCTAGCCACACGGGCGTGTGTCTAGACTCAAGGTCGTGTGATGTAGTCAGTGTTCACCACGGGAGGTGGGCACGGGCGTGTACTCTAACCGTGGAGCATTGGCAGAATGCTTGAGTTTTCATGCACGGTTTGTGAACATGGGAGTGTTTGACTACACACGGGCGTGTGCCATCTAGCACGAGTGTGTAGTCCCTATTTAGATGGAGAAAATTTTAAGATTTGAAAAAGTTTCGATATAGTCTCGAGAGCCTCGTGTTTATGAGCGAGGCCTCGTAAGTTGAGAGTAAAGTTGATAAAGTGACTTAAGAGAGTAGTCGCGATGAGCCTAAGTGGCGATCATGTGGTTTCAATCCAGTAATGTCTCGGGCTCGATTCCGACGGGAAATACGGTTAAGGGGTGTCACACATTGTGACTCAAAAATCATACTATGACAAAAGTTACGTTTTTGCCCCTAAACTTTGTCATATTTACACTTTTTCCCCTAGGCTCGTATAATAATTTTCATTTAATTTTCTTGCATTTTAGACCTAGCTGAATCATTTTTATAACTAAAATAGCCTTTAATTTCCACTAGTTCACTTATGTATGACCATTTTCATAATTTTTACAAATTAGTCCTTTTTATGAATTTTCCACGAAAATCTCTTAGAAAAAGATGTTTATCATACATCAAACTTTCATATTCCTCCATAAATCATTAAAACACATGCATGTCATACATGGGTAAATTTTTGAACATGAACCCTAGCTCAAAATATAGCTAGAAATAGCTAAATCGAGCTACGAGGATCTTAAAAATACGAAGAACGTTAAAAACGGGGCTAGGATGCACTTACTATAGAGCTTGGAAAGCTTGAACAAACCCTAACCATGGCTTCCATGGTATATTCGACCAAAGAATGAGAAAAATGAGGAAGATGATATCTTTTCTCATGTTATTTTGGCTTTATTTGCCAAATGACTTAAACACCCTTAATGAAAAACAATTTAAAACATACCTTACCATGTCCATATTTTTCCACAACTTAACTAATGGTCTAATTATCATTTAAGTACCTCTAATTTAAAACCTCATAACAATTGGACACTTCTAACATGTAGAACTCAACTTTTGCACTATTTACAATTTAGCCCTTTTGACTAAATTGAGTGTCCGAACGTCAAAATTTTTGAACAAAATTTTCACGAAATCTTTTCGTGAAATTGTTAACCATTAAAATATAATAACCATAAGGTTCTCCTCATCGGATTCGTGGCCTCAAAACCACTATTCTGACTAGGCCCAAAATCAGGCTATTACATCTCCTGTCCTCATACATCTGAGCAGAATGGAGTCGTGGAGCAAAAGCATCATCATATTTTTTATGTCAGTCTTATACTCCTCACTTAAGCCATTCTACCGTTACGATTCTGGGGGTACACCTTTACATGTGCGGTGCATTTAATAAACAGACTTCCTACCCCTGTCTTGAAGGGCAACTCTCCATACATGGTTCTTTATGGTAAAGATCCTTCTTATGATCATCTACACGTGTTTGGATGCTATTTTTTTCCTTATCTTTGACCTTTTCACAATCATCAATTGGAATTTTGATCTCAATCATGCACATTTTTTGGGTATAGTTCTTAGAACAAAGGGTATCAGTGTATTACACCATACGATAAAATTACCATTTCTCGCCATGTTGTTTTTTATGAACATTGACTTTTGCATCTTGATCAACCTCTGTCTACTAACCTGACGAGTGTGCATGTTTCTACGTATATTCCTATTGCAGCCTGTCTCCTAATCTCTTGCTTTCTCTAATGGTTGTTCTGCGAAAAATTCCCATGATGTCATTTTCTCTCATGGTACATCTACTGGTGATGCTTCAGACTTAGCTTCAACTGAAGATATGCTTCCACCTCGGGGCCTTTCCTTCCCCAATACCTCATGGTCTAGTTTGGTCACTCCTACTGTTGCCTCTACACCTCCACCATTCGGTAATACTCATCAAACGGTTATGTGCTCCAAAACAAGCATTTTTAAACCTAAAGTATTAGCTGTTGAAGTTTCTAAGCGTGATTTGCACACAATTGATGAAGCTTTTGCTCATGAGGATTGGAAAGCAGCAACTCAAGCTGAGTATGATGCGTTGATTCGTAATCACACTTGGAAGTTACTGTCTTTACCACCTGAAAGGAAGGCAATTAGTTGTAAATGGTTATTTAAGGTTAAAAGAAATCCTGATGGTACTGTAGCTCACCGTAAGGGTCGTTTAATAGCTAAAGGATGTTCTCAGGTACCAGGATGTGATTTTAGAGAAACGTTTAGTCCAGTCGTTAAGCCAACAACTATTCAAACTATTCTTTCTATTGTAGTATCCAAACACTGGCAACTTCGACAAGTTGATGTCAACAATGCGTTTCTTAATGGTGATCTTACTGAAAAAGTTTATATGCAACAACCTCCAGGATATGTACAGTATGTTGATAATGGCAAATCACTTGTGTGTCGGTTAACAAAAGCTTTATATGGGTTGCGACAAGCTCCACGTGCCTGGTTTGATAAGCTGAAGAATTCTCTTGTCTCATTAGGGTTTGTTCTTTCGAAGTCTGATGCCTCTCTGTTTATTCGTGTTGCCAATAAGACCACTATGTATGTCCTCGTCTATATGGATGATATTATTGTTACGGAAGATTCATCTGAGGATATTAATATGTTTGTTCGACAACTTCACACTGAGTTCTCTCTTAAGAACATGGGAGATCTGCATTATTTTTTGGGTGTTGATTACATGTTCTGCCATCGGGACCCTTCATCTGTGTCAGTGTAAGTATGTCATTGATATTCTTGGCCGGTGCTTTTTAACTAATGCCAAAGTAGTTCATACCCCTATGGTTAGTTCTTCCACTTTGTCTAAACATGATGGTTGGCTTCTTGATGATCCTACAAAATATATGAGTCTTGCCAGTGCATTATAGTATGTTGCTTTAACTCAGCCTGATATTGCATATGTTGTTAACCGTCTGTGTCAGTTCATGCATGCCCCGACAAACATTCATATGGTTGCTTTAAAACGAGTTTTACGTTATCTATGTGGTACTATTGATCATGGGTTGATATTTCGCCCTTCTACCCGACTATCATTGGTCAACTATGCTGATGCCAACTAGGGATTGGATTTTGATGATCGATGGTCCACTACCAGTTATTGTATTTACTTTGGAGGCAACCCTATTTCCTGGTGCTCGAAGAAGTAGCAAGTTGTGTATCGGTCCACTGATGAGGCTGAATATCAAGGATTGGCTGCTACTGCATCCGATGTCATGTGGATTATTTCGTTGTTACAAGAATTAAATTTTTGTTCCATTGATATTCCTACTATTTGGTGTGATAACTCTGGTGCTATCGTTGTTGCTACTAATCCAATTTTACACTCTAAGTTCAAGCATGTTGAACTTGATCTATTTTTTGTCCGTAAGAAGGTGGCTACTAGTTCACTTCTTGTTGGGGAGGTTCCGGCGTGTGATCAAGTTGCTGATATTCTCACAAAACCATTGTCTACCTCTTTGTTTGCTTGTTTTAGAAATCTTCTTCATGTTCTCGAAGTTCAGGAAGTTCGGTGAATGTTAGAGTCTATTGTAAGTAGCTGCAGTTAGTTTGTTTGTTTTGGTTGTTAGCCTTTCTGTTAACAGCGATTAACATTCAATGTTAGTATAAGTATGTAGCTCAGCAGAAAATGAACATCATGTAAATTTCATTTGACAGTATTTCAAGGAATTAGTTTCTCATCTATTTTCAGATTTTTTTCTTCTCTGTATTCTTTACCTTTGTTCAACATTTCTTTCATACTTAAAGGAACAAACCTGTTATAGTGTAAGGTTGGCAATATAAGTGTTGTTATTGTATTTCATGAGGTGAATATTATGACAAAGCTAGCCGTGAGAGATCAAATATGTTCATGGCTTGATGATAAGATTATTTTTTTGTTACTTATATTTTATTTCCTATAGTAATCTATTGATCAAAACACATATACAAAGAAAAAAAAAAATTAGCTTGTAATAGTTTAAAACACCTAATAGAGGAGTGACCTTCCAAACACTCAAACAATACATAGCTAGCTAAAATTCAAGTTGCAAAATTGAGATTTTAATCATCAAAACTCATTTTCATTAATTTGGGTAGAAACAAGGTTCAAGGACTTTGCAACAACCTTATCCAACCTATGTGCACTAGTGTTGATGGACCTTGGGATATGAATGATATCTTATCTTCTATCTCGTCAAGGCCTTTTTTTTTTTTTTTAACTTTTGTATATATTGTTTAATTTTATTTTTATAATTATGTAATTTATATCACATATTAAATATATGATAATATATATGTATACATTAAAATTTTTGCTAATTTTTATGTTTAAAATTTTAACAAAAATATAAAATCATTAAATATTATATTAAAAATAATATAGTTTAAAAATAAAAATAATATTGGTGGCCCTAAGATGAGTTTGAGTTCGTCTTTTATAAATATAGGTAGATTGAGCAAAATTTCTGGTCCATATTTCTGATTAGGTCATGTTTGAAAAATATAATGTGTGTTAATATCATATATTGACCCAGCTTAAACTCAACTTAACTCAACTCGTGAACATCTCTATTTAAAATTAACTTAATAGATATTTTTTTACTAAAATTATCTATTTTATGTTGTTTGTTACGAAATTATATATTTTATAACTAAGCAATTTTCACACATTATTATTTATAATTAATTTTTTGGTTAATAAGTTATGGATAAATCACACATAGACATCAATTAAATTATAATATTTGCATGTATAATTTTTGGTATAACTTTGATTCAAACTCAGTTCACATGTATCATTCTTGTATTAAAATTTTTATTTAAACTTTGATCAATTAATTATTTGAAGATATAATATCTTTTGATTTTTTTTAAATGATAGCATTTTTACCTTTTGAAATAAAGAAATAATTATTTTAATATGAAGTGATTCAAATTTTATAAATTATATAAATTATTTTATTTTATGAAATATCGTCAATATTAATTATGAATATATTTTAATATCTCCATTTGTTGTGTCGATTATTTAGATCATATCTGAGGACGAAGTTAGAAAAAAAAATTGAGCGAAATTAAATTGTATATTTTACGATTCATCATTTTAATAGCTTACATCTTTATAATTTTTTAAGGATTAAATCAAAATTTTATCATTTAAAATCATAAAAATACTTAAAATGGAAAATTTTCTAAGCCCCAATCAACCCCTAGCTCTGCCACTGATCATATATTCTTTGTGTGACGTGAGCTAAAACTAATTCCTTCTAAAAGATAAATTGATAATCTTCTTCTAATATTTTTATAGTCGATATGCAATGAGAGAAGGGCCATGACTAGAGTTGTCCCTGGGTTCGAGCCGGGCCCTAACAAAATTTTAGGCTTGATTGATAGGTTTGGGTTCAGGCCAACTCAAAAAATAGGCCTAATTTTTTGTCTAAGCCCAAACCAAATTATAGATGCTAAATTTGAGGTTGGCCCGTACTAACTTTTTTCAAAATTATTTTATTATATAAAACAAATTTAAAAAATATAATATATAAAATACAGTAAAAACATTAAAACAAATGTTTCTCTGAAAATACATTAAAAATATTGAAACAAATATTTCTTAATAAATTTTAAAAAGACATGTATCCAGGTCGGGACCAGGCCAAAAAAAGCTTATCTGGAACTATTTTTTGCTTAAGCCTATACTTTTAATCTATAATTTTATTTAAATCCTTTCATTTTTCGGATGAGCCTAATCGAATGGCCCGACTCATAGATAACTTTAACGGTGATTTGACCGGGTAAAAAGCGTAAGGAATCCACTCCAAAATACTGTATAGGTCTTCTTATATTTAGAACCCTTATCATCTCAATTTGCGGCTCCTCTTGGGCGAAAGATATGCCTCCTGGAAACCGTTCCCCTGTGGGCCTTATGATTGGAAGTGCGAAAATTTATTTGTGTGGGTCTAAAAGTATATGCCCCAAAGTCCATTCCAAGCTTCAGGAATATCTAAGTCATATATTGCCCTTTAGGATATTGAATGCCACAGCAAATACCAGTGCCTTTCGAGCACTTGGACAAGTCTACTCCACTGATAAATAAATTTATATCATTCACTCATTAGAGTATATAATGTACAAGGACCACTCTTATTAGAGGGAACCTTTGAATAAAGCAAGTATTTTTGGTAACGTGATTTTCTTATCGTTGGATCTACTCAAACAAAGTAGTCAAAGGCGTGCTATGCTTGTGGAATGTCCCAAAAGATAAGGATCAGCAGATGCTTTTGAAACTTCAAAACCAAAGAAAAAAGATAAAACAGATGCTTTTGATGTTCTAGAGATCACCAATAGCTTGAAGCTGTTTTGATTTGGCGTTGGTGATGGGCGTCGAAACTATCAAAAATAATTCCTACAAATAACTCTAAATAGTAATAGAGTGGTAGTAGGGTTGATTCCACTAGGATCGGACGCTTTTTTTATCAATTTTTGCGTTTATCTTATGAACAAAACGTTTATCGTGTCGAAGGTCGTGTCAAAAGTCGTGCCCACAACTCCAAACAAACCTGCTGAAAAATAAATAAATTAGGGGGGTTTTAAAATGTTTAGAAATTAAATAATTAAAACAGCACAAATAAATAATTAAACAAATTAGAAATCAAGTTGAAAATTAAATTTGGGCTTTGTAATCAAAGTAAATAAGCCTTAGCCTTAGACTTGGTAAATTCCGTGTCAATAATCGATCCTCAAAAATTGATATTCTCCTCCAAACGATAAGCTGGTTATAGCGATTAAGAACGTCCTAACCACCAATTCCTCCTTTCGTAGCGGGTTCCGGTACGACCTGTAAACCAACCCTTATCGATTATCTAACCAAGATACACGTGTTTCCGATTGAAGATTCCGGTAGCCTTGTGTTCTGAAGAACCCAACTCGAATCAACGGCCTCAACAGCGTGGATCGTTTAAGCCCGATCACCTCTTCCTTGATTTGTTCTCGGAAACTCAAATACAGCACGGCCGACTCGAATCTCCAACTGTCGGGACAACTCCAACCCAACGTGCACTTTGACTTGGAATCGAATTCAACCTTAAGGGATGATTTGTCTATCCCGATACTTAGGAAAAAGGTGAATACCAATTAGAAGGATTATTTGCGTGAATAGAATCTCACGATTCCTGACCAGAAATAACGCCAGCCTAAGGCTAAGATAGAATTTAGTATGGCATGAATTTATACATGCTTGCAAGTTGTGGAAGGTGATTAAATTTGTATGATAATGAGAGAAACTAGGGAATAAAAGGCATTGGGAAGCAATTGGACAAATTTAGAAAGAACAAGGAAATTGAAATGAAATGGACAAGATTCTCACGTCAAATTGAAAGAGAAAAAAGAGTATTTCCACTCCAAATTGAAGTAGAGAAAAAACAAAGGGGATAACTCAACTCCAAATAGAAATAGGAAAAAAAACTATTTGATTGATGATTTTCTAAGAACAAAAAGACTTTATTTATATACATGGGGTTTACTAAAAATAGCCTAAATTAATTAATATAAAATTTAAAATAATAATAAAAATTAAAATAAATTAAAATAAGACATTCTATTATTGGCTTTTTACAAAGTCAAAATATTTGACGTGTCCTTGGTTTCTTCCATCTTTTTGATTTTGTCCCATTTTAATGATTTTCTTTCAATTTAGTCCTTTTCAACTTGCTTTTGATCAATTGCATCCCTGACAAGAATTAAATCATAAAAATACTAATTTAGCAGGGATTGATTCAGAAATAAACTGAATTAAACACAAAAAACTATACAAAATAATCATGTTATCAGTTGGTTTTCCTTCTGATAGAGAAGATTCAGATATTTGTGAGTGGCTAAAACTACACCAATGAATCCTTTTCCTTGCTTGGGCCGTTGTGTTCAGCAGTTCTTGTGCTTCAAGCTTCATTCCACCATAAAGGAGATTATCTTGACCATAAATAAGAAATAAAACTGCTAACTAATATTGAACTTAGGGTGCCTTTGTTTCTATCCTGTCATAAGTGAAATTTCTAATTGAAGCTAGTTCACTTATTATCTGTGAAGAAATATATAAAAAGTCTGGAACTAGTTTGTGTTGATTCATTGAAAAGGGGTTGCAGGGAAGAACACTGGCCTTTTGTTTCTGGTTATTTGGTTTTGATTAGATTATCTGGGATACAAGTGAAACTTGATGGTTATGAATTCAACAAAATCTGGGTATGGTATTATTTTCTTATAACACGAGATTCAAGTACTTTTTCTCAACTTTGACTCCTTCCATTGATGACCAAGTAAACAAACAAGCTCCATACATGCTTTAAAGGATTATGTCATTGAAGTTTTTGGTGGCAAAAACATCAACATCTCATTGACCCTTCCATGTCTCCTACTTTTCTCTTCAATGAAATTTGTCATTTATATATATATATATATATATATATATATATAAAAACCTTCTGATTTATTAATATTGGTCAATAGCTTCAAATTTTATTAATTTTGCTTTTATTTTAAGTCCACTATAAGGTCGTCGAGATATTTTATGGGGTTTTTTTTTTTTTTCCAACAAATGGAGATGTTCCTTTCATTATAGAATTATTCATGTTAAGTTGACTATCTATCTCAATAAAATATACTCTAAATAAAATTTTCAAAATTGAACTAGTTATCAAATTGGTTCATATGATTCTATTAAATAAATTATTAAAAATCATAATAAAAATTCAACCAATTTTTTAACCTTTTTCAATTGGTTCATATCAGTTCGCAAATCAATTAGCCTATTATCTCTCTTCGAATTAATATCCCAATCAATTTTCAATCCAATTCAAATAACCATTATTATAAGTCTCTTAATGGTTGGTACTCTGAAATTTAGTCCATTATTTTTAAAAATCTACTCTCTTTTTTTTATTTTTCTTTTTGAAAAAAAGGATCAAGTATTATTTAGTACTTAAAATAAAGTTGGATAACTTGCCCTTGGGCATAGTCCAAATGCAAACGCCATAAACAAACAGGAGGATCAACATAAAAAAATAAATCATCAGAAGAAAAAACATCTTGAGAGGGTCAATGTTGTAAAAAAACTCCCCATACGGATTAAGACATTAACACACATGTTCTCTTCATGAAAAACAGGTAGCAAAGAGCTGGAACTCATACTACGAACGAGTGTCTTGCACTCATCAATCAAAAGAAACAATATCAAATTATAATGAAAAAAAAAACCCACAATGCAGGAAGACCTTCCTGATCTAATAAAAAGAAAATGAGATGACCTTGATTTATTGGAGTGGGATATATAACGGGTGGATAGAATCATTTTCTCTCCTTTTATATAGATAGTAAAAACATTAAGAATTCCATAGAAACTTAAACAGGCAAAGTTAAATAAGAAAACCAACTCAGCATAAAAGAGCAGAATCCTAAAAAATAAACCCTAAATCTAAACTTAATCTCCATTTGTGAAGTTTAATGTATATGTATCAGTGATCTTGAAAGCTAGAAATCATACTTGAATTGGGCTCAGCCTACATTGATAGTGACACTCTATAAGCTTCTTTCTACGTAACAGAGATGTTATGCTTAGAATTTGCTATGGCAA